>JAJJWX010001799.1:0-600000 GCA_023529315.1 Papaver bracteatum | reverse complement strand
ATATACCAAAGTTGTGCAAAACAACTAGTATATCATTCCTTGACACTTTGATCATAAGGAAATAATCAAGTCACCGATATTAGAGACATATAAACAAACTTTGTATGCTTTGTTTTCAAGTTAAACGACTTGAAATAAACATAGATAGAAATAAAACAAGTCAGGTCTGTATTACAAATATCGAACGGAAGGATGATGTGTTCGTTGATGTTGATACGTCTTCAGGTTCTTCGGGGTATCAAGAGCGAGCATCAATATTTCTATTGTTCAAAGTCTAACTCAACAAACTTGACTCAAATAATCTAATCAAGTATCTTTGAGTTCTGGATCTAAAATATAACAACCAAACTTGACATACCAAAACTTTGTGGATTCAATCAAGCAATGCGCTAACAATCCGAATTTGTTAGTGTAAAAACGTTGGTCTAACAACCACACCCAATATTTTATTTCGGCAATTTGTTAGAGCACTGCTCGGTTGAACTCGCAAGCGTTTCTATCTCAAGCTTGTTTGTAAAGTTTAGTTGCCAAAACTATAAGTCTTGATTTCTCATCTACTTATAGCTAAGTCTCGGATTAGGATAGTAAGTGTAGTTGATCTTTAGACTTCACGGCGTTCATCGAATGAAGACGAAGAACTACTCAAGGGAACTTGTGGAACTTCATTAACAAAAGGTATGTGGAGACTTGAACTCATCTATTACTCAAAATTCTATCTACTTTATCTCCTATTTGAGACAAAAAGTCGTATTGCTATATAGACTTCAATTGTACACATTTGGTATTTCGAGCCGAGTTTATCTCGCTTATCTATTTCTCGAAATATGTGTTGCCAAGCTTTCGCTTTAACCAAGTTCATCTTTTATTCTTGATGAAAGTCAAAAGACGATCATGTGAAAATCGCCTTGTAACATCTTACATGATTTGTGTGAGATGGTCATTTGATGTAGACTCGCAATGTTTCGTATTGATCATTCGGTCACTTGAAAATTGCTTTGAAGGTAATAGTTTATGTGAGATAGCTATTGTCATCTTCCAAAAATGTTTCAATGATTTAAATGAGGGTTTAGAACATGTAACCATGATTGGATATAAATATAGTGTGTGATCACATTTGTGTAAATTCCAAAACCGGGAACCATGGTAAGCGTACCCGTACGCGTATTGGTTGGTTGTTGAAAGTCCGAGAACTAAGTATGCGTACCCGTACGCGTACTGGCGGAAGTCCAAGTACCGTGAATTTCTGTCGGAGTTTGGAAATGTAAGTGGTATGCATACCCGTACACGTACTGGTGTAACCAAACTCAGTCCGGCTAATTAGGTATGCGTACCCATTTGCATACTTAAGTAGGTTATGTTCTAAAATCGATTTGTTCATGAACTAATACATTTATATAGTAAGGAATGCAATATTTTGCAAACCGTGCCTATAATGTTCATGCAATGATTCTAGTGAATCAAAATAGATTTTTCTTCAATTGTGCCTTGTATACTTCTATGAGAATATAAAAACCTGAACAACTCTCTAACTAGTTTCATTTGAGTCATTTGAACTAGTTATGATAAAGATGAATAAGGTTGATATGAAAGTGCTCATATGGATAACCATTGGTTAACTATTGTTGAACCAACTAAGTGACCACATTTAGGTATGATTATTTTTATCTAAATAGTGGTACGTTTTCTTTGTGTATAACAAGCTAAGTTCGATCTAACGGTTGAAAGAAATTAGCTTGAATCTAATCAGGCTTTCATCTAACTGTGAATATTGAATACTTTGTTACCAAGGTAACTTAGATTGCAAACCCTGATTTGAAGACTATATAAAGGAGAACTCTAACAACTGGTAAACCTATTCCCCACACCTCCTGTGTGATACTAGTTTCGACTAGAGTCGATTCTCCTTTAACCTTAGGTTTTTCACTAAACCCTGTAGGTTAACGACTTAAAAACTTCATCGGGATTTTGAAGGCAGACCCAACTATTTTCTTTGTAGTTGCATCTTCTGATCTTGTAATTTTCTATCGTGATTGAGTATTATCTTCTTTAATATTTGCTCAAGATTTATTCTCCGATAGGCAAGATTAAAAATTAGTCACAAACATCTTCGTCTCATCGTTTGTGATTCCACAATATCTTATTTCGTTAATCGATTAAGATTATTTTGAGGTGATTGATAATACTAGGATGTTCTTCGGGAATATAAGTCATGTTTATCAATTAGTTCCTGTTCACCTTGATTTATCAAAAGACGGAACAAAACTCATAGGTTTATCTGTGGGAGACATATTTATCTATACAATAGACTTTTTTGTGTGAGACAGATTTGTTTATCAAGTTTTCGACTTTGGGTCGTAGCAACTCTTAGTTGTGGGTGAGATCAGCTAAGGGAATAAAGTGCATATAATCCTGCTGGGGTTCAGAGATATAAGAAGTGCAAATGTACCTTGATCAGTGTGAGATTGATTAGGGCTCAACTACATTCCAGTCCGAAGTTAGCTTGGTAGTAGGCTAGTGTCTGTAGCGACTTAATACATTGTGGTGTTTAAATATGGACTAGGTCCCAGGGGTTTTCTGTATTTGCGGTTTCCTCGTTAACAAAATTTCTGGTGTCTGTGTTATTTCTTTTCCGTATTATTTTTTGTTATATAATATAAATATCACATGATGTGCGTTAAGTTCAATCAATTAGTGAATCCAACCTTTGGTTGTTGATTATATTGATTGACACTTAAACATTGGTATTTGGTACCGTTCTAGTTGTTTCACATAATAATCAGGCTCGCATATTTCAATCTGTTTGGTGAAACATAAATACAACTCTTGGATATACTTTTCTTGAGATTGAGTCTGACTGTCTAGTTGATTCTCTCGAAATTATATTGGAGTTTGTCCATAGAAATTGCTAAGTGAAATATTGGGTGTGTTTGTTAGATCCCCGCTTTTTCAATTGGTATCAGATCAGGCAAACCATTTATACCTGATAAGTTTGTATTTGACTGATCCCTAAGTCTATCCTTATGGGATTTTTTTTTGGGAAACTTTCTCTCGGAATCTGTAACGCACGCTAGAGTTCCTTAAAGGATGTTCTGATCTTATTACCAATTAGACCTCTGGTCTCTCGTGATAATATCATTCCATCAAAGACCTTGGTAAACTTAGATGATGAGGAATAGTCTAAAGGAAAAAAAAAGTTCTTCTGAGAAAATTCGTTAGAGAAAACGTGGTCAACGATCAAAGATATGTAATCTCACTAGATTAACTCTTAATTTTTTTAGGAATACTATCATGATGGATCAATTGACTAAGATCAATTTAGATCCTTCGAAAGCGTTTTTAATTTCTTAGAAAACTTAATTCGATTGAGGAAAAGAATCGTTCTGATAAAAGTTCTGTACATGTCAAATCATGAATTCTTGATGTACAAACAATCCTTACTACCAACTGATAGACAAATTTTTGTGTCTAAGTTTTCCTCAATTTTCTCTATGTTGTACTCGATTTTGTACTTATTATGGTGTTTTGTGTGTTTGTAGGTATTTTTGGGATATAAATATTTTTGGAAAAATCGGCTCAAAAAAAAATTACTCGGAGCACCCACTGAGGACATTTGCTAAACGGACCCATACTTTGGATAAAGGGAACCTCAGTTGGATACCTGCTATTCGCACCCCAGTTCAGTATAGGGGGCACCCCTTCTTCTTCAGTTGAAAACGTGTTTTGGCGGGAATTCTCGGTTCAAATTTCCAGTTCGTGCGTACATTTTGCTATGATTATTTGAGGAAGAGTTGGTCGGATTTTTATATTGCTTCGGATATATACCAGCTTGTTAGATCAAAACAGGGTTGGTAAGTGCATTCATTTCGATTAAATCACGCAATCTCGTCAAACAGGGAAAAGTTTTTATCTCGGATTTACTGTGAGTAGTAAATAGAAAGTTTGAGGATCGTGGACTCACTGTTGAGTATATCTTCTCTGTTAAGGTTTGATTCTATCTTTGGAGAGTTTTCGAACAAAATAGACTCTCCAATTGACGCGTGAGAAGAAACATGGAGGAAGATATCGTGGAATCTCTGTGGAGTTATTTTAGGAAGTTGCATGTGTTTTGAAAGAGTTTGACTCAATCTTGTACGAGTATGTAGCCTGTTGGGAATGCGTTGGACTGCAGCAAACATGGGAATCAAATCAAAAATGGAATTATCCCCGTGACAGATGTGTGAAGAAGAATAACGAGGAAATAATATCCGGGAAGTTATTACGATAATATTTGGAGTTATAACGGAGATTTTGAAGCCCTGTCGAGTATATATAGAGTGTTGAGGGTTGTAGGAGGTTTACGAAGAGTTTGGGAGATTACGGAGCATCAACAGAGCGAGAAAATCAAGTTACGGAAAATTATTTTCTGCTCCTGCTTCACCAAGAACACGAAGAACATAAGACGCACACGTAACAGTCGTATTTGCTACAGTGGAAACGACAAATGGTGATAGTCGTATATGATACAGTGTCAGTGACAATAACCTTATATTGTTCTCTGAAACAGTATTTTGGAACAATTATAAGCGTTGCAAACACCCGGTTTTAACCATTTTCTCTATATTTCATCTATGTAAATACCTATTTAAGAAATGAAACCAACTTTTGAGCGTGTTTCCAACATGATGAGAGGCTAAATGCTCCCACAACCAAGGAAATGAGGAAGCTATTTACGCATGAATAATTGGTAATTATTTTATTTTTTCTAATTTCTAATTTCTAATTCACTCAATCACTGCTTTTGCAGAGTTCTAAATTTTTTGCATAATTTTCTTAATTATTTGTGATTCAATTTGATAGTTATACTTTGTTTAGTCAATTGATAATCTATGCTTAGGGAATATAATTAATATTTGAGAATATGCTGATTATTTGTGAATTAAGATATAAAGAGACTTAAAATATAATTAGAGTTTTGGATTATTTACCATCGTTCAATCATGTGTAATAGTGGAATCAGTGTCTTGGTTATTTTTAATAGCTTGAAATAAATTTTGCATTAAGTTTTCTTTATTTTTAAGTTTTATAAGTCTAAAATCTATTTCTTTCACAAGTCTCAACGAACCTATTACTACAACAACTTTGAAACCACATCAATTTTTGGCGCCGCCGACGCGGACTTGTCTTTAGGCTAGAGTTTTTAGATTAATTTTTTTTTTAGGTTTTTTTTTTTTTTTATTTGTTCTATTTTACTTTTTTGGGTATTTGTCTTTTTTTTAGAGATTCTTGGATTTCGGAGCGAAAGAAAAAGGAGTTTCCAAAGCTTTTGGTGACCACTTAAAGATTTGGAGTCAAAAGACAAAGCGAAAAGAACAAAGAAAAAAAATCAAAAAAAAGAGAGAATTTTATTAGATTTTGTTTTTATCTTTTAGATTTTTTCTAGCTTTTAGAAATTATATTAGGATATTCTCTATTTTTGAAATTTTCTTTTTATTTTGGACTTTGGACTTGAACATTATTTTTATTTTTAAACCCTAAGGAAGGGTAAAATTAAATATAAACTATTTGCAGAGAAGGACGGAAATTACGATATTGCCTCGGCCCCTCGAGTTCGTAGATGACACAGGAGTTGTGTCCCGAGTCGACTATAACGGTTCTTCGCCCGTCTGGTACGGGAGGTAAGTTTATCAAAACACCCGTGAATCCCCTGTCAACGGGTTTACTGCCTTCCTTCGTATGCATGTATGTTGAGGAACTGAACACGGATTTATTTTCTAGTAAAGGGAAAGGCCTGGCCATACAAGATAATGGTTCAGATTTCATCACCGTTCTCTTCTTGCCCGCCTTAGGAACATACAACCTACGCGAACCTAAGCTTAAAATACTAACTATAATGAGATCGATAGGGTAACGAGCTTAATAGGAAAGTCGTTCGAGAAATATTGGTTGCTCTTTTAAGCATACTTCGAAGTTCATGATAGTTAATGTAAGTTGAGCATGCCGCCTTGTAACCCAAGTGAATGTATTGCCAGTGAGGCCTGGGTGTCAAAGCTCCATTGAGCTTCCCTTGTCTCTATTCAACTTACGTTAACTCAGATTGATTTCAGAGGGGTTTGCTTAAATTGTAACGAATTCCCTTTCGAAAGATTAGAAGCTGGTCTAGAAAAAATCTAAGTGGAGCCATCATGCATTTTGTTTGCTAAAAATCAATAGGTTTGCTGTGGTGGAGTCATCCTTGTTTGTGTTTGCATAGAACTTCCCTTCCTTTTAGGACTTCTTTTTTAAAAAAATTTATATTGTATGCCCGAGGTTATTAGAGAGCGGTCTTCGAAAAGAGATACTCTAGGTCGATTGATTAGTGAAAAACCTTGTAGTTCTTCTTGTGGAAGCGGGGAGCTCGAATACTCTTCTTTTGAGAGCCCTGTTTTCGCAAACTTCAGTTTTGAAAATCTGTCTCTTCATGAAGAAAGTACCCCTAGTACCTTAGCTGTGCCATCAATGGCTACTTTGAAAGATTACATGTACCCAACTAGGACCAACCGAGCATCATACATTAAATTTCCATCCTCTACGGCTAATTATGAGTTCAAACCTGGTATCCTTCAGATGGTCCCTATATTCTTAGGAAAAGACGATGAAAACCCTTACTTTCATGTTAGGGACTTTGAAGAAGTTTGTGGAACAATTAAGATTAAAGACCTTAGTGATGAAGTCTTGAAACTTAGGATGTTCCCCTTTTACTCGAGAGATAAAGCCAAGTCTTGGCTGCATAACCTACCATCTGGGTCTATATAAACATGGGACGAACTTACTGCTGCATTCTATTTAAAGTTTTTCCTTAAGCATAGAACCGCATCTTTTAGGCAGAAAATTAGTTCCAGTGTGCAACAAGAAGGAAAATCTCTTTATAGGTTTTTAGAGAGATTTAATGATATCTTATCGCAATGTCCTCACCATGGGTTCGAGAAAATGAAACTAGTTGAAATTCTTTATGACGGTTTAGACTATTCGACCAAATCCATGGTTGACTCTATGTGCGCTGTTAGGTTCACGAGTAAAAACGCTGATGAGGCATTCTCCTTCTTAGAAGATGTAGCTAAAAAATCCCAACAGTGGGAGTCTTGTGTTGAACCCCCTAAAAGACTCTTGGTTAATAAAAGTAGCACCAATGTGGTAGATACGAGTTTTGCGTCAGATGCTAAGTTTCTTGCTTTGTCTGGAAGGTTAGAAGCTTTGGAAATGGGTCAGTGTAAAAATAGGTCGCTTGTTGAACCTAATGATAGAATTAGAGCCTTTCAAGTCTCTAGTTGTGGGATAGAACCCGATAACTCGTTTTGGGAAGGTCAGGTTAGTGAAGAGCAATCCCATGCTATCTATAACAACTCTAGGTTTGAAAACCATCAGAAGTTTGACCCATACTCAGAGACCTACAACCCTGGTTGGAGAAACCATCCTAATTTCTCTTGGTATAAAGGCCATAATCAAGGTCAATCAAGTAATTCTAAGCATCCCCCAGGTTTTGGTTATAATAAGAATTCTTCAGGTAAAGCCCAGTTCCAGAACCCTTCTGAGAATATAATGACTAGCTTAGGGGAATTTCTTAGTATATTATAAAAGAGCCAGCATATGTTAACACAAAGCCAGGAAATGTTAGTAAAGATCCAGGTTAGTTTTCAACAGGAAACCAAGCAGAACTTTCAAACTAATGCCCAGACTCTTGCTAAGTTAGAACTTCAAGTAGGTCAAATAGCTAAGACTATAAGTGAGAGAGATAACAGAAGGTTCCCTAGTCATACTAATCCTAATCCCAAAGGAGAGAAATCGTACAATCATGTGAATTCTATTATAACCCTTAGGAGTGGAAAGAAAGTTGAGAATAAGGTCGTCGTGCCTGAAAGTGAACATGATGTAGTTCACCTTTCTAAGCCAGAAAATGAGGAGACTGATAGAGTCTCTAAAAATACCAATGAGGGTCCTAATGAGTCCGACTTTGTTCCTAAATCCCCATTCTCACAGTTGCTAGTTCCAACTAAGAGGGAGTCCAACTTTAATGATATATTGGAGGTTTTTAAGCAGGTAACTATCAACCTTCTATTATTAGATGCAATTAAGCAAATTCCCACTTATGCTAAGTTTCTTAAGGATATGTGTACGCGAAATCGAAAGCGAAAGCGTAGTGTCCAGAAGAAATCCTTTCTAGCTAGTCACGTGATTTCTATTATTCAGAATACCACTATTCCTAAGTATAAAGACCCAGGGTCCCCTACCATTTCTTTCACAATAGGTAAATATCGTGTTGAGGAAGTATTGCTTGACTTAGGAGCCAGTGTGAACCTATTCCCATACCATGTGTACCTTAAGCTAGGACTTTGTGAGATAAAACCTACCCAGATGACACTTCAGTTAGCTGATAGGTCCGTTAAAATTTCTCGTGATGTGATCGAGGATGTTCTTATAGAGGTCGACAAGTTTATTTATCCAGTGGATTTTTTTATCCTAGATACCCAACTTGTCCCTGACCCAGAGAAACAGATACCGGTAATTTTAGGTCGCCCGTTTTAGCTACATCCAATGCGATCATTAACTGTCGAAATGGTAATATGAATTTGTCTTTTGGAAATATGACTATTGAGCTGAACATTTTTAATATTAGTAATCTACCCTCTAAACTAGATGACTCGAGCATAGAAGAGGTAAACATGATAGGAACATTAGTCGAGGAGTCTTTACCAAACACTTTGTTAGAAGATCCATTAGAGAAATGCCTAGCTCACTTTGGGATTGATTTTGATGATGATAATGTGATTAATAAGGTGAATTGTTTGTTAGATTCAACCCCTTTGTTAGACACTAGTAATGGATGGAAACCTAAGTTCAAACCACTACAAGTTTCTAAGTCTACCTTAGTTCCTTCGTTAGAAGTGCCTCCTAAGTTGAACCTAAAACCATTGCCAGATACCCTGAAGTATGTGTTTTCAGGCCCCTATGAGACTTTACCTGTGATTGTTGCTTCCGTCTTGGATAGTGATCAGGAAAGTATGCTAGTGACCGTCCATCAAAACAACAAGGAAGCTTTAGGGTGGACCATAGCAGACATTAGGGTATAAGTCCTACTATTTGTATGCATCAGATTTATTTAGAGGAAGATACCAAACCTTCTAGGGAGATGCAACGTCGACTAAACCCTAATATGAAAGAAGTAGTTCGAACTGAGGTTCTTAAGTTGTTATATGCAGGCATTATCTACCCCATTTAATATAATAAGTGGGTCAGCCCCGTTCAGGTTGTTCCCAAGAAATTTGGTATTACTGTAGTCTAGAATGATAACAATGAATTAATCCCAACCTGAGTGACCACGGGTTGGCGTGTTTGCATTAACTATAGGAAATTGAACAAGGTCACTAGAAAGGACCACTTTCCCCTTCACTTCATCGACCAGATGCTAGAGAGATTAGTTGGACATAGTTATTACTGCTTTTTAGATAGCCACTCTGGATATAAGTAGATCGTTATTTCCCCAGAAGACCATGATAAAACCACTTTTACATGTACCTTTGGTACCTTTGCGTATAGATGCACGCCTTTCGGGATATGTAATGCCCTTGTGACTTTTCAGCGTTATATGATGAGCATATTTTCGGACATGGTAGAACGGTTTCTAGAGGTCTTTATGGATGATTTTTCAGTGTTTGGTTCATCTTTCAATGAGTGCTTGAATTATTTGTCATTAGTGTTGACTAGGTGTAAGGAAGAGAATCTAATGCTTAATTGGGAGAAATGTCATTTCATGGTTCGTTCAGGAAATATTTTAGGGCATATCGTATCTTCTAAGGGTATAGAGGTAGATAAAGCCAAAGTTGACCTTATTAAGACTTTACAGGTCCCAAAAACCGTAAGAGATATTAGGTCATTATTAGGGCATGCATGTTTTTATCGCCGATTCATTAGGGATTTTAGCTTGATTGCTAGACCTCTTTGCAATTTGCTTTCAAAAGATGTTAAGTTTGTCTTTGATGATGCTTGTTTAGAGGATTTTGAGAAGCTTAAGACTTTACTGACCACCGCCCCCATAGTCCAGGAACCCAACTGGAACTTACCCTTTGAGATCATGTATGATGATTCAGATTATGCGATTGGTGGTATGCTAGGTCAGCGGGAAAACAAATTACTTCATCTAATTTACTATGATAGCAAAACTCTGAATAATGCCCAGTTGAACTATACCACTATGAACTGTTAACCATTGTGTTTGCCTTAGGCAAGTTTAGACCATATCTCTTAGGTTCTAAGGTCATAATCTTCACCAATCATGCTGATTTGAAGTATCTTCTTTCCAATAAGGATACCAAACCTAGATTTATTAGATGGATTCTCTTGTTACAGGAATTTTCCTTAGACATTAGAGACAAAAAAAGGTGCAGAAAATATAGTAGAGGACTACTTTTCTAGGCTTGTTATGGATACCCTTGATGATTTTCCTCCTGTTAGGGATAGTTTTCCTGATGAACAACTGTTCTTTGTTACCCAATTACCTTGGTATGCAAATATAGTGAACTATCTTGTTACTGGTCGAATGCCCCAACATTTGGGTAAACAAGATCGTTCTAGTTTTTTAGCCGAGGTCAAACACTTATTTTGGGATGATCCTTATTTGTTTAAGTATTATCCAGACCAGATTATTAGGAGATGTATACCTGAGAGTGACCAGTCCAGTATTATTTCCTTTTGTCGTGATCATGCTTGTGGGGGTCATTTTAGTGCTAAGAAGACTGTTGTTAATATATTGCAGTGTGGATTCTATTAGCCTTCGTTGTTTAAAGACTCCCACAGTTACTGTGTCACTTGTGAACGTTGCCAGAAATTAGGATCCATTTCCCGTAGGAACATGATACCCTTGAACCCTATTTTAGTTGTTGAGGTCTTTAATGTGTGGGGTATTGACTTTATGTGTCTGTTTCCTATTTCTTTTGGTAACTTATACATCATTATCATTGTAGACTATGTCTCTAAGTGGATTGAGGCGGTTGCGTGTAAGACCAATGACCATAGGGTTGTGATTGATTTCTTGAAAGATAATTGTTAGAGCATTGCTCGGTTGAACCCACCAAGCGTTAGTATGTCAAGTTTGGTTGTCATATTTTAGTGAACCAAAACTCATTTAAGAGTCGCTTGATTTAAATGTACTAGAGTCAACTTCGTATAGGTTAGCTTGAAAGTTTTAGGGTGAGACATTACAATTATTGCGAAGACTTGAAGAAGTGCGGAGCTACAACGACAACATCATCCTTCCTCTTGAGGTTAGTCGTATTTGACTTAAACTGTTTCATTCCCTAACGTAACTTTCAAGTCGTGCATATTGAAAACATAAAATTGTGAAGAATGAACACTCTAGATAGACATAGTATTAAGGAATACAATATGAAGTTTCTTGCTTAACCATTAAACTTTGTATATAAGACATCGACATAATCGTATGAATGCTATTGTGATTATGTATGGGTATGATGTGAGGATTTCATCATAGGGAACAATGTTTACATGTATTCTAAGGAAGTAAGTTCATGATATGTGTTGTGAACCGAAAAGAAAATCGCCAGGCGTTATTGGGGTTGTTCTTCATTGAATATCTTATGAACGACCAATATGTGTTATTAGTATAACCGCTCATGACTTGTTTGTGTTCGTGGTAAAACTATTCACATGAGGCCTGACTTATGTATTGGTATGACTTTTATTAGTGAAACCGATCTTAAGTAATCACCTGGGTTATGATCGGGTTGTGTATGTCTGAACTTATTACTGGGAAGAGGGGAACCGATCCTAGTAAGAGGTGCAGTGCATCATAAGGGGAACCGATCCTTGTATGAGGTGCATCAAGGTTTATGGAAGAAAGGGGAACCGATCCTATGAACATGTCCAACAAGTTTTTGGGAAGGGGGAACCGATCCTATGGACATGTGCAGTGCATACAATTTAGATACCAAATATATGTGGGGAACCGATCCTAGTAACTAGTCAGCCGTATCTTTGGTAAGCTAGTGTAACTATGCACAGTACTCACATGGAGGTAGAACCAAAACTTGTTTTGGTAGAACCGTAAACCCATGAGTTGTGATTGAGTGGAACTTTATCAATCACATAGTTCTTGAAAGTCAGATGAACCAATTCTAAACTTGTTTGGAAGTGTGGTAAATTGGTTTCAAGTGAGCAAGCATGGTAAATACTTGCAAGAGTAAGATGTCTTCACTCTTTGAACACGGTGCATTAATGCTTATTCTATTTTGTTCAAAGATATTCCTTAACGGCTAAGAAGGAAGTAAATACCAAGATCGAATTTAAATAAGTTAAAAATCTTTTTAATTAAGGGTTTTTAATTATATATGGAAAATAAGAATTAGTAATGTGCATTTGCTAATTAAAGATTTTCCAAGGAGATTTCGATCATTATTTTTGGACAGTGCATTCACACGAATTATGAAAACCTAATTTGGTGGAGTAATGAAAAATATCTTGAGAATATTTTCGGTTTTGGAAATACCTTGGTGTCCAAACTTCCTTGTCTATAAATACTTTGAGTTTTCATTTCTAGCAAACTAATCCTGCGTAACCTAGACTTACTCTTTTGTCTTTGTTACTGGTGAAGCCGCATATCGGAGAGGAGAGTAATCTAATTAGGTGAAATCTCTTACAGCCTCTCAATTTAAAGTCTTCTTTTGGATTGAGAAGCTCTAGCGCGACCCGTTGGTGGGAAACTAGATATTGTGGTTTATCTTTAGTTTTCATATTGATTTGATTGACTAACGGTGGTTGAACTTTGATTGCACCTAGTTTGTTTATGCTTGAGAATCTTTTCTTCTGATATAAGATTCACTCAAACTAGTTTAAGGTTTCGACATGGATCTTTAGACTGTTGTTAGATCTAAAGACAATCTTGTGATAATCCATTGTTAACAGACTCCGTTCTGTATGTGATTGATCACAAGAGATTCAAGTGATTGTGTGCAGTGTTTATTGAAGATCTAAGAAGATTTTAAGACAAAGAAGATATTGAAGATTTCTTACTTGGTGTTTTTATAATCTTTAGTGTGCACAATACTTGTTTGGAAAAAGAGGATCCAATTAATAATCGGTTTATCCTTGTGGTAGATTGGATTGATTAATTGAGGAAGATCGGCATCAACACATATCACTTGTTTGAAGAGTGTTGTTGGATTAATCTTAACAATTGATTTTGGGCATTTGAACATAAGATAGATCTTGGAACCTGGCAAAGGAGTTTATGTTAAGATAAAAAAGGGAACCTTTGCGCAACTCATATCACTTGGTTGAAGAGAGTTGATACCAAACAGATTTGTTGTTCCCTTACTATTTGGAATACGAACCAAAGGAATTGGTCCAAGTACGTGACTTGTTTACAGGTTGGAGGCGTGGGAATACATATGGAACTAGGTGAACTATAGGTTTAGTTGTTTGGTCTCAATTATACGAAGTTGTCTTATTTTGTATAGCGGCTTAATCTTTAGAGTATTCAATTCTGGACTAGGTCCCGGGGTTTTTTCTGCATTTGTGGTTTCCTCGTTAACAAAATCTTGATGTGTCATTTACTTTATATTTCTGCATTATAATTGTTTTATTATAATTAAAGTAAATTACACAAACGTTAATTCCTATTTACTTGATATGTGAATCCGATTGAGTTTGGTTAAGTCCGAACCTTTGTATCAAGTAAACACACTTTGTTGTTGTATTGTCTCGATCTCGTATCCATAGACGATCATACAAAGTGTGAACCAATTTGTTGTCTTTTCTCGACTCAGTCCATAGACAATCACTTTCGGGGAAAGGACTTATAGGAAGGAAAAGTTATAGATTGAGGAATATTTGGGGTACCCTCGCCTTTTCAATACTTACACGTTTTGGTACAACGTGAGCTATAATGAGTGATGGAGGGTCGCACTTTTGTAATGGTCCTTTTAGGCTTTTGATGAAGAAATATGGTATTATAGAAAACAGTTAATCCTAATCGGAAAGATTGGTCGTCTAGGCTTACTGATGCCTTATGGGCTTATCGTACTACGTTTAAAACCCCCATTGGAATGTCGCCTTATCGGATTGTTTATGGCAAGGCATGTCATTTACCTGTTGAGTTAGAACATATAGCTTATTGGGTTGTTAACCAACTAAATTTTTCACTTGACAAGGTAGGAGCCCAGAGGAAACTCCAGCTCAATGAGTTGGAAGAGTTCGTAGAGATGCTTACGATAGTGCTAAGGAGTATAAAAACAAAATAAAACTTGTGTATGATAGAAATATTTTAAGAAAGTCATTTTCTCTAGGTCAAAAAGTTCTTCTGTATGATACCCGCTTGCATCTTTTCCCTGGGAAGTTACTTTCTCGGTGGACGAGTCATTTTATTGTTCGCACTGTCTTTCCGCATGGAGTTGTTGAGATCGAGACACCGGATGGTAGTAGTTCTTCGAAGGTTAACGGTTAGAGATTGAAACCCTTTTTATAACCCTTTCCTACAGGTGATGTTGAGGAGGTCCCTCTGGAGGACCTGTTTACCCTTGATTGACCATCGAGGTGATTGTATGTTGTATATTAGTTTTTGATTTCTCTCTTCACCCATGTATTATCCTTCCAACTTCTCCTCGTGTTATTTTACTTTTGGTACTGCTCTTTCATTAGAAACATTGAGGAAAATGTTATATTTAAGTTTGGGGGTGGGGAAGAACTTTTAGTTAGTTGCATTTTTGAAACTTCTAGCATCACATAATATCCGGTTAGCTAAGTTTACATATTATTTCTCACCGAAAATATGGAAATTGGAATTGCTAGGGATAACATTCTACTGAGACATTAGAGAAAACTACATTGAGATCTTTGACATTCAGGAGAGAACATGTTCCTTTTAGAGGGTAATCGTGATGGACCTAACCATCCATGATGGAAAACCAATTAGGCCAGAAGGAAATGCCAGAAAGACAAAGCAACCTCACAATGTATACTTAGTTACTGGATTACGACTATCTCTCAGTAGAAACTTATCATCATCAACAAACGAAGTGACATCAAAATCTATAAAAAAAAGTTGAAGAAGTTTAAGGTTTAGAAGCAGCAACAATAGAAAATAGAATTCAAAATCAAAGTTTAAGACTTAGTTACAAGAAGTTATGAGGGCAAAGAAAATTAAACGATATAAGTTGTTGAAGTTCATGATACCAAGATATTACAAGTTGCGAAGATCCAATTGCTAAAATCCTTCTTTCATAGCCATGTAAATTTTTGACTTGTTATTACTCTGTTTCCAACAATATATATATATATATATAAATGAAAAAAAAAAAAACTATAGAAACATTTTTGTGTCTAAGTTGTCCTCAAGTTTCTTTATGTTGGTAGTTGATTTTGTACTTGTTATGGTGTTTTGTGTGTTTGTAGGTATTTTTGGGAAATAAACATTTTTGCAAAAATCGGTTCAAAAAAAATTACTCGGAGCACCCCCGGAGGACATTTGCTAAACGGACCCCTACTTTGGATAATGGGCACCTCAGTTGGACACATGCTATTAGCACCCCAGTTCAGGATATGGGCACCCCTTCTTCTTCAGTTGAAAACGTGTTTTGGCGAGAATTCTCGGTTCAAATTTCCAGTTCGTGCGTACATTTTGCTATGATTATTTGAGGAAGATTTGGTCGGATTTTTATCTTGCTTAGGATATATACCTTCATGTTTGATCAAAACAGGGTTGGTAAGTGCATTCGTTTCGATTAAATCACACAATCTCGTCAAACAGGGAAAGGTTTTTATCTCGGATTTACTGTGAGTTGTAAATGAAAAGTTTGAGGATCGTGGACTCTCTGTTGAGTATATCTTCTCTGATAAGGTTTGATTCTATCTTTGGAGAGTTTTCGAACAAAATAGACTCTCCAGTTGACGCGTGAGAAGAAACAGGGAGGAAGATATCGTGGACTCTCTGTGGAGTTATTTTAGGAAGCTGCATGTGTTTTGAAAGAGTTTGACTCAATCTTGTACGAGTATGTAGCCTGTGCGCTGGACTACTGCAAACACGGAAATCAGATCAAAAATGGAATTATCCCTGTGACAGATGTGTGAAGAAGAATAACGAGGAAATAATATTCGGGAAGTTATTACGATAATATTTGGAGTTATGACGGATATTTTGAAGCCAGGTCGAGTATATATAGAGTGTTGAGGAGTTGTAGGAGGTTTACGGAGAGTTTGGGAGATTACAGAGCATCAACATAGCGAGAAAATCAAGTTACTGAAAATTATTTTCTGCTGCTGCTGCACCAAGAACACGAAGAACATAAGACGCACAAGTAACAGTCGTATTTGTTACATTGGAAACGAAAAGTGGTTGACAGTCATATATGATACAGTGTCAGTGAACTTATATCGTTCTTTGTAACAGTGTTTTGCAACAATTATAAGCATTGCAAACACCCAGTTTTAACCATTTCTCTATATTTCATCTTTGTAAACACCTATTTGAGCAATGAAACCAACTTTTGAGCACGTTTCCAACATGATAAGAGGCTAAATTATCCCACAACAAAGGCAATGGGGAATCTATTTACGCATGAATAATTGGTAATTATTTTATTTTTTCTAATTTATAATTTATAATTCACTCAATCACTGCTTTTGCTGAGTTCTAAATTTTTTGCATAATTTTCTTAATTATTTGTGATTCAATTTGATAGTTATACTTTGTTTAGTCAATTGATAATCTATGCTTAGGGAATATAATTAATATTTGAGAATATGCCTGATTATTAGTGAATTAAGATTTAAAGGTACTTAAAAGATAATTAGAGTTTTGGATTATTTACGATCGTTCATTCATGTGTAATAGTGGAATCAGTGTCTTGGTTATTTTTAATAGCTTGAAATCAATTTCACATTAAGTTTTTATTTTTAAGTTTTATAAGTCTAAAATCTAGTGCTTTCACAAGTCTCAACGAACCTATTACTACAACACTATTGAAAATAAACATCACCAACTCATGTGAAATTGATAAAAAGATTTCTGGTGAATTCGGTGTAGGTTCTAATTGTCAGAAAAAATCATTCCTTGGTCATAAGAAAAAGATTTCAAAAAATTATATTAACCCCGAGTATCATCATTACTATGATTATACTTCTGGCACATTTCACAAATACCAACCAGGAAAGTTGCATGAGAATCTCTCTGCATATCTTTCCACTTGGTAACAAGCTTGGCTCTACCCCATTTGTATATAACTTGAGATGGGGAAAGTAACGGTTTAATTATTGTGTTAGGGTTAATTTAAAGTGATGTAGTTTTTCTACTATCCTTTTACTGCACTGTACGAATCCTTTCAGTGTGCGAACCTTAGGTGATTGAATGCTTTAAGAAATCCTACTTTCCTTTTGTGGGTTGCGGATTCATGAACGGGTCCAATCCCATTTGTGGGTTTATAAGAAGCTTGGTACGCGTCCCTTTATTCCTCCCTCTCTTGGTCCGCGTACGTGAACTTTTCTAGGGTTCACGTATCTTCTCCATTAAAGTTCATCTTTGGAGACTCAAAAGTGACTAAGGATTTTCTTATTCTTCAAGGAGCAAAATCAAGTAAGTTTTTCCTTCTTCTTATACTCTCAATTTCTATGTCTCATGGGAAATTTCAAGGTTTCAAAGAAGGTTACAAAAAACTTGGATTCAGCATCTTCTATCATGACTTTACCTCAAAATCAAGATTCCATTAGAATTAGCTTTTTCAATGAGTCTAGTAGTAATATATTTGAAAGGATTTCTTCTGGTTTCATTCTAGGAAAGAAATTGGATATGGATAGTGGTCATAAAGAAGATTTGATTTGTTTTGAAAAATTTAATCTTGGAAACATCTTTAATGGTCTTGGTGAAGGTTTTGATACTCTCACAAGAATCTTCTATGCTAACATCCATGATGTTGATCTTGATGACATGGAATCCAAGACAATGATAAATAGAGAAAGGATTCTTGTTAATAGAGAGTTGATTTCAAGGATCACCAAAATTCCTTTGGGTAATTTTCGCCTTCCTAGGCCAAGTGATGAAATACCATCATATGAAACCATCTCGCGTGGTCTTTGTGGCAAGAGTGTTAATTGGAATGAAGGAAAATTTCCTAATAATTATCTTAGTCTTGCTTTGATGTCGTTCAGAAAACTTGGTATCTCTAATCTTTGTCCCTCCACAATTGAAAATTCTCGTTGGAGTCGCGAGTTTGCAGATTTGATCTATTTCCTTGAATTGGGTACCCCAAGTCTCGATATTTGTGGATTCATCATTTTTCAAATGGTCTCGATGACTTCACCCAACAAGAAGTTAGGCTTTCCTTGCTTGATTAGACAAATATGCCATGCACATTCTATTGCTCCAATTGGCAACTCTCTAGGAACACCCAAACTTGTTCGCTCATGTACTTTTAAACATATGAAGGAGAATATGTGCAAAAGACAAAGATGTGTTTCCCTAGATGATTCTTGTGATCTTGCCTCCTTGTGTCTTATTCAACAAATTCACAAGGATGTGTGTAAGATTAATTAAAGTGTAAAATGTGTGCAAGAACAATTATGTTTGATTGCAACCAAGTTTCCAAAAATCAAGGAAGATATGGATATTATTTAACCCTCTTGGATGGTCTCCGATGATCAAGATGATGAGTAAACTCCTTGTCTCTTGATGTTATCAAAGAAACTTGATCGTTATGTTGTCTAGGAAACTTCTTATGAGAATTTATTCTTGTGTTTTAAGAAGGATAACTAGGTTTTGGAATAGCCATTATTGTGAGTACACATAGCTATTTCCAACAATTTTCATCTTGCAATGTTTTTAGATTTATTTATTTAAATTCTAAAGTTTATGTGGAAGATGATTTCGCGGTATTAATCATTATGGTTTCATATATTGCAACTTATTATGGGATATGTGTGTTTGCATCCATGAACTATGATTGTCCCATACGTGGTCAAAAGTTAAGTCTTTCATATGTCATTATGCAAATATTGATAAAAGATTGAATGAACTTTTGACAAACAGAAGTTAAGCCTATTGTGTCATTATGCAAATATTGATGGAAGATAGGATGAACTTTTGTTTACAAAGATTAAGTCTATTATATGTCTCTATGCAAATATTTATGAAAAATAGAATGAATCTTTGAATATTCCGCAGTATTGATCTTTCCCTGATCCACATTCTTATGAATATACTGTGTGGCACCGTAAGTTTTCTTATATTGAGCATTTTCGATTAAATTAATGATGGGTTCTCTTGTGGTTAATTTAATTTAGTATTTTGGATACAAATTCATGTTTCATGTGATTTTTTAATGTCCAAAGAAATCCTTATTTTCTTGTGAAAGTAAGGTCGCTCTTGTTGTTCTTTCAGGAATGTTTATGGGGGAGAGTTATTATTTGAACTTGTGCTTAACTGCCATATCTTTGTGGGGAGTGCGGCTGTGGAATATTATATGGGTTATCTTGTATGTTTATAAACTCCTTGATGAATGCATTTAGTTTTGACTATATGATTGCATCTAAACAAATTTGATATGTTCTCTTTTTGGTCATAAATTATCTCTATGGAAATTTCATTAGGATCCCACTAGTTTTCGTACCTTTGCCAATTTATATTGACAAAAAGGGGGAGAATTAATGTGTAGTTCACACTACAAATACACATCATTATATAAGGAGGAGTGGTTTTCATGTGAGATGAAGTATTGACTAAGGGGGAGTGATACATATCACCATAGTATTGTTGTCAAAGTTGTGATACAATTGAACTTTGATGATGTGTAATAACACTATGACACTGTATAACAATGATTGAGAGCAACTGTTTTCTCATTGTTACAGCTACGAATCTTCAACAACGATGATACTGAGTTGAACACATTTATAATAATTGGAGTACTTGGAAGTGACGAAGATTTCAAGTAATGTTGAAGAACCGAGGAGATCAAGCATTTGGATGAGACGCTACAATGTTTATTTATTTTGTAATCCATATGTATTGATAGTTTTGTCGCTAAAATTGACAAAGGGGGAGATTGTTAGAGCACTGCTCGGTCGAACTCGCAAGCATTGCTATCTCAAGCTTGTTTTTCAAGCTTAGTTGCCAAAACTATAAGTCTTTATTTCTAGTCTACTTATATCTAAGTCTTTGATTAGGATAGTAAGTGTAGCAGAGCTTTAGTCTTCACGGCGTTCATCGAATGAAGATGAAGAACTACTCAAGGGAACTTGTGGAACTTCATCAACAAAAGGTATGTGGAGACTTGAACTCATCTACCACTCAAAAGTCTATCTACTCTATATTATATTTGAGACTGTTAGAGCATAGCTCGGTTGAACCCACCAAGCATTTGTATGTCAAGTTTGGTTGTCATATTTTAGTGAATACTCAATTAAAGAGTCGCTTGATTATGTACTAGAGACAACTTCATATATGTTAGGCTAGAAATATTAGGATTATGAGACATATAAGTATTACTCTAAGAATTGAAGAAAGTGAAGAAGTAACAAGCTACATCGATGACATCATCCTTCCTCTTGAGGTTAGTAATATTTTGACTCGAACAGTTTCATTCCTAACGTATCTTTCAAGTCGTGCTATACTGAAAACATAACTGAGAAGCTGTGAATGATTATACTCTTGTGGACATAGTGTTAAGGAATTAGAATACGAAGTATAATGATTATCTTTTGTACTTCATATATAAAACATCGACATAATCGTATGAATGCTATTGTGATTATGTGTATGGGTATGGTGAAGATTTCGTCCTAGGAAACAATGTTTACATTCTTTTAAAGGAAGTACATTCATGAACTTGTTTTATGAATCGAAAGGGAAATCGCTAGGCTTATTGGTATTGTTATTCATTGCATATCTTTGTAATACCAATATGTGTGAGTTAGTAGAACCGATCATAACTTGTTATGTATCTTGGTAAAACTAGTCACACTTCCTGACTTATGTATTGGTATGACTTTTATTAGTGCAACCGATCCTAAGTAATTACCTAAGATGGTATGATCGATATTTCTAATTGGTGTGACCGATCCTAGTAATTGGTGTAACCGATCCTAATAATTGGTGTGACCGATCACAAAAGAGTGTGTAATCAATCCTTGTAATTGGTATAACCGGTCCTGGTAATTGGTGTAACTGATCCGGGTAACTGGTGTGACCGATTACAAGTAATACCATGAGAATATGGTAACCGGTCCTGGTAAATGATGTAACCTATCCTGGTAACTGATGTAACCGATCCCAGTAACCATGTTAAGGTATAAACGATCCTTGTGTTTGGTAGAACCGTAAACCCATGATTAGTGTTTGATATTTGATCAATCACATAGTTCTTGGAAATCAGATGAACCAGTTATAAACTTGTTTGGAAGCGTGGTATAATCGGTTCCAAGATTGTAAATATGAAAGAGGATTTACAAAGAAATAAGATGTTGACATACTTTGAACATGCTCAATAACTCTTATTTTTTATTGTTCAAAGATATTCCTTAATAACTCTAGGAGATCCCAGACCAAAATAAGTTGAGAATCTTTTAATTAAGGTTGTTAATTTTATATGTTTTTAATTACCAGCAATCAAAATGCATATCTCTGGAAAATAAAAATTGGTAATGTGCATTTACTAATTTGAGATTTTCTAGTAGGATTTCGGTTAATTTTGGACATAGCATTTCAAGGAATTATGAAAACCTATTTTGGAAATATATTGCATATCTTAAGAATATGTTGGTTTTGGAAATTCCTTGGTGTCCAAACTTCCTTAGTCTATAAATACCCAAGTTTGCAACCTAAGAGCCAGCAAAACTACCTTGTTGTGTTGTTACTGGTGGAGACGTCTATTCAGAGAGGAAAGTAACCTAATTAGGCGAAATCTATTACGACCGCTCGTTTATAGACTTATGTTGGATCAAGAAGCTCTACGAGTACCGTTGGTGGGAAACTAGATAATTGCAGTATTATTAGTTTTCGATTTGATTGACTAACAGTTGTTGAACTTTGATTGCACCTAGTTTGTTTATTCTTTAGAATCTTCTCTTCTGATATAAGATTCACTCACACTAGATCGAAGTATCGACGGGATCTTTAGAACTGTTTGTAGATCTAAATACATCTTGTGATAATCTATTGTTAAGAGACTCCGTTTTGTGCATGATTGATCACGGGAGATTCAAGTTGTGGTGTGCAGGTGTTTATTGAAGATTTAAGAAGATTTGAAGACAAAGAATATTTCTTATTGGTTTCATAATCTTTGGTTGCACAAAACTTGATTGGCTGGGATCCAACTATAATCGGTTTATCTTGATATACTTGCTTGATTAGTTGCGTAAATCGGCATCAGTATTTAGTATCTTGGTAGATCCTATTATTGATTGCAAAATCTAAACTCAGCTACTTTGGTAGTTATTGGATAAATAGATCTAAACCTGACAAAGGAGTTATTGGATTAAACATAAGATCCTTTGTCTAACTCATATCACTAAGATTGAATAGAGTTGTTACCGAACAGATTTGTTGTTCCTTTAATGTTTGGAATACGAACCAAAGAAATTGTTCCAGTGCGTGCACTTATTGAATGTCGGAAGTGCAGGGATACTGAATAAACTAAGTGAACTATAGGTTTAGTTGCTTGGTCTCAACTATACGAAGTTGGTGTGATTTTTTATAGCGGCTTAATTATGAGAGTATTCAATTTCTAGATTAGGTCCCGGGGTTTTTCTGCATTTGCAGTTTCGTCGTTAACAAAATCTTGATGTGTCATTTACTTTTGTTTTCTGCAATTATAATTGTTGTTATTATAATTTAAATTAAATTACACAAACATTAACTCCGTATTACTTGATAGTGCTCCTATAAAGTTTGGTTAAGTCCGAACCTATTATCAAGTAATCACACTTTGATTGTTGTATTGTATCGATCTCGTATCCATAGACGTTCACACAAAGTGTGAATACCGATTCGTTGTATTGTCTCAACTCATTCCATAGGTAATCACTTTCGGTAAGAGGACTTATAGGTGGAAAAGTTTAATATTGTGGTATATTTGGGTACCCTCGTCTTTTCAGAGACAAAAAGTCGTATTGCTATACAGACTTCAATTATACACATTTGGTATTTCGAGCCGAGTTTATCTCGCTTATATATTTCTGGAAATATGTATTGGTAAGCTTTCGCTTTAACCAAGTTCATCTTTTATTCTTGAAGAAAGTCAAAAGATGATCATGTGAAAATCGCCTTGTAACATCTTACATGATTTGTGTGAGACAGTCATTTGATGTAGACTCAGAATGTTTTGTATTGATCATTCGATCACTTAAAAATTGTTTTAAAGCTAATAGTTTGTGTGAGACAGTTATTGTCATCTTCCAAGAATGTTTCAATGATTGAAATGAGGGTTTAGAACATATAACCATGATTGGATATAAATATAGTGTGTGATCACATTTGTGTAAAGTCCAAAACCGGGAACCATGGTAAGCGTACCCGTATGCGTATTGGTTGGTTATTAAAAGTCTGGGACCTAAGTATGCGTAATCTTACGCGTACTGGCGAAAGTCCAAGTACTGTGAATTTCTGTCGGAGTTTGGAAATGTAAGTGGTATGCGTACCCGTATGCGTACTGGCGTAACCAAACTCAGTCCGACTACTTAGGTATGCGTACCCGTTTGCATACTTAAGTAGGTTATGTTCTAAAATCGTTTTGTTCATGAAATAATACATTCATATAATAAGGAATGCAATCTTTTGCAAACCGTGGCTATAATGTTCATGAAATGATTCGAGTAAATCAAAATCGATTTTGCTTCAATTGTGTCTTGTATACTTCTATGAGAATATAAAAAATTGAACAACTCTCTAACTAGTTTCATTTGAGTCATTTGAACTAGTTATGATAAATATGAATAAGGTTGATATGAAAGTGCTCATATGGCTAACCATTGGTTAACTATTGTTGAACCAACTAAGTGAACACGTTTAGGTATGGTTTTCTTTTTCTAAATAGTGGTACGTTTTATTTGTGTATAACAAGCTAAGTTCGATCTAACAGTTGAAAGAAATTAGCTTGAATCTAATCAGATTTTCATCTAACTGTGAATATTGAATGCTTTGTTACCAAGGTAACTTAGATTGCAAACCCTGATTTGAAGACTATATAAAGGAGAACTCTAGCAACTGGGAAACCTAATCCCCACACCTCCTGTGTGATATTAGTTTCGACTAGAGTCGATTCTCCTTTAACCTTAGGTTTTTCACGAAACCCTGTAGGTTAACGACTTAAAGACTTCATTGGGATTGTGAAGCCAGACCCAATTATTTTATATGTAGTTTCTGATCTTGCTGTTTTTTATCGTGCTTTAGTACTATCTTCTTTAAGATTTGCTCGAGATTTATTCTCTGATAGGCATGATTTAAAAGTAGTCACAAACATCTTCGTATTATCGTTTGTGATTCCACAATATCTTGTTTCATTAATCGATTAGGATTATTGTGAGGTGATTGATAATACTAGGCTGTTCTTCGGGAATATAAGTCATGTTTATGAATTGGTTCATGTTCACCTTGATTTATAAAAAGACGGAATAAAACTCATAGGTTTATCTGTGGGAGAAAAAATTATCTATATAATAGACTTTTCTGTGTGTGAGACAGATTTGTTTATCAAGTCTTCGACTTTGGGTCGTAGCAACTCTTAGTTGTGGGTGAGATCAGCTAAGGGAATAAAGTGCGTATAATCCTGCTGGGGTTTAGAGACATAAGAATCACAACTGTACCTTGATTAGTGTGAGATTGATTAGGGCTCAACTA
This sequence comes from Papaver bracteatum, assembly GCA_023529315.1. Taxonomy (NCBI): domain Eukaryota; kingdom Viridiplantae; phylum Streptophyta; class Magnoliopsida; order Ranunculales; family Papaveraceae; genus Papaver; species Papaver bracteatum. Next base: position 575,153 of record JAJJWX010001799.1, on the reverse strand, counting down.
CATTCCAGTCCGAAGTTATCTTGGTAGTAGGCTAGTGTTTGTAGCGCCTTAATACAGTGTGGTGTTCAAATCTAGACTAGGTCACGTGGTTTTTTTGCATTTGCGGTTTCCTCGTTACCAAAATTTCTGGTATCTGTGTTATTTTTTTTCTGCATTATATTTTGTTATATAATAGAAATATCATAGGATGTGCATTAAGTTCAATCAATTAGTGAATCCAACCTTTGGTTGTTGATTATATTGATTGACACTTAAACATTGGTCTTTGGTACCGTTCTAGTTGTTTCACATAATAATGAAGCTCGCAGATTTCTATCTGTTTGATTTTCTGATTACATTGTGAAACATAGATATAACTCTTGGATATACCACGTTGTATTAAGACGTTACAGACTCTAGCCTACTAAAAGTTAACTTAGAATTCGAATGTAGTTGAGCCCTAACCAATCTTACACTGATTAAGGTACATTCACGTTCCTTACGCCTCTGAATCCCAGCAAGACTCTACGTACTTAATTCCCTTAACTGATCTCACCCAGAACTAAGAGTTGCTACGACCCAAAGTCGGAGACTTGATAAACAAATTTGTCTCACACATAAAAGTTTATTGAATAAATAAATTTGTCTCCCACAAAAATACCTACTAGGTTTTTGTTCCGTCTTTTGATAAATCAAGGTGAACAGGAACCAATTGATACACCGGAGTTATATTCCCGAAGAACAACCTAGTAATATCAATCACCTCAAAATAACTTAACCGTATGGTAGCGGAACAAGATATTGTGGAATCACAAAGAATGAGACGAAAAGCTTTGTGATTACTTTTTATCTTATCCATCGTAGATTAAATCTCGAGCAAATCTTAGAGAAGATAGTACTCAATATGATAGAACAAAGTAAGATCATAACACGCAACTACATAGAAAATAGTTGGGTCTGGCTTCATAATCCCAATGAAGTATTTAAGTCATTAACCTATAATGTTTATAGAAAAACCTAGGTTAAAGGAGAATCGACTCTAGTCGCAACTAGTATCACACAAAAGGTGTGGGGATTAGGTTTTACAGTTGCCAGATATCTCCCTTATATAGTATTCGAATCAGGTTTTGCAATCAATGTTACCTTGGTAACAAAGCATTCAATATTCACCGTTAGATGAAACCTGATTTAAGATTCAAGTCAATATTTTTCAACCGTTAGATTGAACTTAGCTTGTTACACACAAATGAAATGTACCTTCATTTAGATATGGGTAACCATACCTAAATATGTACAATTAGTTGGCTCAACAATTAACCGAAGTTAGCCATATGAACACTTTCATGTCAACCTTGTTCATCTTAATCACAACTAGTTCAAATGACTCAAATGAAACCTAATTATAGAGTTTTTCAATTTTTTATATTCTCATAGAAGTATACAAAACATAATTGAAGCAAAATCGGTTTGATTCACTCGAATCAGTTCATGAACATTATAGCCATGGTTTGCAAAGATTGCTTTCCTTACTATATAAATGTATTTTTTCATGAGTATGTAAACATACATAACCGATATTAGAACTTAACCCACTCAAGTATGCAAACGGGTACGCATACCTAAGTTCCCGAACTTGGTCTTGTTCGCTAGTATGCAAACATGCACGCATACTGTCGTTCATGACCGAACTCAGTTGAAATCAGTATGCATACAGGTATGCATACAATAGTTCACGGACTTCAACAGTTGAATCAGTACGCATACGGGTATGCATACTAAATTCCTGATCGCTGTCGTATGCGTCAAAAATAATTTCACTTTCTCACTCTACTAAATATGAATAAAGTACGTGATAAGAAAGAGTTCGTATCCACAGAGAGGCGATTGTTGTTATGCAATTTTCAGATTCTTAAGTAACTAAAATAACCCAAGAGTGTGTTTTGTTTTTATCTAAGTAATAAAACTAAATAAAGCAAAGTAAATAATTGGAATAATCAATAAGGAGAAGATATTGGTCAAGGGATAGCATCATTCACAAGCATGTATTTTTCATCTATGATTAGAATTGGTAATTTAATCTCGCAATTATCAAAAGCCCTAAGATATCTTGATCGCAAGAGTATCTCGTTTATTTCCTGATTTTATCACAAACAACATTAAAAGATGCTATTGTGACATCTTCTTAAAAAGCAACCTAAAGTGTAAAAGCACAATTAGATTTAACTCCCTAAGAGCAATAAGTTCTATGAAATAAGACTAATCAATGCAAACAAACGTGTAAAATCACTAATTCGTTTAAACAAAGGTTATGACTCATATGCGATTAAAAAGATGTATCACTACAAGTATTAACCACACGATGCTACTAGAAATCAGAGATAACAACTTTTACGTATTGAAAACCCTAATATAGCTATAGAGATGAAAACAAATCCAATTAATTCCGAACTCAACCAAACTAGCTTTCAAATCATATGAAAATAAAAATAATGAATCATAAACGATAGAATTTAGACAAAACTAAATCATAGAATCAAATAACATGCTTGAAGAAATCAACTTTATCCCATAACCAATTATTGTATTTAGCTACTCATATTAATGGAGTTCATCATCATATTATTCAAATAAAGAAGATGAAACATAAAAGAAATCAAACCCTAGAAGTAGTTCTCTGCAAAAGCTCCAAGAATAGAATAAAACGAGATATCCAAAAGTTAGTAGAACTTTTCTTTTTGTAGATTTTCTTCCTTCCAAAATTAGGTCCAAGTCTTCAAAGTCCATTAGTTGGAAATTCACCCGGCCCACGAGTGAGAGAAACCCGTGTAGAAAATATGTCCCAAAAGCAATCACCGGAAAACTGGGTTGTTGACCGGAATCTGGCGCCGGAAAGTTGCTCAGGTGACCGGAAAAATCCACTCTGTCACCGGTCAAAGATAACAGTCAACCGTTAAAGTTAACGACTGACTGACGGTCAATAACGGCGTACTGAGTCAATGGATGAGTGATCTGAGTCAGAGTCTAACTCAATAGCTGACTGGACTTGGCAAAACTATTGCAAGCTTGCACAGGCCAAATGTTGTTGTTGCGCTAAGATGGCCCTGCATTGCCTGCCTTCCCTGCACTTTAGTTAAGCTGCAGTTTATCTGTAGCTGCAACTTCCACCAGTTTCTAACAAATATGCAATTCACATACAATCTCTCCTCTGTACTCAGTGCCTGTCATAACTTCATTCTGTGCTGCAGCTTCTACTAAAACTCCCAACTCATCCAACAGTCACAATCTATGGCACCATTTCTGCAATACTGCCTTGCTCAGTGCATTACCACCAGTAATAGCTCCCACTCTTCTCAATCACAGCAATAGAACCATAACACTGCCATCTCACTGGTAATTACCAGCTCCACCTGCAATATCATTCATGCTACAATTACATCTGAGCTGCTTCACCAATTCAGTCAACACCACTTACTCGGATAATCAAATATCCTGCTGTTCTGCAACAAGTCCAAGCAATTGCACTTCTACTTCTTCCTTGTACCACCTGAGCTGCACAACCATCTCTAAGTACCAGCAGTCAGCATCAGCTACCACCATCTACTTTATCTCCACTGAATATTCCATGTAAACTGAATTTCCAGTTCATTGCAGTTCCAAACCAAGACCAACTCACCTGCAGCTGTACCCTCATCTACAGCACCACTTCAGGAGCTCAACCACCTGCCCTGTAATTACATACTACAACTGCAACACATGTCCCTGCTATCTCCTAATCAGTCAAGGCCACAACACCAGCTTCAATCCTTGGTAGTTGTAACCCCTAACCAAATTGCAGAGCCACAGCAACATCAATCACTCTCAAGAATAGCAACCTCAAACACAGCTTCCCTGCTATTCAGCTTGAACACAATAACCAACATGCTAACATCATCCTTGCAATTGCATTATAGCCCATACTTGCTATTCTATTCAAGCATATGACCACCAGAACCAACAGCTTCAGTTCATTTGCCTGATTTCAAGCCATTTGCAACATTGACCCACAGCAGCTACTAACCCATTTCTTAATCTCCCAGCAACCACCAATTCTATCAAACTCACAGAAACATCATCTCCAGTCATTGCCATTACCTAATCTTAGTTTCACCTGCAATTTCACCTCAAGCTCAGTTGTAACACCAATCTGCATAGACTGAGTCCAAAACCACACAGAACCAACACCTTTACCCATAGCTCTGTAGCTTCAGCTGCACCTGCTAACTCATTCCACATAGAAAACTCCACTTCTTCACATCACCCACAAATTCCACTTTGACTACAGCTCCCATGTCTCAATCTGAACTGAGACAACACCTCTAGTTCATCATCAGTAACTAAAGCTGCAACATAACCACCCCATATCACCAGATGCAACTGATTCTTATTTGAATTCCTTTAGCTGCAATAAAATCCTCCATTTCAGAACCCTAATCTCACCCATAAATCGATCCAAACTCATTTTCGAAACCCATCACAAATTCCTTCCAATTTCAAACTGAGAACAATCCCAATCTTCAGTAGCAACCCATTCTTTCTTCTGATTTTCAAATTGAGCTCAAACCCTATTTTTGTGTTCTTATGATTCTCTATCTTAATTACCAGCAACAGCTTTTGATTTGTTCTCACAATTTTAAACACCCCATCTCTCGATTTCTAGGAAGTAGCAGCAGCAGAAGCTGCGCCTCTTTCTGTGCCTCTTTTTCTCAAATTCAATACCAAATGATTGAATGAGAAATCTGTTTAGGTTTAGGTAATGATTTGGGGTGGATGAGTACACCCCAATAATAGAAACCACCCTAGAATAGGGTTCTTATAATGGGTGATCAATTCTTGATAATGGTTAACCAAATTTCTAGCCCCTTATCCTCAATTGTGCTCCAAATAATGTTTTCCACCAGCTGCAGCCACCTCTTGCATCTCAAGTTCACTTCTTCTCTTCAACGCCTTAACATCATTAAAGCCGCCATGCTTTTCAGACATAATTTGCATCACTAAAGCTGGCATACTTTTCAAACAGAGATGAAGAAATAAAAGCAACTAATGAGACACAATTCGCCTCCAACGCTTTTGCCATGTTTTCTCCTCTTTTGATCAAAATGACTCCAAAGTACCTAAATACTTAAAAACAAAACATAAGATACATAATTTACAAGAAAACTAGCAGAGAAAGCTTAAAAAATAGATAATTAATAAGGTGTTTTAGACACCTATCAGATTCCCCCACACTTAGACTTTGCTAGTCCTCGAGCAAATCAAACAAAATAATTATAAAACATACATACAAATCCGTCTCGTCGAGGCTACGGTCACTTTAAGCATAAATAACAAGCCTTTAAACCCCTAGGTGTCCCTAGTGGACGAGTTTTAGTCTCGTGAAGGTTTACAAGAGGTCTGCCTACAAAACCTATATTTCCAACTCCGTCTATTTGTGACAAATCAATGAACGAATCCAAAATGACTACAGGAGGAGGTACCTTGTGCACATTCAGTTCATATATTAGTAAATAAAGCTTTAATTAGATATTCGATCAAGCCACAATACTCGGAAACTAACAAACCACAATCACAATGAAAAGATTAAGAAAATGAATATAGATGTAGATGTTGGCGAATGTTCACAAGTGAACGATGTTTCCCATATCTGTCTGAAGGTCACTGCCAAGATGAACCTATGCATCCCATTGGATTGAGCTACTGGTTTGAATTCTACATCAACTCACTAGCATATACAAGGGAACCAGGAGTGACTTTATTCAACCAATATAATACTTTTTTTTTTCCTTTTTTTTTCCTTTTTTTTTAGACAGCATGATTAAATCTTTTGGATCCAAGCGCATGCTTATTGTCAGCAAGTACATGATAGTTGCCTTGGATCCTGCATTCCACACTTGTTTAGGCGACGGAGACAGGGACAACGTTTCACACATACTGCTATTCCCAAGTGTCATTTTATTCCGTTTGGTCTAATTGGTCGGTCTCTTTTTTTTTTTTTTTTTTTTTTTTATAGTAACTCAATCACTCTATTTCATTCTAGCAGTAATAACACGTCGATGTTTAGTGACCCACCAAAGCACTTAGAGAACAATAGATAAACATGGAAAAATAAAAATATAATGTGATATGGTGATATTCCGAGATATGGTAACAACTATCATGTTAATTGTGATTTCTGAGCTATGTTCGTCCCTTTTAGTTAATTGGTTCCTCAACTCCTGCATTCAAAATGGTTCCATCCACTAATGGTGTCATCCTAAAGGCACAAGTTTCTAGATTTCGGAGTTCAAAAAGAACAATTTTTTTTTCTATTTTTCTGATTTTTTTTTTTACTAAAGGCATAAAACACACTAAAACACACTATACAAACATATAAATGCTCCTCCACACTTAAACTTTACATTGTCCTCAATGTAAAATTGAATCATCCAAAGAAAGTTCAAAGTGGGAAATTCCGCAAATGATATGCAAAAACAAGGAAAATAAAGATAAAAGCAAATGCTTAAAAATAAAAAGATAAAGGTAAAGATACAAAACCGGTGGGTTGCTTCCCACTTAGCGCTTGGTTTAAAGTCGTCAGCCCGACTTGCTCCTTGCTTGTTACGCCTTAGCCGGCTTCCAACACATTATGGAAATATGATTGAATGGTACTTGGATGTTTCCTCGCCTCAAAGATGTTGAAGTGTATGACTTCCTCGTCGAACTCCATAGTCAAGGTGCCATTGTGGACATCAATCTTCATTTTATCGGTACTCATAAATGGTCTACCCAAGAGTAAAGGTGTAGACGAGGATGAATTCAAATCACTCATGTCTAAAACGTAGAAATCCACTGGAAATATTAGTCCTTTTACCTGCACCAAAACATCCTCAACAATCCCTTTAAGGTAAACATTAGATCTATCGACAAGTTGAGTAACTATGCCGGGTTTTTTGAGAGGACCAAGATTTAAAGCATCATAAATCGAAGTAGGCATAACATTAATAGATGATCCTAAATCTAACATAGCTTTCACAAACCTTGTTTTACCAATAGTGCATGGAATAGTGAAACTACCGGGATCTTTCAATTTAGGTGGGAGTTTCTTTGTAAGATACGCCGAAGCGTTTTACCCCACACTCATTACCTCATTACCGGTTAGCTTGTGCTTGTTAGTGCACAATTCCTTTACACACTTTGCATAGCGAGGAGATTGCCTAATTACTTCAATGAGTGGAATATTCACTTGGACCTTTTTAAAAACATCCCAAATATCCCTATCTTGTTCCACCTTATCATTAGCTTTAGCGAACCTGCCAGGAAAAGGTAGATGAGGAATATAAGTAGAAACAAGAGGTTTAGAGTTTGATTTAGTTACCTTGGGAGTTTAGGGAAAATCTGCGTTCTTTTCCTCCAAAATTGGTTCCTTTGGCGCTTCTTCTTCACTCGAATTTGTAACTTCGGGTTGCACAAATTGTGTACCACTTCCCAACTTAATAGCATTGAGACCCTCTCTTGAGTTAAGAGGTTGGGAAGGGAGTTTCTCACCATTTTGTGCATGCAACTGATTAATCTCCTCGGCCATTGAACCTAATTGTGTTTGCAAGTCCTGGACCACACCCTCCGTTCTTTGCATAAAAGATTTCGGCAACTCTTCCATATTGGACCCTTGATTTTCAGGTGGTTATTGTTGTTGCTGGAATTGTTGTTGTTGCGGTTGACCAACTTGTGATTGCAACTCCTTAATTTCATTATCAATTTTCTGCTGATTTAAGATCGCTAGTTGTTGATTTTGTTGTACCACGGAAATTAGAGCCTCCACCAAAGTAGCCATCTTCTCCAATTATGGATTATTCCCTTGTTGTGGTTGTTGCACTTGTTGTTGGAACACATACGTATTGTTGTAAACATAACTTGCACTTGCAACTTGCTCATAAGTGTTGGAATAAATACCATACAGCTGAGTTGAGAATATAACATTGACATGATCTAAGTTCTCATAAGCTGGGCGTGACGGTTTTACAACCACTGCTGCAATTTGTTGCATAATTGCCATCATATTGCTCATTTTTTGACGTAATTCAATAATCTCGTCAACTTGATTAACTCCCTTGGTAGGTGGTTCTGATCCACGACTTGAAAATTGTTGAGAATTTGCTGCCATACTCTCAATCAACTCCCTAGCTTGTGTCACCGTCTTGTTCATAAGTGCACCACCACTTGCAGCGTCAATAAGATTCCTATCACTTACGTGGAGACCTTCATAGAAGTATTGGATAATCATTGCATCACTAAATTGATGATGAGGGCAGCTTGCCACCAATCTCTTGTATCGTTCCCAACATTCATATAAAGATTCTCCCACATTTTGCTTCATCCCACAAATCTCCTTGCAATTTGAGTAGCCTTTGTTGCAGGAAAATATCTCTCTAAAAAGAGTTTCTTCAACCCATTCCATGTGGTGACACTTTCGGGAGGCAAATAATACAACCAATCTTTAGCACTATCCACCAAAGAGAATCGAAAAACTTTCAACATTGCACCATTCGCCTCAACATACGCTGGAAGCACGGCCATGACAATGGTGTGGAAGTCCATAAGATGCTTGTTTGGATCTTCATTCACCATGCCATGGAACTTTGGTAATTCTCTAAGCAGGACCGGCTTGATCTCGAAAGTAGAATTTGTTTGAATACACCCCTGTTGTGTATCTAGCTTGTGAGAAGCCAACTCCTTGAGTGTGCGATTTGCATCACCCATTGATTCTCCCAGTTTGTATTTCAGTAAGGTACCTGAAACACAATTCTCAAAACAAAATTAAAAACAACGTAAAAATAAGAAACCAAAACTATATAACAAGCCGAATGCCTCCCCGGCAACGGCGCCAAAATTTGATCGTTGTCGTATGCGTCAAAAATAATTTCACTTTCTCACTCTACTAAATATGAATGAAGTACGTGATAAGAAAGAGTTCGTCTCCACAGAGAGGCGATTGTTGTTATGTAATTTTCAGATTCTTAAGTAACCAAAATAACCCAAGAGTGTGTTTTGTTTTTATCTAAGTAATAAAACTAAATAAAGCAAAGTAAATAATTGGAATAATCAATAAGGAGAAGATATTGGTCAAGGGATAGTATCATTCACAAGCATGTATTTTTCATTTATGATTAGAATTGGTAATTTAATCTCGCAATTATCAAAAGCCCTAAGATATCTTGATCGCAAGAGTATCTCGTTTATTTCCTGATTTTATCACAAACAACATTAAAAGATGCTATTGTGACATCTTCTTAAAAAGCAACCTAAAGTGTAAAAGCACAATTAGATTTAACTCCCTAAGAGCAATAAGTTATATGAAATAAGACTAATCAATGCAAACAAACGTGTAAAAGCACTAATTCGTTTAAACAAAGGTTATGACTCATATGCGATTAAAAAGATGTATCACTACAAGTATTAACCACAAGATGCTACTAGAAATCAGAGATAACAAATTTTACGTATTGAAAACCCTAATATAGCTATAGAGATGAAAACAAATCCAATTGATTCCGGACTCAACCAAACTAGCTTTCAAATCATATGACAATAAAAATAATGAATCATAAACTATAGAATTGAGACAAAACTAAATCATAGAATCAAATAACATGCTTGAAGAAATCAAGTTTATCCCATAACCAATTATTGTATTTAGCTACTCATATTAATGAAGTTCATCATCATATTATTCAAAGAAAGAAGATGAAACATAAAAGAAAGCAAACCCTAGAAGTAGTTCTCTGCAAAAGCTCTAAGAATAGAATAAAACGAGATATCCAAAAGTTAGTAGAACTTTTCTTTTTGTAGATTTTCTTCCTTCCAAAATTAGGTCCAAGTCTTCAAAGTCCATTAGTTGGAAATTCACCCGGCCCATGAGTGAGAGAAACCCGTGTAGAAAATATGTCCCAAAAGCTCTCACCGGAAAACTGGGTTTTTGGCCGGAATCCGGCGCCGGAAAGTTTCTCAGGTGACCGGCAAAATCCACCTGGTCACCGGTCAAAGATAACAGTCAACCGTTAAAGTTAACGACTAAGTAACGGTCAATAACGGCGTACCGAGTCAATGGCTGAGTGATCTGAGTCAGATTCTAACTCAACAGCTGACTGGACTTGGCCAAACTATTGCAAGCTTGCACATGCCAAATGCTGTTGTTGCGCTAAGATGGCCCTGCATTGCCTGCCTTCCCTGCAATTTAGTTAAGATGCAGTTTATCTGTAGCTGCAACTTCCACCAGTTTCTGACAAATATGCAATTCACATACAATCTCTCCTCCGTACTTACTCGCACTGTCATAACTTCATTCTGTGCTGCAGCTTCTACTAAAACTCCCAACTCATCCAACAGTCACAATCTATGGCACCATTTCTGCAATACTGCCTTGCTCAGTGCATTACCACCAGTAATAGCTCCCACTCTTCTCAATCACAGCAACAGAACCACAACATTGCCATCTCACTGGTAATTACCAGCTCTGCCTGCATCAACTCCTGCAATATCATTCATGCTATAATTCCATCTGAGCTGCTTCACCAATTCAGTCAACACCACTTACTAGGATAATAACATATCCTGCTGTTCTGCAACAAGTCCAAGAAATTACACTTCTACTTCTTCCTTGTACCACCTGAGCTGTACAACCATATCTAAGTACCAGCAGTCAGCATCAGCTACCACCATCTACTTTATCTCCATTGAATCTTCCCTGTAAACTGAATTTCCAGTTCATTGCAGTGCCAAACTAAGACCAACTCACCTGCAGTTGTACCCTCATCTACAACACCACTTCAGGAGCTCAACCACCTTCCTTGTAATTATATACTACAACTGCAACACAGGTCCTTGCTATCTCCTAATCAGTCAAGGCCACAACACCAGCTTCAATCCTTGGTAGTTGTAACCCCTAACCAAATTGTAGAGCCACATCAACATCAATCACTCTCAAGAATAGCAACCTCAAACACAGCTTCCCTGTTGATAAGCACGTAAGTGCACCATTTTATACCCATATTTATATTATCTAAGTCTAAATTTTATCACTAATAAACTTCTTTGTAGGTATTTTTAAGAAATAAATGTTTTTAGAAGAATCGGCTCGAAAAACTGTTAAAGGCACCCCCGGAGGACATTTGATATACGGACTCCCACTTTGGATAATGGGTAACCCAATTTCTAAGGGGTACACTACTTACTATCGGCACCCAAGCACTCTGGTTAAGGGGTAACCATCTTCAACATTTTGAATTTCAGAAAATGGCGGGAAAACCAAGTTTCAAACTGCTGGAATTAGGGTTTCGATTTTGGGCTTGATGCAGTGTGACTAAAGGGCTGAAATCAAATGGGTATGTTAATATGACCTAAACAGAGATGGTAATACTCTCCGATTCAGTTAAATTTGGCTGGATAATCACCGGTTAATGAAAACATGAAGAACGGTTTTGGCGGGAAAAATGTGTTTGAAACTGGCAGAATTAGGGTTCGGATTTTGAAGGTGTTCTAGTGAGATTCAATGGCTGAAATTGTTTGGGAATACTTGGTATAGCTTCACAGTCGTGGTATGATTATTAGTTTTGATCGAATTGGCTGAATCATCAAGTTTCAGTAGAACAGGTTGTTACGGGTTTTGCTTGAGAAAACCCGAGAGTTGCTGGTTTTGATTTTTGAGATTTCTGGAGTGATTCAATCACTCCAGTGGATTTATATGGGCATGTTCCGCATATACAGAGTTGGTATAGTCGTTAGATTCATCTAAGTTGGGATCTATAATCGTGAGTGAAGTAAACAGTGGCGTGCAAGATACTCATAGCTCTGGAAGTAATTACAAGAGATTCTGTCGAGATTTTGTCGTGTGTTTTTATTGGAAATATCCTGTTTCACTAAAACAGGATTGGTATGCAAGTTAAAATTGAGAAAATAAGAATATATACGTGGACTTGATAACTCAAAGGAGGAAATATTCACGGGTTTCTGCGAGCAATTTTGGGAAGATTTTGTTGGAGATTTTCAAGGGATTCGACGAGTTTTCTTTTGGTTGCCATGTACTCACGTTGCTCGTGTGTTTTGGAGAAGAAATATTCTGTTTTATGGTGTTTGTTTTAAAACAGGGAAGAAAACAAGTCTCGGGGTTTATCTGCTATATTTTTGGAAGTCTGATGTGTGGTTAGACTGAGTAGTACTCCAACATGAACGTGTAGAAGTTAAATAAGAAGATTTGAAAGCAACATTAGCACGTGAAAGAGCAAGAAATAGAAATTATTTCCATCTTTGGCAGCAGAGAATAAGAAGTGATTAATGAATATTATATGGAGTTACGGTCGAATATTTTCGATTCTCAAGAGTATATAAAGGGTTCTGAGTGTTATCAGAGGGAGATAGAGAGTTTGGGGTCGAGAATAGAGAGTGGAGAGCAACTTCTCTGTTGCTACAGAGAAGAAGAAGAAGAAGAAGAAATACAACGTCCACTGACTGTCGTAGAGAACTGTCATTTATCAACAGTACTCGTAACAGTCAGTTTGGCACGTTTATTTCAAATTTGTAACATCCATTGTAACAGTTTTTCTGTAACGTCTATACAGCGTTACGAAATTCTGGATTTAATTATTTTCTCTCTTTTCTACTTTTGTACACACTTTTTTGAGCAATAAAAATTCTTTTGAGAGTATCTACATCATGAGTAGCTAAACCCCTACACTGGGTCGATGGAGGAAGCCGAACTTTATGCATGGGTGAATTTTATTTAATTTTTTCTATATGACTTTTGCATTAATTAAAATAGAATTATGATTTGATTAAATTGGTTGTCATTCATTATATAGGTTATGCTTTGTTTAGATAATCTATGCTTAGGGATACAATCAATCTTTTGAGAATGTACCTTGGCAAAAAAATAAGAGTCCTTGTTTATATTGATCTATAATTATTGAAAAATAAATAATTGAACCTATTTATATGAATTCGGTGTAATCCTAGGCCCAGTGAATCTCTATTCTTTTTATTATTTTTATTTAAACCTTTTAATTTAATCTTAACAACTTCCGAGAGAACGAATCTTTTATTACTACTACGAAAACTTAGAAAAACATTAAATCACCTGTTATTCAGCTTGAACACAACAACCAACATGCTAACATCATCCCTGCAATTGCATTATAGACCATACTTGCTATTCTATTCAAGCATATGACCACCAAAACCAACAACTTCAGTTCCTTTGCCTGAGTTTAAGCCATTTGCAACATTGAACCACATCAGCTACTAACCCATTTCTTAATCTCTCAGCAACCACCAATTCCTGTTCAAACTCACAGCAACATCATCTCCAGTCACTGCCATCACCTAATCTTAGTTTCACCTGCAATTTCACCTCAAGATCAGTTGTAACACCAATCTGCATAGACTGAGTCCAAAACCACACAGAACCAACACCTTTACCCATTAGCTCTGTAGCTTCAGCTGCACCTGCTAACTTATTCCACATAGCAAACTCCATTTCTTCACATCACCCACAAATTCCACTTTGACTACAGCTCCCATGTCTCAATCTGAACTGAGACAACACCTCTAGTTCATCATCAGTAACTAAAGCTGCAACATAACCAACCCATATCACCAGCTGCAACTGATTCTTCTTTGAATTCCTTCAGCTAAATCAAATCCTCCATTTCAGAACCCTAATCTCACCCATAAATCGATCCAAACTCATCTTCGAAACCCATCACAAATTCCTTCCAATTTCAAACTGAGAACAATCCCAATCTTCAGTAGCAACCCATTCTTTCTTCTGATTTTCAAATTGAGCTCAAACCGTATTTTTGTGTTCTTATGATTCTCTATCTTAATTACCAACAACAGCTTTTGATTTTTTCTCACAATTTTAAACACCCCATCTCTCGATTTCTAGGAAGTAGCAGCAGCAGAAGCTGCGCCTCTTTCTGTGCCTCTTTTTCTCAAATTCAATACCAAATGATTGAATGAGAAATCTGTTTAGGTTTAGGTAATGATTTGGGGTGGATGAGTACACCCCAATAATAGAAACCACCCCAGAATAGGGTTATTATAATGGGTGATCAATTCTTGATAAGGGTTAACCAAATTTCTAGCCCCTTATCCTCAGTTGTGCTCCAAATAATGTTTGCCACCAGCTGCAGCCACCTCTTGCATCTCAAGTTCACTTCTTCTCTTCAACGCCTTAACATCATTAAAGCCGCCATGATTTTCAGACATAATTTGCATCACTAAAGCTGGCATACTTTTCAGACAGAGATGAAGAAATAAAAGCAACTAATGAGACACAATTCGCCTCCAACGTTTTTGCCATGTTTTCTCCTCTTTTGATCCAAATGACTCCAAAGTACCTAAATACTCAAAAACAAAACATAAGATACATAATTTACAAGAAAACTAGCAGAGCAAGCTTAAACAATAGATAAATAATAAGGTGTTTTAGACACCTATCAATTCCCGGACTTGGAATACACTTGCAACAGTTAGCATACAAGTACGCATATTGTGTTATATTCAATCAAAGGTAAATTTTTTCTAAACTCCCATATTAATCATTGAAACATTCTTAGAAGACGAGAATAACTTTCTCACACAAACTATTAGCTTCAAAGCAATTCTCAAGTGATCAAATATTCAATATGAAATATTCAGAGTCTACATCAAATGACTGTCTCACACAAATCATATAAGATATTACCAGGCGATTTTCACATGATCATCTTTTGACTTTCGTCAAGAATAAAAGATGAACTTGGTTAAAGTGAAAGCTTACCCACACATATTTCGAGAAATATGTAAGCGATTTAAACTCAGCTCGAAATATCAAATGTGTATAAAATAAAGTCTATATAGATATACGACTTTTGTCACTGTAGTAGCAGGAAATCCTACACTACACCCCTCACAAGAATTCATACAATTAAGTCATTTTAAGATGAACAATCATAATATTTATTGATTAATCTTCTGAATTTTACAAGAAAGGAAAGAAATGAAACTAAGAAATTAACAACTGCTCTGGACTTTCTCTCTCCTAATGACTTGCTCAACACTCGAAAAATATCTCCCTCTCCTTATGCCTATTCGACTTCTTATATAGGATAATTACATAGTGGATGACATCTAGGATGTCCTTTAATTTCGGATCTGACTTGCGGTGTTCTCGCAAGAGTTCTAATGTTAATCTTTGCGAACACTCTAAACTTTGCAGAATCATCACGCTTTTTCTCATATTTCTGCCATCGTCATCTATTATGTCATTCTTCAAATCATCCTGCGACATTCGCAATATGTTGTTGGTCAAACTTCGAAAATGTGTCTTTCTTGCGATATTATGATCCTACATCTTGCCTCTTCTCATGTCTTCTCTGCGAAGGGGAGAATGTCATGAGAAACTATTCTTAAAAATATCGCAACTGTTCATCTTTTCTTTCTTCATCTTTCTCCACCAACAAGGTTCCTCGAATTAAGCATGATTGTCTATACGTGTTGAATATTCCTTTATTCAACGGTACGTTTAACATTAACCGGTCATCTTCTTGTGCCTATTTAAAGATGGATCTATTGGAAAGATAAATTTCTTCTTTTACTTCATCTTTATCTTCTTCATCTTTATATTCTCTACAAATCTTCATCGTCAACCATTTTTATCGAATTTATCTTCCTCCTACTGTTCTTTTATGCTTCCATGGAATATCCAAGGTTTGTTTTCCTTTCTTTTTTCCCCTTTGATTTTCGCTGAGACTGATTTTGTTTTACTAGAAACATCTTGTTTGTTCTTTGTGTAATTCCCATACTGTTTCTGTCTCTGCAAAAGCACTTCCAATACTAAATTTACAGTTCAAACCTTAATGCTCCCAAAGGGTCGCATCCCAAGGTTCTTGCAAGAAAGAGAAAGTCTGCGAATGACAAGGTAATAAGAAACACTATTATTTTTAATAACAATATTGTTACCTTTGTTTCTTATATGAGTTGTGATTCGCAGGGTAATGGAGATGCCACTAAACCTCCCAAAATATCTCGCCAACCTAAAACCATTGGAACTTCTGTTTCCTTTCCCAGACTTGCTCTATTTCCTGAACGTTCGCAAACTGAACCTCTACTTCTTGTCTGCGACAATATCGCAACAGGTTCTAATATTTTTCCTAATATTTCTATGGATGAAATCCTCTCTGCAAATCTTGTTACGAATGAAACTTTTTCTTCTCCCGTGACCAATACTTCTCAAATTAATTATATCATAACCCCAACCATTGATCTTCTTCAAACTTCACCCTCAAATGACATCTCTTTAGCAAAGAATGATGATCATCAACTTTCTGTTATCACTACTACTTCCTCTGAGTCTCTCCCTTTTTCTAAATAAGCTGTAGACGGAATATTTATTGCCTTCAAGGTTTTATCTGATATTTTAGATGATGTAAAGAAATCATCTGTGGATCCTGTAAAATTTGGTGTCTGTGAAATTTTGGGTAAATATTTTGGTTCTGACAGGATGGTTTCGCAAACATCCTTAGAGAAAGAAATTGAAGCTTTAAAGGGGAGTCTACAAGTCAAGACTTTAGAATGTGTCACTCTTCTCCTTGAAAATCAAAAGCTTCAAAATGCTTCGCTAGACTGTGAGAATCTTCGCAAGAAGAATAAAGAATTAAAAGGTATAACTTCTCTTGTCTTGTATTTACCTTTCATATTCATCTCTTTTAGTAATTTTATCCTTTCTATATTCTATTTCCTTAAAATCCTTTGTTCGCCCTTTAAGTCTTAAACCAGCAACGAATAATGGAGAGATACCAATTTGAATCTATCGCGGAAGAAGTTCGTATGGAAAGAGACATTTGTATGGATCAATATAACCAATTAGATAATCTTCATACATATTCCATTGATCAAATAGATAATCTTACCAAAGAGAATGCTCAATTAGTACAGAAGCAAAACTTATTAAGTAGTGAGATTTCTCGCCTATCTTATTCTTTAACCAAAGCTAACTTGGCGATGGAAACTTTATCAGATGAAAATAAAACCTTATCTCAGGAAAAGCGAAGTCTCTTAAACACGGTGGCGATCTTTTCGCAGAAAATAAATATTCTTCAAAGAGTGTGTGATAACCAAGAACAATCTCTTTATTCACTTAAAAATGAA
Source organism: Papaver bracteatum (assembly GCA_023529315.1). Lineage (NCBI taxonomy): Eukaryota > Viridiplantae > Streptophyta > Magnoliopsida > Ranunculales > Papaveraceae > Papaver > Papaver bracteatum. The sequence goes on along the minus strand of JAJJWX010001799.1, from coordinate 557,978 downwards.
CTTAAAGAAGTAACTGAAACATCTATTGCTGAGAAAAATACACTTATCCAGTGTAGGATAACTTTAAGTGTAAAGAAAAGTTAGCTCCAAGAACAATATTCCAAATTAGAAGAATCTTACTCTTCACTTGCGAAGGAAAACACTTTTCTCTTCTCTAAAGAAAAGAATTTAAAATCTCGCCTGAAGGGTTTAGTTGGAGATAAATTTGATGATGCAATGAATCATTGGGAGAATACTTGCTTGACACTAATTCAAAATCTAATTTCGCAAAAGGAAGGTAGTCATTTTGACTGCCTCACCCATTTTTTTTCTTTGTTGAATTTCCTTGCAATATTTCCCTTGCGAAATATTCTCCCGAATAATATTTGTTCTTATTTTTCGCAGAATCTGAGAGAAATATTCATTCCTCCATTTCTACTTTGGATTCTAAACTTGCCAAGATTCACAAAGAGAATGGATTACTTGCTGCTTTCCTTGCCTGTTTTCGCGATCGAGAAGAAAGAAGATATGACTACCTTGCTTATTTCAAAGACATGGAGATCAGGAACCATGATAGAGCTTTCCTTCGCCAAGCTCATCTTAGTGATGAAGTTCTTGTGAACGATATTTTGCTATCCAAATCTCTTCCTCCTGTATCAATCAAACCTCTGGAAGTAGATGATGATGAAATTCCTCGTGCTGCTAATAGTGACTGTGATTATGAAAGTGGCGAAGATAATGATTCTCAAGAAGACTTAGAAGGAGAAAAAGAAATCCCTCTTAAAGAAGCAGCTGCTGGTGATGAAACAACTGCTGGCGATAAGCCAAATGAAGAAGAAGCTGGAATCGACCAGAATAAGGAGAACACTGGTAAAGAGGATAAAGCTGGTGAAGATGATAAAATTGGCGAAGAAGATAAAGCTGGCGAAGAAGATACTGAAGTCTGAGTTCTTGTTTTATTTTCTTGAGTTATTTTTTCTCTTTCTTTTCTTGAGAATAATGTACTTTCGACCACTTTGGGATTCAGTTATACTTCTGATATTTTAAGTATTTGCAAGAAAGATAATGACATATTTTTTATGAATTCCTATACTTGCCTCTCATTATCTTTCTTGTGATGAATGATTTGCATGAAGAATGGTTAGTATTTTATAAAAAAAGTATTCTGACATGTGGTCTTATTTTGCCTTCCTAGTTAAAGGTCTTATTTTGCCACCTCTTGTTATTGCGACAAAATCGCAGGACGTCTTTGCATTTTCACTCAAAAACCCATTGATCTTGCCTTAACTTTTTGTTCTTTTGTAATTTTTGTTACGACAATATGATAGGCCTAAACTTTCTTGCGAAATTAAAGTCTCACGACATTGTTGTCTTGCGACGAAATCCTTAGGAAAGTTCTTATTACCTTAGTCGCCCAACTTAAGTCATATGCTCAAATTGAGAATCCAAGGTACCTCTCCTATATGGGCTTTCATTGACCCCAAATCTCCATGAATCAGGTTCCAGCAGCGGTATAACCTTATCCCTGAGCCATGCAACAGATACCCCCTTCTATGATGTACTTTAGGTCTTACATTTGCTTCTTACGAAATTTTATTCGCGAACTAGGGTGTACGTCATAAAGGTTCATCCCATTATAATATGTTATTATTTTTTGATTTTCTCTTGCAAATTTTCGCACATTCTCATTTTATCTTAATCTTGAATAATCTCGCAGCAGCTCTTTCATATTTTTTTTGTTCATATTCATTTTGTCGCATCATACATTATTTCATTACCTAAGGTTTCTCAAAGTCCTTCACGGGTAATATTTCTTTAAATATAATCTATTCCATGGCCTTTCAAGTATTTGACCAACATCTCTACCCTCTGGATCCATCAATTTGTATGCCCCCGTTTCAATTATCTCTTTTATAACGTACGGTCCATCCCATTTTTTCGCTAGTTTCCCACCACCTTCTCGCTGGAACATTGGTATCTCGCGAAGAACTAAATCACCTGGTTGAAATTCACGTGCTTTGAAATGTTTATTGTATTCTCGGGATAATCTTCGCTGATAATTCTCCATATACTGTAAATATCTTTCTCTCTTATCTTCTAGCTCATCATGTTTGTTTAAGATCATGCCAACACTAAGATTCTTCTCCCAAGCCTACCTCTTTGTTGTAGGAATAACAACTTCTATTGGTAACACTGCCTCAACTCCATATTCAAACAGAAAGGTGACATTCATGTAGCTTCTCGCCTAGTTGTGTTGTAAGCCCATACTGCATTATGTACCTGTTCGCACCATGCTTTATGATGTCCTTCTTTTTTTTTTCTTCAATATGTATGCGATTGTCTTATTTGTTGCTTAAGCTTGTCCATTGGCCTGTGGATATAGGGGGGTTGATTTTACACACTTTATCTTGAATGCATTGAGTAACATTTTTATGTTCTGCCCTTCAAATTGTTTCCCATTGTCAGATACCAATTGTGCTGGAATTCCAAATCTGCAAATGATATTTTCAAATATGAATGTAAAGATGTCTTTGTCGCGATTGTGTTGTACTGCCTTTACTTCTGCCCATTTTGTGAAATAGTCTGTTGCGACAATTAAGTATCTTTTTTTTCCATATCCTGGTACAAATGGTCCCACAATATCTAAGCCCCACTTTCCAAAGGGCCATACACTTGTTGAAGATGATAATGGTGCTCCAGGTGCATGTATTTTCTTCCCGTGTCGCTGACAATATTCACAACGTCTTGATATTTGCTTCGCATCTTCATGCATATATGGCCAATAATAACCTTGTATTTTTTCTCTGTATGCCAAAGATCTTCATCCACTGTGACTGCCAGCATCTCCGCTGTATAACATTTTTAACACTTTTTCTCCTTCTTCTCGTGTCAAACATCTAAGTGATGGTCCATTAAATGATTTTCGATATAATATCCCATCTCTTAGTTCATAATTTGTTGCACGACTCTTTAATTTGTGTGCCTCCAATCTATTTCTTGGTATTTCCCCTCTTTCTAAATATGCATGAAGTTCTGTTCTCCAATCTGCGATATTGTCTTCACCACATTCTATTATCATTACATATACCTCTTCTTTCTCTTCTTTATTGATTGATGGTGATATAAGTGTCAGGATTTTTATGCATCTCGCAGTTGGATTTGTCATCATACTTGAAATGAAAGCATAAGCATCTGCGAGTCTATTATCCTTCCTTGACAATTCTTAGACAAGTTTCTTGTATTTCTTCAAAGATGGTTCATTTGTTGTGTATTTTCCTTTTATTTGGCGAATAACCAGCTGCGAATCACTGGTAATTCTAGCATTTTCTAATTCCATTTCTATTTCGAATTTTAGTGCATGTATCACAACTTCATATTCTGTTTCATTATTAGTGGATGCAAATTCCAATCTAAATGAAAAAGCCATCTTCATTCCCTCCGGCGAAATTAAGACAATTCCAATTCCATTACTTTCCCCATTCGAGGATCCATCCACCAATATTTCCCATCTATTTGGTTCTGTTAACAAATCTTTTGGATCTCCATGCTCTTCTTCTATATCCATCATCTCCTCTACAGCTTCATCATCTTCTAAAGGAAATTCTGCTAAATAGTATGCGACAACTTGTGACTTTGGTGAAGATAATACTTCATATTTAATTTTGAAATGTCCTACTTGCGCATTCCATCTCTCAACTCTGCCTGATCTCTTTGAGTTCTTCATTACCGATTTAATTGGTACCTTTGTCAATACTTTAACTTTATGTGCCTGAAAATATATGCGAAGTTTAAATGTTGCATATACCAATGCTAGAATTAACTTTTCAATCTTTGAGTAATTTCTTTTTGCGGCATTGAATGTTTTGCTGATGTAATAAACTAGTTTTTCAACCCCTGCGTCCATTCGCAATAGCACAGTGCTTAATGCATGTGAAGTTGTCGCAAGGTAAATTAATAATTCTTCTCCTGGTTCCGCCTTTTGCAAAATAGATATATTCATCAGATGTTTTTTTATTCCTTGGAAAGCTTTCTCACATTCATCTGTCCATCTGAATTTTGTACCCTTTTTGAGTATGTTGAAGAAATATTTACATTTATCTGACGATCACGAAATGAATTTTCCCAACGAAGCCAAGATTCCGTTTAATTTCTGTACATCCTTCACTGTCGCTGGTGTTAGCATGTCGCGAACTGCTTTCACTTTCTCTAGATCAACTTGTATTCCTTCTTTGGATACAATGTAACCTTAAATTTTTCCTGATACAACTCCAAAAACACATTTTTCAGGATTCACCTTGATATTAAATTGCCGCATTTGTTCAAAAATTTCCTTTAGATCTTGTACATGATCTTTTGCTTCTTTACTTTTTACTAACATGTCATCTACATACACTTCTAACGTTTTGTATATCCATTTTGCGAACACTTTCTCCACCATTCTTTGATATGTTGCTCCAGCATTTCGCAGACCAAATAGCATTTTTTTTATAACAGTATAATCCTATTAGAGCGAAAAAGCAGTATGTTCTTGATCTTCTTCAGCAAGAGGAATTTGATTATAACCTTTGTACCCATCTAGAGAAGATATTATATCATTTCCTGCCGCCGACTCAACCATTTGTGGAATATCTAGTAATGGAAAACTATCTTTAAAACAAGCTTTGTTTAGATCAGTAAAGTCTACACAAATTCTTATCCCCTAATTTTTCTTTGGGACTACAACCATGTTTGCTATCCACTCCGTATATTTGGTTTGTCTTATAATTCCTGCATCAAGCATCTTCTGCAACTCTTCTTCTATTTGGGAGTGATATGTCATTGTGATTTTTCTTATTCTTTGTTTGAATGGTCTTGCACCTTTGTCAATTTCCAACTTATGACACTCCATGGACAGATCTATTCCATGCATCTCATCCATGTTCCGTGCGAAAATATCTCTATACTCTCGCAAAAGATTAATAGTTCTTCCTTCTTTATCTGCCTCCATCTTAGTTCCAATTCTTAGTATTTTGGGTTCTTCTTTAGTTCCAACATTCACTTCCTTTGTTGGTTCTACTGCGATGTAACTGGCCTTAGGTTATTCCATGGGTGTTGGTTCTTTTATCACTTTCGCAAGTTCGTTTCCTTCTTCCGAAATTTCCCTGGGTATTCCTTTCCCTTATTTTGCTCTAATCATGTAAATTTTAAACTCTTCCTATTTCTTTGCCTCTTTCGCCATCTTTCTGCGAAGTTTTCGCTTCTTTGGACGTTCTTCATAATGTTTCACTTCAATTTGATAACATGATTTTGCACTATCAATATCTCCCCTTATTTCACCAATTCTGCTTGGTATTGGAAATTTAATGCATTGATGTAATGTTGATGCTACGGATTTAATTGCATGTATCCATGGCCTTCCTAACAACATGTTATATGGTGATTCCACATCCACCACACATAGTATTATTTGTGTTTCAATTTTTCCTAGCGAAATTCGCATCATTATTTCTCCTTTAGGTTTTGTTGTAAATTTTCCAAATCCATGGATATGATACATCGAATGAGTCATTTCTTCATCTTTGTATCCCATCCCTCTGTATGCATGATAAAACATTATATCCACTGAACCTACTAAAGTTCTATTCACCGCCCATTCTTCCATGTTTTTTTGCGGATTTCTTCTTTTCTTTCCGTGTGGTTACCGTGATTACCAAAGGAGATGTGTGGCTCAAATTTTCTCTTGGTATTTCTGCGGCTGTAAATATAATTTTCTGCTTTTCCCAATCTCTTAAGGGTGATATCTTATCTACTGTCATAATTTTCTTTCCTTCAAAGTCTCGTTTATGTATCCTTCCTCTAATGTTCTCATGAAATTCATTAATCATTGTTTTTGTGATTACGCTACACTCCAACCTTGTTTTACTTTCATTGATCTGGATTGTCTCTTCCTCAACCACTTTGCTGTTTTCTTCCATCATTTCCTTGATTTGAACAATCTTTATAACGATCTTCATAATTTTCAAATTTTAGTCCATTTTTCTAGCGCCAATATGTAGTAGCAGGAAATTATACACTACACCCCTCACAAGAATTCATACAATTAAGTCATTTTAAGATGAACAATCATAATCTTTATTGATTAATTTTCTAAATTTTACAAGAAAGGAAAGAAATAAAACTAAGAAATTAACAACTGCTCTGGACTTTCTCTCTTCTAATGACTTGCTCAACACTCGAAAAAGATCTCCCTCTCCTTATGCCTATTCGGCTTCTTATATAGGATAATTACATAGTGGATGACAGCTAGGCTGTCCTTTAATTTCGGATCTGACTTGCGATGTTCTCGCAAGAGTTCTAATGTTAATCTTCGCGAATACTCTAAACTTTGCAGAATCATCACGCTTTTTCTCATGTTTCTGCCATCGTCATCTGTTACATCATTCTTCAAATCATCCTGCGACATTCGCAATATGTTGTTGGTCAAACTTCGCAAATGTGTCTTTCTTGCGATATTCTGATCCCACAGTCACAATAGAAGATAAAATAGAAATAGACTTCTAAGTGATAGATGATTTCAAGTCTCCACATACATGTTGTTCATGAAGTTCCACAAGCTCCCCTTAGTAGTTATTCGTCTTCAATCGATGAACGCCATGAAGTCTAAGGCTCAACTACACATTTTATCTTAATCCGAGATATAGCTATAAGTAGACTATAAATCAAGACTTATAATTTTGACAATTAAACTTGAAAAACAAGCTTGAGATAGCAATGCTTGCGAGTTCGACCGAGCAGTGCTCTAACAATCCCCCCTTTGTTCAATTTTAGTGACAAAATTATCAATACATATGGATTACAAAATAAATAAACTTTGTAGCTTCTCATCCAAATGCTTGATTTCCTTGGTTCTTCAACATTACTCGAAATATTCATCACTTCCAAGTACTCCAGTGATTCTGAAAGTGTTCAACTCAGCATCATAGTTGTTGAAGATCCATAGCCATAACAATATATAAAAACAAGATGTTTTCGCATTGTTATATAATGTCATAGTATTATTACACGTCATCAAAATTTAATTGTATCACAACTTTGACAATAATACTATGGTGATATGTATCACTCCCCCTTAGTCAATACTTCATCTGACAATGAAAACCACTCCCCCTTACATAATGATCCGTAAACTATATGTATTTGTAGTGTGAACTACACAATAATTCTCCCCCTTTTGTCAATATAAATTGGCAAAGGTAGGAAAACTAGCGGGATCATAATGAAATTCTCATATAAATACTTCATGACTAAAAGAGGAGATATCAACTTTATTTCGATGATTTCACATATTCGAAACTTAGTGTATTTATCAAGGAGTTCATAACGATACAAGATAACTCCTACAATATTCTACAGCCGCACCCCCCAGAAAGATTTGGCAATTAAGCACAAGTTTAATAAAGATCTTTCCCTCATAAAATGTCATTCCCGAAGGAACAACAAGAGCTACTTACTTTTACAAGAAAAGAAGGATTTTTTTGGATATTTTGATATTAAACAGAAACAAACTACTATAACTAGAAACAAATGAGGAATTGAAACAACACTTCACTGAAACCTCAAGATTTTATTTCCCAAAAGATATTGATAGATCCAGGGGCAAGAAAAAAAAGCTAGAATCTAATGAACCAAAATAACACCAATAGACTGACGTAAGTGTTGAAACGTAGCATTATCCAGAGGTTTGGTGAAAATATCAGCCAATTTTTTTCGGAAGGCACAAATTCCATATTAATGATACCATTTTCATAGAGATCTCTAATAAAATGATACTTGGTGTCGATGTGCTTATTTCTTGAGTGCTCAACAGGATTCTCAGTGATGCGAACTATGCTAGAGTTATCACAAAAGATTTGCGTTATTCCGGTATCAATTACATAATCAGCAAACTTTTGTTTCATCCATAGAAGTTGAGTACAACATGATCCCTCACCAATGTATTTTTCTTCACACGTTGAGAGGGATTGTGAATTTTATTTCTTGTTAAGCCAAGATACATCCTACATGGTAGAAACCCCCAAATGTACTCTTTATATCTTCCACTTGTACATCTTGCCCAATCAGCATCTGAATAGGCCGTAAGATCAGTGTTAGTATCAAAAGTATAAGATAGACCATACCCGATAGTGTGTTGAATGTATCACATGATCCTTTTTGCAGCTGCAAGATGAGACTCCTTTGGATTAGCCTGAAATCTAGCACAACAACCAACACTAAAAGAAATATCAGGTCTAGTGGCTATGAGTTATAAAAAGCTTCCAATGATAGATCGATAAATTTTTTGATCCACATTTACTGCTTTCTCATCTCGATGTAGTTTACCAGTAGTGGGAATATGAGTCAGTTTTGGAGTTGACTTATCAACACCGAACCTTATAACAAGATCCTTAGCATATTTTTCTTGAGATAAGTAAATTCCATCCTTGTATTATTGAATCTGTAATCCTAAAAAGAATTTTAATTCACCAACATTTCTCATGTCAAATTCCTTACCAAGGGAAACTTGAAAATCTTTAGCAAGTTTCTCGGATGTTGATCCATAGATGATATCATCTACATAAACTTAAGCAATGACTACATCTTTCCCACTCAATTTGGTAAACAATGTTTTATCTTCTCCACCTCTCGAAAAACCTTTCCTAAGAAGAGAAGTAGTTAGTTTTTTGAACCAGGCACGAGGTGCTTGTTTTAACCCATGTAATGCCTTTTTGAGATGGGAAATCGGGATTTTCAAATCCTTTAGGTTGAGCAACATAGACCTCTTCCTTTTAATTTCCGTTTAGTTTCGCGGATTTTATGTCCATTTGAAATAGTTTAACCTTAAGAAAATAAGCATGAGCTAATAGCAGGCGAATGGACACATGGCGCGCCACGGGAGCATAAGTTTCGTCAAAATCGATACCTTTAATCTATGAATATCCCTGAGCGACAAGTCTGACTTTGTTTCTGATAATGGTGATAAATTTATCAGACCTGTTCTTAAATATCCATTTGGTACCCACAATATTGATATTAGAGGGACAAGGTACGATATTGATGCGTGTCGTATGCGTCAAAAATAATTTCACTTCCTCACTCAACTAATATAAATATAGTATTCGATAAGAAAGAGTTCGTATCCACAGAGAGGCGATTGTTGTTATGCAATTTTCAGATTCTAAGTAACCAAATAACCCAAGTTGTGTTTTTGTGTTTATCAAAGTAATAATACTAAATAAAGCAAAGTAAATAGTTGGAATAATCAATAAGGAGAAGATATTGGTTAAGGGATAGTATCATTCACAAACATGTATTTTCCATCTATGATTAGAATTGGTATTTAATCTCTCAATTATCAAAAGTCCTAAGATATCTTGATCGCAAGAGTATCTCGTTTATTTCTTGATTTTATCACAAACAACATTAAAAGATGCTAATGTGAAATCTTCTTAAAAAGCAACCTAAAGTGTAAAAGCACAATTAGATTTAACTCCCTAAGATCAATAAGTTCTATGAAATAAGACTAATCGATGCAAACAAACGTGTAAAAGCACTAATTCGTTTTAACAAAGGTTATATGATTCATATGCGATTAAAAAGATGTATCACTACAAGTATTAACCACAAGATGCTACTAAAAATCAGAGATAACAACTTTTACGTATTGAAAACCATAATATAGCTTTAGAGATGAAAACAAATTCAATTGATTCCGGACTCAACCAAACTAGCATTCAAATCATATGATAATATAAACGATGAATCATAAACGATAAAATCGAGACAAAACTAAATCATAGAATCAAATAACATGCTTTAAGAAATCAACTTTTATCCCATAACCAATTGTTGTATTTAGCTACTCATATTTATGGAGTTCATCATCAAAATATTCAAGGGAAGACTATGAAACATAAAAGAGAGCAAACCCACTTAGCGCTTGGTTTAAAGTCGTCAGCCCGACGTACTCCTTGTTTGTTAAGACTCCTCCAGCGAGAATGCCTCCACAAAGTTCACACCTTCCACAACTTCGGAAGTAAAGTTCTCATAATATGGTTTCAACCGGTGTCCATTCACTTTAAACTCCTTTCCTGTAGCTATGCTACGAATTTCTACTGAACCATGAGAAAACACATTAGTAACAATAAAAGGTCCGATCCAACGTGACCTCAATTTACCCGAAAATAATTGCAAGCGAGAATTAAACAAAAGCACTTTCTTCCCAACACAAAATTGTTTTCTAGAAATCATAGAATCATGAAATGCCTTAGTTTTCTCCTTGTAAATGCGAGAGCTTTCAAATGCATCATTGCGTAACTCTTCTAGCTCTTGGAGTTGTAACTTCCTTTGCTTTCCAGCCCCATCTAGCTCCATATTGCATTGCTTAATAGCCCAAAACACTTTATGTTCAATCTCAACGGGTAAGTGACAAGGCTTACCATACACAAGCCTAAAGGGAGACATCCCAATAGGTGTTTTGTATGCGGTTCTATAAGCCCACAACGCATCATTAAGTCGCATGCTCCAATCTTTCCTTGTTGGATTCACCGTCTTCTCTAGTATGGATTTCACCTCTCGGTTCGACACCTCGGCTTGTCCATTGGTTTGGGGATGATAAGGTGTTGCAATCTTGTGCGACACATTGTACTTCTTCAACAATCCTTGTAAGAACTTGTTTTTGAAGTGAGAACCCCCATCGCTAATTATGGCTCTTGGAATTCCAAACCTTGCAAAAATATTAGCTTGCACAAAATCTGAAACCACTTTAGAATCATTAGTTGGGGTGGCTTTAGCTTCCACCCATTTCGAGACATAATCAACAGCAAGTAAGATATAAAAATTCCCATGAGAGTTGACAAAAGGACCCATAAAATCTATACCCCATACATCAAAAACTTCAATAAATTGAATAAAAGTTTGTGGCATTTGATTTCGGGCACCTAGATTACCTGTCCTTTGGCACCTATCACAAGTTGTGCAAAATATATGTGCATCCTTAAATAGAGTTGGCCAATAAAACCGCTTTCAAGTACCTTGTGAGCTGTTCTTTTACTCCCAAAATGTCCTCCGCAAGCATAGGAGTGACAAAAAGACAAGATAGAGTTAAATTCAGATTCGGGAACGCACCTTCGTATGACTTGGTCGCTGCCATGCTTCCATAAGTATGGATCATCCCATATATATTGGTTTCCTAACCTCTTAAGTTTGTCCCTCTCAGCACGAGACAAGTTCTTTGGGATTTGTTTAGACACCAAATAGTTCACAATATCCGCATACCATGGTTCCGCAAATGCAATTGAGAATAGTTGCTCATCCGGGAAACTTTCACGCAATGGGATAGCTTCCTTGTCCACAGCAAGACGGCTCAAATGATCCGTAACGGTGTTCTCAATTCCTTTCTTGTCCTTGATTTCTATATCAAACTCTTGCAAGAGTAAAATCCATCGTATGAGCCTCGGTTTCGCTTCTTTCTTTGTAAGCAAGTACCTAAGTGCTGCATGATCTGAAAAGACAACAACTTTTGTACCAATTAGATAAGAGCGAAACTTTTCCAAAGCAAAAACAATAGCTAATAACTCTTTTTCAGTGGTAGTGTAGTTTTGTTGGGCTTCATTTAACGTTCTAGAAGCATAATAAATAGCATGAGGTATCTTCCCCACACGCTGCCCAAGCACCGCACCAACCGCATAATCACTTGCATCACACATGAGCTCAAAAGGCTTGCTCCAATCCGGTGGTTTAATGATAGGGGCTGAAATCAAAAGTTCTTTCAAACGATTGAATGCCACCATACACTTCTCGTCAAAGTTAAAAACCACATCTTTTTGAAATAAGGTACAAAGTGGTGATGCTATCTTGGAAAAATCCTTGATGAATCTACGATAAAAACCTGCATGACCGAGAAAAGAGCGTATCTCCCTCACCGTAGTGGGAGGGGTTAGAGTACGAATAAGGTCTATCTTAGATTTATCAACTTCCAAGCCTTTAAAAGATACTATATGGCCTAAAACTATACCATGAGTTACCATAAAATGGCACTTCTCCCAATTAAGCACAAGATTTGTTTCAACACATCGTTCAAGGATTAGTGACAAATTGTTCAAACAAAGGTCAAATGAATCACCAAAGACACTAAAGTCGTCCATGAACACTTCGATTATGTTTTCAACATATTCCGAAAATATACTTACCATACACCTTTGAAAAGTAGCTGGAGCATTGCACAAGCCAAAAGGCATCCTTCGATAAGCAAAAGTACCAAAAGGACAAGTGAAAGTGGTTTTCTCTTGATCCTCCGGCGCTATCACAATCTGATTATAACCTGAATAGCCATCAAGAAAGCAATAATAAGAGTGTCCAGCTAAACGTTCAAGCATTTGATCAATAAAAGGTAATGGAAAGTGATCTTTTCTAGTAGTGGCATTCAATTTCCTATAATCAATACAAACCCTCCAACCGGTTTGCACACGAGTTGGGACAAGTTCATTCTCATCATTCTCCACCACGGTCACACCTGATTTCTTTGGTACAACTTGTCTCCGGCTCACCCACTTGCTATCGGATATGGGGTAGATAACACCCACTTCCAAAAGCTTGAGTATCTCCTTTTTCACAACTTCCATCATAGGGGGGTTCAAACGACGTTGCGCTTCCCTTGTAGGCTTTGCATCGTCCTCCAAACGAATCTTATGCATGCAAACGGCAGGGCTTATACCCTTGATATCGGCAATTGTCCATCCTATGGCCGTCTTGTGCTTCCTTAGCACCCTTAGAAGTTTTTGCTCATGTAATTCACTAAGCTCGTTAGAAACAATCACAGGTAACTCTTCATTGTCACCCAAGTACAAGTACTTTAAGTGACTAGGAAGAGGTTTCAATTCTAACTTTGGAGATTTAACAATTGAAGGTAAAAGTTTTTCATCACTGCATGGTAAAGAAATAAAAGAGATATTATGAGTTTCCGGGCATCCTTGTAGTGAGTTGAGATCACCAAGGGCTTCTTTAACCTCAATACCACACTCTACACCATTATCAATGGATGTAGTTAGAACGGTTTCCAAAGCATCTTCACCATTCAATTCAAACATTTGTTGTGCCAAAGTATCCATAACATCAACGGAGAAGCAAGAGTGGACATCACTAGGATATCTCATCGTCTCGAAGATGTTGAAACGTATTACTTCTCCATCAAACTCCATAGTTAGCGTTCCCTTATCCACATCAATAATGGTCTTCGCCGTTTTCATGAAGGGACGCCCCAAGTAACAATGGAAGAGACGAGTCCGGTGAACCTTCATCCATCTCTAAGACACAAAAGTCAGCAGGGAATACTAGTTGATTAACCTGCACAAGAACATCCTCAACAATACCCATAGGGTAGACATTAGAACGATCGGCTAATTGCAACACAATTTCAGCCTTTTTGAGAGGACCAAGACCAAGTGAATTATATATAGATGCAGGCATAACATTAACGGATGCACCTAAGTCTAACATAGCTTTGTTAAATGTTTTGGTACCAATTGTGACGGGGATGTCAAAGCTGCCCGGGTCTTTGCATTTCAGTGGGAGTTTGTGTTGTAAGATTGCCGAAGCATTCTCCCCCACACTAAGCACTTCATTACCTTTGAGCCTTTGCTTATTGGTACACAAGTCCTTCAACACTTTTGCATACTTTGGAACTTGCTTTATAGCATCAATGAGTGGTATGTTCACATGAATCTTCTTAAGAACATCTAAAATCTCCTTTTCTAGCGCCTCCTTCTTAGAATTTGCAAATCTGCGAGGAAAAGGTAAAGGAGGAACATAAGTAGGAACAGGAGTTTTAGAGTTAGGAATAGGTACCTCAGAAGTTTGGGGGGAATCATCATTCTTCTCCTCCAAAACAGGTTCCTTTGGTGTTTCCACCTTGCCCGAATCAGCAGCTTCGGGTTGCACAAGTTGTGTACCACTTCTCAATGTTATTGCATTTACACCCTCCTTTGGGTTGATAGGTTGAGAAGGGAGTTTCCCACTATTTTGTGCCTTCAATTGGTTCAACTCAAGAGCCATAGAACCAACTTGGGTCTGCAACTCCTTCATCGAACTCTTGGTCTCTTGTATAAACGATTTCATCATCTCCTCCATACTTGACCCCTGATTTTGAGGTTGTTGTTGTTGAAATTGTTGACGCGGCAGGAACTGTTGTTGTTGAGGTTGGAATCCACCCGAATTGTTGAAATTAGGTTGTTGGACCGCTCCTTGCTTGTTGGCATAGCTAAAATTGGGATGCTCTCTCCATCCCGGATTGTAGGTGTTGGAATAAGGATCATACCGTCTTGGCTGATTTGGAAAAACCGCATTAGCTTGCTCATTGACGTCTTCATACCCATGAGAATTTGGTATCACTGCAGCTGAAACTTGTTGTAGCATTGCTGTGATGTTTCCCATTTGTAGACGAAGTTCCTCCACCCCGCTCACTTCATTGACTCGCTGAAGAAGCACATCCGAACCACGACTCAAGAATTGTTGAGAGTTTGCTGCCATGTTTTCAATCAACTCTCTAGCTTGTGCCACTGTCTTGCTCACTAGTGCACCACCACCCGCAGCATCAAGAAGATTCCTATCACTTGATTGGAGACCTTCGTAGAAGTATTGGATAATCATAGCGTCACTAAATTGGTGATGAGGACAGCTGGCCACCAACCTCTTGTATCGTTCCCAACAATCATATAAGGACTCACCCACATTTTGCTTCATCCCGCAAATATCCTTGCGAATTTGAGTAGCCTTAGATGCAGGAAAATATCTCTCTAGAAAGAGTTTCTTGAGTCCATTCCAAGTTGTAACACTCCCGGAAGGCAAGTAGTATAACCAATCCTTAGCATTACCTTCCAATGAGAATCGAAAAACCTTCAACATAGCACCATCCGCCTCCATATTTTCTGGGAGCATAGCCATGACAATGGTGTGGAAATCCATAAGATGCTTGTTTGGATCTTCATTCACCAAACCATGGAACTTTGGTAATTCTCTAAGAAGTCCCGGCTTGATTTCAAAAGTGGAGTCGGTTTGAATGCAACCTGCTTGTATATCCAACTTGTGAGAAGCTAAGTCTTTAAGTGAACGATTTTCAGCGTCACCCATTGCTTCTTCTCCTTCTCCTTCTTCTTCAAAAGGAATATCGTGTTCTACTTCCTCTCCTTCTTGCCGAAGAGCTTCGTGTTCTTCTTCCAAGTCGTGTTCTTCCGTTGTGCCTTGACTTGGTTGGAGTATTGTGCCTTTTCGAGTAGATATCCCGCACCTTGGATAACTCCAATCTTTAGAAGCCAGGGATTAGGTACCTGAAACACAATTCTCACAAAAAAGTAAGAAACAAAACAAGATACGAACAGCAGTATGCGAACAGAACAGTATGCGAACAGAAACTAAAAACTAGATAACAAGCCGAATGCCTCCCCGGCAACGGCGCCAAAATTTGATGCGTGGCGTATGCGTCAAAAATAATTTCACTTCCTCACTCAACTAATATAAATATAGTATTCGATAAGAAAGAGTTCGTATCCACAGAGAGGCGATTGTTGTTATGCAATTTTCAGATTCTAAGTAACCAAATAACCCAAGTTGTGTTTTTGTGTTTATCAAAGTAATAATACTAAATAAAGCAAAGTAAATAGTTGGAATAATCAATAAGGAGAAGATATTGGTTAAGGGATAGTATCATTCACAAACATGTATTTTCCATCTATGATTAGAATTGGTATTTAATCTCTCAATTATCAAAAGTCCTAAGATATCTTGATCGCAAGAGTATCTCGTTTATTTCTTGATTTTATCACAAACAACATTAAAAGATGCTAATGTGAAATCTTCTTAAAAAGCAACCTAAAGTGTAAAAGCACAATTAGATTTAACTCCCTAAGAGCAATAAGTTCTATGAAATAAGACTAATCGATGCAAACAAACGTGTAAAAGCACTAATTCGTTTTAACAAAGGTTATGATTCATATGCGATTAAAAAGATGTATCACTACAAGTATTAACCACAAGATGCTACTAAAAATCAGAGATAACAACTTTTACGTATTGAAAACCCTAATATAGCTTTAGAGATGAAAACAAATTCAATTGATTCCGGACTCAACCAAACTAGCATTCAAATCATATGATAATATAAACGATGAATCATAAACGATAAAATCGAGACAAAACTAAATCATAGAATCAAATAACATGCTTTAAGAAATCAACTTTTATCCCATAACCAATTGTTGTATTTAGCTACTCATATTCATGGAGTTCATCATCAAAATATTCAAGGGAAGACTATGAAACATAAAAGAGAGCAAACCCTAGAAGTAGTTCTCTGCAAAAGCTCCAAGAATAGAATAAAACCGTTCCCTTTCTTTGTTGTAGAAACTCTCTTTTTATAGCCCTTTGCTTTCCAAAAATAGGTCAAAGTCTTCAAAATCTTCAAGTCCACGTCCATCTACTAGTCCACCAAGCCCAGGTGTGAGAAATATGTCTTTGGAAATTTTGGGTCCAAAACTGGTCGTCGGAGCGCTGACGTCATCACCGGAATCCGGTCGCCGGAAAACTTTCTCCGACCACTTGAGCCATTGGAAGACGTCACCAAGTAATTCTGCACTTCCAGTAGCTCCACTTTGCTTTTCTGCATTTCAAACATTTGCATAACCCATCTAAATCCAATTTTCTATTCTTGCGAAAACGTACCCAAAAGCGCGACTCATAGCTCATATACCCGGCCATCGATTCTTGCATCCGACTCATACCCCCCTCGCGATTCACTGAAATATTACGATCCCCGCTTTCGGTTCTGAAATCCGAAAACCGGAACTATGCTCACCGACGTGCCATTTTCACCCCGTTTTCGCAAAGTTTCTGCAGCTTACGGCCAAGATGGCCCTGTCTTGCAACTCCATTTGTTATCATTTCCACTTACATCCCAAGCCAGCCCTCTTTCCCTGCAGCTCAGCTCCACCACACAGCACCATACATCAATTCCATTACTTGCTGTTCAGCATCAGCTCCCAACTCAACCGAACCACCGCCAAATTGAGCCTTGGCTGCAACTCCAGCTCTAGCGTCTCATCCGAGCACCACCAGGTAGCCACCAGTGCCATAGCCTGCATAAAGCTAACATCACCAGAACTGCGCAATATAAGCTGTAATCTAAGCTGCTCTCAGCTGAAATTACAACCAACATTCACCATAACTTGCATCTTCTCATCCATTTCCCTTCCTCTGCTACTCAACTGCTACAATACCTACAATTCCTTTCTTGTTCTCTTGCATCTGAGCAACACCTATTTTTCTTCCCACTCAATCCATTTACAATTTCCTGTAGCAGCAACAGTTTCATCCATCGCATTAGCAAGCCATCCATAACAGCATCACATCAATTGCTGCACAGAACAGTGCCTCATTTCAGTAGCCACCAGCTCCAACAAACTGCAACTCCACTATCAATTCCACCTTCCCTGCAAACCTCATCATCACCACCTTGTAATCTTCTACCAACAAACCCTTCGCAGCAACATCATTATAGCCTTCTGCAACAACCAAGCTGCCAGCCATTCCCTGCAAACCTTCTCTATTTCACACACCACAATCATCGACTACAACTGCAATATCATTCAGTTGTAATGTAACAGCAAACTGCACCGTTTGTAGCTTCCCTGTAACATCTAGAACTACCAGCTCACCACCAAAACTCCATATGAGCTGCACCTCATACGCAGCACTCATTTGCAATCCAAGCAATTCTTGCACTGACCATCTATAACAGAACATACCACCAGCTGGAACAATTCCATTCATTATCTCCTCAAGCATACCCACCACCAGCTTTCATCCAACTTCAGTTCATCCCTGGCT
The DNA here is from genome assembly GCA_023529315.1 of Papaver bracteatum. Classification (NCBI taxonomy): domain Eukaryota; kingdom Viridiplantae; phylum Streptophyta; class Magnoliopsida; order Ranunculales; family Papaveraceae; genus Papaver; species Papaver bracteatum. The sequence continues at coordinate 540,107 of JAJJWX010001799.1, read as the reverse complement.
TCAATCCTTCAACTCAGATATTCAATGACCACTATCTTTCAAAACAACACCAATAGTTCTCAACTGTGACTCAAATTGAACAGACCCACTCTCTAATTATTCCTTGAAATTCATATGCACAGCTCCCTCAGATGCATTCTCAGTAGCTTCATCCCCATCATCTCCAATTTCTGTATCGATGACAATCATACATGGCAACAGTTGCACATCACTAGTTATTGCTTTTAAGCACAATCTCATCTGGAACTCATGAGTTAGAATTCTAACAAATACCCATCTCCAAGAACACCAACACAAAGAGAACCCTAACCTTCTTCAATCAAGCACAGATCATCACAAATTTGATTCAACAAAACCTCAGTTTCCTCTCTCAATTCCTCAATTCGAATCACAGCAAACCCTCAATTGCAACACCTCAAACTCGTGCTCAATCACGATCTGCTAAACAATCCATCTTCCAAATTCTATATATTAACAGTAACCTCAACTCAATACAGCAACAGGTCTTGCTAATTTCTCTCAATTTATCAACCAACAAACCCACAGAACTCTCAATTTCATCTGCTCAACAATTTATTCTCTTGGCTGTTCTCAACTGAGTTCTTAAATCAAACACCACAAAACCTTAGCTTCTTTGGCAACAACAACTTCTGCTCTGAATTTCTGTGTTCATCAGCTTCCATGGCTTTCTCTCAGTTCTCTGAAATTGAGGTGATTTCATGGCTGCGCCTCTGTCAAATGGGTGGAACAGAATGAGAGGAAATATCTCTTGGTTTTAGGGTGAACAATGATTGGGGTGGTTATTGACACCCCACTGCATATGATAAGGGATACCCCAGTGGATACCCGATAACATGTAGTCACCCCTTAACATCAGCCGGCTGTTTTTAATACTCCTCTGAGAGAGTTTCCCCTTAACCGTGGATCGTCTCCCGATATTGCTCGCAGTGAAATGACCTTTTTGCCCTTTTTGCTTCAAATGGCTATTTTCTCCTTCTTTTGCTCCGAATGACTCCAAAGCACCTAATAACTCAAATTCACACATAAGATACATAATTCACACGAAAAATAGCAAAGAAAGCATAAATACTAGATAATAAATACGGTGTATTCTACACCTATCAGATATCCCATACATCTTGTCTGTGAAATTGATTTAACTCTTCATGCATTGCATCCACCAAAAAGGGATCACTAAGAGCTTCATCAATATTTTTCGGTTCTACTTGCGATAGATAACAACCAAAATTTCAAATATTTTGAAGTTGTCCTCTCGTCTTAGCTGTATAATCCTTTCCTACAATAATATTATTAGTATCATGATTCCTTTGAACCCAGAAGTGCCGTGGAGGAGCATGTTCTTGTTCAACAAGAATAGCCAGATTAGGGCTCTTCTCCTCGTCACTGGAAATGTCAGGATCAACAACTGTTAGAACAACTTCTACTGATTCTGGAATTTCCTTGACTTTCTCAATTGTCTCGGTTGGAGGCAATTCAGCAGGAGATCTATCATGGAGAAAATTGCTCAGATCGTCAATGATGACATTTGTAGATTCCATCATAACTTGGGTTTTGAGATTAAATACTCGAAAACCATAACTATCAGATGCATAGCCAAGAAACATACCTTCATCGCTCTTAGAATAAAATTTCTCTTTCTGTTCTCGATCTTTCAGAATGTAGCACTTACTTCCAAACACTCTGAGATAGTGTAGGTTGGGATTCTTACCGTACCATAACTCATACGGAGTATTTAGGGTTTTTGACCGTAGGTAGACACGGTTTATCAAATAGCATGCCGTAAAGACAACTTGTCCCCAAAACTTTAACAATAAGTTTGTGTTACAGAGCATTACCCTTGCCATTTCCTGAATGTTCCTATTCTTCCTTTCTGCAACTCAATTTGCTTGTGGAGTAATGGGTGGTGAGTATTGCTGAATAATCCCCAGTTTGTCACAAAATTCAAACTTTTTAGTGTCTTTGAATTTAATACCACGGTCACTTATAATTTTCTTTAGCTTGCGACCTTGTTCATTCTGGATTCTATCAGCAATAATCGTGAATTCACCAAGGGTTTCATTCTTATGAGCTAAAAATACCACCCAAGTGAATCTGATGTAATCATCTACCATAACTAAAGCATACTTCTTTTCAATAACAGTAGGTTGTTGATGATAAGTGTAGAATACACCTCGATTTACTATCTATTGTTTATGTTTTCTTTGTTATTTTTCTTGTAAATTATGTATTTTACGTGTGTTTTTGAATTATTAGGTACTTTGGAGTCATGCGGAGAAAAAGAAGAAGAAATCATAGAAAATTGAGAAAGAAGGGCAAAATTATCATTTCATGGAGAACACTATCTGGAGCCACAACAATGTTGCTAATGGGGGAACTGGTTTTTCTTGAGGGTGTACCAAATGCTAATAAGACAAAAAAATTATTTGCCTTGGGATTGGTACACCCCCAATCAATTTGGTACCCCCATTAGCAGCCTTACTTATCAAGGTGACCAAACATTGATTATAACCCTGCTTCTACAACCCTAAAGAATGTACTCTCAATCATTATTTGCACCTGAACCTGAAATTGAGAAAGAAAATAGTGGATGTGCAGCAACATGAAACCGAGAGAAGAGAGTTAGAAAAATCAAAATCATTGTTGTTGAATCAAGACTGATTGAAGAAGAATTAATGAGATGGTGATGTTGGTAGTCGTTGTTAAGGTATTAGAGATCGAGCATGGGAAACAGTGGGTTGGAATTTATGGATTTGGAAATTAGGGTTTTTGGTGTTATTGAGGGATCGTGATGCTGCGATTGAATCTGAGAGAAGAAAAATCTAGATCTTAGATGGAGAAGATAGTGATGCTTGATGAAGTCGAATTTCAGCAGAAAATTAATGAATAAGAAGAGAAAGTCAGTTGTTGAAATTGAAGAGGGGTTCGATGTGAATATGTTGATTGTCATGTGTTTGTGGCTGAAGTCAAGAAGAACATACAGAGCAGAGAGGGTTGTATTGTAGCTAAAGGAATTGATTTACAGAACCAGAAATGGGTTTGGTGCTGTTTGAGAAGAAGAACAAGTTGTTAATGGATGAATCAGATGTGGGTTTTTGTTGGTGGTGGATTGAAGGAATTGGTGGAGAATGGAGATTGAGAGTGGGTTTGGTTCCAAATTTGACTCAGGTAACAGAACGAGATCGTGACAGAGAGGAAGGTCCACAGCCATCGATCAGTTGTGACAAATAAGGGCAACTGATGATGAATGATAAACTGGGTACGAAATTATGAATGAGTTCGGTTGATGGCTGGAATTGTAAAGAAGAATGATGATGGATTCCGACTACAGCAAAGAAGAAGCTGTAGAGAATGGGTTAAATAGTTTGCAAAGAGTGTTGGTGTTGTTGGTTGATGGAGATGAAATTGTTGTTGCTGCTGCTGCAGTGAAGAATGGATTGAAGGGAAATAGATGTATGTTAGGTTGTTACAGGTATCGAGCTAAAAAAGGCCTGAAAGGATGGCCGGAAATGCTGTGAAACAGAGGAAACTATGTCTGAATCTCCACTCTGATGAGACGACTCAGGACTCGGTAACACTAACTGGGAGTTCAGACCATTCATCTGAGTTAAGCCGACTGACAGAGGAGCTTACTCAGTGGCTGACTTTTCCTCCCTAGACCAATTGACTAACGATTTGACCATATTGACCGTTAACAGTAACGGCACCGGATGGAATATTCCTTCAACAGAGAAGATATTCAAATGATCGGCAGCACTATCCCGGAGTCGTTTTCTGGCTGATTTTCGGTGAACCCAGTATTGTTCCGGCGACCCAATTTTGCACATGGTTTTGTGTGAGTATTTCTCATGGGTGTGAAGACATGGATTTGGAAATGGATGTGGAGTTTGGCTTGAAATTGAATTTAGAAGAGAAGAAGAGGAATTTTACAAAGGCAAGGACTTGGAGATTGAATGGGAAAAGGATCATAATCCTAAGAAGATTGCAAGCAAGTTGAAGCTTATAAATAAAGAAGTTCTCTATTTTTCTCTATACACTTCGACACCTCTTCACCACTACACTTTGGTTTTTGTTTGCTTTCTCTTTTCTTTATTCTTTGTGAACTTCAAAACCATGAGTAGATAGTTTTATTATTGATTGGGGATCAATTCCTAGTTCTTAACATGATTTGAGTTTTTTTTTTCAATTCTATCTTGAAGTTTTTCACATGATTATCGTTTGTTTTTGCTAATAAGAATGTTTATGCTTGATTGATAGATTGTTTATGACCAACTAAATTGATTTGTTAATTGATCTAAAGATGGTGAAAGTTAGGGGATAAGTAATTGTTAGAGCATAGCTCGGTTGAACCCACCAAGCGTTGGTATGTCAAGTTTGGTTGTCATATTTTAGTGAACCAAAACTCATTTAAGAGTAGATTGATTAAATGTACTAGATATGAGACATTACAAGTATTGCGAAGACTTGAAGAAGTGAAGAAGTACGGATCTATAACCATAACATCATCCTTCTAATTGAGGTTAGTGATATTTGACTTGAACTGTTTCATTCCCTAACGTATCTTTCAAGTCATGCATATTGAAAACATATAACTGCGAGCATGAACACTCTAGGTAGACATAGTATTAAGGAATACAATACGAGGTTTATTGCTTGACCATTAAACTTTGTATATAAGACATCAACATAATCGTATGAATGTTATTGTGATTATATATGGGTATGAGGTGAGGATTTCGTCCTAGGAAATAATGTTTTTACATGTGTTTTAAGGAAGTAAGTTCGTGATCTTGTGTTGTGAACCAAAAATGAAATCTCCAGGCGTTATTGGGGCTGTTCTTCATTGCATATCTGTAGATGGTGGATTTTCGACAAAGGCTAAAATCGTAAACCCATAATTATACGAACCTCTGATCCAGCAATCAATCGTGAGTATTGAGACATGGATCTCTCATCGAATCCTCTGACCGAGAATACCTTCTCTCAGAGTACATGTATATATGTAGTCTCACGGCTAGACAACATCATATCTCATGAATACTGAACACTTCGGTAATTATTTCTATATAGTATCACAAGATGGATGGATCCTAGACAGCTTGCTCTGCTAGTATAGAGCGATAACGTCTTCAGGATACAAACAACGAGTTTACCCTGACTATATAAAGGATATGAAGCTCCAATAAGCTCATATCGGAATAATTAATTCTCCTAGACAGCTTGCTCTGCTAGTATAGAGCCATAAGTTAATTATTCCTAAATTCTTGAATTCATGTATTTCATTACTGCAAACCATGGTTTTTCCCAGCAGAAATCCATGGGTTAGTAATAAATATTCAACGCACGGGCATCGGAGCTACCTATGAGTAAGCCCTGTCTCAAAATATGCAAGTGTATTCAGCGATGATGCATTAACAATCATCGCAAGAACAAGTATTTCAAAATATGACGAAATGATAAACCTATGCAAAATAGGGAAAAAATAATAAATAATCAAAATAATGACCAAGGCGCTGGGAGCATGGGCCCACTGACTGGCCGACCGTGCCATGGCCAATCCCACGCCAGTTTTATTTTATTACATTTTTATTATTTTCCTTGATCTGATGAAAATCCTTTCATTTGAACAAATATCCTTCGTTTTGAGGAAACTCCTCAATTCCGTGGTGCTTCCTTCGCACGGAGGAAATAATATAAAATTAGGGAAAACAATGTGGGGCCGTGATCATTGGCCAACCGGCCATGCCTTGATCCCGGCCGGCCCCATGCCTTGTTATTCCTCATTATTTTATTATTATTTCCCTAGTTTCATGAAAATTCCTTCATCTTATGGTATTTTTCAAAAAATACATGAAAAATAATATAAAATTAGGGGAACCCGTGGGACCGGGCCCTAGTCGGTCCCACACGTCCCTTTATTTTTTTATTATTATTTTTAGGATTTCCTTTATCCCATGAAACTCCTTGATTTCATGATATTTCTCTCAAATTAGGAAAACTCCTTCAAATCATGGAAATATATATAAAATACATAAAAATTAGGGAATCTCGTGGGGCTATGCCCTAGCCGGTCCCACACGCCCGTGTTTTTATTATTTTAATATTATTTGCTTCCTTGATCCAATGGAAACTCCTTCACTTCAAGGAAAACTCCTTAATTTCAACAAATTCCTTTATTTCATGATATTTTCATAAATTCATAAAAAATAATAAAAATAAGGAAAAAGCACCACGTGACTGTGGTCACTGGTTGGCCGGCCATGCCTTGGCCTCGGCGGTCCCATGCTTCATCATTCCTTTATTTCATATTTATTTTCCTTCATGTCATGAAGTTTCCCTAGTTTCAGCAAAACCCTAATTTTGTCATATTTTCTCAAATGGTCGCTTAAACGCGCACCAGAAAATATCAAAATTCTCAGGACTGGGACATGGACGTCTCAACGACGAAAGCATGTTACCTTGACCGACCAGGGTTGGATTTTTGGCTTGCAATGAGCCGGTCCCACATATTTTCATGATATGACCTAATTTGCGCAAATGCACGTATTGGGTCAAAAAACTCTTCGAATAATTTTAGAATTTGACGGAGTGATCGTCATTCGATCCCGTGACCACCCAGGGCCGGTTTCATGACCCCTTGGTTGGTCCCTTACCTCTTCATAATTAATTAGGTTTCATCACCTAAGGCTCAGACGAGCAGTTTTCGAAAAAATGATTAAACTAGCATTTGATCATTCTTTCATCAACAAATCACTAACTCTTCAAGAGGACTTGGTATTTGCTCACACGAGCATATGGAAGATTCATGGTCGACCCACGGTCCCATGAAGCCAGTTCTCCTTCATTCCGTGGTTAATTTTCAAATAAACCATCAATTGGTCATCAATTGATCAAATTAGGGTTTCTGAGTCCAAGGATCATAATTCCAGATTCGAACATTAATAACTTTACGACGATCTCATGATCAGTATTCTTATTAATTATGCTCGGTTCAACTACCAGTATTTTAATTAATATTTTATTTTGGCCACGCTGCCAATAATTCATCAGACGAGCAATATTTTCTCAAACCAAGGAATATTGATTCAACTATTAATATTCAACAATTCATCTAATGTGCAACACTTTCTCACCTCAACGTGAGAATCACATCACCGTCTCAACAGAAACGTTCAATTCGTGAGTTTCATAGCATTTTACAAAATCATGTTCAACTCAATACATGGACTCATCGTCCCATTAAATCACGAAGTCATCAATTGACTAATTAACCACGAGACGTCAATCGTGTCATTTTGGGGGATATCAACTAGGGTTTTGGTCTGCGGTCTACGGCACGTGTGTTCAAACACACGATGGAATGTGAGCAAGTCGTGAAATCAGTTGAAGGAGTTAACAAAGTAGTGGATGGAAAATAAACCAAGTCTCTGTACGATGAGAAACTAGTTTCAAACACGATTTCCATTTCCCCACTATTTGATTCCATCAACTGTCACACTTCATGGGATCATGTGTCTACAATTCCAGCAATATAAATAAGTCTCTGAATCATGATTGAAACAACAACGAGAAATACAACAAGAAATTCACGTCTCACTGACAACACGAGATCAACAACTCATCAATTGAGCAATTTCAATCATTCAGAACTTATCATATTCAGAATTCACAACACACCTAAAATCTTTGATTACCATTGTTTCCGCACATTTCTCAGCTTCCCTCCTACAGATCGACCCATCCTCTCTTGTGACCGAATTTACTCTGGAAAGACCATTGTCATGGTTTAGGCCGGAGTACTACAGATTGATATCTCGAATTCAAAGCACCCCCTTTGCAGCGGTGCATCTGTGTGAGGTTGAACATTTCACTTGGTTCAAGGAGTCCCCTCCGTACGGTTGTCTCCTAAATTCCGTAAAAACCAGCAAATCGTTTTGCCCCATCCATAGATTGGCGACCACAGTGGGAGATCATTCTATCGGTTACAATCTCAATTCTCACAAAGATGGTCGGTCTTAGGTCTGCCAATCCGGGTTTAAAACCCGATCCTAATATCGCAAGCTCTAGTAGTACCGCTAACGCAACTCTTCTAAGAACTGATGCTCCAGTGATCACCCCTGAAAGTGACGGCACTGGCGCCATCAACAATACAGTCTTCGGTTGATCTCCTGAAGAAACCAGAGGAAATCAGCCTACCATAGTTGATTTCATGAAGGTTCAGACTGACATAATTGCAGCACGGAAAGAGTTGTGTGCTTATCTCAAAACTCTGACAGACAAGCTTGCGTCTGAACGAACTCAGCCTCAACGCGAGAAAGGAAAAGCTAAAGAAACATCTTCAACTGCTGATTCTGAAATATCTTCAATCCATGTTGTACATGATGAAGAAGTCCGTAAAGCTGCAGATGATTCTCCATCAATGGGACCTGCAAGTTTCATCACTCATGAAGACCTGGAGCACTTTTTGAGGATCGAGGAAAAGATAAGGTATTATTTGTCCATATTCACCAACCTTCATATCCTGCTTCCATACAGAGGATTCCTCTTCCAAAAGTTTATACCGCTCCAACATTTATTCTTTATGATGGAAGATGCAATACTCAAAAACATATTTCTCGGTTTCTGGAATTATTGGGCGAACATGAGCACATCATGTCGTCCATCTGAAGAATTTTCAAAGTCTCTGACAGGCAGAGCATACACCTGGTACAACAACATCGCACCGGGAAGTATCACCGACTGGGGAGAGATGATTAATGCTTTCTACAAAAAATACTTCTTCGAGTAAGAGAAAATCACTTTCTCTGATCTAAGAAGGATGTTTCAAAAGAGAAGCGAACATCCTGATGATTATGTGAAAAGGTTCAGGGTTCAATCCTTGGATTGCCATGATCCGAACATCATAGAGCAACAACTCGTGGATTTGTGCATCAATGGAATGATTCGATCCCTATTAGAAAATCTCAGGTTCCATACCTTCTCAGAACTTCATGAAGCGGCCAAGATATCAGAAACTACTGCACCTGCTTTATTGGAAAGGGCTAAGACTACAAAATATGAAGAACCATGAGAGACTCGAGGTAGTAGACGTTTAATCAACAAACAATACAACCTCCAACATTCCACAAATGCTGTTACGGAAGGTAACAAACGAAAGTCCGAGCCACCACGCAAGCATGCTTCCTCAACTTTTGCAAAGACACAAAGGAAAGATGATGTGCAAACTCCTGCTCAACACATAGAAGCTGATCCATAGGCACCTGATTTACCCTGCTCCATTGAGGAAGTTATTCAGCTGCTAGACGCCTGGGGTCAAGATGGCACAATCAAACTGCCTTATGTCAAGAAGGAGCTAACTGAAAAGGCCATGGAAAACCCTCGTTATTGTCGCTTCCATAGGTTCGTCAAACATCCCAAGAGTGATTGCAGAACTTTGAAGCTCATATTTAAAGAGAAGGTCGAATCAGGAAAACTTAACCTAGGGACTGAAGGAGTGCACAAATACCCTCTCCCAGTCAGAACCTTCACTCTTTCTGAACCACATGTCAAAGAAGAAGTTCAATCTTTAATCGAACATGTCTGCGAATTGTTATACTTATCAAAGGCTCAAATGGGAGACATGTTCACCGCAATGAATCACATCATGTCAAGAAAGCGTTTATTAATTCAAAAAGCATTTCTTGATCCGCTCTCGACGACAGACAAATAAATATACGACTGGGGACTTCTCACCACAGTCTATCTCAAGGAAAATGTCAATGTTATCCCTCTGAAAACTCTCAGAGCTGCTGGTATCACCCGACAAGAAGCCGTTCATGCTCCAGTAACAAAAACAGATCATGAAGGAACACCCAGAGATGCTTATGGCCATATTACTCTTAAGGTGAACATAAACTCAGTCTGGGCGGAAACAAAATTTACATAATCAAAGAAGATCCAGGATATGACATGATCCTTGGACGTACATGGGTTCATCCTAGAAAGGTAACACCAACACCTTCAATTGCACATTTCTCTGTTGAAGAAACCTCTGATTCGGAAGAAGAAAAGGAAGACATTTCACCATTCAAGTATCTTAAGGAGGTCAAAGCCCTGGCGGAGCTAACATAAAATCCTGAGGAAAATGCAAATGCTTTCATCAAAAGATTTCATACTCAGTTGCAAAATGCTATGAATAGATGACCTCACCTCAGCAATATTTCACCAAATGGATAAGCTCCGAGTTTCTTCAAATCGAGCATACCATCAAAAAGTTTATTGCTGAGGACATATCCAAGCATGACAAACTGTATATCAAATACTCTCCTCTGCATGAGTGTCCATACATACCACAACACAAGAACGCTCCTCCAATCTCTCAGGCTCCTCCGAAAGCGCAAAGAAAGGATAACCAATTCTGAAATGTACAAACCTCGACCTAGCATCAACAAGCGGGGAAATTATCAGACAGACTCAAACTTCTCTCTTCTCATGAAGGAGTGATCAAGTTACTAGAATTCTGGGTTCAAGATGGTGCAATCAAATTGTCGTTCATCAGGACAGAGCCAACTGAAGAAGAAATGGAGACTCCCATGTACTGTCGCCTTCATAGGTTCATCGATCATCCAACAAGTAATTGCAATATTCTGAAGCACATCTTCAAAGAGAAGGTTGATCTATCTTCAACTGGGGACTGAAGGAGTACACAAGAGTCCTCTCCCAGTCAGAAACTTTACACTCTCTGAACAACCTATCAAAGAGGCAGTTCAATCCTTAGTCGAACGTGAATTGTGTTATCTGTCGAAGGCACAAAGGAGAGACATGTTAACAGTACTAAACCACATCGTGTCAAGAAGTCCATTCCGAAAATACTTCTTGAGCCTCCAGCCAAGATCAATATATGTACGACTGGGGACTGCTTACCACAGTCAATCTCAGAAGAAACGAATTTGGAAGAACGTTGATTGATGCTGGCACCACCATCAACATCATTCCACTTAAAACCCTCAGAGCCGCATGCATCACTCGACAAGAAGATACTCATGCTCCATCTCAATCAGAGACCTTGAAGGAGCGATCAGAAATATTCATGGATACATCACTCTCAAAGTGAACATAAGTCCAACCTGGACAGAAACCAAGTTTCGCATAATCAGGAAGATCCAGGATATGACATGTCCTTCAGACGAGCATGGATCCACGCTGAAAAGATGGATACTTACAAAGCGCCTTTGGTTACACATCTCTCCAACGAAGAAAGTTCTGATCCATAAGGTTTGACGGACATTCCATTATCAGAGTACTTTGAGGAATTTCAAACTTTGACGAGGTTGAAGCAAAAACCTGCAAAAAGATGCATAGACATTCATCAAGAGGTTCCGCATTCAGGCAAGTCTCATTCCATGTCTATGTCATTTATTTCTTCACATGCTATCCTAGCATGGGGACTTAATTATGCTAGCAACTCTACAAGATGTTATGAATGGTAGCTTCACCGCATTAGTATTTTACCAAGTGGTTGAATTTGACGTTTCTACGAATCAAGCACTGAAACATTTATTACTGAGATGATGTCCAAACATGGCGAAAAATACTTTGGGAGTTTCTCCTGAAAGTCCATGTGTTCCACAAAATCAGAAGGCTATGATGTCTGCACAACTGTCGAATCCCACTACCACAACAAAAGGGATGTTGAATTAACATAAGAAACTCCAGAGCCGAGATAATCAAACCCCTAAGGCATTTGATGCTTAAGAAGTATATGCTTCAACGCTCAAGCATCTGAGAAGCCATCAAATTGTACTCCCAATCAAAGAGTACATCTTCAACACACATTGATTCAACACCAGCACGATCAAAGTGTTACTAAACTACAATCGATAAGTCTTCATTATCCCATGATAAGACATCTGAAGTAGGTACAACATCATTCATACATGGATGACACTAACTCCTTCAATGTACACTGGGCAACCTAAGGCGATTCCGTGAAACTTCATCAACAGGATTTCTCTACATCACAAGCCCCTGCATGATTGAGTAACTTTCTCTCTTCACCAATCACATCCAGTACGAAAATTGCTGATGCTATCTACCGCAACAATGACGACTCACTCACAAAGCCAGTTCGTGGTAAAGTTATGCTTTCAGAAACATTCAGGTTGAACTCTCAGTACACCTTCATCTTACGGACGTTCAACTCATCAACTAGTTTGTGAATTTAAAAGGCTCACTGGAAGAAGGAGCAAAGATTATATCTATAATCATGGTTCTATCCTTTTCGGTCTTTGGAGCAACTTCAACCGTGGTATCTGTATCAACAATAATCTCTAGGGGAACACCATCCATGATATCAGCATCGAAAAGTATCTCTGGAGAGTGATCATTCATAGTCTCAGCACCAACGACGGTCTCAGGAGCAACATCCTTAGGGCTTCATCAACTAATCATTCTCTGAAGTGCTACACATGGAGCGGATTTCTATAAGAACCAATGATTCATATCAAGATGTGTAGACCTGATAACATGCTCACATGAAAGTCTTACCAAAGCTGGCACGACTGGGGGACATAATCCAAAGTCTTCTACAAGATGTTCTCATCACCTCTACAAATGAGATATAACACACTTCAGGTCATGAGTTTGCAAAAACGTACCAATGGGTGAGGAATGAGACAATGATTCCTCAACTAAAGATGTTCTTCTATATATCTTCTACAACATACCAAAAGGGTGCATTAATCGGACATACGAGCTGAAAGATACAGCCTTTACCGTCAGGTCTACGAAACCTGAAAAATTTGTACCGGATTACAAATTGCAAATGTGCATGCTTCATTGGCAGGGTTTCTACAACTCCAAATTGAGTGATTATTCTATCATGTAATAAATCAGTCTCTTAGATTCAAAAGTTAGGGACAAGCATCTAATTCCGACATCGTGTGAGGTTCCTAAAGCTTCCAGAGCATACTACATGCAAGCAGAAATTCGTGGATGGGATTTATAACCTCTACAGTTGATCGATGTCCACCAGGTCTTTTCGCTAAGTCCTTCATCAAGGTACCTCCAACTTCTACCACCTAGGTCTTTACATCAATTTTCCACCCGGATCCTCTATCTAAGTCTTGCCAGAAGAAGAGAAAACGAAAAGGAGAGATTTAACAAAATACTGGGGACTGACGGTCCACTGATCATGACGATCAGTTTCACAGTCCAAGACTCGTGGCACTAGACTCTCCTGTGATAATTATTCATCATAAAAGTAATGATACAACCAGGACATGAGACCATGGTCATTACATCATCCCATCTCGAGAGCAGCCTCAGCTATGGTCCTGTGACAAGGGATTCAGAAGTGATGTTTCTACGACTGACAGAAGCAAGATGGCACTGCAAGCACCATGCTCATGTATCAATCAAGGGTCATGATCTCAAACGAATCAATGACATTAAAATTCTCCACCAACCGTTCAAGACACAAGCGAATGGTCTAAAGACACAACATGAGTGTTTTACAACAAACTCATCGGAGATGATTTTATACTATCCTGTACAAACCGACGATCTAGGAGAAATTTGTGAAGAATTTGGGGATATGTCATACACCATTCTCTTCGTATGGATGTACTCTATATCATATCCAAAATTCACAACAATTGGATAAACGAGCAAAGAGTTGTGGCCAAAACATTGGACCGCATGCCAGCTGAAAATTTTCTGAAGGTCTCCTGGAAGTTTAATGTTTCCTCGATTTCGGATCCTAAACATGCTCGGAACCCAAAAAGCTTCTTTACTAAAGTTTGGAAATTTCCTGGGAATGAGGATACATGGGTAGACCGCGAAAATCCGACATCAGACGAAGATTCTACAACAATTTCAATGAAGACCAAACTCGTGAATTTTCTGATGACGAATTATGACGAAATTCTTCGTTCATTCTCATCTGAATCAAAATCTACACCATCAACGCAAATCCTGCCTTCATCATCAGCCGATAGTATCATTTGCTGAAGTCGGAGGTGCTTCTACTGACAAGGGATGACTCACAGATGATCGAGAGGCATACAAAGTACCAGCTTTCCAGCGTCTCTGAAAGGTTGATTCATCCCAGGATGAACATCTGCAAAAGTCTTCATGTTTGACTTGATATTTCTGGAGCGTTCGCCGGAAGATCCAGAAGGGTGGTTGTAACCAGAAGTCACCACTATCTGAGGAGAAATGCGTGGAGTCATGGATATACCAACAACAAGCACGCGCTGAAACGGTAACAATCCAACTCTTGCCTATTTATAATTTCACTAGCTATAGTGATTATAACGTCAAAATTTCGAAAACTTGCTCGTTCCTTCAAACCTGCAAAGACGAGCAAAATTCATTATTCAAAATCATGACTTGATTTTTCATCAAACCGTGAACAACCCACGTGAATTTTAACATCCACTGGTTTTTCAAAAATTGAACAGACGTCCATCTTATAATTGTGAAAACTCAAATATAGACATTATTTTACCATGTATAATTGTCTACTTTCAACAGTTGTTCAAAATCAAAACATTGATTTTACAAAATACATATATTTAACGTGAAACCCACGTAAATTTAAAAATATATCTATATATTTTTCTCCCTCGCACGAGCATCTGTCTTTGAAGCGAGAGTATATTTTAAAAAAATTGTGAACGCTCACATATCGAAAATAAAAAAATTCATGAAAGATCATAGACAAAAAATTTATTAACAGACGCACGTCTTTTCAAAAAAAAAAACTTTTCTCTCGTACGAGCATTCACCTTTGGAATGAGAGTTTATTCCATTTTGTGAAATCTTACAAAGATAAAATTTTGGTTTTCGTGAAAGCTCATAGACAAAAATTTATATCATTAGACTCAGGTCTATTTTGTTTGTTCCTTAAACTAACGAACAAACGAGCGTCTATTCCTAAAATAAGGATTTCTTTTTTGGTCCCGGCCCGCGAATCCTAAACGACCAAGGTCCTGTCGTCCGAATCAGCGGTTCAACACCAATTTATGTCCACTAAATGATACTCTATCATGCCACTGAGATCTTCATTCAAGTCATGGTATGCCCATACTATTGAAATCCGGTAACATTTTAACTTACGACTAAGTTCATTACTGATATTGTTTATGACTGGAAAATCACCATTCAATGCTGAATGAGGAACACGGCTTTCCTCACTAAGCAGGGGACTTAATGTAGATGGTGGATTTTCGACAAAGGCTAAAATCGTAAACCCATAATTATACGAAGCTCTGATCCAGCAATCAGACGTGAGTATTGAGACACAGATCTCTCATCGAATCCTCTGACCGAGAATACCTTCTCTCAGAGTACATGTAGATATGTAGTATCACGGCTAGACAAAAACATATCTCATGAATACTGAACACTTCGGTAATTATTTCTATACTAGTGTTTTGCCCGTGCATTGCACGGGATTTTGGTTGGTTGTCATGTTTGTTACACATATACCAATCGAAACAATAAAGGAACGTACAAACCGTTATATAATGTGTTCATGAATCAGTATGCTTCGATATTAAAATGTTTTGTGTTCATGAATCAATACTTTCCGGCAGCAAAGTGTACTTTTAAGGTGTTCTTCGACAGTATGCTGCAGCACTGACCTATAACAATGAGCACAGTATTTTCTGTCTTGTCCCACCTTCAGCACTGACCAATACCAGCAAGAAAATCAGTTAAGATGGTGATCTTCTATTTTTTATCCTTGTAAAATCTAGTAGTCTGGGATACTTCCCAAGTCTTCCACCCAAACTCATTATCTTCGGACATTCCACCGAATAAATTCAAACAAACTTTGAACACAAAGCAATGTCAACTATTTGACGCACAACATAAATTTACCCGGCACCACTCTAACCTTAGGCAAAACCTACAACAATGAGTACACTTATATTTCCTTGCAGAAGTACCTATTCAATATAATTTGTTTCCTGGACATGTAAACCCATAACTGTTATAAACGGACCTCAATTAAATGCAAGGATATATTACAAATTTAAAATATTTAAAATCCTATAAAAAATCAGTATTGCCTAAAAAATGCAGTGTCTAATTCAGACTCATGATCCCCATTCATTAACTTACGTTAGGTTCTTCAACATCATTGTTGTCTTCGCCCTGCTCTTCATCTTCAATGCTGGAATCTCGTCATCACTCTCCTGGCTTTATAAATTCTAAATACAATAATGTTTATCAGTACAAAAGACAGCTAGATAAGCAAATATATAATGCAAAGAGGAATCCCCACAATCCCACTAATAATTATTCCTCCTTGCCACCAAACAGAAAGTGATACAGGTTTTAAATCCTTTGCACAGAAATGACGATGTATCTAACAAACAAAACCAAATAATAAATTAGTAAGAAGATTAAAAAACTTTTCAAAAACATGGGGAGTCTCCAGCCATAACCTTTGTCGCGATTAAATCATAAGAAACAATGGTGCCTTTTGATTTCACCAACCGTCCTCATTGCCGGTTCTTTCAAGCAATTGCACTATTTCTTTGGCACAAAAATTACAGAACTATTGTATACTTCAGCCATAGACATTGCCACTCTTCATTAATTGCAGGTTCTGTCGAGCCTAGTGGGTTTTATTTATGTAGCAAGCTGAGCTTGTTGCCTTGTTCAAACAATTTATAAAAATGGTTCCATTCAAAACACTGATCCATAAAAGAAGTTCTCATGAACAGCCCAATACGGCAATACCTATCAATTGATCCATAAGAGAAGTATACTTAACATATCAATTTAAGAATTAAAAAACACAATAAATTAGAAACACAAACTTTACTAACTGTGAACATCCAAGGAAAAATTGAAAGTTGTCATATGCGAACTTGGGCTGAAAATAACAACAGAATAGAAAAAATGAAAGCTGTGGTAGGTAAAACTTTACTAATGTAAAGAAGTAAAATGCCAGCAAGAAATGGATGCCAGCTGGACACAACACTACTGCTTGTTATTCCAATTATAAGGTACATACATATCTGCAGACAAATAATCTTGGACGTAATAAGAACATAGGGAAGTAAAATGCCAACAATAATTGGATGTTATCTGGACATACCACTGCTACTGCTTGTCAATGGAATTATAAGGTACATACCTGCAGGCAAAAAAAAATCGAAGGCACAACACCAATAAAATACCTCACACTACCTGGAATGAAATAGTATAATTCCCATAAAAGTGCATAAAGATCAATCTAAACATTACCTACACCAACATCCATTTTTCCTCTTAAGCTTAATTGATGAGCTCGAACCATCTAGTGGGGGCACTAAGCATTCTTTCCTTCTGAAGATCAGCGGGTAATAATGTTCAAATAAGGATGGAAGACGCCAGAGACAAATATTTCCTCCAATAAGAAATAATACAAAAGCATTAGAAATGGTGAGATGTTATTGGTTGTGTATTCTTACATTATATTTATGGGTTACCTCCACCAGCTAGGTTTTAACATAATTTATTTAGAAAGTAGTGTTTTTAGCCTTACCACTGTTATAAAATTTCGTTTTAGGTTGAAACTTGCAAGTACTAAAGACTCCCCAGTTCTATCGCCAAGTCCTCCCCATCATATTTACTACCACCACCACGCGATGATGTTATTGTGACCTACTTACGATCAGCAGGTTCAAGATCATTATTTGGAGTCTAATAATACATCTAAAGCTATAGAAGAAGATGATGATAAGGATCTTCCAGGTTACGAAGCACAAGGAGGAGGGGCTTATTGGTAATAGATTGTGCTCTCCTTAGCTTTACCATCGTAATAGCTTCAGAGAGAAAAGCATGTTATCCATATGAATATATGCAATAACAATAAAATAAAAAGTAACTTGACAAATACAATCTTAATCTATTATTAACATCTTTTGTTCAAGAAAAATTAATTACAAAAATATTTCCGCATCTCGAAGCCACTGCAAGCTCATACCAGCTTCCCACAGTTTAAAAGATGCAAGGTCATGGCTAGTGCCACAGAATAGGTATCAAATATAAACTTAAGCACAACTTGACGAATAAAACACCATTAATTCAAAAAATAAACAGTGTCAAAAAACTAAAAGTGTTACTGACCAAAATATGTTTAAGATCAGTCCAGCAGCATAGTGAGCCACAGTCATATCAGCTTCCCACAGTTTCGAAGATGCAAGGTCATCGCTAGTGCCCTTTTCTCTTCAGCATAGGGAAACCCTAAAAACAACAAAAATCCCGGTAAAAAAAAACAGCAAAAAAAAAAACAAAAAAGCAATAAATAATGGGATTAGGGTTTACAAAGAAACGATTCAATATGTGCATCTGACAATAACAGTTGAACCCGTTAACATGGTCGCGAGTTATATACAGCAACAAAAGATGCATTTGAAATCGAAGAAGATAGAGAAGATATACCGTGTATGTGCATCTGCCAATAACAGTTGAACCCGTTAACATGGTCGCGTCGGTGCATCATTAGTTATGTCCAGCAGAAGATGCGATTGAGTTATATCCAACAACAAAAGATGCATTTGAAATCGAAGAAGATAGAGAAGATTGACCGTGTATGTGCATCTGCCAATAACAGTTGAACCCGTTAACATGGTCGCGTCGGTGCATCATTAATTATGTCCAGAAGAAGATGCGATTGAGTTATATCCAGCAACAAAAGATGCAATTGAAATCGAAGAAGATAGACTGTGTCTCTGCACTATTTGTTATATTGAGCGATGGAAGATGCAATTGAAATCAGCAGTAAAAATGTCGTACGGTTTAGAGATTAGACTTGAACATTCCAAAATAGAATGGAAACACTCGATTATATTGGTAAGGTAGGAGTGATAGGTTATGTTTTGTATTACCGTAGATTGGTAACCCTCAATTTCTATTGGTAGGGGGCCATGAGCTCTAGAATTCAAGCTTTTGGCCTAACTTTCAATGTGAGGCCATCAATTTCTACTCAAATTATATATACAATAGTATCACAAGATGGACGGCTCCTAGATAGCTTGCTCTGCTAGTATAGAGCGATAACGTCTTCAGGATACAAACAACGAGTTTACCCTGACTATATAAAGGATATAAATCTCCAGCAAGCTCATATCAGAATAATTAATGCTCCTAGACAGCTTGCTCTGCTAGTATAGAGCCATAAGTTAATTATTCCTAAATTCTTGAATTCATCCACAGAATTTCCGAAAATATTCAAATGTTTTCGCAGGTATTTCATTACTGCAAACTGATAGGTGCTTAAAAACACCTTTCTAAGTATCGATTGGTTATGCTTTCTTAGCTAGTTTTCGTGTAAAATTGTATTATTAGCTATCTTTTATATTTTATGGGAATTTTAGAGCTTATTCCCGAAAAGAACAAGAAATCACCAATTTTCCAAAAGAGAGACGGAATTATCATTGTATGGGAAATCACTGTGGTCAGTGGTATGGGCGTTAAGAATAACCAGCTGAAATCCATTATATGCAGTGATATCGGTGATTGTTATACATGGAGTTGGTGGTTCATTGGCTGCAATGAACTGAGGAGATATTCTGAGGTCGAGTGATGCTCCTGCAGTGTTGTTGTATTATTTGGTTGCTGATCAAGAACCAAGTCAGAAAGGTAATAATTGCTGGTTCGAAATACAGGGTATTTGGCAGATGAGAACACGAAAGAGATTGCTGTTGCCATGGTCATGGCAGTGAACTAATGATTGCTGCCATTGAGTGATAAAGTTGTTAATGGTAATGAAGCTGAGATACTTGTATCAGTGATGATAGCCGTGACTGAGAACTGAATTGGAGGATGAAGTCAAGGAAAGAACAACGTTATGATGGCAGCTGAGCTCGAGCCATAATGTAAGAGAAAGGTGGGGTTGCAGTCTGTTGGGTTGCGAACTAAGAAGGATGCTCAGCTGAAGAGTGATGCTTTCACTCTTGTGATGGTAAGTGATTCTTAGTGGAGCACGAGCAGAGAAGTGTTAGTCGGGTAGGATGTTAACAACCACGGGAATATGGCATGCATATTCCATAGTACGTATGGAGTTGATGTGTTGGAGCTAGGAATGATATGGCTCGGTGGTGGACTTGAGTTGATCTACTGGCG
Source organism: Papaver bracteatum (assembly GCA_023529315.1). Classification (NCBI taxonomy): domain Eukaryota; kingdom Viridiplantae; phylum Streptophyta; class Magnoliopsida; order Ranunculales; family Papaveraceae; genus Papaver; species Papaver bracteatum. The sequence continues at coordinate 519,986 of JAJJWX010001799.1, read as the reverse complement.
ATGGAAGTTAGTGAATCTCGAGTTACTGGTGAAGCCGGAGATGGGATTAGCATTAGAAAATAAAGAGTATGTTGGTTGGATATTAAGGCATTGTGTTGCTGCTGTGATGGCAGATGAATAATGAGCTCGATATTTTGGAAACAATGGATGCTGCTGGACAGTTGGTTGTAGTTAGTGCCGGATATAGATGGTGGTAGTTCGATGGATCAGTGGTTATATGTGATGGTTAATGTCGCTGCTGCAATGATATAGATGATACTGTTGCCGTTGGTTTATGGAAGCACCGTTGAATTCATGGGAAGACAAGATGGATTGTGCTGTGAAGAATGAGTATGTGGAGATGTGGTTATCGATGGAGGTTGTGTTGTTTCTTCCATGGATGTGTTTAACATTGAATTGGTGGTTGGAAATAGTATGAGCATTACATGCATGGTTGATGGCAGTAAACTGAGATTACGGAATGAGGAATTGATGGGGATGCTGCCAGCAACTGATGAGAGAAGCCAGGGACGGTAGATACTGTTGGGAAAAGAACTTGTACACGGAAAGCAGCTGGATGCAGTTGAACGAGCAGAATAAAGCTGTGATGATAAAAACATAAGAGGTTGGAGCTGTAGTGATGACGATCTTGTCTTTGATAATGTTGTTACTCGTGAGTTAACGGAGAGAGATGTTGGCAGAGACGAGTTTGGAGTAAGTTCAGAGAAGAGAAAAGAATATAGTGACGGACAGAGCATGGAAGTCTGGGGTTATGGAATGGGTTTGGCCGAGTGAAGCTATGGAGTTGTAATATGGAACGAGTAGAGTTCTACGGAAAGGAAACAGTAGCATCTGATAGAAAATAAGTAGCTCGATGCTGGCAACATGGTCTGTAATGAGAGGAGATCGAGTTTTGGGTTTTTGCTTCCATCGAATAATGATAGCAATGAAAATGGGTTTTTCTGTGATGACGAACAGATGCTGAGTTGATGAGTGGCGATGCTGCTGTGAAGAGAATAAAATTTACCATGTCAGTTCCGTGCTAATAAGGAGAAGATGGGCTGGACCTGGTTGATGTGAGCCCAGTTGTTTGCCGAATTTAGAACGTGACCAGCCTTGACCGTGAGTAGACAAAGACTTGGGCTGGATTGGAAGCAACAATTAGCAATGGGATGGGATTTCTGCTGCGCATCCAAGGCTATGCTAAGAATTTCTCGACAGCTTGCCATGACTCACTTTAGCAGACTTTGGCCGTGATTTTGGTGATATTTGGCCAGGGTTTTGCAACCTGCTTTGGTCCGGGATTTGATGCACGAGATATAATTTTAAGGAGGTGCACTTCCCTATTTATGCTAGGTTTCCTAGTTTTATTTAGGAGGAGGTTACAAAACTCTATATATAGAGAACCCTAGGCACAATTTTATGGATCATATCTTCTTTACACATATCTTCTTTTCACCGTTTTTCTCCCCCTTAGGGGGAGAACTATCTCTTTTCTATTCTTTATATTGTAAGGATGAATTCAAAGTTCTAATGTGAAGCTCAATTATTTTGCAAGTTTGTTTCAAGTTTTAAATTAATTCATTGTGGATTGTTTTTACTATATCGAAGGTTTATGATTGGTTCCTAGATTGGTTTGGGTGCACAACCAGATTAGTTTATTAATCATTCTAATGCTAGTAAAGAGTTGAGTCGACCCGTAATTGTCTCTCATCTCCTACACAAGTAGAAATCTTAAGACCTTACCGAGGGATTATGTGGAGCAATTGCGTGTAAAGACAACACCAGTAAGTGGACCGAGCGTACCGAGTTTTACTGCTGGGATCAAACCTAAATTCACAAATCTTAATGCATTCTGGGAATTACATCTTGTAGTCGAGCGCTTCCGTGTCAAGGTGGTTCTTTTGAATAGAATCCGGTACTCGAGCGCTTCCGTATCCGGTGATACAAGGAGTTTTTGGGGATTGCTAAGTGTACCTGCTTTCCTACGGTTGGTGACAATTGCTTCTAACAAGAGATAAACGGGTACAATGTTGAGTTAACGGTTAGTAACTGCGAAGTATTTCTTCAATATCTTTTTCTTTTTATCCTTCTTTATTATTTTCGCCGATTTAGATTACATAACAATTGCATTACTCTTCGTGGGAACGATCCTTACTGCCGCTATATTATATTTAATTAGTGGGAAATATATTTTTATTTTGTTGAGTAAACGACGCTCACCAAAATTGGCGCCATTGCCGGGGAGTAATTGTTAATTTGTTTGTTATTCTTTTTGGCGTAAAGGTTTTGTGGGTATATCTCTCGTAAGCCCTCACGAGACTATAACTCGTCCACTAGGGACACCTAGGGGTTTAAAGGCATGTTATTCATGCTAAGAGTAACCGTATCCTCACGACATGGAGTTGTATTTTATTTTTGTTTTGTTTTGTTTGCTCGAGGACTAGCAAAGTTTGGGTGTGGGGGAATTTGATAGGTGCTTAAAAACACCTTTCTAAGTATCGATTGGTTATGTTTTCTTAGCTAGTTTTCGTGTAAAATTGTATTATTAGCTATCTTTTATATTTTATGGGAATTTTAGAGCTTATTCCCGAAAAGAACAAGAAATCACCAATTTGCCAAAAGAGAGACGGAATTATCATTGCATGGGAAATCACTGTGGTCAGTGGTATGGGCGTTAAAAATAACCAGCTGAAATCCATTATGTGCAGTGATATCGGTGATTGTTATACATGGAGTTGGTGGTTCATTGGCTGCAATGAACTGAGGAGATATTCTGAGGTCGAGTGATGCTCCTGCAGTGCTGCTGTATTATTTGGTTGCTGATCAAGCACCAAGTCATAAAGGTAATAACTGCTGGTTCGAAATACAGGGTATTTGGCAGATGAGAACACGAAAGAGATTGATGTTGCCATGGTCACGGCAGTGAACTAATGATTGCTGCCATTGAGTGATAAAGTTGTTAATGGTAACGAAGCTGAGATACCTGTATCAGTGATGATAGCCGTGACTGAGAACTGAATTGGAGGATGAAGTCAAGGAAAGAACAACGTTATGATGGCAGCTGAGCTCGAGCCATAATGGAAGAGAAAGGTGGGGTTGCAGTATGTTGGGTTGCGAACTGAGAAGGATGCTCAGATGAAGAGTGATGATTTCACTCTTGTGATGGTAGGTGATTCTTAGTGGAGCACGAGAAGAGAAGTGCTAGTCGGGTAGGATGTTAACAACCACAGGAATATGGCATGCATATTGCATAGTACGTATGGAGTTGATGTATTGGAGCTAGGAATGACGTGGCTCGGTGGTGGACTTGAGTTGAGCTACTGGCGATGGCAGTTAGTGAATCTCGAGTTACTGGTGAAGCCGGAGATGGGATTATCAGGAGAAAATGAAGAGTATGGTGGTTGGATATTAAGGCATTGTGCTGCTGCTGTGATGGCAGATGAATAATGAGCTCGAGATTTTGGAAACAATGGATGTTGCTGGACAGTTGGTTGTAGTTAGTGCCGGATATAGATGGTGATGGATCAGTGGTTATATGTGATGGTTAATGTCGCTGCTGCAATGATAGAGATGATATTGTTTCCGTTGGTTGATGGCAGCACCGTTGAATGCATGGGAAGACAAGATGGCTTGTGCTGTGAAGAATGAGTCTGTGGAGATGTGGTTATCGATGGAGGTTGTGTCGTTTCTTCCATGGATGTGTTTGACATTGAACTGGTGGTTGGAAATAGTATGAGCAGGACATGCATGGTTGATGGCAGTAAACTGAGATGACGGAATGAGGAATTGATGGGGACGCTGCCAGCAACTGATGAGAGAAGCCAGGGACGGTAGCTGCTGTTGGGAAAAGAACTTGTACATGGAAAGAAGCTAGATGCAGTTGAACGAGCAGAATAAAGCTGTGATGATAAAAACATAAGAGGTTGGAGCTGTAGTGATGACGAGCTTGGCTTTGATAATGCTGTTACTCGTGAGTTAACGGAGAGAGATGTTGGCAGAGACGAGTTTGGAGTAAGTTCAGAGAAGAGAAAAGAATATAGTGACGGACAGAGCATGGAAGTCTGGGGTTACGGAATGGGTTTGGCCGAGTGAAGCTATGGAGTTGTAATATGGAACGAGTAGAGTTCTACGGAAAGGAAACAGCAGCGTCTGATAGAAAAGAAGTAGCTCGATGCTGGAAACATGGTCTGTAATGAGAGGAGCTCGAGTTTTGGGTTTTTGCTTCCATCGAATAATGAGAGCAATGAAAATGGGTTTTTCTGTGATGACGAACAGATGCTGAGTTGAGGAGTGGCGATGCTGCTGTGAAGAGAATAAAATTTACCCTGTCAGTTCCACGGAACTGACAGGCCATTTACTAGCTAATAAGGAGAAGATGCGCTGGACCTGGTTGATGTGAGCCCAGTTGTTTGCCGAATTTAGAACGTGACCAGCCTTGACCGTGAGTAGACAAGGACTTGGGCTGGATTGGAAGCAACAATTAGCAATGGGCTGGGCTTTCTGCTGCGCATCCAAGGCTATGCTAAGAATTTCTCGACAGCTTGCCATGACTCACTTTAGAGACTTTGGCCGTGATTTTGGTGATATTTGGCCAGGGTTTTGCAACCTGCTTTGGTCCGGGATTTGATGCACGTGATATAATTTTAAGGAGGTGCACTTCCCTATTTATGCTAGGTTTCCTAGTTTTCTTTAGGAGGAGGTTACAAAACTCTATATATAGAGAACCCTAGGCACAATTTTATGGATCATATCTTCTTTACACATATCTTCTTTTCACCGTTTTTCTCCCCCTTAGGGGGAGAACTATCTCTTTTCTATTCTTTATATTGTAAGGATGAATTCAAAGTTCTAATGTGAAGCTCAATTATTTTGCAAGTTTGTTTCAAGTTTTAAATTGATTCATTGTGGATTGTTTTTACTATATCGAAGGTTTATGATTGGTTCTTAGATTGGTTTGGGTGCTAAACTGATTAGTTTATTAATCATTCTAATGCTAGTAGAGAGTTGAGTCGACCCGTAATTGTCTCTCATCTCCTACACAAGTAGAAATCGCAAGACCTTACAGAGGGATTCTGTGGAGCAATTGCGTGTAAAGACAACACCAGTAAGTGGACCGAGCGTACCGAGTTTTACTGCTAGGATCAAACCTAAATTCACAAATCTTAATGCATTCTGGGAATTACATCTTGTAGTCGAGCGCTTCCGTGTCAAGGTGGTTCTTTTGAATAGAATCCGGTAGTCGAGCGCTTCCGTATCCGGTGATACAAGGAGTTTTTAGGGATTGCTAAGCGTACCTGCTTTCCTACGGTTGGTGACAATTGCTTCTAACGAGAGATAAACGGGTACAATGTTGAGTTAACGGTTAGTAACTTCGAAGGATTTCTTCAATATCTTTTTCTTTTTATCCTTCTTTATTATTTTCGCCGATTTAGATAACATAACAATTGCATTACTCTTCGTGGGAACGATCCTTACTACCGCTATATTATATTTAATTAGTGGGAAATATATTTTTATTTTGTTGAGTAAACGACGCTCACCACAAACCATGGTTTTTCCCAGAAGAAATCCATGGGTTAGTAATAAATATTCAACGCACGGGCATCGGAGCTACCTCTGAGTAAGCCCTATCTCAAAAGGTGCAAGTGTATTCAACGATGATGCATTAACAATCACCGCACGAACAAGTATTTCAAAATATGACGAAACGATGAACCTATGCAAAATAGGGAAAAAATAATAAATAATGAAAATATTGACCAAGGCGCTGGGAGCATGGGTCCACTGACTAGCCAACCGTGCCATGGCCAATCCCACGCCAGTTTTATATTTTATTACATTTTTATTATTTTCCTTGATCTGATGAAAATCCTTTCATTTGAACAAATATCCTTCGTTTTGAGGAAACTCCTCAATTCCGTGGTGCTTCCTTCGCACGGAGGAAATAATATAAAATTAGGGAAAACACTCTGGGGCCGTGATCATTGGCCAACCAGCCATGCCTTGATCCCGGCCGGCCCCATGCCTTGTTATTCCTCATTATTTTATTATTATTTCCCTAGTTTCATGAAAATTCCTTCATCTCATGGTATTTTTCAAAAAATACATGAAAAATAATATAAAATTAGGGAAACTCGTGGGACAGGTCCCCAGCCGCCCGGCCTGCCCCAGGCGGTCCTACACATCCCTTTATTTATTTTATTTATTATTTTTAGGATTTCCTTCATCCCATGAAACTCCTTGATTTCATGATATTTCTCTCAAATTAGGAAAACTCCTTCAAATCATGAAAAAATATATAAAATACATAAAAATTAGGGAAACTCGTGGGGCTATGCCCTGGCCGGTCCCACACGCTCATGTTTTTAGTATTTTAATATTATTTGCTTCCTTGATCCAATGGAAACTCCTTCACTTCAAGGAAAACTCCTTAATTTCAACAAATTCCTTTTATTTCATGATATTTTCATAAATTCATAAAAAATAATAAAAATAAGGAAAAAGCACCACGGAACCGTGGTCACTGGTCGGATAGCCATGCCTTGTCCTTGGCGGTCCCATGCTTCGTCATTCCTTTATTTCATATTTATTTTCCTTCATGTCATGAAGTTTCCCTAGTTTTGTCATATTTTCTCAAATGGTCGCTCAAACGCGCACCAGAAAATATCAAAATTCTCAGGACTGAGACACAGACATATCAACGATAAAATCATGTTACTTTGACCGACCAGGGTTGGATTTTTGGCTTGCAATGAGCCGGTCCCACATATTTTCATGATTTGACCTAATTTGCGCAATTGCACGTATTGGGTCAAAAACTATTCGAATAATTTCAGAATTTGACGGAGTGATCGTCATTCGATCCCGAGACCACCCATGGCCGGTTTCATGACCCCTTGGTCGGTCTTTTACCTCTTCATAATTAATTAGGTTTCATCACCTAAGGCTTAGACGAGCATTTTTCGAAAAAATGATTAAACCAGCATTTGATCAATCTTTCATCAACAAATCACCAACTCTTCAAGAGGCCTTGGTATTTGCTCACACGAGCATATGGGAGGTTCATGGTCGACCCACGATCCCATGAATCCAGTTCTCCTTCATTCCGTGGTTAATTTTCAAATAAACCATCAATTGATCAAATTAGGGTTTCTGAGTCTAAGGATCATAATTCCATATTCGAACACTAATAACTTTACGACGATCTCATGAACAATATTCTTATTAATTATGCTCGGTTCACTTACCAGTATTTTAATTAATATTTTATTTTGGTCACGCTGCCAATAATTCATCAGACGAGCGACACTTGCTCAGACGAGCAATATTTGCTCAAACCAAGGAATATTGATTCAACAATTCATCTAATGAGCAACACTTGCTCACCTCAATGTGAGAATTGCATCACTGTCTCAGCAGACACGTTCAATTCGTGAGTTTCAGAACATTTTAAAAAATCATGTTCAACTCAATACATGGACTCATCGTCCCATTAAATCACGAAGTCAGCAGTTGACTAATTAACCACAAGACGTCAATCGTGTCATTTTGGGGGATATCAACTAGGGTTTTGGTCTGGCGGTCTACAACACGTGTGTTCAAACACACGATGGAATGTGAGCAAGTCGTGCAATCAGTTGAAGGAGTTAACAAAGTAATGGATGTAAAATCAACCAAGTCTCCGCACGATGAGCAACTGGTTTCAAACACGATTTCCATTTCCCCAATCTTTGATTCCATCAACTGTCACACTTCATGGTGTCGACAATTCCAGCAATACAGTAGAACCTCTGTAAATTAATACTCGCTAAAATAATAATCTCTCTAAAATAATAAAATTTCTTAGTCCCTTGTTGGTCCTATAGTTCTAAAATAATAATTTCGATAATATAATAATTTAATACGTTTCAAAAATCTCCCTTAAGTATTTATAGGTCCCAAATATTATATAAATTAATAATTACTAATAAAAATATTATATAAATATAAATATTATATAAATTAATAATCTCCCTCCCGCTTCGGCTCCCTTGACTAGGTTACCCATGAGGCTCGCTGGTAGGTTAGCACGGAAACCTGTTCAATTCATGTAGTAGTGCGTTGTTGGAGCTTAGCTTGTTAGGCTTCCAAGTAGTTAATGTAATACTCTTTATCCAATTACAATAATAATATGATAAAAAAATTAAAAAGTTTTTTATACATATCAAAATAAAATTGTAATATATATGTATGTTAAATTTTGTAATTGTATTAGGTTAATTAGGTTTTTATGGATACGTTGTATATTAATAATTGTTGTTATTGACTGACCAACAATTTAAATGGTTTAATTACGGTTATTGACCAATAATTTCTAATGGATGAATATCTAATATTCTGTAGTCAATAGTAGAATACTTCAAATTCCAAATACTTCAAATTAAATGAGTCAAATTCAATTTATTAACGTTATCAATAAGAAATATTCTCTAAATTAAAATATTATTAATTTATCTTTAAAATAATAAATTATTAATTTATCGATAATTTAATATCTCTTTAAATTAATAAAATTTAATGGTCCCAGGGATATTAAATTATAGAGGCTTAACTGTATAAATAAGTCTCTGAATCATGATTGAAACAACAACGAGAAATACAATAAGAATCTCACGTCTCACCGACAACACGAGATCAACAACTCATCAATTGAGCAATTACTCTCAACTGAGCAATTTCAATCATTCAGAACTTATCATATTAAGAATTCACAACATATCTACAATCTTTGATTACCATTGATTCCATACATTTCCTAGCTTCCCTCCTACAGATCGACCCATCCTCTCTTGTGACCGAATTTACTTTGGAACAGCCATTGTCTTGGTTTAGGCCGGAGTACTACAGATTGATCTCTCGAATTCAAAGCACCCCCTTAGCAGCGGTGCATCTGTGTGAGGTTGAACATTTCCCTCTGTTCAAGGAGTCCCCTCCGTACGGTCGTCTCCTCAATTCCGTAAAAACCAGCAAATCGTTTTGCCCCATCTACAATATCTTATGTAGAATGACCAATATGTGTGATTAGCATAATCGCTCATGACTTGTTTGTGTTCTTGGTAAAACTAGTCACATGAGGCCTGACTTATGTATTGGTATGACTTTTATTAGTGAAACCGATCTTAAGTAATCACCTGGGGTATGATCGAGTTTGTGTGTGTAAGACCTAAGACTGGGTAAAGGGGAACCGATCCTAGTAAGAGGTGCAACACATACAAAGGGTAATCGATCCTTGTATGAGGTGCAACAAGGTTTATATCAGAAAGGGGAACCGATCCTATGAACATATGCAACACGTTTTTAGGCAAAAGGGAACCGATCTTATGGACATGTGCAACACATATAAGTTAGATACCATATATATGTGGGGAACCGATCCTAGTACCTAGTCAACCAAAGTTTGGTAAGCTAGTGTGACTATGCACAGTACTCACATGGAGGTAGAACCGAAACTTGTTTTGGTAGAACCGTTAAACCCATGATTTGTGATTGAGTGTGACTTGATCAATCACATAGTTCTTGAAAGTCAGATGAACCAATTCTAAACTTGTTTGGAAGCATGGTAAATCGGTTTCAAGTGAGTAAGTATGAAAAAGGACTTACAAAAAAAAGGATGTCAACACACTTTGAACACGTGCATTAATGCGTATCTTTTATTCTTCAAAGATATTCCTTAACATCTAAGAAGGAAGTAAATCCCATGATCGAATTTAAATGAGTTAATAATCTTTTAGTTAATGTTTTTAATTATATATGGAAAATAAGAATTAATAATGTGAATATACTAGTTAAATATTTTCAAGGAGATTTCGATCATTAATTTGGACAGTGCATTCTCAGGAATTATGAAAACCGAATTTGGAAATTATTATTGAGTATCTTGAGAATATTTTTGGTTTTAAAAATTCCTTGGTGTTCAAACTTCCTTGTCTATAAATACTTTGAGTTTTCATTTCTAGAAAACTAATCCTTCGTGACAGTAAACTTCCTCTATTGTACTGTTACTAGTGAAGCCGCCTATTCGGAGAGGAGAGTAACCTAATAAGCGAAATCTCTTACGACCGCTTAGTTTAAAGTCTTCTTTAGGATTGAGAAGCTCTAGTGCATACTTTTGGTGGGAAATTAGACAATTGTGGTTTATCTTTAGTTTTCATATTGATTTGATTGACTGACGGTGGTTGAACTTTGATTGCACCTAGTTTTTTTATGCTTTAGGATCTTCTCTTCTGATATAAGATTCACTCAAACTAGTTCAAAGTTTCGACAGGGATCTTTATACTATTGTTAGATCTAAAGACGATTTTGTGATAATCCATTGTTAACAGACTCCGTTCTATATGTGATTGATCACAAGAGATTCAAGTATTTGTGTGCAGGTGTTTATTGAAGATCTAAGAAGATATGAAGACAAGGAAGAGATAGAAGATTTCTGACTTGGTTATATAAATCTTTGGTGTCCACAATACTTGTTTCTGTAATAGAGGGTCCAACTATAATAGATTTATCCTTGTGGTATTTTGATAGAATAGTTATGTAGATCGGCATCAATACATTTCCTTGGGATTAAAGGTATTGATTTCAAAATCTTAACAATTACCTTTTAGTAATTGAACATAAGATAGATCTTGGAACCTGGAAAAGGAGTTTATGTTAAGATAAACAGAAGAGCCTTTGTCCAACTCGTATCACTTGGTTGAAGAGAGTTGATACCAAACAGATTTGTTGTTCCTTTACTGTTTGGAATACGAACCAAAGGAATTGGTCTAAGTACGTGACTTGTTTACATGTCGGAGGCGTGGGAATACAGACGGAACTATGTGAACTATATGTTTAGTTGCTTGGTCTCAATTATACGAAGTTGGTTTATTTTGTATAGCGGCTTAATCCTGAGAGTATTCAATTCTGGACAATGTCCCGGGGTTTTTCTGCATTTGAGGTTTCCTCGTTAACAAAATCTTTCTGTGTCATTTACTTTATATTTCCGCATTATAATTGTTTTATTATAATTAAAGTAAATAGCACAAACGTTAATTCTTATTTACTTGATACGTAATCCTATTGAGTTTGGTTGAGTCCGAACCTTTGTATCAAGTAAACACACTTTGTCGTCGTATTGTCTCGATCTTGTATCCATAGACAATCACACGAAGTGTGAACCGATTTGTTGTATTGTCTCGATCTCATATCCATAGACAATCACTTTCGGAAAAAGGACTTATAGGAAGTAAAAGTTTTAGCTTGAGGTATATTTGGGTACCCTTGCCTTTTCAATTGGTATCATAGCAGGCAAACACGAAAAGATCTAACAATCAGTGTTTGGTGCGATCCATCCTATAAGATATTGAATCCATGTCTGATTAAGTTAACGTAAAGCAAGATAAGGAATTAACATCTCAAAATGATGTTTCCTATGAATCTACAGAACAACCAGATACATATAATGTAGATTCTGGTGATTGGGAAAATTGTCTTGAAAAACAACTTGATGAAATGTCTGAAGAAGGTGACTCAGAGATTGATTAGGATGTTAAAGAAGATATGTCAGAATACTCTTCGATATTAGATGTTGTTTCTACAAAAAAAACTGACTACCTCAAATGTAATTGAGCTCATTACTCCTCTTTGTAGAGAAAATAAGAAACTAAGAAAAATATTCTCTGGTTTCTTTTATGGATATCAAAACTCCAGATATCTACTTAAAGACTACAAAGAAAGTCTTCACTAAAAAACCCTTGAGTTTGAAACTCTCAACAGGAAACATTACTTGTTACATAAGAAACTTATTGAGACAGAGGCGAAGATTAATTCTCAACAATCAACAAGGAATGGACAACATGAGTCTGAATCCGTCAAGAAAAATCCTCTTGAGGATTAACTTGCTGTAGATCTTGAGAAAATCAAGGTATTAGAAGAGGAAGTTGAGAGGATAAGAAAACTCAATGATATCTCAAATACTTTATCCTTGATGTTGGATGCAGGAAAAAGTCATGGAGACAAACGTGGATTAGGGTTTGATGGAGCTGATGGGTTACCAATCAACAAGGAAGTGAAGTTCGTAAAGGTTGTTTGTACTTCCACTCCAGAAAATTCTCCAGAACAAGCCTTCACGCATGAGACATCCAAGTGCTCTATTGAGATTCCGACAGAAACCACCTCTAGAAGTAACCAGAGGGTGACTTCAACTAAGGGCCGGCATAGTAACCGAACATATCATGAAGGTAATTCAAAAAACTTTACACCTTTCAATAAGCATTGTTTTTATTGTGGAGATAAAGGTCATATGAAAAGGACTGCAAAATTCGAAAGATGCAAAATGCTCTAGCTTTTGTTTCTAGAAAACTGAAATGTCTCGTCTCCAAGAATTTCTCAGATCGTCCTTATCATAAGAGACAAACGAGTTATTATAATAATTCGAAATCATATCCTATCCATAGACAATCACTTTCGGAGAAAGGACTTACATGAAGGAAAAGTTTTAGCTTGAGGTATATTTGGGTACCCTCGCCTTTTCAGTAATCGTTTCTTGACTCTTTATACAAGTAGAAAACACGAAACCTTGCGGAGGGATTCCGTGGAGCAATTGTGTGTGAAAATAATGTTAGCAAGTATACCTTGATCTAAGAGTCTAACTACTAATATCAACCTAATAAATTCATAAATCATAATGCGTTTAACTAAATTACATATTGAGTGATCTACTACTAGGTGGTTTGGTAAATAGAATCCGGTAGTTGAGAACTTCCGTGTCCGGTGATATAAGGAATTTATGGATTAGCACTGATCTAGCTGCTATATCTACGGTTGGTTATAATCTGTGACTAATAAAAAGTGGAAAAAAACATAACTTGAATCATTGTTTTACAACGAAGAAGGATTCATTGATCTAATATCTCTTATTAATTTCAACTTAAACTTTTAATCGCTTTATTTACTTTCTTTTGCTTTTAAAATCTAAAACTAAAACCCCCCCTTTTTGTGACAATTTTACAACTAAAAATCTTTTGCTCCTCGTTAGAACGAACTTGACTACACTATATTACTTGTTAATTAGGTGGAAAAATATTCACTAATTTGTTGTGGTTATGACACGTATCAGTTGAATAGGGCCGAAGAGATCCATATGAATAAATCAAGTAGAGATTTAGTGAGAATATCTCGAGATGATTTATGTGGAACTTTCATTTGTTTACCCTTTTGACAGATACCACAGACACCCTCAATCTTAGCATTGATTTTGGGAACACCTCTAACAAGTTCTTTATTGATGATCTTAGTTACAAGGCGATAATTGATGTGACCAAAACTTTCATGCTAAAGATGAGTAGATTCCACCTTAGTCAAATTGCAATAATTGCTAAATTGAGTATCTAAGAGATAACAGTTACTTTTACCACGAATTCCCTGAAAAATTACTTTTTTAGTTTTGTTTACAATGTCACATCCATTCACATTAAAGATAACTTTATGGCCTTTTTGTCACAAATTTGACTAGCATAAAGAAGATTAGAAGGCATACCTTTAACCTATACTACATCATGGATTTTAGGAACGGCAAGTAGTTTAAACGTCCCCTTCTTGCTTATGTAGCAACAACTCCCATCTCCGAATGTTACTGGTCCTCCTTCAAAATTGTTTGAATTCACAAACCACAAAAGATATCCAGTCATGTGTCAGCTACATCCATTATCAAGGAACCACTGAAAGGGTGATGTTTATTTTAGAGAAAAAGCTCTCACACTAACGCTACTAACCCGATTAGGTTTTCTTGTTAGATTTGTACACCTTTTGAGAAAATAAAACAGTTGTTTAGCTTTCTTGTGAAGATCACTAGCAACCTTTAAAATTTTCTTGAAAGACGTACATGTATGTTGAAAATTATTATGAGAACCACAAAACATACATAAACCAATATCTTTAAAATCATCTGAGAGGTTCTGTGTCGCATTAGGTTTCACAAAGCCTAAACCTCGCCTATCTCCTGACTTTTGACAATTCTTCAAGGAAGAATTAAAGGAGTTTTTCATATCCATTGAAGAAACTTTGACAGACTTCAAATCTTTATAATTTGCAATATTTGCAACAAGATCAGAATTGATCCATATTTGTTCATCCAACTTCTTCTAGAGATTAACTAGCTCTTCTGAACGTTCTTGGAGATCAGAGTTTTTTATATAAATTTTGCAATGAAGACCATCAATTTTCCTTATCAATCGCTGTTTTTATCGATAAATATGATGATTTTTTCTAGATCAAAGCACTCAACTTCATCGATGGTTTCTAGAACACACTCGGAGTTGAGTAGATCTAATTCTGGTGAAGCATTTATAGAGACTTTATTATCCATAGAGTCAAATTACAAACACGGAATTATGAGGTCTTAAACGTGTTTGACTGCTCTGATACCAATTGAAAAAATGGGGGTCTAACAACCACACCCATTATTTTATATCGGTAATCTGTATGGACTAACTCCAATATATTTCCAAGAGAATCAACTAGACAGTCAGACTCAATCAAAGAAAATATATCCAAGAGTTATATCTCTATTTTTCAATGTAATCAGCAAATCAAACAGATAGAAATCCGCGAGATTATTATGAGAAACAACTTAAACGGTGCCAAAGACCAATGTTCAAGTCTCAATAAATTTATATCAGCAACCAAAGGTTGGTTTATCTAATTGATTGAACTACGCACAACCTGTGATATTTCAATTATATAGAAAATATAATGCGGAAAAAAAATAACACAGACACCATAAATTTTGTTAACGAGGAAACCGCAAATGCAGAAAACCCCGGGACCTAGTCCATATTTGAACACCACACTGTATTAAGCCGCTACATACTCTAGCCTACTACAAGTTAACTTCGGAATGGAATGTAGTTGATCCCTAACCAATCTCACACTGATTAAGGTACAATCGTGTTCCTTACACCTATGAATCCCAGCAAGACTTTACATACTTGATTCCCTTAGCTGATCTCACACACAACTAAGAGTTGCTACGACCCAAAGTCGAAGACTTGATAAATAAATTTGTCTCACACAGAAAAGTCTATTGAATAGATAAATCTGTCTCCCACAGAATTACCTACGAGTTTTTTGTTTCGTCTTTTGATAAATCAAGGTGAACAGGAACCAATTGATACACTAGACTAATATTCCCAAAAAACAACCTATTAATATCAATCACCTCACAATAACTTAACTGTATGGTAGCGGAACAATATATTATGGAATCACAAAGAATGAGACGAAGAGCTTTGTGATTACTTTTTATCTTACCTATCGGAGATTAAATCTCGAGCAGATCTTAGAGAAGATAGTACTCAATACGATAGAACAATTTAAGATCATAACACTCAACTACAGAGAAAATAGTTGGGTCTGGATTCATAATATCAATGAAGTCTTTAAGTCGTTAACCTATAATTTTTTTTGTTAGAACATATCTCGGTTGAACCCACCAAGCGTTGGTATGTCAAGTTTGGTTGTCATATTTTAGTGAACCAAAACACATTTAAGAGTCGCTTGATTTAAATGTACTAGAGTCAACTTTGTATATAGGTTAGCTTAAAAGTATTATGGTGAGACATTACAAGTATTGCGAAGACTTGAAGAAGTGAAGAAGTACGGAACTACAACCACAACATCATCCTCTCACTTGAGGTTAGTGATATTTTACTTAAACTGTTTCATTCCCTAACGTATCTTTCAAGTCGTGCATATTGAAAACATAAAACTATGAAGCATGAACACTCTAGATAGATAGAGTATTAAGGAATACAATATGAAGTTTCTTGCTTAACCACTAAAATTTGTATATGATACATCAACATAATCATATGAATTCTATTGTGATTATGTATGGGTATGAGGTGAGGATTTCATCCTAGGAAACAATGTTTTTACATGTGTTTTAAGGAAGTAAGTTCATTATATGTGTTGTGAACCGAAAAGGAAATCGCCAGGCATTATTGGGGCTGTTCTTCATTGCAAATCTTATGAACGACCAATATGTGTGATTAGTGTAATCGCTCATGACTTGTTTGTGTTCTTGGTAAAACTATTCACATGAAGCCTGACTTATGTATTGTTATGACTTTTATTAGTGAAACCGATCTTAAGTAATCACCTGGGGTATGATCGGGTTTGTGTGTGTCTGACCAAATTTGGGAGAGGGGAACCGATCCTATGAAGAGGTGCAATACATCACAAGGGGGAACCGATCCTTGTATGAGGTGCAACAAGGTTTATAGAAGAAAGAGAAACCTGATCCTATGAACATGTGCAACAAGTTTTTAGGCAAGGGAACCGATCCTATGGACATGTGCAGTGCATACAAGTTAGATACCAAATATATGTGGGGAACCTATCTTGGTACCTAGTCAGCCAAATTTTGGTAAGCTAGTGTGACTATGCACAGTACTCACATGGAGGTAGAACCGAAACTTATTTTGGTAGAACCGTTACACGCATGGTTTGTGATTGAGTGTTACTTGTGTGACTACTCGTTTTCCCGTAGTCTACGTAATGTATACAGTTATGAGGATCTGATGCTAAGTAGTATCAATACCTCTGTTGAACTGACAATACTAATTAATAAAAGACGTGTAAGATCACAATAATAATGAAGAAACAAATATAATGTAAAAGCTTCTAAGTTATCATGAGACATAAGAGATTACGTGGTTCGACATTTGTTTACGTCCATGGGCTAATGAGTGATTGTTTTATATTAAGTTGTGGTGGTTACAAAGATCTTAAATGCTTCCCAAAGTAATAGATTGAACTCAAGTTGGAGTAAATACTTAAGTTCTAAACATTAAAGAGGTATAAGATGAAGACTAGATCTTCTTCACTTAGATCTTGAATGCCTCTAGTTTGTTGGTTAGGCTTCGTATTTATAGCCCCTTCTGCTCTAGGTATATCTTTGATGCCTCTGGGTCCATCGTCTGCTGATATACCTTTCGTACTGATGGTACCTTCGTCCACCGCGTACCTTATCCAGTAGTATTCCGCCACCTCATCTGACCCATGTTCCTTCGGGAACTACTCAACCTTAGCATAGGTTGTACCTTCGTTCACTGCCAACTTCTGCCAATCTAGATCTGCCATGCCACCTCTCTTCACGTGCCTTGATTCATGCGTGTAGACAAGAGATTTGTGCATTTAATGCTGATTAGATGCGTCATCTACCTCTGTACCTTCTCCAGCTGCCTCTTTGTAGACTAGGCTTTTACTCTTCTCATCTCATCCGTCGAGGCCTCCTTTCTTGGGGAAAGATAAAGTATATCTGCGGAGGTATCCTTTGCTACTTAGGCTTCTTTGTCCAGCAAAGGCTACATAGTTGGATTTTTATGTGACCATTAAGATCGTGACGCGTGCTCCACGGAATATTGGTATTCAAAGTTTGCCTCTTTTCTTTCATATTCTACCGTTTGGTAGATGTGGAAGGAAACTTCCGTTACGCCGCCATATTTGCATGTATCGATTGGGTGGTCCTACATGTCCTTTTATACAATAACTTCCCCTTGAATTTCGGGACATCCAATTTTTTTGGATTCTCCAGCCGCTTATAAGAAGGAAACAAAGAAGTGGAATTTTTATTAATTCCCTTTCCTCTTCTTCTTCGAACCGTCGCTCTCTATTTCTTTCATTGAGATTCTTCTTCTGCTACTAACTGCTCCTCCTTACCTTAGATTCTTTGAGTACTTTGGATTTACAGTTGATCGTACAAGTAAGTGATACTCATTTTCTAGTTTCGATTTTCCTCATACTTGGCCATGTTGCCTCCTTCTTTGACTAGGGGATTTACCGATGTTGATGTTATACTTGCATGTGAGAATTTTTGTTCTTTTTTACTTGTTCGTACTGTATGGGAACTTAGGTTTTGTTCCATTTTGATCTTTGATGATGATTTCGCCATGATCATCCCTTGCCTACAATCCTGCTTTTCGTGATGAATGATATTCATTTTTGCCTTATGGTGTGATCAAACCGTTCCCTTTGATTGGTTTAGTGAAACCCATGCCCAAAGTATTTCGGTTTTTTCCCCTAATTTGCTTTTGAATGAACTGAAACTTTCCTCTGCCATTGTTGATGGAGAAGCTCTTCTTGTTGATGTTATGCATTATGAGGCTCTCGAAGAAGCCTACGTGCAAGGGTCCGAAGATGTCTTCGTCGACTGATCTTATTCTGTGAATGGATCATCCTGATGCTATGCCATCCCCTCCTCTTGAGGACTCTAAGGTGCCTGCTGGGAATGAGGTGTCTACGGTCCCTAAGGAGGTTATGAACCCTGATATCGAATAATTTGTTATCGAGGATCTTCCACCACCTCCTCCTCATTATGAACTGCAAAGGCCGATACTTCGTGATAAGGATAGTTATTCCCATCTGACTTTGGATGAGATTGCTAAGTCTTTTCGTCTTCACAAGTTTGAGATTTCCTTTGTCAACGACCCTGATGTTCTCACTGCGTCTCTTATTCGAGATTTTCCTTACGATGAGAATAATCTCCTAATTAGTGTTGGCCAATTGGCCACATGTATGCTCCTCTCTTTGTTCAGTAGAAAGGATCCCTTTTATTATGACGTCTTGTCTACTAGGGATGACCCGGAAAATAAGACTCAGGTCCGAGGAGTTATGCAGTATACTGGTAATTACTGGTATGCCCTTCATGAGAGTTGGTATCGTAGCAAGGGAAAGACTACTTTGAAGTTCTATGACCCTTTTGCTGAAGGTAAATCCAAGCAGGAAGATTATACCCATGCCAACTTCAATGTTACATATACCGGTGATATTCAAAAAAGTGACCTTCTTCCTTGGAGTGTTGGCCCTCGTCGCATTCATGTTACTTCTAGGAAAATTAGGGAAGGTAACAGCCTTCGCTTGATGGAGGAGATTGATACGACTGGTTTGACTACCATCCCGTATTATGCTAGGCTGCCTTTGACGAAGAATGACCACATCCGTCTTGATCATGATGATCGTTGGGCTCGTACTCCTCTTCGTGTGGTTGGTCCTTTGGCTTATGGTTTCACCACTACGGATCCCTTTATCCCTCGTTTAGCTCGTTATTTGTCCGAGAAGTATGATGGGTATCTGCCTTGGATTTTTAATCTGTTGCTTCTCATGAGGTACCTTTGCTTTTAATATCTTCGTATGCTTTGATATATTTGTCTGCTTTGATATCTTTGTCTGATTTTCTGATGTTTTTTTTTTTGCATCCTACCCCTACTTCTTCTATTGGGACTGCTCCAGGCTCTGCTGGTAACTCTTTAGACACAAGTACTAGGAAGGGAAAAGCTTTGGTTGAAACGCCTGCGGAGGTAAGGATCATTATCATACCTTTGTGCTTGTAAGTTCCTTAGTATCTTGCCCCTGATTCTTAGCTAACGCATGTGTTTCTTTATAGTCTTCCCATAGTAAGGGTAAATTGAAGACTGTTATTGATCTTGATGCTTTAGATGAGGATCCTAAGGCTACTGGAGAAGTACCGGGTGACGAGGACATGGAGGATATCGAGATACTGTCCTCGGCCCTCATTTGGATGATATTGAGGAGAATTTTTCCAAAGATAACCCTAGTCCCGTCCGAGCTGGATCAGTTGAGGGTGAGAACCTTCTTGTTGGTACTGGTGCTCAGATGTTCGAGCATGTTGGTGTTCAAGACCCTGCACCTACATTGTCTTTAAAGATGCCTTTGTTTTCTGCTCCTAGCAAAGCAGTGCCCGCTATCTTCGCCACTGATGGAGCTGCTGTTGTGGCTTCTAAGAGTCTCCTTTCATCTCCTGCTACCTCCCTTCAATCAAGTGGTTCGTTTTCTAAGGTTGTTACCCCTTACGGTGATGGCTGGTAGCTCAGATTCGCAGCCAAAGAAGAAGGTTGTGATCTCACTAGCTAGATTCTCCTTCAATGGTGTTCCTGCTTCACTAGGGAGTGCTTAGTCTGTCTTTACTACCCCTGTTATCAAAGATGTTGGACCTCCACCTTCGTCACCAGACTGGAATATACTGGGTAATCTTCATTCTCCTGGTGACATGGATCTGGGAGGTTCTCGAGCTCTTCCTTCTGTTCCTATCTCATCCACCATGCCGTATCTTTGTCGTGGTGAGGGTTCAGCAGTCGTGCCCCATGTTCGTGCTCAAATGAGCGAGGAAGTTACTTCCGAATTATGCCAAGGTAAGATGCCAGAGAGTTTGGGATTAGGTATCTCTGATGACGCTATTCTCGAAGACATCCTGCGGGATTCCAAGGGTCCCTTTTTTGTTGGAGTTGATTATAATCATCTTGAAGTTCTTTCGGGGTAGCTTCGCAGCTGGATGTGCTATCTGCGCAATATCGCGCAGCTAAAGACTTGTTCTATGACCCTGATTGTCTACCCTCCTGTAAGAGCTTTGGTGAGATCCGCAGGGGTAGCATCCAAGAGATGGAGGCTTTCATGGATACCTACGCCAATTTCTTTCCCCATCTTTCAGCATTCTCAGTAAGTGATTCTTACCTTATTGTCTTTCTTCTTAATTTGATCCTTCGTCCGCTCTTATGCTCCTTTGTTTGCAGCTTTACAAGTAGATCGATATTGGCTACAACTTATTCATGGTGTATAGAGCTAAGTGTACTCATTTGAGTGCCCTACTGGAACGTGCTCGTCAAGAATATGCACTTGCTATTGCACAACAGCCTTCATCGAGTGACGCAACTTCTGTTGCTAAGATATATTCGTTGGAGGATGACCTGAGGAAGACTCAAATATCTCTGGAAGATTGTTTATTGGCTCTCGAGAGAGCTAATAATGCTTCCAAGGTTGCTGAGGATGGTCGCAAAGATGCTGATACTGCCTTAGCCGCTGAGTCCTCTAAAGCCATAGGTTTGTTTCTTCTTCTCCTTAGCTTTTCCTTTATTTTTGGTTGCATAGTCCTAAGACAACCTTCGCCTGCCTGCCGATGGCTCTAGTGAACTTAGATATCTCCAAGATCAAGTGGCCAGGTTAACTTCCGACGTTTGGTATTATCAAAAGAAGTATGATAGGATGATGAATGTAACTATCCATAATGAGGCCCAACTTTCCCTTGAGTCTTCCCATAATACAGACTTAGTGAAACAGATGGATTTGCTTCGTAAGGAGTGTGACGAAGCCCTTAGCTGGAAGGAGAGTCTCATTTTAAAGCAAAAGGAGGATATTGCCTTAGTCGAGAAACATCTTTCATCCCAAGAGATCATTCGCAAGAAATATCATGCCGAGTTTGAACATACTTATGCTTCCTTAGCTAAGGTTATTGCGGAGCGTAATATCTTAACTTCTGAGGTCTGTTCTCTTAAGAACAAACTCATCGATGCCAGCTCCGTGCCTTCTTCCATTCTCATGCATCCTTGGTAAAAAGGTTTGAAGATTTAGAGAGCATGTACCAAGCTTTATCCTCTGAGAATGCCTCGCTCTGGATAGATGTTGATGATCTTCGGACGGAAAGGGATACCCTTGTGGAAGACCTTGATGCGGCTGAGGTATATCTTGCCGAAGCTCAACATAGTTTATAAGGATTCCTTAGCCATGCCATAGGTAGCTTAGGATAATTATTTGTCTGTATCATCCTTTGTGTCTTCAACTGATTTTTCTTGGTGTTGATACCCTTCGTATCCGCTGGTCTCCAGGAGCAGTTGGTGGGTGCAAATGCAAAGATTAGCCGCCTTGGGGGTCAGATATCTGCGTTGGAAATATCTCGCCAGTTTGATGTTGCTGCTAAGTTTAAAGCTGAGGAACTTTAGCAAGCTAATGAGAAGCTTAATGCTCAGATCATGAAGCTTTGTCAGAAGTCGGCTTCGGATCTGAAGGCTCAAGCTTCTCAGATCAAGGTACAATTTGAGCGTTTTTCCATTGTTTACATTAATGATGCTTTTAGGGAGGTTGAGCTCCTGGTTTATAGAGTTGTCTTTCCTCGTCTTCCTTACCTATGATCGTGTTATTTTCGCTTTTTTTCTAACTGAACCCCTTTGTTGTATTATTCCCCCAGCTGAGGGGCCTTTGATGTCTCATTTCCTTGAAACATCCCTTTGTTACGTTCTGAACCTTTGTCATCTGTAAATTTTAAGGCATGTTAGTCGTACTTTGGTAACACTATTATGGTACCTTCATTATTATATGAATATGTGTTGTGTCTAATTATTCGCACATTCGAGTCATCACAAGGTGCTAAGGTATGTTTAACCTTTGGTGGAACATTCATCATCCTACCCAAGTATCCTTTGGACAGAAGGTACCGTGGTGGCGAGGGCTCCTGCGTGGGTAATAATTTTCCTGTAACCCTACGCGTTCAGCGCGATGGCTGCTTAGTTTCGACAAGGTATCTCTCTGTGTGGGATATATTGCTTATTATTTTCCTTTTAGTGGGATTCATTTGCCCTTAGGATCCGAGATTGACATATGCGCAGTTATGTCGTGCCTTGCCTCATCGTCAATTCTGACGGAGGGTGTCTATTCTAACCCATTTTGTATTTAATCAATATGTACTTTTTCTTATCAAAAAGTTTCTTTCATTGATTAGTTAGGTTTATAATACCTTTGATCCCTCTTCTACTGAGTGATAACCATTCACTTACGGGTAGTACTTCTTTAGGTATATTTCATTCCAAGGGTGTTGCAATACTTCTCCTTTCAGGTTCCTTAGGCAGTATGAACCCTTCCAGGCAATATCGTGTATGATATAGGGTATGTCCCATGTCGGAGCTAATTTTACCCACTCTTTCTTCCTTTGATATGGTGGTATTTGACGTAGTACGTACTCTTCAACCACAAAGTTTCTAGGAATTACCCGTTTGTTGTATTCACGAGCCAACCTTCGTCGGTAGTTCACCATCCTTTGCAAATCCACTTCCCTCCTTTCTTCAAGGTCATCAAGCTTTTCTAGCATAAGATCCATTGTCAGGTTCTTTTCCCATGCCTTTGTTTTCGTTGTTGGCAGTATTATATCCGTTAGGATGACTGCTTCGGCTCGTAGGTTAACAGGAACAGAGTTTCTCCCGTGGTCGTCCTTCTCATAGTACGGTAGGCCCATACGACGTTGTGCATCTGCTTGCACCATATTTTCTTGTATTCCCCCAGCTCATTTTTAAAGTTCATTGACATCGTCTTGTTAGTGGCCTCTGCTTGCCCATTTCTCTTAGGATATATCGGAGTATACTTGTTTTTCTGAATATTGAAAGCGTTAAATAACATGTCTATATTCTTTCCTTCCAGCTGTTTGCCATTGTCGGAGACTATGGAGGCTGGTATCCCAAACCTGCAGATGATTTGCTCAAACAAGAATTTAAAGACATCCGTGTCCCTAATTCTTGCCAAAGCCCTTGCTTCCACCCATTTGGTGAAATAATCAGTAGCTATAATAAGGTATCTTCTTTTTGATGTCCCCTCTATCAAGGGTCCAACAATGTCAACTCCCCATTTGGTGAATTTCCATGGGCTGATGACCGATTAAAGCTCCATGCCGGTGCTTTAATCTTCCTGGAAAAGCGTTGACATCTTTCGCAACGCCTTGCTACGTTCTTTGCATCTTCGTCAATGCTTAGCCAATAGTATCCTTGCATTTTGGCTTTGATTTCCAGAGACCTTCTTCCGCTGTGATTGCTAGCTTCTCTGCTGTGTATATCATGTAGTATTCTTCTACCTTCGATTTATGAGAGGCACCGCATTAGAGGTCCATGAAATGACCTTCTATACAATATTTCATCTCGTAGGCTGTACATTGCTGCCTTTGATTCGATTTTTCGAGATTTTTTGACATCTGCGGGTAGGGTACCTTTGTCAAGGTACCGGTGGATTGGGATTCTCCAATCGTCTTTTGCTTTGCCTTAATTGCTTTCGTCTGACATGGATTGTTCTTTGTCAGACTCGTAGGCTTCATTATACGGTTCTTCCATTCCTTCATCCTATTTCTATGCTTCTCTCATGGCCCTTGTCTGGACGGCCAAGGTCTCCTCAACTGCTGAGGTTAGTCCTTATATCGAAGGTTCATAAATTCTCCCAATTTGGACCGATGTGGTGTTTCTGTCCCTCAGCATTGATGATATAAATGCTAAGGCATCTGCGTGTCTGTTGTCTTTCCGGTAGTCATGCCTGAATGTGACCTTGTTGATCTTCGATGCATGCTCTTGTGATAGCTTTAGGTACGAAGATAGTATTAGATCCAGAGTTTGGTATTTGAGCTATATTTGTCTAATGACCAATTGTGAGTCACTAGTCAAACGAATATCTGATAGGCCCAGCTCTTGTTGTGACTTCTCATTTTCCCGTAGTCTACGTGATGTATATAGTTATAAGGATCAGATGCTAAGTAGTATCGATACCTCTGTTGAACTGACGATGCTAAGTAGTAAAAGATGTGTAAGATCACAATAATAATGAAGAACACAAATATAATGCAAAAGATTCTAAGTTATCATGAGACACAAGAGATTTACGTGGTTCGATATTTGTATACATCCACGGGGTAATGGTTGATTGTTTTGTATTAATTTGTAGTGGTTACAAAGATCTTAAATGCTTTCCAAAGTAATAGAGAGAACTCAAGTTTAAGTAAATTCTTAAGTTCTAACTATTAAAGAGGTATAAGCTTAAGACTAGATTTTCTCCTTCTAGGTATTGAATGCCTTTAATTTGTTGGTGAGGCTTGGTATTTATAGCCCTTTCTGCTTCTGGTATATCGTTGCTGCCTCTGGGTCCAATTTATGCTGATATACCTTTCGTACCAATGGTACCTTCGTCC
This sequence comes from Papaver bracteatum, assembly GCA_023529315.1. Classification (NCBI taxonomy): domain Eukaryota; kingdom Viridiplantae; phylum Streptophyta; class Magnoliopsida; order Ranunculales; family Papaveraceae; genus Papaver; species Papaver bracteatum. The sequence goes on along the minus strand of JAJJWX010001799.1, from coordinate 495,205 downwards.
ACTGCGTACCTTCTCCAATAGTATTCTACCATCTCAGCTGACCCACATTCCTTCGGGAACTACCCATCCTCAGTGTAGGTTGTACCTTCGTTCACCGTTATCTTCTACCAATCGGGTTATGCCATGCTTCCTCTCTCCACGTGTCATGATTCATACATGTAGATAAGAGATTTGTGCATTTAATGCTGATTAGATGCGTCATCTACCTCTTTCCCCTCGCCAGCTGCCTTCTTGTATACTAGGATTTTACTCTTATCATCTCCATCGTCGAGGTCTTCTTTCTTAGGGCGAGATAAAGTAGATCTGCGGAGGTATCCTTTGCTGGTTAGGTTTCCTTGTCCAGCGAAGGTTACACAGTTAGATTTATGTGCGGCCACTAAGATCGTGACACGTGCTCCACAGAATATTGGTATTAACAGTTTGCCCCTTTTCTTTCATATTCTACTATTTGGTAGAAGAAGAAGAAAACTTCCGTTACGCCGCCATTTCTGCACGTACCGATTGGGTGGTCCCTACATGTCCTTTCATGCAATAACTTCCCCTTGGGACTTCCAAATTTTTGGATTCTCCTAGCCGCCTATAAGAGGGGAATAAAGAGAAGGAATTTTCCTTAAATCCCATTCTTCTTCTTCGAACTGTCGTTCTCCATCTCTTTCCTTGAGATTCTTGTTCCACCGCTAACTGCTCCCTTTGATTCTTCGAGCGATTTGGCTTAACGGTTGATCATACAAGTAAGTAATACTCGCATTGGTCTCGATTCTCTCCATGTTTGGTTATGTGTCTTCTTCTTCGACTAAGAGGTTTACTGCTGTTGATGTTTGCACTTGCATGTGAGAACTTTTATTCTTTTTTACTTGCTAGCATTGTATGGGAACTTGGGTTTCGCTCCATTTTGATCCTTGATGTCGATTTTGCCATGATCAATACTTGCATGTAATTTCGCTTTCCGTGACGTATGATACTTGTTTTCCGCTATGGCGTAATCAAACCGCTCCCCTTGGTTGGTTTAGTGAAACCCATTCCCAAAGTGTCTCGGTTTTTGCCCATATCTTATTTTTGAATGGACTGTAATTTTCTTCTGCCATTGTTAATGTAGAAATTCTTCCTGCTGGTGTCAGGCATTATGAGGCTCCCGAAGAAGCCTACGCAAACAGGTCCGAAGACATCTTCGTCGACTGATCCCCCTCCGCGAATGGATCATCTTGATGCTACGCCTTCTCCTCCGGAGGAGGACTTTGAGGTGCATGCTGGGACTGAGATGGCTACGGTTCCTGAGGGTGTTGCGAACCTTGAGGTTGAAGAGGTTGTTGTTGGAGACCTTCCACCTCCTCCTCCGCATTATGAGCTTCAGAGGCTCCAACATCATGACAAAGACAACTATGCTCATTTGTCTATTGCTGAGATTACTAAGTCTTTTCGTCTTCACAAATTCGAGGTTTCCTTCGTCAATGGCCCTGACGTTCTTACTGAGTCTCTCATCTGGGATTTTCCTTATGACGAGAATAACCTTCTTATTAGCATTGGCCAATTGTCCGCAGGTATGCTCCTCCCTTTGTTTAGTAGAAAGGATCTCTTCCACTATGATGTTTTGTCTTCGAGGGATGATCCAGCAAACAAGGCTCAAGTTAGAGGAGTTATGAAATATACTGGTAATTTTTGGAGTGCCCTTCGTGAGATCTGTTACCGTAGCAAGGGCAAAACAACTTTGGAGACTTATGTCCCCTTTTCTGAGGGAATATCTAAGCGGGATGATTATACCCCTGCCAACTTCAATGTTTCGTATGATGATACTATTCAGAAGACTAATCTTCTTCCTTGGCGTGTTGGTCCTCGTCGTATCCATGTTACTGCTAGGTAAATCAGGGAGGGTAATAGCCTTCATTTGTTGGAGGAGATTGATAAGACTGGTTTGATTATCATCCCTTATTCTGCTAGGCTGCTTTTTCCGAAGAATGACCGCATCTGTCTTGATCATGATGACCGATGGGCTCGTACTCCCGTTCGTGTGGTTGGTCCTTGGGCCCATGGTTTCACCACTACGGACCCCTCTATCCCTCATTCAGCTCGTTCTTTGCCCGAGAAGTATGATGAGTATCGGCCTTGGATATTTAATCCCGCTGCTTCTCATGAGGTACCTTTGTTTTCAACATCTTCGTTTGCTTTGACCTCTTCGTGAGTTTTAATATTTTTATTTTTTTTGACGTCTTCGTCTTCTTTAATATCTTTATTTGCTATGACATATTCATATGCTTCAATATCTTTGTGTTGCTCTTTCGACGATGCAGCCTGCTCCTGCTTCTTCTGCTGGGGATGCTTCTATCACTGCTGGTAATTCCGTAGCTACAAGGACTGTGAAGAGAAAATCTTTGGTTGAAACACCTGCGGAGGTAAGGATCATTATCATACCTTTGTGGTTGTAAGTTCCTTAGTGCCTTGCCCCTGATTCTTAGATGATGCATGTGTCTCTTTATAGTCTTCCCACAGGAAGGGAAAATTAAAGACTGTTATCGATCTTGATGCTTTGGATGTGGATCCTAAGGCTGCAGGTGAAGTACCATGTGACGAGGACATGGAGGATATCGAGGATACTAGCCTTAGCCCTCCTTTGAATTATATTGAGGAGGATTTTGCTAAGGGTAGACCTATCCCCGTTCGAGCTATCTCTGCTGAGGGTGAGAACCTTTTTGTTGGTTCTTGTTCCCAGTTGGTCAAGCCTGTTAATATTCAATCCCTTGCTTCAACATCGTCTTTGAAGATGCCTTCGTTTTCTGCTCCTAGCGTAGCTTTTCCTGCTACTTCCGCTGCTGCGGTAGCTGCTGTTGTGGCTTCTAAGAGTCTTCCTTCATCTCCTGCCACCTCTCTTTAATCGAGTGGTTCCTTTTCCAAGGATGTTATCCCTACGGTGAGGGATGGTAGCTCAGATTCGCAGTCGAAAAAGAAGGTTATGATTTCACTAGCTAGCTTCTCCTTATACATTGCTCTTGCTTCACTAGGGAGTGCTCAGTCTATTTCTACTTCCCATGTTAGTAAAGTTGTTGGACCTCCCCCTTCGTCACTAGACTGGACCATACTGGGTAATCTTCCTTTTGCTGGTGACATGGGTCTTGGGGGTCCTCACGGCCTTTCTTCTATTCCTAGCTCGTCAACCATGCCATCCCTTCGTCGTGGTGAGGGTTCGGTAGTCGTACCTCATGTTGCTGCTGAATCAATCCAAGGTAAGATGTTTGAGATTTTTAGCATAGGTAGATCTGATGATGTTATTCTCGAAGCCATCCTGCGGGATTCCAAGGGTCCTTTTTATGTCGGAGTTTATCATCATCACCTTGATAGTTCAATCAAGGTAGCTTCACAGTTGGATATGCTATTTGCGCAGTACCGTGCATCTAAAGACTTGTTCTTTGACCCGGACTGTCTACGCTCCAGTCAGAGCTTTGGTGAGATCTGCAGGGGTAGCATCCAAGAGATAAAGGATTTCATGGATACCTACGCAACTTTCCTTCCTCGTCTTTCAGCATTCTCAGTAAGTGATTCTTACTTTAATGTATTTTTCCTTAATTCAATTCTTTGTCCGCTCTTATGCTCTTTTGTTTGCAGCTTTGTAAGCAGATCGATGTTAGCTATACCTTATTCAAGATTTACAGGGCTAAGTGTACTCATTTGAGTGCCATGATGGAACGTTCTCGTCAAGAATATGCCCTTGCCTTTGCACAGCATCATTCGTCAAGTGACGCAGCTTTTGTTGCTAGGATATCTCCGTTGGAGGATGATCTGAGGAAGACTCAGAGGTCCTTGGAAGCTTGTTTGTTGGATCTTGGGAGGGCTAATAATGCTGCCAAGGTTTCTGAAGATGGTCGCAAAGCTGTTGATGCTGCTTTAGCCGCTAAGTCCTCCAAAGCCATAGGTTTGTTCCTTCTTCTCCTTAGATTCTTCTTTTCTTTTGTTGGTTTCGCAGTCCTGAGAAAACCTTCGTCTGCCAGCCGGTGGCTCTAGTGAACTTAGATATATCCAAGATCAAGTAGCCAAGTTAACTTACGATGTTTGGTATTACCAAAAGAAGTATGATAGGATGATGAATGTCACTGTCCATAATGAGGCTCATATTTCCCTTGAGTCTGCTCACAATAAGAAATTTAGTGAGCAGATGGCTTTGCTTCATAAGGAGCATGACAAAGACCTTGGTTGGAAGGAGAGTCTCATTCTAAAGCAAAAGGAGGATATTTCCTTAATCGAGAAACGTCTCTCAGCCCAAGATATTATTCGGAAGAAATATCATGACGACTTTTAAGATGCTTGTGCTTCCTTAGCTAAGGTTACTTCGGAGTGCAATGTATTGGCTTCTGAGGTTTGTTCTCTTAAGGACAAACTCGTCGATGCTGGCTCCACGTCTTCTTCCATGTCTCATGCATCCTTAGTAAAAAAGGTATGAATAGTTAGAAGGTGTGTACCAAGCTTTGTCCTCTGAGAATGCTTCGCTTCGGATAGATGTTGATGATCTTCGGATGTTAAAGGATACCCTTGTGGAAGACCTTGAGGCAGCAGAGGTGGATCCTGCTGAAGCTCAGCATAGTCTAGAAGTATCCTTTAGCCATGCCGGAGGTAGCTTAGGATGTTGGTTTTTCTTTAGCTTCCTTTGTGTCTTTGTACGCCTTTTCTTGTTGTTGATACCCTTTGTATCCGCAGGTCTCCTGGAGCAGTTGGTAGGTGCAAATGCTAAGATTAGCCGCCTTGAGGGCCAGATATCTGCGTTGGAAATATCTCGCCAATTTGATGCTGCAGCTAAGCTCAAAGCTGAGTAACTTCATCAAGCTAATAATCAACTTAGTGCTCAGGTCGAGGAGCTTCGTCAGAAGTCAGCTTCGGACTTGGAGGCTCAATCTTCTAGGATGAAGGAGCAATTTGAGTGTTCCGCCATTGATTATATCAACAATGCTTTTGTTGAGGCTGAGCGTCAGGCTGAGAGAGTCTTCTTTCCCCGTCTTCCTTACCCATGATTGTGTTAATTTTACTTTATTTGCAATTGAACTCCTTTGTTTATTATTCTCCCAACTGAGGGGACTTTGATGTATTCTTTCTTTAAAACACCCTTTGTTACGTTCTGAACCTTTGTCATATGCAACTTTTAAGACATATTAATCGTATTTTGGTAACACCATCGTAATACCTTTTATATGATTATAAGTAGACGTATTGTGTATAGTTATTCACACATTCTTGTCATCACAAGGTGATAAGGTATGTTTAACCTTAGTGGAACATTCAACGTCCTACCAGGATATCCTTAGGCCAGAAGGTACCGTGGCTGCGAGGGTTCCTACGTGGGAAATAATTTTCCTGTAACCCTACGTGTTCAGAGATGGCTGCTTTACTTTCGACAAGGTATGTCTCTTTAATGGATACATTTCTTACTATCTGCCTTTTAGAGGGATTTATTCTCCCTTAGGATCCGAGATTGACATATGCGTAGTTATGCCGTGCCTTACCTCATCGTCAATTCTGACGGACGGTGTAATTTCTAAATCAATTTGTATGTAATCAATATATACTTTTTCTTAGAAAAAAGTTTATTTCATTAATTAGATTTGTAATACCTTTGATCAGGGATAGAACATGGTGGGTCATCGCCCCTTCCCTTCTTCTCCTGAGTGATAACCATTCACTTACGGATAGTACTTCTTTAGGTACCTTGCATTCCAAGGGTGTTGGAATACTTCTCCTTTGAGGTTCCTCAGGTAGTATGAAGCCTACCCGGAAATATTGTGTATGATGTAGGGTCCGTCCCATGTTGGAGCTAGTTTTCCCCACTCTTTTTTCTTTTGATATGGTGGTATTTGACGTAGTACGTATTCTTCAACCACAAAGTTTCTAGGAATTACCCATTTTTTGTATTCACGAGCCAGCCTTCGTTGGTAGTTCACCATACTTTGCAAGGCCACTTCCCGCCTTTCTTCGAGGTCATCCATCTTTTCTAGCATAAGATCCTTTATTAGGTTCTTTTCTCATGCCTCTGTTTTTGTCGTTGGCAGCGTTATCTCCGTTGGGATGACTGCTTCGGCTCCATAGTTAATAAGAATAGAGTTTTTCCCATGGCCGCCCTCCTTGTGGTACGGTAGTCCCATAGGACGTTGTGCAGATGCTCGCACCATCTTTTATTATATGCCCCTAACTTATTTTTCAAGTTTATTTCTATCGTCTTGTTAGTGTCCTCCGCTTTCCCATTTCTCTTAGGATATATCGGAGTAGACTTGTTTTTCTGAATGTTGAAAGCGTTAAACAATATGTTTATGTTCTTTCCTTCCAGTTGCTTGCCATTGTCAGAGACTATGGAGGCTGGCATCCCGAACTTGCAGATGATTTGCTCAAACAAGAATTTAAAGACATCCGTGTCCCTAATTCTTGCCAAAGCCCTTGTTTTCACCCATTTGGTGAAATAATCAGTAGCTACTATGAGATATCTTCTTTTCGTTGTCCCTTCTATCAAGGATTCAACAATGTTAACTCCCCATTTGGCAAATGGCCATGGGATGATGACCGAATTAAGCTCCGTTGCTAGTGCTTTAATCTTCTTGGCAAAGCGTTGGCATCTTTCGCAACGCCTTGCTACGTTCTTTGCATCTTCGTCCATGATTAGCCAATAGTATCCTTGTATTTTGGATTTGATTGCAGAGATCTTCTTCCGCTGTGATTGCCAGCTTCTCCGCTGTGTATATCGTGTAGAATTTTTCTACCTTCGGTTTGTGAGAGGCACCACATCAGAGGTCCAAGAAATGACCTTCTATATAATATTCCATCCCGTAGGCTGTACATTACTGCCTTTGACTCGATTTTTCGAGATTCTTTGACATCTGAGAGTAGGGTACCTTTGTCAAGGTACCGATGGATTGAGATTTTCCAATCATCTTCCGCTCCGCCTTCGTTGCTTCCGTATGACATGGATTGATCTTCGTCAGATTCGTCGGCTTTGTTGTCTAGTTCTTCCGCAACCTCCTTCTCTTTTTATTCTTCTTTCATGGCCCTGGTATGGACGACCATGGTTTCCTCTGTTGAGGTCAGTCCTTCTATCGAAGGTTCATAAATTCTCCCAATTTGAACAGAGGTGGTGTTTCTGTCCCTCAGCATTGATGATATAAATGCTAAGGCATCTGCGTGTCTGTTATCATTTCGAAAGACATGTCTGAACGTGACCTTGTTGATCTTTGATGCATGTTACTGTGCTAGATTTAGGTACAAAGATAGTATTGGATCTATTATTTGGTATTTGACCTCTATTTGTCTGTAAGTACTGAATATCGCAAGATAATAGTTCACGAGTATCGTAATAAATAAAGAAGAAAAGAATTATAAAATGTTACGATGATAGAAGAAGCGCGGAGAAATATGAAGTTTTGCGAGGATGGAATAATTTTGCGAGTATGAGTTACGATACTTCGTAACTCATGTACAGCTGTATAAAGTTTTACTATAAATAGGAGTTCAAATGTAAAATTCGAGAGGTTCTTTTAGTGAGTGTTAGAAAATATTTTAGGAAAGAGAATATAGAAAGTTGTAACTATTCTAATTCCATTTAGATACTTCTTTGTAATCAATTGAGAACATTAATAAGAAAATTGTTATTCATCATCAAGAACTTCTTGAGTTTTTACTAATTCTATTGAGGGTGTAGTTGTAGGTTATTCTGCAACTACATAATTGGCGCTAGAAGGAGGGGAGAGAAAGAATTCCTGTACCAGAAAAATGACAAGAAGAAGAAACACATCAGAACCATTAACTGAAGTAAGAAGAAGTGTAAGATTAGCAGGAGGAGAAGCAAATATAACAGGAGAACCTAGTAGAAGAAGGAGTAATCGAAGAAATCAAGCTCAACAAGTAGAAGATCATGATCAAGTGAGTATACACACTTGGAGAACTAATACACCAGAAGAAGAAGATAGAGAACCACAAATCAGAGAAAATGGGAGGTTGATGGGAGGAACAATTCTTGAAAGAGAAAGGGAGATGCTAGAAACATTGAGACAAGGAATCCAAAAAGAACGAATGATCGAAGCTGAAGAACGTGCCAAATTAACAAGACAAAATCAAGAATTGAGGATGGAAAATGAGATGTTACAAAGGAGGAAATCTCAAAGTGTTGCAAGATCAAATGTTAGAATAGAAAGAGAAGGACAAAATTCACCGATAATCAATAATGAAAATGATATGCAAGAACAAGCGCAGAATCAAGGTGATAGAAATCAAGAAAATCGTTTCATTTTAATACCAAACCGCGAACAAAATATGGAGAATTTACGAACAAGACCAAATCATAAAGAAAACAATCAGAATCGAGAGGAAGAACAAAGAACATATGGAAGAAACTGAGAGACAAAAGCAATACATCAAAACAATCACGAGAATGGAGTAAGAAGACATGAAGAAGTTCGTAACAAACAAAATGTTGAGTATGAAAGAATTAAGAGAAGAATTGTAAATCAACAAACAAGTGGAAAGGAATGAACCAAATTCTCGAATCAGAGTACAAGTAAATCAAGAAGAAATAAGTCACAGAAGAAGGAGAAATGAAGAAGAAGAAATTCCTGATATTCGCATGAGAAGAATGAGAAGAATAGAAAGGGAAGAACAAGAATTCCAAGATGCTTTACAACTGAACAATTATGATAATTTAGAAAGAAGATATTTGCAGAATTATGAAAATGAAAACATTAATGAAGAATATGATAGAATGCGAAGGATCGCAAGGGAGGAAGCGCAAGAACGTAGAAGAAGAGAAGCTGCATTAAAAAGACCAATGGATGAGAATTCTGAGGCAAATGCACGAATCTTTCGAGAATTAGCAGAAATGAGAGGGATGATAAACAATAGAAGAGGAGGAGATAGGAGGCAATTAGATGAAGCAATAGAAGAAGCTGCGAGGACTCCATTTGCTAGAGAAGTATAGTTGGGAGGAATTCCACCAAAATGTAATTTTCCCACACTTACCAGTATTTTTGATGGGACTTCATGTGCTATTCAGCACATTAAAGCATACATAAGATGCATGTTACAATGGGAGAATCATGATGCTGTGTTATGCAAGTACTTCGCATCAAGTTTAACAGGGGAAGCTTTAAAGTGGTTTGAAGGACTCCCTAAGAACACTATTACGTCATTCAATCATTTGCAAGCAGTTTTCCTTGGAGCATATATCACAAATCACTCTTCACGGATTGGTATTGAAGATGTATTTGGTTTAAAACAAAGAGTGGGTGAAAGTATGAAGCATTTGGTAAGACGATGGAAGACTATGTGCAGTGATATGGCAGGGCGTGTAGATGAGAGATACTTGATTCTGTCCTTCATAAATGCGATGTTCGCAACTGAACAATTATATGTTCAAATCTTCAGAAGAAAGAATTCCATAATGATGACAGAATTACGAGAATTGCAAGAAGAAAAGCAAAACAATATGGAGTCATATCCAGTAACAAACACTAGCAATCAAGAGGGAGGAGCAAATTTACTTCCCAAAATAATCAATGTAGTAGCAGGTACTTCGCAAACATCCTCACAAACTTCTTCGCAAATTTCAGAAGAGAAGAAAATCAATGATAGCCATCCAAAGATGGTAGCAATGGGCATTAGAGATCAAGAAGAATATGATAGAGAGAAGAATTTCTATAATCGGATAGGAAATAACCAAATTCCAAGATTAGATCAACAACAAGAAAATTATGATGGACAAAGGCAAAATTATTTTGGACAAGGAAACCAGAGACAAAATTATAACAACGGTCAAGGAGGTCAAAGAATGGTAAGGGAAGAGATAAAATTGCCACCTTTGAATACAAGTATAGAAAAGATATGGCAAGCAATTATCCTGGTAGAGAATGTACCAACTCCATGGAATATGGGAAAGGAACTACCAATGGGTCCAAGAAGTCATGAATTTTGTTCATATCATCATTTTCATGGACATTCTACAAATAATTTCCATAATATCAAGAGGATAATCTTGCGAATGATTGATCAAGGAAAACTAAATCAATTTTTACTTAAGCAGACACAGTCGCAACAATTACCACAGGCTCCATCCATAACTCGCAGGGAGAACACGACAAAAGAAAAGGGAGAAGAAATCCTACATATAGAAGTGGGGTCAAAAGCAAGGAATGTTTTCTGTAATTCCAATGTTCATTCATGTAAAACCATAGAGGATTTTCATGATAATGTGTTAAGTAGGGTATATGCGAGGGATGGTGAAGGAAAGGAAGTAATGAACATCGAAAAGATTTCACGACTTGAAGATTGGAAGAAACGTGAAATTTCTTTTGAAGCCACTGAAATTCCAGAAGGTTGTGAAGTACATGATAATCCATTGGTGGTAATACTGGCAATCTACATGAATATGGAGGAGAATGAAGATGATATGGAGGAAGAGTCAATTGGTCTTAATAGGATTTTGATTGATACGGGAAGTTCTGTCAATATCCTCTTCTATTCTGCTTACAAAACTATGGGGGGAAAATATGCAGATTTAATACCTTCTACTTACAGAATTTATGGTTTTAATGGAACTTCCAACAATCCCAAAGGAGAAGTGAGCATGCGAATTCCATTAAGTGGAATGTGAACTGAAATTCTGTTTTGTGTTGTTGATGTTGAATCACCATATAATGCTTTGATAGGAAGGCCATGGCTTCACGGAATTCTAGGCGTAGCTTCCACCCTACATCAGTGCATAAAATTCCCTCATATGAAGGGTATTGGAATTATCAAGGGTGATTGGGCTGAGGGAAAGAAATGTTACGATACCGAAGTAGAAGTTTGCAAAGGAAAAACTGCTGAGAAGGAAAATTGGAGAAAAAGAGCAAAGGTTGTGAAAAGAAGTGAAAATTTAATGGCAGAGGATTAAGGAAAAAGAGAATAAAGTTACGATGATAATCATACAAGAAATTTACGATGATAATAAGGGATTGTGATTTGCGAGGAAAAAAGAAGGTTATCAGTATGTTTGCTCGTAAAAATGAGGTATGTGGCAAAACAAAATTTTTATTTCGTGATAAAATTTTACGAATATTGTTTGCTCGCAGGAAATTGGGAAAAGTTACAAATTTTCAAAATTTATATTCCGATTAAAATTTCATTAATTTGCGAATAAAAGACCGCAATCTGTGATCAGCCTCCAAAAAAGAAAGAGAGCCGCAGGAAATTTTATACAGGCAAACCTTTGTGGCGTACACCCTAGTTCGCGAAGCTATAATTCGTAAGAGGCAAAGTCCTAAAGTACGTCATTTAAGGGGGTACCTATAACGTGGCTAAGGGTAACCGGAACACCACCAAGGGCCCTTAGTACATGGTAAAAATTTTGGGGTACAACCCAATAATGGGGTACCTATCCGGGTTAGACACCTTGGATTCTCACCTAATATAACTACATTACACAATATAAAATGCGGTGTAAGAAGATTTAGGATGGGCGACTAAGGCATACTGTCTTTCCCAAGAAGTGCAGAAAACGATCAAGGCGCCGAGGTACACGGTTGAGTCAAGAGTGCCGGGTGAGGTTGAACCACATCTGCCATTTTTGACAAGTCTTGGCAAATGATGCACTTGGCCCAAAGATACCCCATAGGGTGCAACCTCGTAACTATAAGCCCTATAGGAAAAAAGGATAAGAGGTTGCGATCAAAAGTCAAGGTTGTTGGCAGAACCGGATGGGAAGAGCTAACCTTGTATGGTCGATGTACGCTTCCTTGAAGGGGCAATCAGGGGGAAGATAAAGGGCATCACCCTCCATTAGGGAGCTGATAAGTGCTATAAGACGCAAATGTCACGAGGCTTCTTGTTTGCGAAAACATAAAGGCTTGTCATATTTGTGCAACAAATGAAGTTCTCATGAGCCTTCTAAAAAAAAAAAAAAAAAAAAAAAGGGGGAAAGAAAGAAAGAAAGAAAAGAATAAAGAACTCGCAGAACATAATAAAGTTAAGATGAGATCAATGGGTCGCTACATGAAAGTGTAGAGACGTCCTGCGATTTCATCGCAAGACGGGAATGTCATGGGGATTTATGTTCGCAAGAATATTTAGGCCTGTCATATTGTCGCAACAATTCCTAAAGAGGCTAAAATACTATACAAAGAAGTTAAGATGAGATCAATGGGTTTTTGCATGAAAGTGTAAGAACGTCCTGCGATTTCATCGCAAGACGATAATGTCACGAGGTTGTATGTTCGCAAGAATGTTCAGACTTGTCATATTATCGCAAATAATTAATACAAAAGAGGTGGCAAAATAAGACCTTTACTTAGGAAGGCATGATAAGACCACGAAAAATAATGAAATTTATTGCATCAATATCATCAAGAAATTATACAAGAATATACATTATGAAGATCTGAAAGAAGACAACTTCACAATATCATTGAAGAAATTTTACAAGAATATACATCAAGAAATTTTGAAGAGAAGACAGCTCTGTCAATATCATTGAAGAATTTTTACAAGAAGTCCTATCAAAAAAGACAACATCATTGAAGAATTTTAATGAAGACTTAACAAAAGATGCGATTTTGATAACAATCAAATACAGATAAGTTCATATTCGTAAAAATTTACGAGAATTACATACTTCTTATACTTCTCCATATATTGAATACTTCCCCAAAAAAATTGAATACTTCTTATAATTCTTCAAGAATATCTCATATTTATTATACTTCTTCAACGGATATTTAATTTTGCGAAGGTTAAGTACTTATTATACTTCTTCATACAATGAGTAATAATTTTTATACTTCTTCATATATTGGGAAATTCTTCATAAATTGAATGCTGCTAATACTTCTTATACTTCTTAAGGGTATTTCATATTTTGTATACTTCATACTTTCTATACTTCAAGGGGAGATTTATTATTTACTTCGCAACATTCCGTAAAAAACAAAAGGCTTATATTTCTTATACTTCGAAGGGAGGATTTTTTATTCATAATCACAATAAGAAGAAAATTCGTAAGATAAATTTAGAAGGATATTCTAATACTTCCAGCGATAGTTGATCATTTGAAGAGAAATAATAAGGGGAAAGGGAATACTAAGCTAAGTCTTTAAGATATATCATTTCTCTCCATATGATCAAGTTATGCGAATAAGGGAAATAAACATCAAAGAAAGATTAATTCAAATTAAGCTTTGAAAAACAAATTGTTGGATTGATTAAAAGCATAATCAAGAAGAAAGTGTTGTATGGAAAAGTTACAGAACAGATATACAAAAGAAAAAAAGAATGAAGTTATTCTTCATGCGATCTGTTCCCATCAAAATGATCTTCTTCTTCAACTTCACTATCAGCTTCAACTTCACTTTCAGAAATTTCCAGATATGGAGTATCTTCAGGAATTTCTTCAGAAAGGAGCGTATGGTACTTCTTGAGAGGAATTTCATTATCTTCGCAAATCTTTCGAGTCATCTTAGCTCGAAAACGCTTGACATATAAACTATGGTTATGCTGGGAAATTAGAAGCTGAGATCTCAAGTCAGAAATTTTCTTATTACGATTAGCAAGGAGAGTTTCCAGATCATTATTTATCTTCGCAAGATTTTCTGCAACAAGAAAAGAAATTAAGGAATTGGTTAGCAAATTACGAAGGAAAAGTAACCAAAATAATTACCATCGCAAATAATTTACCTTCTAGTTGCTTCTTATCATTACGAAGAGAAGAATTTTCAAGCTTTAATTGATTATTCTCCTCAAGAAGAGAAGAATTATCAATTGCGATGCTCGCAGATTGTGAATTATGTTCGTGACGGGATATTAATTCTGCATTATCAATATTTAAATCTTCTACTTTCTGACGGAGACTTGAATTTTCAACCTCTAACTTCGCACAACGATTCAAAGTTTTCTTCTCTGCAAGAGAATGACGTCTTTCCCAATCATAAGCAGCTGCACAACTAACTCTTCCAACCTAAACAAGAAAAAAAAGGGGTTAGAAATCAATAAAATAAGGAAATAAACAAGGAATAGAGAAGAAACTTACCATGCTTCCTAAAGCATATAATGAAGCAGGAGAGACAAATCTTGAAATTCCTTTGAGGGAGTTATTATCAATAACAGTTGGAACTTTACAAGCCTTCGCAATAAGTTTGCGAGCATTCGTTGTAGGAGAATTTCCTAATCCACGAGAAGAATGGAGGAAAGCCTCAGAGATGCTAACCATTGCTGAGGCAAAAGTTTCTGGGATACTATAATCTTCATTCCCACCTTCATCAACATCATCATCATCTCCTTTGTCGAAAGGGTATCGAATTAGAACTAAAGTCCTTCTCAGGAAATTTATCATCTTCATCACCAAGATCTTCCTCAATGTCCTTATTATAAGAAATTACATTGGAATGGGATTTGGTTGAGAGTATCTTCTTTTTCCTTCTCTCGTAAACAATATCTTGAAGTTTTCTTTTTCCTTTGCGAAGAGCATCATCTTGACTATCAGAAGCTTGAGAGACCTTCTCATAACGAAGAGTTTGTTTCCTCGCAGTAAGCCTTTTAGAAGAATTATAACTTTTATTTTCACTCGCAGCAATCTCAGGAAGAAGTGGAACCTGTAAATTCAAATAAGGATAAGAAACAGAGGCAACAATATATTGTTTAGAAAAATACAAGAGTGTTTCTTACCTCATTTGAAATTAAAGGGTAACAAAAAGATAAGGAAGTGGAAATACATACATTTCTAAAAACCCAAGGTTGATAATAGCGGTTACGAAGATTCGCAGGAAGTTCTACTATCCCAGTAATATAAGAGCCTGATAACATTAAAGGGTACTTATACCAATCTTCATCATTAGAAAGACGAGGTGTTTTATTATTTCCTGAAGCATAATCAATATCGTGCATGAGAAGATCATCTGCTGCGATATTAGCTTTACGATGAAGACGAACACCCCAACGATTATCTTCTTTCCTCGCAGGAATTAGTGTGTAATTTTTGAAGAAACCCTCAACTGTATAATTCGCAGCAACAATTTCTATATTCTCAAATCCATGTTTCCTAAGATCAGTTGAATATAAAGATTTCCCAAAAGCAGCACGATTTGCGAATTCAACTAAGAGGCGAATGCAATCACCAGTCAATTGATAAATGGCACAAGAAAAATTGGGGTGGGAAATAATTTCGTAGAATAAAGGAAAGTTAACATCATAAAGAGGAAGAGGAAGACCTGCGAGGATTTGACCTCGTGAGATTAAAACTTTCTGATCATCCCAAACATAGTTGGTAAAGAGCTTCACATAGAGAGAAGACTTATTATCATAACCTTCAATCTCAGAAAGAATAAGGTCTCTATCAGCAAGTTCCGCATTAATTTGTTCAATAGTTTTCTTCTTTGGTGCCATTGAATACAAGAGGGAAAATAGGAAAAATAGAAGAGGTTGCAGAGGCAGAAGCGGTGAAGAAGATGAATAAAAGAATAAAAAGCAAAAACAAAGGATAATATTTATAAGAGAGTTTGATGAAGATAAGAATTCATTAATACGAGTAAGCGTGAACGGTTGAAAATAACGGTTAAGAAGAAACGTGTCAGAAAGATAAGGGAAAAGTAAAAAGACGTGTTGCGAATCTGAAGGGTGGTAATAACTACACTAAATTTACGAGAATAGGGATTCTCATGACATTTCTTCTTCAAAGAATTGACATGAGAAGAGGCAAGATGTAAGTACTGAATATCGCAAGATAATAGTTCACGAGTATCGTAATAAATAAAGGAGAAAAGAATTATAAAATGTTATGATGATAGAAGAAGCGCGGAGAAATATGAAGTTTTGCGAGGATGGAATAATTTTGCGAGTATGAGTTACGATACTTCGTAACTCATGTACAGCTGTATAAAGTTTTACTATAAATAGGAGTTCAAATGTAAAATTCGAGAGGTTCTTTTAGTGAGTGTTAGAAAATATTTTAGGAAAGAGAATAGAGAAAGTTGTAACTATTCTAATTCCATTTAGATACTTCTTTGTAATCAATTGAGAACATTAATAAGAAAATTGTTATTCATCATCAAGAACTTCTTGAGTTTTTACTAATTCTATTGAGGGTGTAGTTGTAGGTTATTCTGCAACTACATTGTCTAATGACCAATTGTGAGTCACTAGTCAAGCGAACGTCTAATAGGCCCAGCTCTTGAGCTAGGCATAGGTCGTGTATGACTTCCTTATACTCCATGATTTTATTAGTGTATTTTTTGAATTCTAACCTGAATGCATAGATGAGTCTGTCTCCGGTGGGGGTTGTTATCACAATTCCTATGCCTGCTCCTTCTCCGTTGGAGGAGCCATCTACGAATATTTCCCACCTTCATGAGATTTGCAGTTCCAAGAGGTCTCCTGGGTCCAGCTTTTCTTCCCCCATTCCTGGGATGTCATTTATCTCTGCTTCGTCATTCAGAGGTAGGTCTGCTAAGATCCATGACTTCTCCGCTTTCCTGATTTCGAAGATTATGTGAAACTGCTTGATCATGGCATTCCATTTTGCCACTCTTCCAATTTTCTCCGTGCTATCGAGAATTTGACTTATCTGAGCCTTTGTAATGACTCGGATGGTGTGTGCATCAAAATATATCCTTAGCTTTTGTGTTTCCACTACTAAGGCATATATAAGTTGTTCCACCTTGGTGTAATTACGCTTCACTGAACTGCGTGTTTTGCTGATGTAGTATATGGGCTTTTCTCCCTGCCCTAGGTCTCGTACCAATACTGCGCTCATAGCATAGCTTGTTGCTGCAAGATATAGGATGAGTATATCACCTGGCTCCGGCTTCTGTAGAATAGGTATGGACGCCAAGTATTCTTTGATCTTGTGAAAGGATTGTTCGCACTCCGCGGTCCATATGAACCTGTTTCCTTTCCTCAGCGTATCAAAAAATGCTTTACATTTATCTGAAGATCTTGTTATGAATCTTCCCATGGAAGCTAAAATTCTATTTAGCTTTTGCACTCCTTTTAGAGTTTGTGGAGATGGTATCTCCATTATTGCTCTGACCCTTTCAAGATGTGGGAATGTTATTTATACCCCTACTATCCATGGGTCATGCACAAATACCATTTTGAATCTTTAAAAACACCATTGATGGCATAATTGAAATTTTCTTTAAAAACCTAACAACCATAATCCCTCTTTTAGCCTCTCTTCCTTCGTTCTTCTTCATTTCTAATAACAGAAGTAAAAAAAAACTCATCGCCCCCACCTCCATCATCTCCGTATACCCTACCATTACCAAGATCTATCACCGCCACCACAACTAGCACCACCACCTCCGTTAGCTCCGCCACTAGTATCCTCAGATTTTCCATGATTTGTGTTCGACTTCAAAACAATTTCAGAGATCGATTTGATTTTTTTATTTTTGATTCAGTAATTTCGAGTTGAGATGCAGATTTTGGTTGGGTTTTTAGTTAAAGATTCAGATTCAATAGTTTGAGCTCGAGATTTGTTGATTCTGAAACTGGTAAGGTTCAATTTGAGCTCGAGATTTGTTGATTTATCTAAATTAGTTTCTGGTGGTGGTGGTTAAATCAGTGAAGCTAGGGTTAGGGGTTTGAATCTACTGATGGTGTTATTAGTACATTAATTTTCAGTACATACTAGTGATTGTGTTTGATCTGAATTTGTGGTGCAATGGTATGAAGTTAGGGATTGAGTTGAATGAAGTGAGGGGGTGAGTTGAAGCAGAAATGACATAGCTATATGGGAGTATGGTGAAATCGAGGTTTGATGGAGGTTGGAGAGATGATTCAGATTGTGAGAAGGGTTTATTAAGAATCAAAGAAGGAAATACATTTGTTGGTGGATGAATTGGTTTGAGATTTAGAAGATGCCGAGCTGCTGCTGATGGGAAGTGAAAGGCATGAATTTGATTGTGGATCTGTTGATGAATGTGAATGCAAGAGAAGCTTGAGAGGGTGGTAGAAATTTAATGACTGGTAGATTTATGTTAGGGTTTGATATTTCGCTTGAGCTGAAGTTGATTTGCTGCTAGTGATTTCAAAGCTGTAAGAAAACTAGAGTTAAGAGATAAAACTGTTATGATTGAATTTGTTGAAGATATGGGTTATTGTGGAATTGATAGTGTTTGAAGTGCAGTTGTTGTTATTGGTTAGTCTGAAATGGAGAGGGTTTACTAGTGCCATCTCAAATTCAGGTGCATATGAACGATTACAGTACAAATAGTGGGATGGTGTTGTTGTTGTTGAAGTGATGAATGAAACTGAATTGCAGGAAATGCAAGATTTCATTTCAGGTTGAGTTAAAATGTTTGCGACTCTGAGATGGTTGTATCTGCAATTGAGAAGATAGTTTTGCAGGTGGACTGTGGAATGTAGCTGAAGTAGTCGTTGGTTTTCGTTTGCAGGTATTTATAATATGGATGCAGTGTATAAGGTATTGTGCTAAGATTGCAGAGATTGCCTTGAAATTGTGATGGAAATGGTATTGCAGTTAGGGAGATACTGCTGTGAGTTGGAGTTTTGATTTCTGGTATTGATCTCGCTGGAGTTTGGTGGTATATGCATGTTTATGGGTGAAAACAATTTCTGCTGGTTTTGGTAATTTGGGGTGTGTGGATGAGAAATGAATCTAAACCCTAAACAAATGCATTGCACGGGAGTGCTTTTGATTCGAGAGATCAATCTATACAATTCTAGCCTAAACCAAGAAATGGTCGTTCCAGACTTGTTTCGGTCACAAGTGAAGGAGATGGGGTTGATCTTAGGGAGGGAAGCGAAGAAGGTGTTGAGATTGTGAAGGTGTAGGCTTGTTTATGACTTGTAACAGAAATGTGAGCAGGCTTGTAATTAACGCAAGTAGGCTCTGGGTGTTTGAATACATTTCATATTAATACTTGGTTAATGTGTTATGTTCTGTCTATTGGAAATAGGGAGGAGAACCTATTTATACAAGTCATTTGAGCCTTATTCAGGTCTCCCGTGGGAAGTGGAGGAAGTGTAGTGATGGAGTAGTGGAGTTGTGTGTTAGTGTCACATGATCAATCTTGCCCACTTCTCCTATCATCACTAACCGTCCATGTATTCCTGCCACGTTCTTGTGATGACGCTTTGCACGCTGCACGCTGTAAACCGCCAGACCAATACCCCAGTATGTATCCCCCAGTTTGTGACATGATTGATGTCTCTATTGTGTAGATCGGGGGACCTACAGAAAGTAGCATGTAATGCTTGGTTAAATAACTAAGTTATTTAGGAAGTCGATACTTGTGGAGTATCGTGTGTATTCTATGCAGGTAATGCATCGAATATATTCAGCATGTATGAAGCATCGCTGTTGAGCATCATGCCCTTTCTACTTCGAGTGACCGTTTGGAGGCTGCATGGGTGAGCCATGCTTTAGCCGATCACATGGTATGGTAGAGTGGCAGAAAGTAATCATCACGACGCCTCATTGACCAATTAACTCCTGACTAGGGTTGCATAACCAAGCAGGTGAAGTTAAACGGACGAGATATTATTTAAGATGCTCATCTGCGACCGTTAGTAAAATTAGGGTTTATGAAGAGGTGCGCAAGTGATAAGCACGCAAGTGCACCATTTTACACCCATATTTATATTAGCTAGGTCTCAATTTTATCACTAATAATCTTGTTTGTAGTTGTTTTTGTCAAATAAGTTCTTATGGAGAAAGTTGCTCGAAAAGTGGTTTTTGTACCCCGGAGGACATGTGTTATTCGGACTCTCAATGTCGGTTAATGGGCACCTCAATTACTAAGAGGTGTCTAATTTCTAAGGGGCACCTTCTTTGTTATTTGGAACCTGTGGTTATTCTCACCCCAAGAATTGCTTTTTACACCCAAATTTCTAAAAGGACATCCGTACAGGTTAAGGGGCACCTCATCTTCAACCTTTTGAAATCCAGTTTTGGCGGGAAAAATGGTGGCAGATTAGGGTTTCGATTTTGGGCTTGATGCAGTGAGACTAAAGGGCTAGAATCAATTGGGTATGTTACTCTGACCAAAACAGAGATGGTAATACTTTCATATTCGGTTAAATTTGGCTGGATAATCACCGGTGGATGAAAACAGGAAGAACAGTTTTGGCGGGAAAAGTGTTTTTGAAACTGGCAGAATTAGGGTTCGGATTTTGAAGGTGTTCTAGTGAGATTAAATGGCTGAAATTGTTTGGGAAGACTTGGTATAGCTTCACAGTCGTGGTATGATTATTATTTTTGATCATAATTGGCTGAATCATCAAGTTTCAGTAGAACAGGTTGTTACGGGTTTTGCTTGAGAAAACCCGAGAGTTGCTGGTTTTGATTTTGGAGAATTCTGGAGTGATTCAATCACTCCAATGGATTGATATGGGCCTGCTCCGCTTATACAGAATTGGTATAGTCGTTAGATTCATCTAAGTTGGGCTCGATAATCGTTGGGAAGAAAACAGGGAGGTGCGTATGTAGTTGAGTTGATCACGGGATGACAACGGGTTTGGATGGGTATTGCACGCATTTGGTTTCTGCAGAGACGTGAAGGAGTTAAACAAGGATACTATGCACGTAATTAACTGTTTCAGATTCGTGCCAGAGACAAAAACAGGGAAAGAAAAATATTCCGAGTTAATGCCGAGTAATGGAGAATATTTTGAAGTAATGAGGCGTTATTCTTGGACCTGCTGAGTATAAATAAGAGTATGGAGTAACATAGAAGAATTATCGAGAGTTGGGGAGGCTACAGAGCTCAAGATGAGAAGTTGCAGAAACTTCTTTGCTACTGCAGAGAGGTTGAAGATGAAGAACACAGTCGACTCAGTAGGACTGTCGTTTTAGAAATGTCACTGTTCTTTCCATGAACGACAATTTTTCTGCGACAGTTTCGAAATATAGTTCTCTGTAACAAAAGCTTAAGCTGTAACGGTCTGTTTGTAGCGTCCATTAACCGTTGCAAATTTCCGGTTTATATTTTTTTCTCTTCTTTTCTTCATTGTAAGCACCATTTGATCTATAAAAAAAATATTTTGAGTGTGTCTACAATATGAGTAGCTAAACCCCTACACTGGGTCGATGGAGGAAGCCGATTTTCGCATATGGGTGAATTTATTCAATTTTTTATTTGACTTTTGCACTTATTTTGAATTGATTTATGATTCGATAAAATTAGTTGTGATTCAATTAGATTGGTTATGCTTTGAATTAAGATAATCTATGCTTAGGGGATACAGTTAATGTTTTGAGGATCTACTTTGGCAAAACCAGAGTCGATGTTTTACTCACTGAGCGATAATTGTTGAGAATGAATAATTTAACTTCGTGTTGTGAATATGGTGGAATCTAAGACCCAGTGACTCTCTTCTATTTATTATTTTATTTAAACCTTTTAATTTAATCTTAACAACTTCCGAGAGAACGAATCTTAATTACTATTACGAAAACTCAAAAAAAACTTAAATCAGCAAGCATCACTCTTCAGCTTGGTTGAATTCAAGCTTGGGACACGATTTTGTCCAGGCCGGTCATGCATGCGTGTAGACAGCATGACAGTGTAGGCGCTCATACCTTATTGTCTCATGAAAGTGTGATCTGGGCCACTCAACTTGTCCGGCGAAGTTGAGTGGTTGAGATCGATTTGCGATAGAAATCCAATGCCTCTAAGGAATTGGAAACCGTGCGACATGCCTACTTCAGGCGCGCGTTTCAAGGTGTTCAGCCATGGTTGGCCTCGGTCGATCAGTCATGCATGTAGATGGACCCATGGTGATTATGTTAACATGCTCGGGACCTTTTAAGTCTACATCTACACCCTCCAACTAAGCTTGCGAAGATGGACGTTCGTGATCGATTTGCGGCACATGTAACATGTCGCAAAAACCCTAATTAGGGTTTCGTATAGTTCATGCATATGCAACTTCACTCGATCGGTTTTGTATGTTATGCTTCTCCCTTGGGGAGGCCGATCATGTAGGGCCCACATTGGGCAGGCGGTGAACATGTTGGTACCTGTTCCATGGCCATAGGTTTGATCTAGGCCATCCAAACATGCCGGTGAAGTTGGATGGTTGTGATCAAACTGCGACACATGACCCTTTAAAGCATCACGCCAGCCTTGTTTTGAGTAAACTTCTGTTGCTCTAAGGCTTTTCTCATGAGAAGGTCGGCCAGGTAAGTATGAAGGGGGCCAGCCGGTGTGCAGGACAAGCTTGTCCGACCGGCCATAGGATGATCCACGCCGTCCTATCGCGCCGGCGAATTTGGACGGTCGTGGATGATTTTAAGACCGCTGCCAACAGTCTTTGCTCGTTCACGTTTCCTTCAAGCTGCTTCACGACCATCCTTCTTTAGGCTGGCGTTTGGTGGCTTTTGGAATATGTGATATATATTCGACCAACCAGGGAATAAATGGGCCCGCTGGTGGTCCTTGTGGTGATAGCCTGCTCCTGCTAGGGTTCGTCTAGGCTGGCTAAATCATGCGGCCAACTTGCGTGGTCGTGATTATTTCTAAGACTACTATGGACAGTCCGGATGCTCAATCGGGATAGTATAACACACTGATAGATATATGCTTAATCGGGATAGTATAACACACCGAGAGATATATGCTCAATTGGGCTAGTATAACACACCGAGAGTTGCAGCCTGTACGGGCATTTCGTGCATGCCTCACTGTTGGTACTTGGATATTCATGCTACTCTGCTGCGAGTAACAATCAGTCATCATGTCGTACCAACAATGAGAGTTCTGCTAAGAACAGCATAGGAAATGCAAGGCGCTTTATGCATTAATTGGTAATGCTAAAATTCACAGAATATTTGGGGATTGTTGCTACATGCTCCATTCTAGGTGAATTAATAAAGCGAAGAAGTATTCATCGCTTATCAAATGGCCTTATCCTCCGCAGGATGGCTGCACAAAATATTGGTTTTACGGTTTTAGCCCTGAACTAAGATCCACCATCAACAATGCAGCAAAGAGATATGCAAGAGACTGAGTGTGTGCAGTTGATTTTGAGATTTCGATATCAGTTGCCTCCATATACCGAGACAACTTGAACAAGTTTCCTTCATATACGAAGATAACTTTGGCCAGTTACCTCTATATACATCTATATGAAGACAACTATGGATATGAAAGTGCTGTCTAATTCAATTACATATGAGATGATGGATGAAGTTGTTTATGATGTGTTGATGTTGAATGGAATTGATGATATTATGGAGATTAGAAGACATAATATAAGAAGACAATGAGATGGTTATGTTGCCTATGCTTATGTTTTGAAGTCAAAAGAATAGATGAATGCTTAGGAAGTTGAGTAGGGACTGAAAATGTATCCAGGCAGTAAAAAGCAGAACAAGGAGTTGTTGCTGCTTGTTTGGTGGTTATGATGTTTGAGCAAGGGCATGGAAGTGATTGCAGTTGTTGTCTCATGTTGCAAGTGTGTGTAGATGCTTGTGGTCATGAAGATGTTGCAGGTAGAGTTACAGTAGCAGAGATGGAGGATATAGTGTTGTCAGGTGGTGGTTTGAATTGTTGGTTGAGCACTGATGGTGTGGCAAATATGTGAGTCTGCTTAATGGGTTTGAAATTGAAAATCTGCTAATGATGTAAAGATATATGGAGCCGGAGATGCTGGTATGTGATTTTGATATGTTGTTTATAAATAAATTTGTGGTGCAATGGTAGCACAACTGACTATATGTCAGAAGATGTGTGTTCGACTCACACTAGGTTCACTTTTTTGTGTACAATTTATATTTTTTGGAGACAACTTGTGATAGTTGTCTCCATATATGAGGACAACTTGCGCTAGTTGCTTTCACTTTTGAAGACAACTTTGTGCTAGTTGCCTTCACTTTTGAAGACAACTTGAGCTAGTTTCCTCAGATTCGGAGACAACTTGAGTTAGTTGGCTTCATTTTGTTTTGTAACTTGTTCTTGTACACTATTTATTGGAAACAACTTGAGCTAGTTGCCTCCACTTTTGGAGACAACTTGAACTAGTTTTCTCCGATATGGATATTATTTATTGGAGACAACTTGAGCTATTTGCCTCCTATATGGACACAACTTCAGCAAGTTGACTCCATATGGTAGTGGTGGCTGGCGGCGGTGGTGGTGGTTGGCGATGGACAATAGATGTAGTCTTTTTTTTAAATAGTGGTTTTGTATATACATTATATAAAGGAGGGTATTTTAATAATGTATTAGGCTTAGGAGTATTTGTAAAGTTCATAAGGGTATTTTTATAAGGGGTCTCATAGTAGGGGTATATAGATAATTTTCCCTTTCAGGATCTACTTCAATTCCTCGCTGAGTTGCCAGATATCCAAGGAATTTTCCTGAGATAACTCTGAACGTGCATTTCTCCGGGTTCACCTTCATGTGAAAGCTCCTCATGACTTCTAATATCTCCCTTAGGTGTGAGAGATGGTTTTTTGCTTCTTTGCTTTTGACGAGCATTTCGTCTACGTAGACCTCTAGTATTTTGCCTATCCAAGGTTTGAAGATTTTGTCTACTAATCGTTGGTATGTTTCCCCCGCATTCTTTAGTCCAAAAGGCATCCTTGTATAATACATACCCCATGGGGTAAATAACGTAGTATGCTCCTGGCCTTCTTCTGCAAGAGCTATTTGGTTGTAGCCTAAGTATCCATCCATGAAGGATAGTCTTTGATGGCATTCGGTTACGTTGACCAGTTGGTCAATGTTTGGCAGTGGGTAGCTATCTTTGGGGAATGCTTTGTTGAGATTGCTAAAGTCGATGCAAATGCGCACGCCTCCGCTCTTTTTAGGAACAATGACCATGTTGGATATCCATGTGGGATATTTGACTTCTCGTATGAATCCTGCTGTAAGTAGCTTTTGCAACTCCTTTTCTACCCATTCGTGGTAGATGTCCGCCACTTTACATATGCGTTGTTTGAACGGTGGTATCTCCGGTCTGAGTCGAAGGTGGTGTGAGACCAAATTTGGGTCAATTCCTGGCATGTCCTCCATTGACCATGAAAAGATGTCTACATACTCTTTTAACAATTTCTGTAGTTACACCTCCTCTTCCTCTTCAAGTAAAGTTCTGATGTTACGCATCTTTGGCTCTTCCTTCGTCCCGATGTTGATCCTCTTCGTTGGTTCTACCGGTGAGCATATTTTTTGATGAGGCCATTGAGGAGTGCTTTTCTATAATTTTCATTTGGCGGAGATATCCGCGGTTGGAGTGGCGGAGGTACCTACTTCTGGTGTTGAGGCGGCTTTGGGTACCAAGGAGGCTCTGTCCTGCACTTTCTTGTTGCTTTCTTTGGGTCTCTTTCTATCTTACTATTAAGCCGCAGTTCTCTCTTCGTTTAGTCTGATTTCTACCAGGTTGTATAGCCTCGCGTCTTGTTGGTTGCCTTTGATTTCCATTTCACCCATAGGTGTAGGAAAGCATAGGTATTGGTGATACGAAGATGTTCCTCGCAACCTATGGACCCATAGCCTGCCCATGATGACATTGTAGGGCGAATGTTCCTCTACCACACAGAAGCGTGTGTTTGTTACTAAGGGTCCTGAGTGTACCTGCAAGACAATTTCTCCTTTTGGTATAGAGACTGCTCCATTAAAGCCGTATATTGTGCAGGTGGAAGATTCCATCTGTTCTGCTGTCAAACCCATGCGTAGGTAGGGTTCGTAAAATAACACATTTAACGAACTTCACCCTTCCACGAGGACCTTCGTAACATTCTATCCATGTATTGGAAGAGTGATGAACAGTGGATCATTATGCATTTTAACCTCCTGGTTGACGTCCCTTATTGAGAATGTTAATGGCGTGGCCATCCATTCCTCCCAAGTGCTACTAGGCGGTCTAATTAGATTGAACACCTCATGGGATTCAATCTTCTTTCTGTTTCGAGCTAACTCAAGTATGTCTTCGAGCATTTCTTCTTGACTTCCACTGGAGATGGTAATCATGTTGATGTATTTGCCGTCCTGAGATAGTTCCACCCTTTTGTTTGGGGTCTCCTTAGTCTCCGCTGGTTGTAGCTGTATGTATTCCATGAACTTGCCTTCGTCGATGAATCTTTAGATCACACTTCGTAAGTGGTAACAAGTATCTGTGGTATGTCCATAGTATTAGTGGTACGCACAATACTCCTTAGCCTCCTTCGTTTTATCTGGTTGCTTTCCCCTCGTATTAGGGTAAGGAAAGCCTGTATTTGATCCCTCCTTTCTTAGGATATGAGAGACAGTTGTATTTAGCTTTGTGTAGACTTTGTCAATGAATTCTTCTCTTCCTTTGCCTCATTTTCCATCTCCGTATTTGGATCATTTGTCTTGATAGCTGGTTCTGCCCCCGACTTTATTTTGTCGCTTAGGTATCTCCAGAATTGGTTCCAAAGAGTTTGTTCCATGCGGAGCTGTTGTTACCTTTGCTTGTGCCCTTGGGTTGTCCTTATGGACTTCCTCGAGTATGATGTACCGGTCTTGGACGACCCTGAGCTCGCCTTCGGAATCAAGGGCTCTGTTGTGTAGTTCCATGAAGATGGCTGAGGTTCTATCAAGTCCGTACTTATAGCAGTTAATGCTAATTTCCGGATTGACTTTCCCAATTGCTTGGCATGTCTTTTTCCACCTGTCTGTGTACTACATCAGTGTTTATCGAGGTCGATATCTAAAGCAAATAGCATATCTAACCCTGCCTTTGTTGCTTTGTTGTACTTGTACGTCTCCAAAAAGACCGTAGACAATTGCTCGAAGGAGTCAATTGAGTTTGCTGGTAAATTGTCATACCAGGCTAGTGATAATCCCTTTAAGCTGGCCAGAAAGTACCTACAAAGTACTACCTCATCTCTTTCCCAATGGGCAAGGACACGTGTGTAGTACCGTAGGTGGGCTGCGGGATCTGAGGTACTATTGTACGCTTGGAACGTAGGTACCGGGCATTTCGGAGGGATGGGTTCCCCTAAAATGCGAAAATACAGCAGTGATGTGTTTTCCTCTTGTAATGCTTCTTCGAGTCTTGCGCCTGCGTGACCAGTTTTTAGGCCTCGTATCTTCCTCTGCATTTTCTTTATTTGCCCCATAACCATGTTCACATTATGAGTATCTTTGAAAAGTGCCTTGTCGTAGTAGGATTGAGAGGGTTTGTATGTTGAGTCCACTTCATCCGGATCGTGGTGCGCTTTTCCGGCTCCCTTAGGTTGATTGTTCTTCGGTGGGTTGAGATCCAACCTTCGTCTTCCTAAGATAGCTCCGTTGTCATGCTGCTTTTGCAGAGGGCGAGCTTGGGAACCTTCGATTTGTGTATCCAACATACCTTTGAGATTTTGGTTCTGCTGGGACATCTCCTGCAATGCATCTTCGTTTTCCTTGTTTCGGAGTATCAAGGCTGCTATCTGTGCCACCATTTGGTCTTCGTTGTGTGCTCCACCTCCTTGTGGAGTGCTGTCGGCTAGATCTGCAGAGTTTTCCACCTCTTCATCTATTATTGGGGCGTCTGGATCTATCTGAATTGGTGTTAGGTTTCCCAACCCTCGTACCGTATGAGCTAAGGTTTTGGGTAACCCTGCGTTGGCCACAGGTGGCTTTGTAACGTTAGGACGCTCCGGTAACAGCATGTTGTAGAATGGTTGAGATCACGATGTCTGCCCCATCCCCTCGGTAGGAATAGGTGTTTTGGTAACAGATGTTTTTCTTGCTATCTCACTTTGTCCGTCCTTTGCTTCGTTCCTTTGATTTTCTTGAGACGGCTTTTGGGATCTTCCTCTCATGAGAGCCAGTCGTGAGCTTATTGGTACATCATTTGGTTTCTGCATGCCTTCGGCTTTTGATATCCTGTGGTCATAGAAAAGCAAAGAAATCTGCTACTTGGGTACCTTCATCAAAAGTAGCAATTAATGCTCTAACACAGAAGATGTCTAAGCATCTTTTTCAGGAAAAAAAAGACTGAAATAATGTCTTTGTAGACAGGTATTAAATGTTTATGACACTCTTGGAGAAAACAACCTTAAAACATTAAAAACCAAAACATAGGGGTGTCAGATCTTGCCAGAAACAAGGTTATTAAATGCTTTAGAAAATATTTTTACTTAAAATCTCCCTGAGATTCCTCTGTCAGTCAAAGGTTCTCAGATCTAGAATATGCTTTGTTAAAAAAGGGTTGTTTTAGTATAAAACAATGATTTTGGCGTTTTGCGGGTACGCTTTTTGTGAAAAACTTTGTAGATCTGTAACAAGGTGTGTTTTCAGAGGTTATGAACTCAAAAACATACACAAATAACGAATGAACAAATCACTAGAGAGTGAGATTCAACGTCAGAACACAGATCCCTTTGTTGCCGAAGATACAGAAGTTAAAAGTAAAACTGTGTCTTAACTCAACGCCGTGAGAAATACAACGGTGGGCGCCAAACTATGACTACTCGTTTTCCCGTAATCTACGTGATGTATATAGTTTTAAGGATCAGATGCTAAGTAGTATTGATACCTCTGTTGAACTGACGATGCTAAGTAGTAAAACATGTGTAAGATCACAATAATATTGAAGAACACAAATATAATGTAAAAGATTCTAAGTTATCATGAGACACAATAGATTTACGTGGTTCGAAATTTGTCTACGTCCACGGGGTAATGAGTGATTGTTTTGTATTAAGTTGTAGTGGTTACAAAGAACTTAAATGCTTCCCAAAGTAATAAAGAGAACTCAAGTTCAAGTAAATACTTAAATTCTAAACATTAAATAGGTATAAGCTTAAGACTAGATCTTCTCCTTCTAGGTATTTGTTTATGGGTGAAAACTATTTCTGCTGGTTTTGGTAATTTGGGGTGTGTAGATGAGAAATGAATCTAAACCCTAAACAAATGCACTGCACGGGAGTGCTTTTGATTCGAGAGATCAATCTATAAAATTCTGGCCTAAACCAATAAATGGCCGTTCCAGACTTGTTTCGGTCACAAAGTGAAGGAGATGGGGTTGATCTTAGGGAGGGAAGCGAAGAAGGTGTTGAAATTGTGAAGGTAAAGGCTGTTTTATGACTTGTAACAGAAAGGTGAGCAGGCTTACGAACAATGCAAGCATTCTATGGATATTTTGAATACAATTGTATTAACACTTTATTTCTGTCTGTATCTCTTTGGAAATAGGGAGGAGAACCTATTTATACAAGTCTTTTGAGTCTTATTCAGTCTCTCGTGGGAAGTGGAGTGATGGAGTAGTGGAGTTGTGTGTTAGCGTCACACGATCAGTCTTGCCCACTTCTTCCATCATCACTAACCTTCCATGTCTTCCTGACACGTTCTTGTGATGGTGAGTTGCACGCTGCACGCTGTAAACCGCCAGACCATTTCCCTAGTATGTATCCCCCAATTTGTGACATGATTGATATCTCGAGTGTGTGGATCGTGGGACCCACAGAAAGTAGCATGTAATGCTAGATTAAATAACTAAGTTATTTAGGAAGTCGATACTTATGAAGTATTGTGTGTATTCTATGCAAGTACTGCATTGAATATATTCAGGATGTACGAAGCATCGTTGTTTGAGCGTCTTAAAATAGCTTCATGTCCAGACTACTTCGAGTGATCGTTTGGAGGTTATACAAGCAACCTTTGACTTGGCCGATCACTCCATGTGGAAGAGTGGTGGATGGTGATTGTGGTGATGCCTCAGTTATAGCCTAACTCATGTCTTAGGATGTCCGTCGAAGCTGGCGAAGTTGGACGGATGAGATGACTTTCGACCTTCATCTGCGACCGTCGGATTAGGGTTTAGGAGGTACCCAAGTTCCTTCTTTCATCTTGGTCGAATCCAAGCATGGGAAGTGCTTTATAGACGACCGATCAGGCATGTGTGTAGATGACATGCTGGTGTCCATGTCCATACTTCACTATCCCACGAAGGTGCGATCTAGGCCACTCAAGTTTACCGGTAAAGAAGAGTGGCTGAGATTGATTTGCGACAGGAATCATGTGTCACAAAAGATTCCTAAAGGGGCGTGGGATGCCACCTTCAAGGCGCGCGAACCAAGACTTCAATCCATGGTTTGTCTTGGTCGGTCGGACATGAAGATAGATGGGCCCACATTGATCACATTGATACTCTCCGGACCTTCTTAGTCTATTCCTGGACCCTTCATCCAAGCTGGCGAAAAAGGACGCTCATGATCGATTAGCGACACATGTAATATGCCGCAAACCCCAATTAGGGTTTTGGATCGGTTGTGTGTACACGACTTTAACCTAACGATTTGGTAGGATATGCTCCCCCTTTGGGGAGGCCGACCATGTGGGACCCACATCGGGACCGTGGTGATCATGGAGATACCTGACTGACGGTCATGGGCTTGGTCTAGGCCATCCAAACATGCCGACGAAGTTGGATGGTCGTGATCAGTTTGAGACCCTTAGCGACCCTTAAAGGATCACGCCGGCCGGATTATGGGTGAACGTTTGCTCCTCCCTAGATAGGGCGTGATATGGTCGGCTATGCAGGTAAACAGGGGGGGCGTCGGTGTGCCCAACGGTGCTTGCGTGACCAGGGATGGGATGCTCCGTGCCGTCCAATTATGCCGGCGAAGATGTTTGGACATGATGGGTTTGAGACTGTTGTAGGCAGTCTTTGCTCGTAAGAGTTCTTCCAAGCCGCTCTGTACCATCACGGACGTCCAACTCTAGGCTGAAGTTTGGTGGATATTTAACGGGCATGACTTGTACCTGACCGGCAATGGCGTAAATAGGCCCATTGGTGGTCATTGCAGTTATAGCCTGCTCCTGCTAGGGTTCGTCTAGGCTAGTTAAATCGTGCGGCCAACTTGCATGGTCGTGATCAAGCTCGAGACCGATATGGACAAGATGATTCAATTATGCTCGATCGGGCTAGTATAACACACCGAGAGATGATCCTCTTTGTTAGAGAATAGTGTAGCCTGTACGGGTATTTCGTGCATGCCTCATTGTTGATACTTTGATATTCATGTTACTCTCTGAGAGTAACAATCAGTCATCATGCCGCACTAACCATGAGAGTTCAATGAGAACAAAGACAGAAATACAAGGCGATTCATGCATTAATTGGTAATGCTAAAATTCACAGAATACTTGGGATTGTTGCTACATGCTCCATTCTAGGTGAATAAACAAAGCGAAGAAGTATTCATCACTTATCAAATGGCCTTATCCTTTGCAGGACGGCTGAGCAAAAAAAATTGGTTTTATAACTTTAGCCCTGAACTAAAATCCACCATCAACATTAAGTCTCCTGCCTAGCAATAATGGTTACACTATTGTGGGGTAGGCATGAGATGGTGACAAATACATGGGAGAAAAACGATATGAAGGGAGCTTACCCGGAAAAGCCTTGATCGACCGCTATTAATTGCTCATGTGAACATGTTGTTGCAAGCATGGAATCCTGAGTGGGACCGGTTTCCTTCCTTGGTTGTTTGAAACAAAATAGGAACCCTTTTCCCACAAAGATTTCCCAATTGTTCGTCTATAAAAGGGGACCGACCCCTTCTATATATTTTTCTCTCATTCGTTTAGCTCCCCTTCTTGTCGCCGTCGATCACATTGCCGCCGCCGGAGCTTGCCGCTGTTGTCGTATGTCCGCCGATAAGGTAAGTGCTTTCACGATTTTTTTTTACCGTTGCATATAAAACCTAGCTTTTAGGTTATAGCTTGAGAAACCCTTGGATTGAATTTCGTAGACATGATTCCCATGAGTAAAGAAAAAATCATGATATGATACGTGTGAATGAATGCGGACCCGCCATATATGATCGATTGAACGTGGGTCTCATCGTGCGCCTGATCTAACATTGACCTTATACCAGCCTTGTGACCTCGACCAACCTTGCTTGATGACGTAGCCCAATACCTGCCTGCTTCATTCGAGCATGGGCCCGCTGTGTGCTCGTACTATTCCATTAGCCGAACACTGACATAATCAAGTCCCATGATAGAATTTGACATGTTTCTAGGACTGGATGCGTTATTTTCCATTTCACGACAGTTGCCCTCAAATATTCGATAAACATCCACTAATTGTTATCCCGCATTTGTAGCCTTTGCAGACGGTAAGTGAAGACTCCTTTTTTCTCCGGGATCTTGTTAAATAGTGAAGTATAAAGAAGATGCTGAGTCTTCCCCAATTGCAGAAGTTTTCCTTTATTTTGTCCAGGTATTTCTCTATTACATAAATTGATCTGCTTGGTGATGATTTTTTTTAACATAATCACAATCTCTTTTTGCAGAATGGAGGCGGCTGGCAAGGACTGCGCTGGTATCTCTCCCGAAAGAAGGTTCGAAGTGAACAAGCCTGAGACTGATGGTCCGTTCGAGGAGGTGATGGATAAAATTGATATTCCGCTTCAGGAGGTTGATCGCGCTATACGGGGCATGCCAATTCTGTACCTGCGTGTCGCTCGAGAGCGTGTTCGAGATCTTCTGGCTTTAATCGATATGGAACAAAAATGGAGGCTTGAGGAAGCGTCACAACCACCAGTAAGCGCAAGAGCTAAAATATTTGTTGCACGGTTGAAAAGGCAAAGGGTCGAAATGAACGGCCTCCAAGGGAATATATGAGTGATTATCCGATCCGCGATGGTGTGATCATTCTTGATTCCGATACGGACGAACCTGATCTCCCAAAATTTGCAAGCACTATCTCCAATGTTGCAGCGGCTCTTGAGAAAGATATGGAAGTTGCCTCTACTGAGGACATTGTGGAGAATGTTGCTGCAGAAATACCCGAAGTGGAGGCTGAGGAAGACCCGGAGGAAGAAGCAGTGACGACTCATGACGACGTTGAGGAAGACTTCAATGGTGGAGAAGATACAGTCGATCTCCTCGATGACTAAATATTCTTGTTATTTCTCTTTTCTTCCTTTCTGAATATTTCCCCATAATTTTGTGAACACTTTTCTCCTCGTGCTCAGTGGCGGCTGAGTTCAAGGTTTTCTTATTGCTGCTTGCTTGTTTGAACAAGGTTTTCATTTATGCTATTTTTGAGACAAATCCTTCATCAAGACTGCGCCTAAGCTTTCTCAGCCACATTGGTGTGCCTTCATATGATTACATGTGATTCTTGTGATAAGAGAAATAATGCCATAAAATAACACAGACATGTTCGTGTCCTCCTGTCGTAAGCCTGTCCCCGATCTCCTGGCGTAAGCCGGGGCATGTTGTTCAGGGTATTTTCTTTTTAGGGTTCTCTGGTTTAGTCTGGTAGGTAATGATGATGACTCAGGTTGAACCTAGATCTTTGTGTCATGCCCAGGGGTAAAATTTTCTAAAAGGAAATAACACTTTGAATAATTAAGAAATTGGAACCCTAATAATTATGAATGCAAGTATCGCAATCATTTTTTGAAGGAATTACAAAAATAGCACAAAAAGGGAAATTGTTGGAGGAATACTTGAGGAACCATTACATAGAACACTGGAGAGGAAGAGTGGCACATCGTTTCTAGGTACTGTAGGGTTTAAGCCATCGTGAGTGGATCGTTACACCCTCAAGATTGTCAGCGTTGATGATCTTGCAGTAGCTGCCTAAGACGACATCTGTTACCAAAAATGGTTCATCTTCCTTCGTTGCTGACAAATCAGATTGGTTAGTCATTTTCACCGCCATATTTCCGACTTGAGACGTGGTCCCCTTTGCTACCATATCTCCAATTTGAAACGGATTCAGACTTGGCACATCATCTTATTTCCGGGACACATTGTCTCTGACTGCTTCCAAGCTCTTGGAAAAACGTTTGAAAGGACCGGCACCCCACTCACATCTTTTAGTGGTGGTTTGGTTGTTAAGTGAAGAAAATCTCCGAGCCTCAGCAGGAAGAGGTTTGACTGTTTGTAAAAAGGGTTGTTCAATGAGATTTACTTGGGCTCAGAACCTTTTAAGGTATGAATTAGGACTTTCTCCAGGAAGTTGTGTCACATTTGCAAGGTGTTGATACGGCAACAAAAAATCTTTAGGATTTGACGGCTCGTTGGAAATTCTTTCAGAAACTGAAATCGGCAAAGGACTCACTCCTAGTGTTGTTTTGTTGTCGTATATCCACTGGCGTCCCAGGATTATGTCATAATTCGGATACTCTTTTACTATGAAAATTTTTGCCTGTGTTAAAGCATTACCGATTTTAACCTCAAGGTCAATGCATCCGTAGGCGTCTCTGAGTTCTCCTTTTGGGCTCCTAATCATGGTTAGGCTGCGGGTAGCTTCTTACTTTGAAATCCTTGCGACCCTCAGAGTCTTGACAGTGATGATGTTAAACTCGGAGGCTGCATCAATTAATGTGATATCGAACTTGACATCCTTCAAAAGAGTGATGGTCAAGAGTCCTCAGTCCCTTTTGTTGGTCGTGTCCGCAAGGAAAGATGTTTGTACCATAAGTAAAAATACCACTTAATGGGCCAAATTGATACTCGAATCATCTTTTGGGTCCTCATCCAAGCCCGCTAACCAGTCAACCAAGGCAGCCAACAAGTCTGCACGGACCGGTCAATGGTCAACATCAGTCAATGGTCAAAGTCGGTCAACTGTCAAGGTCAACATCCGGTCAAGGTCAATGGTCAAAGTCAACATCCGGTCAATGGTCAAAGTCAATCGTCGAAGTAAGTCGCACCCCAAGCCAATTTATGGTCTTGTAGCCAGCAACGCTGTTAACTGATTCCCAGCCAAAAAAAACTCTTCCGCACTGCCAACCAGTCTCCAACCAACCTCCATCCAGTCTGCCAGCCAATTATGCTACCAACCAGCATTCTGCCACACTGCCAGTCAAGCCAGTCTGTAGCCATGTCTTCCAATCGACCCAGCCAGCCAGTCTGCCATTCAATCCAGCCCGCCAATAGTTTCAGCAAAACAGTTTCATGCAAATCAATTCACCATGCAAAAAGCAGTTTCATGCGGATTTATCAATGAGCCATAAATGGGAAGTTTCATACATAAATCATTATGAAGGCATGCAGAATTGAATTGCAGCAGTTT
Source organism: Papaver bracteatum (assembly GCA_023529315.1). Taxonomy (NCBI): domain Eukaryota; kingdom Viridiplantae; phylum Streptophyta; class Magnoliopsida; order Ranunculales; family Papaveraceae; genus Papaver; species Papaver bracteatum. Next base: position 460,270 of record JAJJWX010001799.1, on the reverse strand, counting down.
CAGTCATGCATCACTAATGGTAGCAGTTTCATGCGTGCAGTTAATTCCAGCCGTTTCATATATAATTGAATATGGAGGCATGAATGGGGTAGTTAATGGGATTTATTTTTATGTTGAAATTAGTTACTGAATTATATAAATAGGGAGAGCAGAAATGAGAAGGGGGGAGGCAAGAGGAGATAAAACAAAATGTAAATAAATTATCAATGGGAAAATACTCCCCAAGGGGATTCACCCGTGGACGTAGGCAACCATGCCGAACCACGTAAAAATCTGTGTCGCTTTGGTTCGTCCATCAATTCTCCTCCAACCCTAAAAACATACTAAAACTACCACTTCATTATGTTTCGTGCCCAAAATTGATTTTGGGTACAAATAAAAGACTGTGGCCTCGATACTGCTTCCTTTTATGGATACAAACGCCTACCTGACAGAACATGGTTGAGAGATGTGAAAATTTCTTGACATTGTCCCTTTGAGAGATACAATATTTCACACAAACGGTCCATCATAGTCTGCACAGTCTTGCGGACAGAATCCCCCGAGATCATGCAGCTTCTAATGGGAAGAGGATCCCTATGAACGCCCTCGTCTACTAACTGGAGTTCCCCTGCTTCCACCTTTTCTCTAAAGATTTGCTTCAACTTGTTGCAATCTTTAGTCGTGTGATGGACAAACCTATGGTAGCGGCAGTATTTGGGATTTGTCATCTCATCCTCGGTCGGTGGGCATCTGATAGGTGGTATCTTGATTGTGTCATCTTGAATCCATGCTTCCAAGAGTTCTATGACTTCATTCATGGGAAAGGGGAAGTTTGGAACTGTGTCTCCAGACTCTTGCACATGAGCCTTATCCTCTCTCTTTCGAGATGAAGTCGTATGTGCTGGTGCTGCATGCTTGGGCGGTTATTCTGTTACTGACGCTTTCCTCTTTCCTCATATGCCTACCACACTCATAGAAAGTCCAGTGTTGTATTTCTTGTTGATGAGACGCCTGGTTCCTCGTTTTTCATGCCCATCTTCATTTCAGACGATCTTAGTTCTCTCCAATAACGCTGGGGATGTTGTGGCCGATCGTTTAGCGGCTTCATGTAGCTCAGAAAATGTTTGAAATCCCAGGTTCTCTAACAAAGCACGGTATATAGGAATCATTCCGTTAATGCACAGCTCCACCAACTGGTGTTCGGTAACATTCAGATCATGACAGTCCAACGCATGAGTTCTGAACCTCTTAACGAAGTCATTTGGATGTTCGTTGCTTCGTTGAAATATTCTTCCCAAATCTGAAAAGGTGACCTATTCTGACACGAAGAAATATTTCATGTAGATTGCGCCGACCATCTCACTCCAATTGGATATTGTTGTACTAAGTGTATGCTCTTCCGGTAAGTGTCTTCGAGAATTCTTTCATGCGGAGAACATGATTGTATTCGTGTTCCCCTAAAGATTCCAAAAATCGAGAGACATGTTCACGAGCGCTACCAGTACTATCATAAAGGGAGAATTGAGGAGAGGTGTAGCCTCTTGGAAGAGGAATTTGTTGCACATCTTGAGGGTATGAAGGCTGATGCTGGTGCATGTCTGTTGTATTTCCTTTGCCCCGATTTTGGAGGAGTCGTTCCAGGTCCTCACGCGTAATGAAGTTGGACGGCTGGTCTCTTTCTCTTGGGCGTTCAGATGCATCACGAGTTTTTTCGTCTATACGGGCATGAGCCATTGAAGTGCCTACCCCAGGTGCATAGAGCACATTCCTCGTTGGCTCCAGGGGATGTCGTGGCCCCTGCGGTAATCGTTCGGTTAGGGTTTTGAGAAAATGAAGTACCTCTTTCTGAGTCACAACCATATCCGTTTGGGCTCTAGCAAGAACTTTTTGCCTTTCCATCAAATCTACCATGGTGATAGGGGGTTGTCCTCCTCTTGTTCCTCCAGCCCCTCGTCCTGACGGAGGAGTAGAAGTTTTCCTGGTGACGACCGGGGCATTACACTTGAAGAAATGTTGGGATTTGCGACTGATCTGGCTCTGGTGATAGGAGGTGTCACGCCTACTAGAATATCTCCTTCTCCGCTGGTATCTTTCTCTTTATTTTATTTTCTCATAATTTTTTCTTATACAGTTTACCATTTTGCAAACGTTTATGGTCTTTCTGATGAAGCTATTCTTCTTCATACATTTCCCAATATTATGGATGATGATACTCTTCTTGAACACCTAAATACTTCTCTAAATAGTTTCTCAAATGATAAGATTGAATCTATTCCCATAAATGAACTTAGATCCAAATTTCGCTTCTTAGAAATTAATTGACCACTGATCTGTCTTGAGTATGGATAATAAATTTAAACGTTTCTTTCGTAATTCCAAAAAATAAATCAATAGTTTAAGGGCCAAGTATAGTGATCTCATAGATGAAAAAGATCGTATTTCTCCCCAAGGTGCTCAAACTTTAGCGAAATTCCAAGAAACTCTTCTTGAGATCCAAATTGAAAGAGATGATCTCAAACGTAGAAATGATGTGCTCTGCGAAAGAGAGAACCAAACTCGTTCCTGCCTTCTCATAAATGATGACTATGAATTTTCTTGGGCTGCGAAAGTTCAAGATAACGCCAGGAATAATTTAGGTGTAAATGTCAGTCTCCAAGTTGAGCATACATCCTTGATTAGAGATATGATTTCTAACAGAGAAGGTTGTTAACTATTCTTCCTTATTTAATTGTTTGTTTTTCATAAACTAACATAAAGTTGTTGATTTACTGTTATATTTTCGCAGGAGCTGAAGATAGATATCGCAAGAGAATTGAAGAACTTGAGAATGAGAAAGTGAAACTCGCAAAGGATCTTTCTTCTCTCCATAAGAAATGTTCTAGGCTGAAGAATCAACTAAAAATCACTGTTGCGAACTTCAAGAATGATGCTATTCTTTTCCGCAACGAAACTATTAGAACAATTTGCGATGAAAATGGCATTCCTCATTCTACATATCCTTGTCTCTCAGACGAAGTTTCAGAAAACGTTCCTAATTTGGTTATCTCTGAGAGTGATGCTGATGAAGAAACAGAGTCTGAAGAAGATGAAGAAGAGGAGTCTGAAGAAGAATCTAATAAGGATAAAAGAGAAAACTCTGGTGAAGAATCTAATGATGATAATGAAGAATCAAGCAAGAAGTAGCTTTTGCTTCCTTGTGCTTTCTTGTTCAACTTTTTGTAAAACGTGTACATTTGTTCTTCGATTTTCTATTCTTGTACATTTGTAATCTATCACTGCGAATTTATCCAATCTTCAATACAAGTTCTATTTCTTTTGTTTCTTCCTTCATGTGTTAGAAAAATAATCCTTTCTCACAATATGATTAATCAGTATATAATTTACTTTTCATTTTGTGCGTAAATCTATCATATGGAGACAAATAACATATTCTCACTTTATGCATTCCCATACTTGCCTCTGTTATTTGCGTTCAAATGAGAGATTAAGAAAGTTACTATTGTTCAGTAAGATTATTGCGATAATCTCGCAATTATTTCTACGTAATTTCGCATATACTTTAAAATTGCATTTTTCCTTGTATTTTGTTGTGGTCTTATTTTTCCTTCCTAAGTAAAGGTCTTATTTTTCCACCTATTGTCATTGCGACAAAATCGCAGGACATCTATGCACTTTCATGCAGATACCCATTGATCTTGCCTTAACTTTTTGTTCTTTTGTCATTTTTGCTGCGACAATATGACAGGACTAAATTTTCTTGCGAAACTAAAGCCCCGTGATATTGTCGTCTTGCGACGAAATCGCAGGACGTCTCTGCATTTTTCATGCAGAATCCCATTGATCTCGTCTTATCTTTTCTTTTGTATTATTGCCTCTTCAGGATTGTTGCACAAATATGACAAGCCTTGATAGTCCCGTGAGTAAAAAGCCTCATGACATTTGCGTCTTAAGACACTTATCAGCTCCCTAATGGAGGGTGCCGCCCTTATCTTCCCACTGGTTTCCCCTTCAAGGAGACATACTTCTGCCATACAAGACTAGCTCCTCCCATCCGGTTTTGACAACAACCAGTTGTTTTCGCAGCCTCTTATCCCTTTTGCCTATATGGCTTATGGTTACAAGACTGCATCCTAAGTGGGGTTTTCTTTGGGCCGAGTGCATCATAGTCAAGACTTGCCAAGAATGGACAGGGTAGTTTCATACACCCCGAGCACTCTTGGCTCAACCATGTACCTCGGCGCCTTGATCATACTCTGCACTCCTTAGGAGAGTCCTTATTACCTTAGTCGCCCAACTTGAGTCATATGCTCAAGATGAGAATCCAAGGTGCCTCTCCTGAATGGACTTTCGTTGACCCCAAATCTCCATGACTCAGGTTACATCAGTGGTATAACCTTATCCCTGATCCATGCAACAGATGCCCCCTTCTATGACGTACTTTAGGTCTTACATTTGCCTCTTGCGAAATTTTATTCACGAACTAGGGTGTACGCCATAAATTTTCTTCTCATTCTAAGGATTATTCTCTATTCTCTTTTGCATTTCAGCTCTGTTATAATTTTTCATTCTCATTTTTGTCATTAAGTGAAATATATTTTGAAATTTTTTGCAACAAATCAATCAATCATACATCTCTTTTTCTTTTCTCTAAATTTCTTTCATTTCAGAATTTAATTTTCTTACCTCTACTTTTTTCTGCCTCTGTGTTTTTATTGCTCTTCGCTATAGTCTTTCCTTCTGCGACGTGTTCTCCATTTGTCATTTTCAGCAAGTGTTGATTTTGAAGCTTTCCGTCTTCTTTTTGTTCTATTGCATCAACCATAAATCTCTCACTTCTTTGTTTTTGTTTAATGTTATACTTCCAATTCTCCTTCTTGGCAGCTCTTTCCTCGCAAGACTCCACATCAATATCATAACACTTCTTTCCATCTACCCAATCTCCTTTTATGATTCTAATACCACTGGGATAAGGAAACTTGATGCACTGGTGGAAATTTGATGCCACCCCTAGAATCCCATGTAACCAAGGTCGGCCAATTAAGGCATTATATGGAGATTCAACATCGATAACACAAAATAAAATTTTAGAATATATCCCCTTCAGTGGAATTCGCATAGTGATTTCCCCTCTAGGTTTATTGGCAGTACCGTCAAAACCATAGATTTTATAGGTTGAAGGTACTAGATCCTCATATCTTCCTCCCATTGTCTTGTAGGTATGATAGAACAGGATATCCACAGAGCTCCCAATATCAATTAAAACTCTATTGATTGCCCATGAATCTTCGACCTCATCATCCTCATCTTCTTCTTCATCTTCTCTTTGTTTTGGGTTTATCTCTAGTCTCACCACTAATGGATTGTCATGCATTTCGACAGGCTCAGGTACTTCTTGTGCAGTGAAAGAAATAGTCTGTTTTTGCCACTCTTCTAATGGCGAAGATTTCGCAATATTCATTATTTCTTTCCCATCAACATCTCTTGCAAAAACTTTGCTTAGGACATTGTCATGGAAATATTCGATTGTTTTGTACGAATGTATAATAGAGTTACAAAACATATTCTTTGCTTTCGCTCCAACTTCTATGACAAATGTTTCTCCTCCTTTTGTTGCATTTACTCTGCGAATTTCTGGTGGTGGTGGTAAAAATTGAGATTGAGGGTGCCCTATTAGGAAATGATTTAGTTTTACCTAGTCTATCGTTCTGAGAATGATTCTCTTTATGTTCCTGCAGTCATTTATGGAATGTCCATGAAAATGATAGTAAGAGCAAAATACTTGACTTTTGTGATTTGGAAGTGGTTTTTTTCCCATGTTCTAGGGCGCTGGTATATTCTCCATCAAAATAATAGCTTCCCAAAAAATTTCAACACTAGTATTTAAAGGTGGCATCTTGATCTCTTCCCATATCATTTTTTGACTTCCTGATCCTCTATGATAATTTTGTCTTTGTCCTCCATAATTTTCCTGCGGCTGATCAAGTCTTTGGATCTTGTTGTTTCCACCTCGACTATAGAAGTTTCTTTCTCTCTCAAATTCTTCTTGGTCACGACTTCCCATAGCTATTATTTTCTGCTGACTATTCTCCATACTTTTTTCTTGTTGGACCTGCGAAGTGCTCGCCACTGTGTTTATCAATTTGGTAGCAAACTCGCATTCGCTGCTGCTGAGCTTGTATTCGCAATTGGATATGATTTTATTTCATTATGTTTTTCTTCAAGGGAAATATACTCCTCCTGCAGTTCCCGCAACTCAGTCGTTGTGATTTTATTCTTGATTCTGAAAATTTAAATGCACAATAGATTGGTTGCGAACATTGCGTTAATGAATGATAAAATGAGATAAATCTCATCCACACGTCCAGCCATTTTTCTACACATTGTCTTCCATCTTATGGTTAGGTGCTTCAAACTTTCGCTAATTCTTTGTTTTAAACCAAATACATCTTCAATGCCTGGTCGCGAGGAGTTGTTAGTTATATACGCCCCTAAGAATGTATTCTACAAATGGTTGAAAGATGTTATAGTATTCCTGGGTAAACCTTCGAACCAATTTAGCGCCTCTCCTGTTAGACTTGATGTGAAGTACTTGCACAACATAACATCATGATTCTCCCACTGTAACATACATCTCACATAAGCTTTAATGTATTGAATTGCGCAAGTTGTTCCGTCAAAGATGCTGGTTAACGCAGCCAAACTACACTTTGGTGGTATTCCTCCTAATTGTAGTTCTTGTGAGAACGGAGTTTTCAAAGCTTCTTCCGTGGATTCATCCAATTGTCTCCTACCTCCTTCTCTCCTGTTATTTAGCATTCCTCTCATTTCTGTCAGTTCTCTTAAGATTTGTTCATTTACCCCAGGCGCTGATCCCATTGGTATTTTTAATTCTGCTTCTCTTCTCCTGCGTTCTTGCCTGTTTTGTGTTGCGAAATTTTGATTTTCTTCTTCATCATTTTCTTCTTGTCTTTCTTTGTGATCTTCTCTTTCATTTCTTTCATGAATTCGCACACCATTATATCTCTCATTTTCTCTTCTGCGATTTTGTTCATTCCTTATCAATTCTCTTTGTTGCCTTTCAGCTCTTCTTTGTACCCTATCATATTCTTCATTGATATTACCATTATTGCGGTTTTGTTCTCGCCTTCTTTCTCGATTGTCATGATTGTTCTGGCGAATTTCCTCTTGGAACTCTTGTTCTTCCACCTCTGCTCTCAATCTTTCCCTTTCATAAGCTAAACGTGCTTGTTCAGCATAATGTCTCTCTATTTCACCTTAAATTACCTGTTGATTTCTTTGAATCTCTCTCCCATGTAATATTCTTCTTCCTTCTTCCTGATTTTCTTCGTTGTCTTGATTATTTCGCTCCTGACGTCACCCATTCTCCTGATTCCTGTTATTTCGTCCATTTTGGAGAATTTCGCCTGGTGGGATGTAGCGATCTTCAATTATTTCTCTCCTTTCACAACGCTATTCATTTGGATTTTGCATTTCTTCTCGATCTCTTTCTCCAATATTTTTCGTAGATGAATTTCGTCTTACTTCACTTCTAATTGGTCTTGAACTTGATCTTGTAGTACTTCTGGACCTCCTATTCTGTAATCTCATGTTTTCCATTCTCAACTCATGGTTTTGCCTTGTCAAATTTGCGCATTCTTCTGCTTCTAACCTCCTCTCTTCGTGTATTCTTTGTCTCAATGCCTCCAACGCTTTAATCTCTTCATTTCCATGAATTATTCCTCCAATTGTTTCCTGATTTCTCTCTTCTTGCCTTCCATTTCTTAATTGTTGCTCCTCTTTCATTTCTTTCGTTGAATCTGATCGCCAGTTGTGTACACTCACTCTATCATAATACATAGTTCTATTTTGCGCTGGTGTATGCCGAATTAGTTGTTGAATTTGATTTTATCCATCATTTCTTGTATTCATTCTTGATGGTTCTCCGGTTTCGTTTCTTCTTTCTCCAGCAAGTCTCTTACTCCTTCTAACAGTTGTTGGTTGTCTTGAAGCATTTCTTTTTCTAGCCATCTCTTCAATCTCAATGAATTGTTGAAAATTATCTGAAACTTCTCACTAACTATTCCAAATGCTTTCAAATCACAATACTAATTTTCACACTAAAAACAAGGTTCAGTCCCTGTTTCTAGTGCCAATATGAAGTTGCAGGAAATCCTACACTACACCCTCACAAGAATTCATACAATCAAATTATTTTTAGATGAACAGTCACAATCTTTATTGATTAATCTCATAAATTTTACAAGAAAGGAAAGAAATGAAACTAAGAAATTAACAATTGTTATGAACTTTCTCTCTCTTAATGACTTACTCAATACTCGAAAAACATCTCCCCCTTGACGCCTGTTCAACTCGTTATATAGGGAACTACACAGTGGATGACAGCTAATCTGTCCTTTAACTTCGGATCTGACTTGCGATGTTCTCGCAAGCTTTTGATGTTAGTCTTCGCAAACTCTCTAAATTTCACAAGATCATCACACTTTTATCATGTTTGAGTTGATGTCACTTGTTATGTCATCTTTGTTATTTGCCTGCGACGGTTTCACAATGTTGTATATGAAGGTTTCACAGGAACATTGTTATTGCGATATTCTGATCCTACAAATAATTCCTTCAGCTGCTATTACTGCGGAAATAAAGGACATCCTGAGCAAAAATGTCGTTTTCGTTTGAGAAATAAAAAACTTCACGACGTTCTTATATGGGTGTCTAAGGAAATGATTAAACCTGTTCCTCATATTGTTGGAGTAAAAGGCACATTCAACAATCAAGAAAACTACCTTGACAAGTCATCTCCTATTCATGACTCTGGAACACAAAATGTGAATCAAGGTAGAAGGAAGAACGACAAATGGGTAATAAACAACCCTGAAAGGAGAAAAAGACACGTGAGAAAAAAAAAGAGATCAAGTTCCATGACCCCTTCTGTGGAAGGCCGTGAATCCAAGAATTCTGTCACAGATTACCTCCACATAAAGAATCGAGTCTCAGAACTTAAGACAAGTATAAACAGACTCAAATAGAGCGTCTCCAAAACTTTGAAAGTGGCTAACTCAGGTACTTCTAGTCCTTCTTCTAGTATAAGTTCTTCACTATTGTTGAATGATTGTCTCTACGTTGCTCTAAAAGAGAAGTCAACTATGATGAGCAAAGTGCTCATCCTAACATACCATAACTACTTCTTGTAGCATCCTTCTTTTTGGATAAGAAGGATGCTATGTGTTCTCAAGAAAGTTTTTGTCTTGAGAAAGATGTCAAAGGTGTATGTGTTGTTGTCTCAATTTTTTTATTTTGAGCTCTTTTTCGAAGTATGTTCTATTGTTTTTAGAAGAGAATTCCTTTTTTAACCTTCCCTCCTCTCCTTGATTGGTCCTCCACGTTTTGGTCATATATAACTTCTTGTGTACGTTCACAAGAACCGCACGGACATTCTTATGCCTAGAGTTTTATATGAACCCCCTTATATATGTCATTAATTGACACTTTATTCTATAAGGATAAAAAGATTCGACTGGATTCTTAGCACAATGGAGAGAAGCATAAAGGAAGTGGTACTTTTCTTGTAGTTGTGTGATCTGATCTTGCTATTTCTATCGTACGAGTACAATTCTAAAAATTGGTTTGAGATTTCTATCTCCGATAGGCAAGATTTAAAAGTAATCACAAACATCTTCGTCTCATCGTTTGTGATTCCACAATATGTTTTTTCGTTGCGTCGATTAAGACCATTGTGAGGTGATTGATAAAACTGAGGTGTTCTTCGGGAATATAAGTCTGGTTTTATTGATTGGTTCATGTTCACCTTGATTTATCAAAACAAGGAACAAAACTCATAGGTTTATTCGTGGGAGACGAATTTATCTATCTTGTAGACTTTTCTGTGTGAGACAGATTTGTTTATTAAAGTCTTCGACTTTGGGTCATAGCAACTCTTGGTTGTGGGTGAGATCAGCTAAGGAATCAAGTGCACAGTATTCTGCTGGGATCATAGGCGTAGGATCATAACTATACCTTGGATCAGTGTGAGATTGATTGGTGTTCAACTACAGTCCAGGCCGAAGTTAATTTGGAGTAGGCTAGTGTTTGTAGCTGCTTAATACAGTGTATGTTTAATCTGGACTAGGTCCTGGGTTTTTTTTTTGCATTTTCGGTTTCCTCGTTAACAGAATTCTGGTGTCTGTGTCGTTTCTTTTCCGCATTATATTTTGTTATATAATTGAAATAATACAGGTTGTGTGTTGTTCGATAAATTAGAATATCCAACCTTATAGGTTATTGATTGACACTTGGATATTTGATAGACGCATTTATGTGTCTATTTGGATCTCAATTATGTATATTGTTAGTGTTTGATTTTGTACTTATTTGGTTATTTTATGTCTTTGTAGGTGTTTTTGGAGAAATAAGCTTTTGCGGCGAGTTTGGCTCAAAAAGTGGTGTTTGTACCCCCCGAGATGAACTACTAAAAGCACCCAGAGGACGCATTACAGGCACCCGGAGAACCTGCTATTCGGACTCTTATTTTGGCTAAGGAGCACTCCACTGATAAGGGGTAACCCCAGGACAGTTGCTAAAGGGAGACCATAACTGGATAGGGGGGTCTTCTTCAACATTTCAAATCCAGATTTGGCGGGAAAAATAAGCTGTCACATGCGTAAAGTTTTGATCGGATTAGCGAGATTCAAGCACGGAGTTCATTTGACTTATATATGTTAGGCCTAAACAGGCTTGTTAGGTCCATGTTATTCAATCAAATTGGGCCAAATCTTTGGATCGAAGCAAAACAGGGAGGAAATACTTCTCAGGTTTATATTTGGGAGATTTGGGTGCGATTTTGTTGGGGTGTTCACGGATTGGGATATTGGTCTTGGCTTGTTGCGGTGTAACAGGGTTGCTGAGGAGTTTGGTTTCGAAGGAAAAAATCAAGTTTCTATCTCACGCAAACAGGGCAGTGTTTCTGATTTGTCTTCGGTTAATATACTTAGTAATTACGTGGGATAAAAGAGTGAAATATCCTCTGCCAGATATAACTCTATCTTTAGAGTTCAGATAGCAACAAAAGATTCGTAAATAAAGAATGAAGAGGTCACGGAATATTTTTGGTTCTGGAAGTTAACAGAGACATTGGAGAGCATATATTCTGTGAGAGTTACTAGAGACGTTGGATAAACCAAGACGCCGCGTGGAGGTGAAGAAAGGAAAGATTTTCTTTATTTTTTATAAAACAGGGAAGTTAGCTGTCTCAGTATTTTCTTTGCTTGGTATACATGGAGGTTGCGTGAAGGATTAGGAAAGATATATTCTCACAAGATTCGACTTATCGAGTTTAAATGGAATTTGGGTTCACGAAAAGACCGGTGAGAGAATTCCGGTGAAAGAAAAAAGGGAAAGAAGAAGCCGAGACTTGGGAGGAAAGAATACCAAATATTTTCTCGGAGATTTGAAGGCAGTATGTATAAATATTGAGTTTTGGGGTCACACAAAGTTTATCGAGTCTTTGGGAAAAGTTTGGGGCAGTTGCAGAGAAATCCAAGAGTTGCAGAGGCGTGTTTGATCATCACCGAGGAGGAGGAAGAAGAAGACGAAAAGATCACAGTTTTTGTGTAACGTTCAGAGACTGTCATCTTTTCTCTCTATATAGATAACAGTCTCCTTGCAATAATTTTCACTTAATTTTCTGTAACAGTCAGTTTGTAACGCGCATCAATCATTGCAAACTGCCTGAGCCATTAGTTTTCTCTTGTTTTTCATCTATTTGAGCTATGAACACCTATTTTGAGCACTTGAATAATATGAGGAGCTAAACCCCAACACTGGGATGACGGAGGAAGCCTTATTTCACAGTTGTTTGGTAACTATATTTGATTCTCTATGATTTTTGCATTGATTTAATTGATTTATGGTTTTTTTTTTATTATTTGTGATTTTGTCTGATGGTGTATGCTTAGACTTAGAGATTTTGATGCACCATGCTTATGATTTATAATTAATCTTTTACAAAATCTACCTTTGGCAAAGAAAAGAGTCCATAAAAGAGCTAGAAGTGTTATGAATCAATATACGAACCAATTGAATGTGATTAATGGTGAAATCTTGAGTCCCAGTTATCTCGATATTTGTGATAATCCTTTGTATATAAGTTTTAAATCAATCTCTACAAGTCTTTGAACGAACTTATACAACCACTTTCTACAACAATTAAAAATCACATCAATTTTTGGCGCCGTCGACGGGGACTTGTATTTAGATTTGTTTTAGGTTTATTTTATTTATTTTTTAGGTTTATTTTTATTATTTATTTTTGTTCTTTTTTACAAGTTTTGGTATTTCTTGTTTGCTTTCAGATTTGGAGCTGAGCAAAAGAAAAAGAGAGAGTGTTGGAAAGAAAAGCGAAGCCAAAGAAGGAAAGAAAAGAGGAATCCAAAAGGAGTGAAAAAGAAGATTTTGTATATAGTTATTTTATTTTTAGAAAATGTAAATAGGGTTTTATTTTTTTGTAATCTTTTATTTTTGGACTTTTTGAACTTTATTTTTGGGGCATTGGACATTATTATTTTTAAACCCTAAGGAAGGGTTAAAGATTAAATATAAACTGTTTGCAGAGAAGGACGACAGTTACGATACTGTCTCGGCCCCTCGGGTTCGTACACTGACATAGGAGTCGGTGGCCTGAGTTGACTTCAACGGTTCATCGCCCGTATGGTATGGGAGGTAAGACTCTATCCACCCACTAATCCCCTGTCAGTGGGTTTTATTTTGTGTGACAACTCACACCCCTGCAATAGAATGTCGAATTGGTATTACAATAGCCAATACAACGAATATCCGACTGAATTGCCAAATGGACGTTACTAATTTGACCATAGTGTGAATAGTGGTTGGGAACATCAGCATTTTGAAGGTTATGGTCCATACCATGGTGAGCCCAATTACTATCCAGATGCCCACCGGTCGTACGAGCAAGAAGATTATAGCACTAGTTCTTCGTCTTTGGAGGATGTAATGAAACTATTGAAAAGTAGTCCTTTTTATGATCCTTTTATTCCTATTCCTCCTTTAGAAGAGTCCCTCAGGAAATTAGAGGAGTCGACACGTAAGATAGCTGAGATGAATAACTTGGTTTATGACGAAAGAAAACTTTCTATAGAGGAATCCCTCAAGCTGATGGCTGAGACGAACGAAAGACTTGCTCGAAATAATCTTAGTTTCCAATATAGTGTTTCCAATAATACCTTTGAAAATGAGGATGGTTATTTGCATAATCAAGATGACGAGGATAAAATTGGTAACACTACTTTAAATGAGGTTCAACCATTTTCATGTTATTATAATAATGATTATGATGAGGATAGTGTTGATGAAGAATCTGACATTAGTGATCAGGAATTTGTTACTTCAATTGAGCTTAATAATGATAATATTTCTAGTTCAAATCCAAATAATTTTAATAATTATTCACTTATTCAAAAGGATTAGGATTTGACTAGAGATACCACCGTTTTAGATGATGTAGTATTCCCTTTTGATTACGAAACCAATGATGGTTTAGAGGAACGAGTATATTTTGAGTCTAGCGATTTAGAAACAATAGACTTAGAAAAATAAAATGAACTCGTAGAGATGAGTGAGGATGCACCTAAATTAGAAGAATCAATTGACCATTTTCAGGAATCAGATGACCTTGAAATTAGGGAAGTTGTGACTAGTCTTTCTAGAGACACTGAAAACTCTAAGTTTGGGGCTGATTATCATTCTCCATGTGCTTTAACTCTTAGAAAATTCCCTCACTCGGTACTTGACATATGTGCCTCAACTATTTTACAAGATTATCTTCATACACGTTTCCCTAAACCTAGTGATGACCATAAGGAAGTTCAGTTGTTAGAAACCCATCCTCTGGTTGATGTGGTTAGCCCAAGCTATGATACCCAGATTGATTTTGTTTTCCCACCAAATATTTTTCAACCAATTGTGGGAACGTATAAGTGTCAGATGTGTCAATTATTTAGTTTTGAGACTAAACCTAAGTAATTTAGGAGATTAGAATCGACACATTTGCCTAAAATTGACCACGATGAAAGTGGTGGTCAATTGTGTGAGTCAAACCTGATTGACTTTAAGGATCTGTGGTTGTTTAGGTTATTGTTATGTGCCTCAAAATTCTTATTTGAGTTTTCCCAGACTCTAATACCTAAATCGGAACTTAGCTTTGAGGAAATGCAGCCAAAAGAAATTTATTTAGACCCTTTCATAGAGCCTGAACCTGAACCACAGTTATATGTAGTTGTCTTAAACAAAAAACTAGACAAGGGTATGCTTTAGTTGTTCATTTTCTTGGCAGGTTGCAGATTCCTTTTACTTGTGATAGCTTTATTTGGTTTTGATGACCCACGGATATTTCGGCTATTACTTTATGATTCTATGAGGTGACTAATCCTTTCTTAGTCTGGCTGAAGGCGTTAAACTTAGCACTTCTTGGGAGGTAACCCAATATTCATGCGACACGGTAATATCTTTCCTTATCTCTTTTGCTTCAAATGGTAACAGTTTCTCATTGTTCATGCTTTTAATTTTATCTTTAGAACATTGAGGACAATGTTAGATTTAAGTTTGGGGGTATGGGAGAAACTTTTTAGTTGCATTGTTAAACTCCAAAGCCTGGAAATTTATGCTTATTAAGGATGGCACTAACCAATCTAAGTGGATGGAAGCATTTTGGTTGTAGGAGTTGAGGAACCAATCTGATTCGATGGAAACATCTAGAAGAGTCTATGCATAAAATCACAGAGCTCGGGTGTTAAAAAAGAAAACATGCTAGTTTCGCCATATCCTCGTGATGGAAACATCGAAAGAATCCTGATCACTTCTATTATTTTTTATTTTTACCATTGCTAGGGTGAAATAGAGTGACTGAGATACCAAAATAAAATAAAATGAGATCAGACCATTAGACCAACCGGAATAAATATAATAAAGTCGACTACTAGTACCCTTGTATATGCCAGATGAGTTGACCTAGAGTTAGGATTATCGACCACTGGTCCCCTTGTATATGCCAGTGTGTTGATATTAGTCCAGACCAGTATCTCATTCCATTAGGATAGGTTCACCTTAGTCAACATCATCCACATTTTTATCTACATCCATCTTCTTAATCTATCCATGTGATTGGTTGACTCCGGTTTATGATGTCTAGAAACTATCTGAGTAAAGCTCTGTCACTTTATATGAATTTTAGTATGCTTGAGTGCAAACTCGTGTACAGCAATTGGAATTTTGCATCAGGGTACTTCCTCTCGTAATCAATAAGTATGCCAACCAAGGAGATTCTTTAGTGCCTTCCAAGGTTCTGTGTAGATAGCTAGGGTCTGGAGTGTAAAGGTTTTGTGGGTATATCTCTAGTAAGCCCTCCCGAGACTATAACTCGGCCACTAGGACACCTAGGGGTTTAAAGGCTTATTGCATACGCTAAATGCAACTGACGATGCCTGCGACAGTGAGTTAGGATTTTATTTTCTAGATTTGATTTGCTCGAGGACTATCAAATAATAAGTTTGGGGGTATTTGATAGACACATTTATGTGTCTATTTGGATATCAATTATGTATATTGTTAGTGCTCTATTTTGTACTTATTTGGTTATTTTATGTCTTTGAAGGTGTTTTGGGAGAAATAAGCTTTTGCGGCGAGTTTGGCTCGAAAAGTGGTGTTTGTACCCCCGAGATGAACTACTAAAAGAACCCAGAGGACACGTTACAAGCACCCAGAGGACCTGCTATTCGGACTCTCATTTTGGCTAAGGGGCACTCCACTGATAAGGGGTAACCCCGTGACAGTTTCTAAAGGGAGGCCTGAACTGGATAGGGGGAGGTCTTCTTCAACATTTCAAAACCATATTTGGCGGGAAAAATAAGCTGTCACATGCGTAAAGTTTTGATTGGATTAGCGAGATTCAAGCACGGAGTTCATTTGACTTATATCTGTTAGGCCTAAACAGGCTTGTTAGGTCCATGTGATTCAATCAAATTGGGCCAAATCTTTGGCTCGAAACACAACAGAGAGGAAATATCTCTCGGGTTTATATTTGGGAGATTTGGGTGCGATTCTGTTGGGGTGTTCACGGATTTGGATATTGGTCTTGGCTTGTTGCGGTGTAACAGGGTTGCTGAGGAGTTTGGTTTCGAAGGAAAAAATCAAGTTTATATCTCACACAAACAGGGAAGTGTTTCTGCTTTGTCTTCGGTTAATATACTTGGTAATTACGTGGGATAAAGGAGTGAAATATCCTCTGCCAGATATAACTCTATCTTTAGAGTTCAGATATCAACAAAAGATTCGTAAATAAAGGATGAAGAGATCACGGAATATTTTTGGTTCTGGAAGATTACAGAGACATTGGAGAGCATATATTCTGTGAGAGATACTAGAGATGTTGGATAAACCAAGACGCAGCGTGGAGGTGAATAAAGGAAAGATTTTCTTTCTTTTTTACAAAACAGGGAAGTTAGTTATCTCGGTGTTTTATTTGCTTGGTATACATGGAGGTTGCGTGAAGGATTAGGAAAGATATATTCTCACAAGATTCGACTTATCGAGTTTAAATGGAATGTGGGTTCACGAGAAGACCGGTGAGAGAATTCCGGTGAAAGAAAAAAAGGAAAGAAGAAGCCGAGACTTGGGAGGAAAGAATACCAAAGATTTTCTCGGAGATTTGAAGGCAGTATGTATAAATATTGAGTTTTGGGGTCACACAAAGTTTATCGAGTCTTTGGGAGAAGTTTGGGGCAGTGCATAGAAATCCAAGAGTTGCAGAGGTGTGTTTGATCATCACCGAGGAGGAGGAAGAAGAAGACGAAAAGATCACAGTTTCTGTGTAACGTTCAGAGACTGTCATCTTTTCTCTCTATATAGATAACAGTCTCCTTGCAATAGTTTTCACTTAATTCTATGTAACAGTCAGTTTGTAATGCGCATCAATCATTGCAAACTGCCTGAGCCATTAGTTTTCTCTTGTTTTTCATCTATTTGAGCTATGAACACCTATTTTGAGCACTTGAATAATATGAAGAGCTAAACCCCAACACTAGGACGACGGAGGAATCCTTATTTCACAGTTCTTTGGTAACTATGTTTGATTCTCTATGACTTTTACATTGATTTAATTGATTTATGGTTTTTTTTTTATTATTTGTGATTTTGTCTGATGGTGTATGCTTAGACTTAGAGCTTTTGATGCACCATGCTTATGATTTATAATTAATCTTTTAAAAAATCTACCTTTGGCAAAGAAAAGAGTCCATAAAAGAGCTAGAAATGTTATGAATCAATATACGAACCAATTGAATGTGATTAATGGTGAAATCCTGAGTCCCAGTTCTCTCAATATTTGTGACAATCCTTTGTATATAAGTCTAAAATCAATCTCTATAAGTCTTTGAACGAACTTTTACAACCACTTTCTACAACAATTAAAAATCACATCAATATTGGTTTTTGGTACTATCCAAGTTATCTCTCTTTGATTAGACTCGCGAATCATATTTGCTTGAGTAAATCAAATTGAGAGATTGAGATAACAACTCCTTGAGTATTTTCTATTGATTGAGTCTAGTTGATTCTCTAGAAAACAACTCGGAGTTGTCCATACAGATTGCTAATCGAAATATTGGGTGTGGTTGTTAGACCCCCGATTTTTCACCTTTCGTACCAATGGTACCTTCGTCCACCGCGTACCTTCTTAAATAGTATTCTGTTATCTCATCTGACCCACAATCCTTCGAAAACTACCCAACCTCAGTGTAGGTTTTACCTTCGTTCACCTCCAGCTTCTACCAATCGGGTTCTGCCACGCTTCCTCTCTCCACGTGTCTTGATTCATGCGTGTAGATAAGAGATTTGTGCATTTAATGCTGATTAGATGCGTCATCTACTTCTGTCCCCTCGCCAGTTTCCTTCTTGTAGACTTGGATTTTACTCTTCTCATCTCCATCGTCGAGGTCTTCTTTCTTGGGGTGAGATAAAGTAGATTTGCGGAGGTATCCTTTGCTGCTTAGGTTTCCTTGTCCAGCGAAGGTTACACAGTTGAATTTATGTACGGCCACTAAGATCGTGACACGTGCTCCACAAAATATTGGTATTCACACTTGTGCTAAGCGTAGGCCGTGTACGACTGCCTCATACTCCGTGATGTTGTTAGTGTATTATTCGAATTCTAACTTGAATGCATAGATGAGTCTGTCTCTGGTAGGGGTTGTTATCATAATCCCTATACCTGCACCTTCTCCGCTGAACTGAGTGTATTGCTGATATGGTATACGGGCTTTTCTCCCTGCCCTTGGTATCGTACCAATACTGCGCTCATAGCGTAGTTTGTTGCTGCTAGGTATAGGGTGAGTATCTCACCTGGCTTTGGCTTCTGTAGAATAGGTATGGACGCTAAGTATTCTTTGATCTTGTGAAAGGCTTGTTCGCACTCTGCGGTCCACATGAACATGTTTCCTTTCCTTAGCATATCGAAAAATGCTTTGCATTTATCTGACGATCTTGCTATGAATCTTCCCATGGAAGCTAAAATTCCATATAGGTTTTGTACCCCTTTTAGATTTTTTGGATATGGAATATCCATTACTGCTCTGCCCCTTTTAGGGTCTACTTCGATTCCTCGCTTAGTTACCAGATATCCCAAGAATTTTCCTGAGGTAACTCCGAACGTGAATTTCTCCGGGTTCACCTTCATGTGAAAGTTCCTCATGGCTTCGAATATCTCCCTTAGGTATGATAGATGGTTTTTTGATTCTTTGCTTTTGACAATCATGTCATCCACGTAGACATTCAGTATTTTTCCTATCTATGGTTTAAAGATTTTGTCTACTAATTGTTGGTATGTTGCCCCCGCGTTCTTTAGTCCAAAGGCATCCTTGTATAGCAATACATGCCTCGTGGGGTAAAGAACGCAGTATGCTCCTGGTCTTCTTACGCAAGGGCTATTTGGTTGTAGCATGAGTATCCATCCATGAAGGATAGTATTTGGTGGCATTCGGTTGCGTTGACCAGTTGGTCAATGTTTGGAGTGGGTAGCTATCTTTGGGGCACGCTTTGTTGAGATTGCTAAAGTCGATGCAAATGCGCACGCCCCGTTCTTCTTAGGAACAATGACCATGTTGGATATCCACGTGGGATATTTGACTTCTCGTATGAATCCAGCTGTAAGTAGCTTTTGCAACTCTTTTTCTACCCATTTGTTGTAGATACCCGCCACTTTTCGTATGCGTTTCTTGAACAGTGGTATTTCCGGTCTGAGCCGAAGGTGGTGTGAGACAAAATTTGGATCAATTCTTGGCATGTCTTCCATTGACCATGCAAAGATGTCCGCGTACACTTTTAGTAATATTTGTAGTTGTACCTCCTCTTCCTCTTCAAGTAAAGTTCTGATTTTGAGCATCTTTGATCCTGCCTCCGTCCCGATGTTGATTTTCTTCGTTGGTTCCACCAGTGAGCAGATTTTTTGCTGAGGTCGTTGAGGAGTGCTTTTTTGTAATTGTCATTTGGCGGAGATATTTGCGCATGTAGTGGCAGAGGTACTTATCTCCGGTGCTGAGATGGCTCTGGGCACTAAGGAGGCTCCTTCCTGTACTTCCTTGGTGTTTGCCTTGCGTCTCTTACTTTCATGTTGTTGAGCAGCAGTTCTTTCTTCGTTGATTATGATTTCCGCTAGGTTGTATAGCCTTGCGTCTTTCTGGTCGAATTTGATTTCCATTTCACCCATAGGTGTAGGAAAGCATAGGTATTGGTGATATGTCAAAAAAATTCCTCGCAATCTATGGACCCATAGCCTTCCCATGATTACATTGTAGGGCGAAGGTGCTTCCACCATACAGAAGCATGTGTTGGTTACTAAGGGTCATGCATGTACCTACAAGACAAATTCTCATTTTGGTCTAGAGACTGCTCCATTAAAACCGTATATTGTGCAAGTGGAAGAATCCATATTCTCTGCTATCAAACCCATGCGTAGGTAGGGTTCGTAAAATAGTACATTTAACGAACTGCCCCCATCCACGAGGACCTTCGTAACATTCCATCTGTGTATTGGAAGTGTGATCACCAGTGGATCATTGTGCATTTCAACCTCCTACTTGACGTCCTTTGTTGAAAATGTTAATGGCGTGGCCATCCATTCCTCCAAAGTGCTAGTAGGTGGTCCACTTAGCTTGAACACCTCATGGGATTCAATCTTCTTTCTGTTTTGAGCTAACTCGAGTATGTATTCGAGCATTTCTTCATGACATCCACTGGAGAAGGTGATCATGTTAATGTATTTTCCATCATGAGGTAGTTCTACCATTTTCTTTGTGGTCTCCTCAGTCTCCGCTGGCTGTAGCTGTACGTACTCCATGAATTTGCCTTCGTCGATGAATCTTTTGATCATGTTTCATAGGTGGTAACAAGTATCATTGGTATGTCCGTAGTATTAGTGGTACGTTGTATTTAGGGTAAGGAAAGCCTGGCTTTGCTCCCTCCTTGCTTAGGATGTGAGAGAAAGTTGTATTTAGCTTCGTGTAGATTTTATCCATGAATTCTTCTCTTCCTTTGCCTCTTTTTCCATCTCCGTATTTGTATCGATTGTCTCGAGAGCTCGTTCTGCCCGTGGCTTTATTTTGTCGCTAAGGTATCTCCGGAATTGGTTCCAGCGAGTTGGTTCGCTGTGGAGCTGTTGTTGTCTTTGCTTGTGCCCTGGGGTTGTCCTTCTGGATTTCTTCGAGTCTGATGTAACAGTCTTGGACGACCCTGAGCTCGCCTTCGGAATCGAGGGCCTTATTGTGAAGTTCCACGAAGATGACTGAGGTTATATCAAGTCCGTACTTATAGCAGTTAATACTAATTTCTGGATTGACTTTCCCAATTGCTTGGCATGTATTTTGCCACCTGTCTGTGTACTGCATCAATGTTTCACATGGTCTGATAGCTAAAGAAAATAGCATATGTAACCCTGCCTTTATAGATTTGTTGTACGTGTATGTCTCCAAAAACACCGTAGAAAATTGCTCGAATGAGTCAATTAAGTTTGCTGGTAAATTGTCATACTAGGATAGTGCTCATCCCGTTAAGCTTGCCGGAAATTACCTACAAAGTACTACTTCATCTCTTTCCCACTGGGCAAGGACACGAGTGTAATACCGTAGGTGGGCTGCGGGATCTAAGGTACCATTGTATGATTGGAACGTAGGTACTGGGAATTTCAGAGGAATGGGTTCCTTTAAAATGTGAAAAGATAGCGGGGACACAGTTGCCTCTTGTAGCATTTCTTCTAGTCTTGCGCCCGCGTGGCCAGTTTTCAGGCCATATATCTCCTTCCGCATTTTATCCATTTGCTCCATAACCATGTTCACATTGTGAGCATCTTTGGAAAATGCTTCGTCGTAGTAGGATTGAGAGGGTTTATATGTTGAGTCTGTTTCTTCTGGATCGTGGTGCACTTTTCTGGCTCCCTTAGATTGATTGGTTTTTGGTGGGTTGAGATCCACCCTTCTTCTTCCTAAGATAGCTCCGCTAGCATGCCTCTTTTGCGGAGGGTGAGCTTTGGAACCTTCGATCTGTATGTCCAGCATGCCTTTGAGGTTCTGGTTCTCTTGGGACATTTCGTGCATTGCATCTTCGTTATCCCTGTTACGAAGTAGAAAGGCTGTTATTTGTGTTACCATTTGGTCTTCGATGTGGGCTTCACCTCCTTGAGGAGTGTTGTCGGCTGGATCTTCAGAGTTTTCCACCCCTTCATCTATAATTAGTGCGTCTGGATCTATCTGAATTGGGGTTAGGTTTCCTAACCCTTGTCCCGTAGGAGCTGAGGTTCTGGGTAACCCTGTGTTGGCCGCATGTGGATTTGTAGCGGTAGGATACTCTGGTAATGGCATGTCGTAGATTGGTTGATCTCCCGATGTCTGTCCCATCCCTTTAGTAGTAATAGGTGTTTTTTTAGCAATTGTTCTTCTTGCTATTTCGCTTTGCCCGTCCTCTTCTTCATTCCTTTGATTTGCTTGAGAGGGATTTTGGGATCTTCCTCTTCTGAGTGCTGGACGTGAGCTTGTTGGTACATCATTTGGTTTCTGCATGCCTTCGGCTTTTGGTATCCTGCGGTCACAAAAAAAGCGAAGAAATATGCTACTTGGGTACCTTCGTCAAAAGTAGCAATTAATGCTCTGACATAGAAGACGGCTAAGCAGCTTTTTCAGAAAGAGAGATGACTGAAATAATGTCTTTGATAGACATGTATTAAATGTTTATGACACCCTTGGAAAAGACAACCTTAAAACGTTGAAAACCAATAAAAAAGGGTGTCAGATCTCGCAAAAAACAAGGTTATTAAATGCTTTAGAAGATCTTTCTTCCTTAAAATCTCACTGAGATTCCTCTGTCAGTCAAAGGTTCTCAGATCTAAATATGCTATGTTAAAAAGGGTGGTTTTAGTATGAAACAAAGATTTTGGCGTTTTGTGGGTACGCTTTTGTGGAAAACTCTGTGTAACAAGGTATGTTTTTAGAGGCTATGAGCTCAAAAACATACACAAATAATGAATGAACGAATCAGTAGAGAGTGAGATTCATCGTTTTGGAACACAAGTCCTTCGTTTTAGAAGATGCATAAGTTAAAAGTAAAATTATGACTAAACTCAAGCTCGTGAGCAGAACACGGTGGGCGCCAAACTATGACTACTCGTTTTCCCGTAGTCTACGTAATGTATACAGTTCTGAGGATCTGATGCTAAGAAGTATCGACACCTCTGTTGAACTGACAATGCTAAGTAATAAAAGATGTGTAAAATCATAATAATAATGAAGAACACAAATATAATGTAAAAGCTTCTAAGTTATCATGAGATTACGTGGTTCGACATTTGTCTACGTCCACGGGGTAATGAGTGATTGTTTTATATTAAGTTGTGGTGGTTACAAAGATCTTAAAAGATTCCCAAAGTAATAGAGAGAACTCAAGTTAGAGTAAATACTTAAGTTCTAAACATTAAATAGGTATAAGCTTAAGACTAGATCATCTTCCCTTAGAACTTTAATGCCTTTAGTTTGTTGGTGAGGCTTGGTATTTATAGCCCCTTCTGCTCTAGGTATATCTTTGCTGCCTCTGGGTCCATCGTCTGCTGATATTCCTTTCGTACCAATGGTACCTTCGTCCACCGCGTACCTTCTCCAGTAGTATTCCTCCACCCCAGCTGACCCACGTTCCTTCGGTAACTACCCAACCTTAATATAGGTTGTACCTTCGTTCACCGCCAGCTTCTTCCAATCGGGCACTTCCACGCCTCCTCTATTCACGTGCCTTGATTCATGCATGTAGACAAGAATTTTATGCATTTAATGTTGATAAGATGCATCATCTACCTATGTCCCTTCGCCAGCTGCCTCTTCGTAGACTAGGCTTTTACTCTTCTCATCTCAATCGTCGAGGCCTCCTTTCTTGGGGCGAGATAAAATAGATCTACGGAGGTATCCTTTACTACTTAGGTTTCTTTGTCCAGCGAAGGCTACATAGTTGGATTTATATGTGACCACTAAGATCGTGACGCGTGCTCCTGTAGCGCCCCCTAAGCTAGCAGCTGACTAATCCAAGAGATTAACTAAATATAGAGGCACTAAAAATCCAAATTAAACACTTAACCTTTAAATTAAGAAATCTGCTATAAAACTTAACCCAAAAACTAACCCCGCTCAAAAATGTATATACAAGATCTTCTCTCAAATGATACATATATAATAGTCATTTGGTTTTTAAATAAAATATACAACATAATAAATATAACAGAAGTTAATCAACTAGCGAAGTCAACTTCTCGGAGCTTTAGCTGCGCAACCCTGATCTGTCACAGAAACTGAAGTGGGAATAATTAACATTTAACCTTCTAAGTAATCATAGGCAAGATTTGGAAAACAATACATGTTTTTTTTCCGAAAACATTAAACAGTGACTAAGTCACTGAAATAATCATACATGTATATGGACAAACTCCTTCTTCAAACAATGTATAATATGGTTGTAAATCCCTACCCGGCAATTCACACCTAATAGCAATGGATGCCACCAAGACCATGATGACCAATACTCTAAACAATAAAAGCTGAATTAAAGTAGGTATAAATGTGAAGGAGCGTATCCTATATACCACAAGTGGAAATTCTCATTTCCCATAACAATTCATATTGACAACAACACATTACAAGTCCTTTCCGAATCGTGGAAAGATTCACATAATTAACATGATTATCATAATGCATTTTAAACAAAGCATGAAATGTACGGACAGACAATGCATGAGTTTGTTAAGCATAAACTTTTATAAAAGCAACAATAATGAATACAAAGAGTCAAATGCATTCCCACACCTTTTTTTTTTACAGGCCACGCCTACCTCGAGATCCACGATCCACTGGTTCATCCTTTGAATCGGTCGTTGTTAATAAAGACTAACTGTTAATCACACAAGAACTCTAAGAATTTAGCCAAAATGGCTCATTCAAGAATCATACAAAACTATCTAATGATTCTAGGCCCATTTAAGGTTCTACACCTTTTATTTATCTATCTTTAGCAAATCTAAGGTTTATTAATTCAATTAGATTAGTATTATAGTCTGTTAGCTAAGTCTTAAGAATATCTACAACTTTGTAGAAGGAACTAAAGTCTAATTCGGACCACAAGAGGTCCAAAACATCTAATTAAGAAAACTTCCCTAAGCCCAAGTCCACCAAGGTCAACTAACAGTCACTAATGGTCGAACTAACGGTCAATGGTCAACTAACAGTCAACGTCCAAGGTCTGGTCAATGTCCATGGTCAAAGGTCAGCGAGTTAACTCAGTCAACTGAGTCAAACAGGAATCAGTGAGTCAAGAGATATGACTCAGTCAGATTAACTGAGTCAGCTAAACAAAACTGAATCAGACTGAATAATTTCAGTCAAATAGGCCAAGGGTTCTTCTCACACAGCTAAAGATATAACTTAACAATTCAAACTCAAGTTCCACTTCAAACTATACATTACATCAGTTCATTCATTCATAAACAAACTTCAGAATTCAATTACAACACTAAACTGAGTTTACCTGCAATTGCAGCTCTATGCAACACCTTTTCTACTAATTCTCATGACCTGCAACTCTTAACTGAAAATAGTAATGGCAAGCCCCAAATCCACCCTTAACAAATCACATCAACCTATTCACCTCATTCTCCATTTACATGCACAGTTCAAACTCCAACACTCTTATGCCCATGCAGTTTCATCAACAAATACATACACTCATATTATCTTCTTACAGGACCTGTAACACCACCAATTCTTTTAACTATAAATTCAACACCACCACTACAACTAGAAACTCAGTACAATCACCTACCTATGCAAATAAATTTCCTTACATCAAACCATCACTAGTTACAATTCTAGTTATATACATATCATATTCCATACATCTGAGCTTCATTACAGTTCTATTCCTTATTACAAGGCCACCAACACAATCATCAAAACCATAATAATAACTCCCAGATCCTTCTTCTTGACACTGCACTTATCAAACCATAGCATTCTCAGTTCCAATTCCCATACATTAAATCTCACATGCACCACTAGACTCAATTCCATCATCATCTCAATTCATAAACTTGTTTCAGAACCATCACCTCCCTATCAGTTCAATAACTTCACATACATTTCAAAACAACATCAACAGCTAAATAATCATTAAATCAAAACTTCATACATTCTAATCTCAGTTGCAATTCAACTTCCAACTCAAACATCTTAGCTTCATCACAAACCTAACCACCCAAACAGTTCTGTTCCATATTCAATTACATTCTAACTTCAATTATAACTCACAAATTCAACAATCAACAAGAACGACTTTTTAAAGTTAACCAGAAAAGATCAATTACCTCTGATTAGTTCTACTCATGCAATTGAACTTGATTCATCAACACATCACATTTTCATATGTAATTCATCAGTTCATCACAACCAATTCTTAACTCAAGACTTCTATAATTCGAACCAAGAACATCAACCCACTTCTTCATATCAACGGAACTCATTTCCAAACAATCTTCTAAATCCTCACTTACATCGACTCAAGAACCCTAATTCCATTTAACATAAATCTATCTTCTTAATTTATCACCACAATAACTTCAGAAGTATCAATTAAACAAAAACATCTTACAATTTCATCTAAATCTTCTCAACCTTTGTCTAATTCGAATTCTAGTACACCATGCAGAAACCCTAATTATCGAACTCAAATTACTCTTCAAAATAACACTAAAAATCCAATTAAACAGCAACCCAATTGTTCTTAATCCTTCATTATCACTATATCATCATCAATTCTACGCACCCTAACTTCAGAAACCTGATTTACAATTTATAACAGCAACCCAATCTTCTCCAATATCAATATCATATCTCTCAGTTCACCGGCAGTCCCTACATGATCTTTCTCCCCTTGTTTCGATCTCAAATTCATCAATTTGCTTCACAAACCATCAGAGAATGAAGAACAGAGGGATAACAGAAGAAAGAAGAAGAAATAACGAGAAGAAAGAAGAATAGAAAAGAAGAAGAAAATGAAGAAGAGTTTTATCTTCTCGATCTAAAGATAAGGCCGACCAAAAAAAACTAAAGGCACCCGACCAAAGGCAGAACATTGGTGCCCACAGAAGATAAATCGGCTGCCTTGATAAGTCTTGAGTGTGAAATTACCATTTTACCCTCCACACAAATCAGATTATTTCTTCTTCGCCTAATATCCGAACTACATGTTCGAGTAGTCCTTTCCGCGTAACTTTTCGAGATCTATCCGGTGGTACTAGTTTCGTCTCTGGATCGTTGTTAGATTAATTCCTATTAACTAATGCTCGAGTTATACTAATCGAGTTATTATCGGCTAATTCGACACTTGACCGGTCTAATAGCGTTGACGTGCATGAGGGTCCTTATAGCTCCACAGAATATTGGTATTCACAACTTGTTCAATCACATAGTTCTTGAAAGTCAGATGAACCAATTTTAAACTTGTTTGGAAGTGTGGTAAATTGGTTTCAAGTGAGTAAGTATGAAAAAGGACTTGCAAGAGTAAGATGTCGACACACTTTGAACACGCGCATTA
Source organism: Papaver bracteatum (assembly GCA_023529315.1). Classification (NCBI taxonomy): domain Eukaryota; kingdom Viridiplantae; phylum Streptophyta; class Magnoliopsida; order Ranunculales; family Papaveraceae; genus Papaver; species Papaver bracteatum. The sequence continues at coordinate 433,096 of JAJJWX010001799.1, read as the reverse complement.
ATGTGTATTCTTTTATTGTTCAAAGATATTCCTTAACAACTAAGAAGGAAGTAAATCCCAATATCGAATTTAAATAAGTTAAGAATCTTTTAATTAAGGTTTTTAATTATATATGGAAAATAAAAATTAGTAATGTGCATTTTCTAGTTAAAGATTTTCCAAGGATATTTCGATCATTATTTTTGGACAGTGCATTCACAGGAATTATCAAAACCGAATTTGGGTTACTATGGAAAAAATATCTTGAGAATATTTTCGGTTTTGGAAATTCCTTGGTGTCCAAACTTCCTTGTCTATAAATACTTTGAGTTTGCATTTCTAGAAAACTAATCCTTCGTGACAGTAAACTTCCTCTGTTGTATTGTTACTGGTGAAGCCGCCTATCGGAGAGGAGAGTAATCTAATTAGGTGAAATCTCTTATGGTCGCTCAATTTAAAGTCTTCTTTGGGATTGATAAGCTCTAGCGCGACCCGTTGGTGGGAAACTAGATATTGTGGTTTATCTTTAGTTTTCGTATTGATTTGATTGACTAACGGTGGTTGAACTTTGATTGCACCTAGTTTTTTTATGCTTGAGAATCTTCTCTTCTGATATAAGATTCACTCAAACTAGTTCAAGGTTTCGACAGGGATCTTTAGACTGTTGTTAGATCTAAAGACAATATTGTGATAATCCATTGTTAACAGACTCCGTTATGTGTGTGATTGATCACAAGAGATTCAAGTAGTTGTGTGCAGGTGTTTATTGAAGATCTAAGAAGATTTGAATACAAAGAAGAGATAGAAGATTTCAGACTTGGTTTTATAATCTTTGGTGTGCACAATACTTGTTTTGGTAAAAGAGGATCCAATTAATAATCAGTTTATCCTTATGGTAGATTGGATTGATTAATTGAGAAGATCGGCATCAACATAATTCTTTGGATTAAGAGTCTTGTTGGCTTAATCTTAACAATTACCTTTTGTTGATTGAACATAAGATAGATCTTGGAACCTGGAAAAGGAGTTTATGTTAAGATAAACAGAAGAGCCTTTGTGCAACTCATATCACTTGGTTGAAGAGAGTTGATACCAAACAGATTTGTTGTTCCTTTACTGTTTGGAATACGAACCAAAGGAATTGGTCCAAGTACGTGACTTGTTTACAGGTTGGAGGCATGGGAATATAGACGGAACTAGGTGAACTATAGGTTTAGTTGCTTGGTCTCAACTATACGAAGTTGGTTTATTTTGTATAGCGGCTTAATCATGAGAGTATTCAATTCTGGACTAAGTCCCGGGGTTTTTCTACATTTGCGGTTTCCTCGTTAACAAAATCTTGCCGTGTCATTTACTTTATATTTCTGCATTATAATTATTTTATTATAATTAAAGTAAATTGCACAAACGTTAATTCCTATTTACTTGATACATGAATCCTATTGAGTTTGGTAAAGTCCGAACCTTTGTATTAAGTAAACATACTTCGTTGTTGTATTGTCTCGATCATGTATCCATAGACGATCACACGAAGTGTGAACCAATTAGTTGCATTGTCTCGACTCAGTCTATAGACAATCACTTTCGGAGAAAGGACTTATAGGAAGGAAAAGTTTTAGGTTGAGGTATATTTGGGTACCCTCGCCTTTTCAGTTTTAGAAAAACCTAGGTTAAAGGAGAATCGACTCTAGTCGCAACTAGTATCACACAGTAGGTATGGGGATTAGGTTTCCTAGTTACTAGATTTAACCCATATATAGTCTTCAAATCAGGGTTTGCAATCAATATTACCTTGGTAACAAAGCATTTAATATTCATCGTTAGATGAAACCTGATTTAAGATTCAAGCCAATATATTTCAACCATTAGATTGAACTTAGATTGTTATATAGAAATGAAATGTACCTTCATTTAGATATGGGTAACCGTACCTAAACGTGTACACTTAGTTGGCTCAACAATAGTTAACTGAAGTTATCCATATGAACACTTTCATATCGACCTTGTTCATCTTAATCACAATTAGTTCGAATGACTCAAATGAAACTAGTTACAGAGTTATTTAATTTTTTATATTCTCATGGAAGTATACAAGACACAATTGAAGCAAAATCGGTTTTGATACACTCGAATCAGTTTCTGAACGTTATAGCCACGGTTTGCAAAGATTGCATTCCTTATCATATAAATGTATTTGTTCATGAGTATGTAAACATACATAACCGATTTTAGAACTTAACCCACTCAAGTATGCAAATGGGTACGCATACCTAAGTTCTCGGACTTGGTCTTGTTCGCCAGTATGAAAACGGGCACGCATACTGTCATTCATGACCGAACTCAGTTGAAATCAGTATGCATACGGGTACACATACAATAGTTCACGGACTTCAACTGTTGAATCAGTACGCATACGGGTATGCATACTAAATTTCCGGACTTGGAATACACTTGCAACAGTTAGCATACAAGTACGCATATTGTGCTATATACAATCAAAGGTTAGTTGTTCTAAATTCCCATTTTAATCATTGAAACATTCTTAGAAGACGAGAATAGCTGTCTCACACAAACTATTATATTCAAATTAATTTTCAAGTGATCAATACGAAACATTCCTAGTCTGCATCAAATGATTGTCTCACACAAATCATATAAGATGTTACCATGCGATTTTCACATGATTATCTTTTGAATTTCTTCAAGAATAAAAGATGAACTTGGTTAAGGCGAAAGTTTACTAACACATATTTTGAGAAATATGTAAGCGAGTTAAACTCAACCCGAAATATCAAATGTGTATAAAGTAAAGTCTATATAGCTATACGACTTTTGTCTCAATTGGAGATAGAATAGAAATAGACTTCTGAGTGATAGATGAGTTCAAGTCTCCGCATACCTTTTATTGATAAAGTTCCACAAGCTCCCCTTAGTAGTTCTTCGTATTCAATCGATGAACGCCGTGAAGTCTAAAGCTCAACTACATATTCTATCCTAATCCAGGGCCGGCCCTAGGACGAAGTGCCCAAAGTTGAACTTTGGGCAACAAAAATTTGGGGGCAGCAAAAAAAAAAAATTGTCCATTAGTTAATAATATATCGTTCGGATTAAGGGGTCTCTGTTTGAAAACAGAAGTGAATATATGCTGGTATTCTTGTAATATTAGACATTGAGAGGGACATTAAATTAAACAATCGAATGGGAAGACAATTAAGTACAACACGTCTCTTTTCTATTGACCATTCAAGTTTTTTTTTTTTTAACTTCCACCTTTATTCTACTTTCCGGAGTTCTCTTCTAATCGAGAACAAAAGGGGAAAATCCAGTAATAAGTAGAAATTAGGGCACTAGCCGCACTACTATTCCAGGTAATGCATCCGTTCCTTTAACTAATTACACAATTCTCAATAATATGACCTGATTCCAATAGAGGGGTAAATTAGAATAAAAATTGGAAAAATATGAAACTTGGCAAGTAATTTAGGACAAAAATAATCTCCAATTTTGGCAAGTAAACTAGAACGGAGGGAGTATTAATCACTAATCCTATATTGTTTAATTGATTATCCCTTTTTTAAAATTTAGGGCATAAATTTAATTATTAATTATAATTATATTTTTTAGTGGCATCAGTTATCTTGTGTATATTACTATGTTATTATGATTCGATTTAATAAACTATATTAATCGCATGTAATGATTTGTATTTTGTAGGTAAGCCTCCGGGTCTAAAAAGAAAGAAAAATTCGGGATCTCAAAATAGGAAAAAAAAAGATGGTGAGTTAGTAAAATCTCTTGCCGGGTCTTTAAATTAATATTTGATTAAACCTAGTGCATCTATAGTTGAAGATTTGGATAACAATTGTGTTAATGAAGCAAATGTTGAAGGGCATACTGAAATTTTTGGCAATAGTGATGCCAATGCCATGAATGAGAATGATGTTAATGTGAATGTCAATGACAATGTAAATGTTAGGGTTAATACCGAAAGGGATGCAAATGTAATGAATGAAGATAACATGGAAGAACCTATTGATATATTTGATCCAAAAAATTGGAACATAATTGATCAAAAGTTAATTGATATTATTGTGGAGAAAGGTCCTATATGGTTTAGTGATTTTGAGTTTCCTTATGATAGCGCCTTTGGTAAACGTTTTTCCGTCACGTATTATACAAAAAAATTAACGAATTTGGAGAAGCAAGATAGAAGGTGGCTTATATATTTAATTTATTTAGACAAGGTCTTTTTTTTTTGTTGCAAGTTGTTTAAGAAGCGTGATAATACTATGCAATTAGATAACAGTGAGTTCAATGATTGGAATAATCTTAGCGGAGGCATGAAAATAGTGATGAGCACCGAGATTGTGTGCACATGTGGCTTGAGGTAGAATCACGGTTGAGAAAGAATTCAACCCTTGATAAACACTTGCAAGAACAAATCAACTAAGAGAAAAACGTTGGATAAAAATATTGGAGTGTATAATGGATGTTGTGATATATCTTGCAAAAAATGGTTTAGCATTTCGTGGTGATAGTGAGAAGATTTATACAAAACACAATGGTAACTTATTGAGTTTGATGGAGTTGATTGCAAAACATAACCCACTGTTAAATATGCATCTCCAACGTATTGTTAAAAAGGATGTTCATTATCATTATCTTAGTCACAAGATCCAAAATGAGTTTATAATGAGGTTTGCCAAGGAAATTAAGACATCAATTGTTCAAAAGGTTCAAAAAGCCAAATACTTTTCTATCATACTTGATTGTACGCCGAATATATCTAGTAAATAAAAAATGTATATTGTGGTAAGATGTGTAGATGTTTCACAAATACCAGCAAAAGTAGAAGAGTTTTTTCTGGGGTTTCTTTAAGTGAATGATACAACTGGAGCAGGTCTTTTTTCAGAACTTCAAGATGCACTAGAAAAACTTCATTTAAATATTGACGATATAAGAGGACAAGGTTATGACAATGGAGCAAATATGAAAGGAAACGTAAGGGTGTTCAAAAAAAGTTGATCAACATGAACCTTATGGAATTTTACACACCATGTGGTTGTCATAGTCTTAATCTTATTCTTTGTGATATGGCTAAATCTTGTGAGAAAGCGAGCTCTTTTTTTGGGATTTTGAAAACTACATACAAATTATTTTTTGCTTCTACAAAGCGGTGGCAGGTTTTCAAAGAAAAGATAGGAGAGAATGGTCTTACTCTCAAGCCATTATCGGATAAAAGGTGGGAAAGTCGTGTGGAAAGCATCAAAGCTATTATATTTTAAACCCCGAAGATACTGTAAGCTCAAAAGCACCTAAAAAAGAATTCTGACGATGACGGTGAAAAATGTGTTGCTGATGGTCTAATTAGACTTCACTTTAAGAATTTCGAGTCTTTTCTTGGCATGGTTATCTGGTATGATCTTTTGTCGTATGTCAATTCTGTTAGCAAGAGCATGCAAAAAGAAGATATGCACATGGATACTACTATTAAACACATCAACAAGCTTGTTTCATATTTTCAAGGTTACAAAGATACTGGGTTTGAGAGTGCAATGAAGGAAGCAACAAATATTGCTACTAGCATGGGAATTACACCTAAGTTTCGTGAAATACGTGTTAGAAATAAATAAAATCATTTCGACGAAGGTCCTAGTAAGGATCTAGTACCATCATCAGGTGAGGAATCTTTTAAAAGAAATTAGTTTTTTATATAATAGATTATGCTCTTCGTTCGTTTAAAGAAAGATTTGCTCAATTTCGAGAATATGAAAGACTATATGGTTTCTTGTTTGATTTAGAAAAACTAAAATCTATGAACAATGAAGAATTACTAGCATCATGTAACACGCTTGAAGAATATTTGAGTTATGGTACAATTTCTGATATCGACGGGAAAGATTTGTACACAAAATTAAATATCAATAAGAAGGATGATTTCAATAGATATAAAGAAGCCAATAGAAGTGTTACACTTTTTGCAAGAGATGGAAGGTTGTTATCCCAATGCTTGGATTGCTTATAGAATCTTTTTTACGGTCCATTTACAGTTGCCTTTGCAGAAAGAAGTTTTTCCAAATTGAAATTAATCAAAACATATCTTCGATCTACAATGCTACAAGAGAGGTTAAATTGATAGGCTATGATAGCCATTAAAAGAGAAATTGTTGAATTACTTGATTATAAGCCTATTATTAAAGGCTTTGCTTTGGAAAATACCCGAAGAGCAGTTTTTACCCCTACTCAGTAAATTTTATTTTAATTCTGAGTTCATTTCTTATTTTATTACGCTTATTATCATGGTTTAAATGAATACATAGTCGCTTAATTTCTTTACGGTGTTAGGAAAATAATCCAACAATATACCTTTTTTTTTGTATATAACATGTATAGGGGGCATCATTTCATAGAGTAACTTCGGGGCATCAATACTTTAGGGCCGTCCCTGTCCTAATCCGAGACATAGCTATAAGTATACTAGAAATCAAGACTTATAGTTTTACCAACTAAACTTGACAAACAAGCTTGAGATAGCAACGCTTGCGAGTTCTACCGAGCAGTGCTCTAACAGTTAGAGCATCGCACGGTCAAACTCACAAGTTTTGGTATCTCAAGCTTGTTTTTAAATTTAGATGATCAAAACTACATCTTGGTTTATACTCTGCTAGAGTCATGCTCGTACGTGTAATAAAGCATGGTAGTTCATTATAAGAATTCATCGTTCGACCTCGAAGATTGAAGACTAAAAAACAACGGCATCAACGAAAACTTCATCAATACAGGTATGTGAAGACTGACTATCCTCTTTACTCATATTATTTACCATGCGATCTACTGAGACATCTTGTGTGTCTTTAGTATTATGATGAACATCGCAAAGAAGAATTCCAAAAATAAGAAGTGGCCACGTTAATTATTATGTTCATAACTATTTTTCTTAGTTCGTGAACTTGAACTTCTAAAAATAAAACTTGATGAATTAATTCTTAATTAACTCGCGTACACGAACTGATTTTGTCAGTTCGCGAACTAGTCGATTTTGAGATGTTCCTGGATAACTTTTTATTTCAGTAGTACATCGGACAATTCATGAACTGATTTTGGTCTTATGATATTATACTATAGCTTACGCTTATCGGTTCAGGAACAACTGAACCACTGTTCTTTGGAAACCACTTGGTGCACAATGTATAACATATGGTTGCACATTTTTTCTATGTGATTCAAGAAAAACTACATGATCAATCAATATCAAGAAGTTAAGATTTTGTGGTGACAAAGTAATTTGTAAACATGGATACCAGTTCTCAAACCTAACTTTGTTTTTAAATACCAAATCTTATTCATTATATAAATTGGGGATACCATGCACACTAGAATTTCAGTCCCGGCACTTCTGTGTCCTAGTTGTGACTAGAGTTATCTTATAAAACAGAGATTTCCTTTGTGAAACTGTATTAGGTTATAACTTTGAAAGACTTCACAAAGGAATTTATGAAACTCGGCCAGACTATCTTTTACCTGATAGATCTTTGTTATCTAGATCTAGTTTTTATTGATTGTTGTAGTTTTCGAACTATAGATCAGGAAGAATAGAAATAAAAATCACAAATTACTCTTCGTCTCAGACTTTGTGATTCCACAAGATAGATATCAAAACTACTTCTGATTTGGTTTGTTTAGATCTTTCTTGTGAGGTAAAATCGATTAGGTATCTTTATAACTTTTGAAGAGAGTAAGTTGTCATAGTTCTTGAGTTTGTTTGATATCTTTTTTGTTTTCTTTTCTTGAAGATCCCTCATAAGCATATAGATTTTTATTACCTTAATTGAATATCTTTTTGAAGGAAATCAAATAGGCTATTTGTTAGAGGCATAATACTTAAAAAGTATACATTTAGGTTGACGCAAATCCTATGCCTGTAAAGAACGTCAACTAAGGGAATCATGTTGCGTAGGGTCTTGGAAAATCCAAGAAATGTAAAGAAGTACATCTTGTGGATTAATTTGGTACCCTGTCTTTTTTAACCCTCATTCGTCGTTGCTTTTTGGCTATCATTTATGAAGATCTTTTTAATGTATTAATTTTTTGTTATCACTGGTTTTATGTTATCATACAAATGCTCAGTTACAATGTTTTTCGACTCGTACGAGTTGCGCCACCAAACTGGAAATCAAGTCGGATCATGAGGTTGACTCATTTTCCCTCTTATTCGTGTTAGTCCAACCATTTTCCGCCGAATCTTGACCAAGTCCAACTAATCTTTAAGCTTTTGAAATGAAAAATAATTATTTCAAAAATTGTATGGCATGGATTCAAGCTTGGGATCCCAAACCCATATGAGATAGGTGCATATTATGTTGATTGTTTTTAATATTTATTATCTTATTACTGCATTTAAGATTTATATTACCTATTTAAATGCTACAGATATAAATACAAGTTAAAATACCTTGCTAGTTTTGGGCCTATCCCATTTATTTGGGGCCTGCTACTACAGGACAAAAAAGGTTATTAAGAGATGAAACTACCAATTTCCTCTATCATATACTAATACTACAAATGTATCCCCATTAAATCCTAATAATAAAATTAAAAACTTAAATCAAAATTAAAATCAAAATCAAAATCAAATTCATTTCCATCTCCATCTTCATCTCCAACCGATTCTTCTTCTCTTCTTCTCCCCTAAGACGAACCATCTTTGAGTGCCATAGAAGCATGTGAAATGGCACGAATCAAGTACTTTTCTAGCAACCTAATCCCCTAAATTAGGTTTTAGAAACATGCAATCACTCAAAATTTGATTTTTTTGAAATTAAATTGTTCTGGGTTTATTAGAATCGGTTTACGTCAATGTACTTATGAATCGATTTTATTTAGAAACGGATTTTGCTCATGCCCACAAAGACCGATTTTTACTGAATGTGTATTCTGTAGTTAGAGAAAATTAAACCAGAATCGGTCTACATTAATGTCCACATATCCCGATTCTGGTATGAAAGAGATAATCGTTTTTTCTGTATATTTTTTTTGGTTAAAATCGGATTACATGTATGTCCACATAACCCGATTGTACAACCTTTGATTTCTTAACTGCTATACCCACAATAAGATTATTTAAGGGTCCACATAAACATATTGTTATTGATATTCCCCAAAATCTGTAGATATGGTACACCTACATTAATCGATTCTGGGTTGATGTGATGAACATCAACCACAATCGGTTTATCCAATTCATTAATCATGTTTGAATTTTTAAAAAAATCTTGAAATTTTTATCTTTATATTATAGAGCATGAAATTTTGAATTGAACGCAAAAATAATGAGGTCATTCCGACATCGGACGAAGAAGTTATTAGCAAAACAGTCGAAGAAGTGCAAAAAATTAACAATCAGTTTATGTGGGCATTAACATAAACGATTCTGGCGAAAAAAAATCACAGAAAAACTCTTGAATTACAATTTTGTCGTTACGGCACGGGCAATGATATGTGTTTCAAATGTATCCATCGATTCATATATGTCATAATTGTATGAGAAGAATCGAACCAATCGATCCAAGTCTAAATGTTTTGAGGAGTTGGTTAATAAACATGTCCTTATCCTCGAATCTTTTAATATTGTGTATGTAAGTCATATAACCCTTTGGGAAAAACATAGTTAATCATTAGAGCAAATCCTATGGGCAGTAGAACATTACTTTGTTCACTACTTCAAAAAAATATCATCAAAGGTCATTCACCAAACTTGTAACAAAACTAAAAACACCTAAAATTACTTTAAAATCAATTAGATAAATCTTGCAAAATCTGTTAGCATCAGAATTTAATTTTTCTCTTTGATATAAATTGTTGGGTTCCCAATTTACATAGATTTGTGTTTATTCATTTTCCTAAAATTTATAATAATATTTAATTCTTGATCCATTTCTTTTCTTGTCTCTTTACCTATTATCATGAACTATTTCTCAAGCATGCATAATTACACGAAGTTGGGGAGAAATGACAACAACAAAAATCATGACAAAAAGGTGGGAAAAGAGAGATGTGAGAAACTGAATCGATTACAATTAATTAACGCGTAGCCTTGCATAATCCCATAAAGTATGGGAGAAATAATGACAGAAACAGAAACTGTTAGAGCATTGCTCGGTCGAACTCGCATGCGTTGTCATCTCAAGCATGTTTGTCAATGTTAGTGATCAAAACTATAAGTCTTGATTTCTAATCTACTATAGCTAAGGTCTCGGACTAGGATAGAAAGTGTAGTTGAGCTCATGAACTCCATGGAAATCATCATACAAGACGAAGGACTACTCAAGGAACTGGTGGATCTTCATCGACTAAAAGGTATGTGGAGACTTGAACTTATCTATCACTCAAAAGTATATTTATCTCCTATCTTGAGACAAAAGTCATTTTACTATATAGACTAAGATTATACACATTTGGTATTTCGAGCCGAGTGTATCTCACCTATCTATTTCTCGAAATATGTGTTGGTAAAGATTTCGCTTTAGTCAAGTTCATTTTTACCTAGTGACGAAAGTCATGTTAAGTTTCAATCACTTTGAAAATTTCTCTGACGAAAAATGGTTTGTGAATAACAACTATATAACGTCCTCTGAGAATGTTTCATTGATTGAAATGAGAGTTTAGACAACATAACCATTGGAGGATATAAGCATTGTTATGGAAACACATATATGTATAAGTCCTTATTCCTTGAACCAAAGTTTGCGAATTTTATTGATCAAGAGAACCGGAGAAGTGCGTGAGCTTCAGTCCGCGAACCCAGTCTGCGAACTTGAGTAGGTTATGTCTAAAAACGATGTTTGTGAACTTATCTTTATAAACTAAGGAATGCAGTTGCAAACCGTGGGTAAATAGTTCATGAACCGATTCGAGTGAATCAAATCGTTTTTGCTTCAATTATGTCTTGTGTAGTACATGTGATTTCCTTGCAATTGAACAACTCTCTAACTAGTTCATTTGAGTCATTTGAACTAGTTATGTTGAAGAAGAATATGGTTGATATGAAAGTTATCATATGGCTAACCATTTGGTTAACTATTGTTGAACCAACTAATGTACAAGTTTGGGTACGGTTACACAAACCTAGAAATGTGCATTACATGTGTGTATAACAAGCTAAGTTTTCGATCTAACGGTTGATAAATATTAGCTTGAATCTAATCAGGTTTTCATCTAACGGTGAATATTGAATGCTTTGTTACCAAGCTAACATTGATTGCAAACCCTGATTTGAAAGACTATATAAGGGAGAACTCTAGCAACTGGAAAACCTAATCCCCACACATTTTGTGTGATACTAGTTGTGCTAATCTAGAGTCAATTCTCCTTTAACCTCTGGTTTCTTCTTCTAAACCATGTTAATGACTTAAAGACTTCATTAGGATTGTGAAGCCAGCCGATACTACTTTTCTTGTAGTTGTGTGATCTGATCTTGTTGTTTCTATCGTACGAGTACAATTGTAATAATTGGCTTAAGATTTCTATCTTCGATAAGCAAGATATAAAAGTAGTTACAAACATCTTCGTCTCATCATTTGTGATTCCACAATATCTTTTTTCGCTGCGTCGATTAAGACTATTGTGAGGTGATTGATAATACTGAGTTGTTCTTCGGGAATATAAGTCTGGTTTATCAATTGGTTCCTAATCACCTTGATTTATCAAAAGAAGGAACAAAACTCGTAGATATATTCATGGGAGATGGATTTATCTATTAACATATACTTTTCTATGTGATACAGATTTGTTTATTAAAGTCTTCGACTTTGGGTCGTAGCAACTCTTAGTTGTGGGTGAGATCAGCTAAGGGAATCAAGTACGTAGTATCCTACTGGGATTAGAGATGTAGGAGCATAACTGTACCTTGGATCAGTGTGAGATTGATTGGGGTTCAACTACAGTCCAGACCGAAGTTAGTTTGGAGTAGACTAGTGTCTGTAGCAGCTTAATACAGTGTCACTACAACAAACATCAGCATTTGTGACACTATATTTGCAATACTTAAAAATACGTTGCAAATATTAATATATGTGACGTTCTGTATGTCGCATATATATTGTGTAAGTGAAGTACAAAAATAACGTCAACATATTAATTTTCTATGCTTGTTGGCGTCATAAATAAAATTCGAATTAAAAAAAATTATACAAATGACTTTCTAACTGTTTTTGTCATCTTTTTTAGATAATAGTAAGTTTAAATAAATAAATTTTTCTTAAAACCGTCTTGAACGTGTCATGACTCATGGGAGCTTGGTAGTTACACGTTAACCTTCTTCTCGTAAAAAAATCACGCCTTTAATTTTTGGTCAACAAAAATCACGCCCACGAAATTAGTTTCCATATATTTGTTATTGAAAAGATTTTGGATTTCATCACCTTCTTCTATCTTCTTCTCTTTTTTCTTCTCTAAACCCCATCAGACATCTACTCATAATCAAGTCGTCACCACCACCACCACTAAACCTTGTTTAACTCTCTAATAGATTCATATTCGAAACATCAAACAGTAGATTTAATTCCTTTATTACGATTTTATTTTATTTTATAATTATTCGTAGTTCGACAGAAAAAAAATGGATGGAAAAATTGTACAAAATCATATAAACAAGATAATGTTATTGATACAAAACTGCACAAACTCTGCTACTAAGAGTCTTTGGATTTTGGGAATTTTTTTTTCTTTTTTTTTAAATGTATGTAGGTGGAATTCATGAAGGGTTGTAAGCAAAGACTACTAATCCTCCTTCAAGGGAAAAGAGAATATATTTGCGTCTCATTGTGAATTTCAACTCAAAAAATCATTTCCAGATCCATAACAACTACAGCAAGTATGAGGATCGGATTGAAATCAAAAAAATTCAGCCAAAGCTAATACCGATTGATTAAATGATTTTAGATCTAAAATGTATGAATGTTTAGTTCATTTCTCATTTGTAATTATTGTATAAATTGTAATTATCAATTGGTTACAGAAAATTATATGATATTCTTTTCATTCGTCTTGGCATCTACCATTCAAAAAAAAAAGGTTAATAATCAATGGACAGTTTTTTATTTAATTTTGTAGCAGCTACAAATTATTAATGTTGTCATTTTTGTTTTGGGTTACAGTAACCAAAAATATTGGCATTTTTTTGCATAATAACAAAAAATGGTCATATAAATAACTTATTAGTAATCCTCAAAATAAATAAATAATATATTAATAAAATTACAGAAATACAGTTTATATATTATTTATTATTAATCCAAAAAATAATTTAATAATAAAATGGAGAAAATTATTTGTGACGTAAAAAAAAAAAATATTAAAGAAAATTGTGCTACAAAAGACCCTTTGCATAAGTGACGCTTTTAGTGAAGGTTTATTTGCGACACCTCCTTTTGTAACTCATTGACCGACAGCCAAAATATGTCACAAAAGTGTATTTGTGACGGTAAATCAAATATTTTTGACGTTATTTTTCATTGCAAAAACCACGTTTTGCTGTAGTGTGTATGTTTAATCTGGACTAGGTCCCGGGGTTTTTCTGCATTTGCGTTTTCCTCGGTAACAAAATTCTGGTGTCTGTGTTATTTCTTTTCCGCATTATATTTTTATATAATTGAAATAATACAGGTTGTGCGTTGTTCAATCAATTAGAATATCCGACCTTTTGGTTGTTGATTTAAATTGATTGACACTTGGATATTGGTCTTTGGTACCATCCAAGTTATCTCTTTGTATTTGATAAAGACTCGCAGATTTCTATTTGCTTGAGTAAAGATCAAATCAAGTGAGAGAGATACAAACTCTTTGATATATTTATTGATTGAGTCTAACTGTCTAGTTGATTCTCATAAAAGTATATTGGAGTTTGTCCATACAGATTGTTAATCGAAATATTGGGTGTGGTTGTTAGGCCCCCGCTTTTTCAATTGGTATCAGAGCAGGTAAACACGTTCAAGACCTTACAAGTCTGTGTTTGTAGCGATCTGACTCTATGGACAAGAGTAGTATCTCTGATAAATGCGTCACCAGAAATAAAAACTATGTCTCATCTATTTCTATTAAAGAGAAAGATTCTTCAATCTCAAACATAGATGAACCTTGTGTTCAAACTATACAGAGAGGTTCTGATATGTGTTGTCCCGATTACCCTTCAAAAGAGTCTATTTCTCAAAATAAATGAGAAAGAGCTGAAGCGAGTGACTTGATTCTAAATCTTGTTAGAATCCAAGCTGATAGATTCAATCGGATGAAACAACATGTCAATGTTATTCTTGTTGTAATAAGAGACTACAAATTCAAAGAAAATACTGAAGATCATTCTTCATGTATGACTCTTGAGGCAAGCCTTAAAAAGGATGCATTGGAAATAGAACATCACTTGAATAAGATCTCTATTCAAGGATGCTCTAAGCAGTCTAATATACCAACTACTTCTGCTACAACTGAAAATGCTCCAGCACCAGAAGTAAAATAGGAGTCCCTTACAATCAAGAAAGAATTAGTCTCCTCTAATAAAGGAAATTCCACACCACATGGAAGGAAGAAATCTCCTAACGAGAATGTCAAGATTAAACTGCCTAATCACCAGTGTGAACAAAAAGTATGTCTCTTTTATGAGGTAAAAGGTTCTGCTATACAAAAGAGAAACTCTAGCTTAAATAAAAATTCTCTTGTTCAACTTTAACACACCTTAGACTTAATCCTCAAAGGTGTAATTGACATTCGTATGTCAAAACCCATTGGTTTTCGTACTTACCCTGTGTATGTTACCAGGAAGGTCAGTTCAATGAGTTCCTCAAATTCTCAAAAGAAGAACAGAAGTCTTGATAAGAATCGTCTAAGGAAAGATCAAGTTGTTTTCTCTAAACACAACATTTCCCTTGATATGAAATAAATTCCAGGAGAAAGAAGAAAAATTGATGATATGAGAAATAACCTGATAGAGATAATTCAAGGGTAGAAAGAAATTGTCAACAGGTTATCATCCTCCTCAAGTTAAGACTCTTCTGGTAAGAATTCAAACTATGCCTCGTATTTTGATGACAGTAAGTTTTATGATAATTTCTCAAATCAAAAAGGATCCCTCTCTAAATTAAGAAGGAAAAAGAGACTTGATCATAAACACAATTCTTTTAATGATCCCAAAGATCATACTTGTGCTAATTAATCACAAGGGTTAAGAACTTACTCATATAAATCTTGTTGAGTAAGATGTGTTAGTTAATCAGGTATACTAATGTCAATTTTTTTTTAGTTAAGCTATTTTCTTATCGTCCATAGCTAAACTTTTTACTACAGACAAGTTTTCCTAAGTATTGTTTGTATTTTTTTTTTAAAGATTCTTGCTTTCTTATTCCTTATGGGGTGTACTGTATTTGAATGTGTACACGAGTTACCATCTCGAGTCAACATTTTGAAAACCCTAGAAAAACTTCCTTCTTAAGAAACCTTCAAATACCAAACCTCTGGGTCACGTTTACGTACTCTAGGTTATTTTTGTTTTATCAAGAAATATCTTCTTCTTCACGAGCGTGTGGTTTTGCTAGAGGCTTTCTTGCTAAAGGTATTGGTTTTGAGTCCCAGGGAAGGAAAGAGAGAACCCTTGTTCAAGATGATCATCCCAATGCCTTATGTTACTATTGAGATGGGGATATGGTCTCTGCTGAAGTGGTTCATGACTTTCTTAAATATTACAAGGAAGAAAAACTGCAACTTGATGGTACCTTGAAAAGTCTTGACGTGTTAAACACATAGTTGGAAAAGGTTACATCCGACCTTGATCTCGTGAAAACACAAATTGAAGACCTTTTCAATGAAGAAATCTTTTCTAAAGTTGCAGTAGATGTTGTTGATCACAAGAGTCAACGATCTCAAGACTCATGAGGATCCAGAACAGTCTATATGACTTTATTTTGTGTTCGGCTTTGGCATTGAAGTGTTTTCAGTTTAGTCTGTTTAATTTTGTTTGCCTAGTAAATCTTCTATCTCTCGTGTTATATTTAGAATAATAACTAGAGTTTGGAATAACCATTATTGTGATTACACATAGCTATGTCCAACATTTTCATCTTCTTGTTTTTAGATTTATTGGTTTAAATTCTAAACTTGTTTGGAAGATGATTTTTGCAGTATTAATGTTTATGGTTTCATATATTGCAATATTGTTATGGGATATGTGTGTTTGCGTCCGTGAACTTGATTGTCCCATACTTTGTCAAAAGTAAAGTCGTTCATGAGTTGATATGCATATATTGATAAAAAGAATGAATTGACTTTTGACAAATACAAAAGTTAAGCCTATTATGTCATTTTTTCATGGAAGATATGTTAAATCTTTTGTTTTCAAGGATTATGTCTATTATATGTCATTATGCAAATGGTGATGGAAAATAGAATGAATCATTGTGTATTCCGCAGTAATTGATCTTTCATGTTCCATTTTTTATGTATTACTGTGAGGTTCCATAAGGTGTCTTATTTTGAGCTCTATCGACTGAGTCATTGTTTTGTCATAGTTGTTGTTCCATGAGATACTTTGTGTCGAGCATGAACGATTAAATTGATTACTTTTGTGATTAGTTTAGTTGTGTATTCCGATTAGATTAATTATGGGTTCTCTTGTGATTAATCTAATTGAGATTCTTAGGTCTCCATAAGTTTACTTGTGTTGAGCATATTTGGTTAAATTAATCATGGGTTTCCTTACGGTTAATTTAATTGAATATTTTTGGATTCAAATTCATACTTGTATGTGATTTTTTATGTCCAAATAAATCCTTCTTTTCTTTTTGAAATTAAGGTCGCTCTTGTTTTTCTTTCGGGAATGACATATTCTGGGGGAGAGTTCTTAATTTAACTTGTGCTTAATTGCCAAATCTTTGTGGGGAGTGCGGCTGTGGAATATTATAGGGGTTATCTTGTATCTTTATAGACTCCTTGATGAATGCATTTAGCTTCGGATTTATGATTGCATCTAAACAAGATGATATATACTTACTTTTGGTCATGAAACGTCTCTTATGGAAATTTCATTAGGATCCCGTTCTTGCACCTTCGCCAATTTTATTGACAAAAAAGGGGAGAATTAATAAGTAGTTCACACTACAAATACATATGGTTTTCAGATCATTATGTAAGGGGGAGTGGTTTCCATGTGAGATGGAATATTGACTAATGGGAGTGACATATCACCATAGTATTGTTGTTAAAGTTGTGATGCAATTGGACTTTGACGATGTGTAATGATACTATGACATTGTATAACAATGATTGAGAACTCTTGTTTTTTCATTGTTATAGCTATGGATTTTCAACAACGATGATGCTAAACTTATAACCTTTGGGATCACTGGATTACTTGGAAGTGACGAAGATTTCGAGTAATGTTGAAGATTAGACATGTGGAATAGGAGCGATAAAGTTTATTTATATATTTTTGTATTCCATATGTATTGATAGTTTTGTCACTAAAATTGACAAATAGGGAGATTGTTAGATCTTTGCTCGGTCGAACTCGCATGTGTTTCTATCTCAAGCATGTTTTTCAATGTTAGTGATCAAAACTATAAGTCTTGATTTCTAGCCTACTATAGCTAAGGTCTCGGACTAGGATATAAAGTGTAGTTGAGCTCAAGAACTCCATAACAATCATTATACAAGACGAAGGAGGAACTGGTGGATCTTCATCGACTAAAAGTTATGTGGAGACTTGAACATATCTATCACTCAAAAGTCTATTTATCTCCTATCTTGAAACAAAAGTCGTTTTACTATATAGACTAAGATTATACACATTTGGTATTTCGAGCCGAGTATGTCTCGCCTATCTATTTCTCGAAATATGTGTTGGTAAAGCTTTAGCTTTAGCCAAGTTCATCTTTACCTAGTGAAGAAAGTCATATTAAGTTTCAATCACTTTGAAAATTTCTCTGACGAAAAATGGTTTGTGAATAACAACTATATAATGTCCTCTGAGAATGTTTCATTGATTGAAATGATAGTTTAGACAATATAACCACTGGAGGATATAAGCATTATTGTGGAAACACATATATGTATAAGTCCTTATTCCTTGAACCAAAGTTTGCGAACTTTGTTGATCAAGAGAACCGGAGAAGTGCATGAGTTTCAGTCCACGAACTGGCGGAAGTTCTCGACCCAAGAATTTCTGCTGGTGTTTGTGAACTCCATCCGGGAACTTAAGTCTGCGAACCCAGTCCGCGAACTTGAGTAGGTTATGTCTAAAAACGATATTTGTGAACTTATCTTTATAAACTAAGGAATATAGTTGGAAACCGTGGCTATATAGTTCATGAACCGATTTGAGTGAATCAAATCGTTTTTGCTTTAATTGTGTCTTGTGTAGTACATGAGATTTCCTTGCAATTGAACAACTCTCTAACTAGTTCATTTGAGTCATTTGAACTAGTTATGGTAAAGAAGAATATGGTTGATATGAAAGTTATCATATGGCTAACCATTTGGTTAACTATTGTTGAACCAATGTACCAGTTTGGGTACGGTTACACAAACCTAGAAACGTGCATTACATGTGTGTATCGTAATACGCGTTATTTTTATTTACGATTTTGGGTCGATATTACTCGACTAATTAGCTAACCTTGTGAACTGGGTTTTTGTAGAATCGTTAGCCTAAGAGGTTCACTTGAACTTAGATATCTAGCAGACATTATCTTATCACTTAGTAAAATGTTAGGTTTTGTTTGCACCTACTTTCTACGGAATAGCCAGGAGGAGCAGTCTGGTACAAGGAAGAAGTTGCAGGTTGCTTCCATTAACTCTACCCTATCTCGATGGGGAGAAACCAATGGTTGTATTTCGTTGGTTCAAAGGGCACTGGATGATCAAGATATTCTTGATGAGTTGAGACGCAAAGCTAAAAGGAAGCAACGAAAAAACCAGGAGGCTACCAATCTAAGAATCTGTCGTAAGAAGATGAACTATGGTTTGTACACTGCGGCTATTCGAAATTTATCATCTAGTGGGGTTGCGCCTGCCAGTGTTGAGACTTTTCGTGAATTGCAATGTAAGCAACCATTCGCATATCCACCCCTGATTCCGACTGACCCTTTCCCTCGTGATGCTTTTGCTGATTCCAATGAGCTGGTTTTGAGCAAAATAAAGAGCTTCCCCAATGGGACGTCGTGTGTAAGAGACGGATTACGCACTCAACACTTGATTGATGCTCTCAGCGGTTCCGCAGCGGCTATTTCGGAGGAGTTTACTTCCTATATCACGGATATTGTCAACCTTTGGTTGGCAGGGAAGTGTCCAGCAGCCTTGGGAGATTTTATTGCTTCAGCACCTCTTACACCTTTGATGAATCTAGGGGGTGGCCTTCGCCCTATATATGTTGAAACCATTTGGAGGCGTTTGGTTTCGAAGGTTGCAGCGTCGCACGTGGGAGGTGAGTTGGAAACGTACTTGCATGATTATCAATTTGGTGTGGGTGTGAAGTGTGGTGGGGAAGCTATACTCCATTCCATTAATAGAATGTTGGAGGTACATGGTAATTCCGATTCGAAGTCGATGTTTTTCGTTGATTTTTCGAACGCTTTCAAATTTTTTGATCGCACGTCTATGATGAGTGAGGTCCGGAAATAATACCCCCTCGATCTCTAGATGGGTAGAGTTTTGTTATGCCAAACCATCTAGACTATAATATATGGATAAGACTCTCGCTTCGGCTAAAGGGGTACAACAGGGTGATCCGCTTGGTCCTTTGTTATTTGCCTTGGTCTTACACCCTTTGATCCATAAGATTGCAGCACAATGTGCATTTGACCTACAGGCTTGGTATCTTGATTATGGAACTCTAATTGGCAACACCTTAATGGTTACGAAGGCGTTACTTATTATTCAACTGGATGGTGTATCCCTAGGGATGCACTTGAACGTGTTTAAAACTGAGCTTTTTTGGCCGACTGTTGATAGTAGAGGGTTAGAGGAGGGGGTTTTCCCTTCGAATAACTGTAGACCAGTGGATGGTGTGAAGCTATTGGGTGGTCTCGTCAGTTTAAACCCTCTATTTTGCAGTCATATGGTTGTTGGCAGAGTGTAGAAGACTTTGGGGTTGATGGATGCTATTACCAAGCTTAAGGATCCGCAATGCGAAATTCTTCTTTTAAGGAATTGATGTGGGTTTCTAGATTATACTTTTCAATGCGAACTACCAAACCCGAGCATTTGGGTGAGGCGCAAAAAATATGTGACAGTCACCTAAATCAGTTTTTGCGGAGCCTTATTGTAGGTGATGGCCCGGGTTATGGCTTGCTCCAACAAAGGTTAGTCACTATCCCTATCAAGCATGGTGGTCTTGGTGTGTATACGATGGAAGTTACGATGAAATATGGTTATTTGGCCACTATCATGTAGACCCAAGCCCAGCAGACTATGATTTTGCGTGAATCCGGTTTGGTTGGTTCAAACCCAAGTTTCGAACTTGCTTTGAGCAATTATAACCAGGTATGTGGTAGTAATTTTTCTACGCCTTGCATTAATGACAATTCCCCCCACTCCATGAGTTCTTTGGCGATTAAATACTCTGATGCAGTAACGAAAGATTTATCTACCCGGTTCAATATGTCTGAGCGTGATAGAGCGCTTTGGCAATGCTGCAAAACCAAACATGCGCAGGATTTTTTGTTGGCTATCCCCATAGAAGGGCTTAATCAGAAAATTGGTCATATACAGTTTTGTGCGGTGCTTCGCTATAGGCTTTGGATTCCACTATTTGAAGATGGAGGGGTATGCCCCTGTTGTGATAGGGAGATGGATATTTTTTGTGACAATGTCCTGCATTGCACTCATGATATTGGTTTCAAGTTCAGACATGATCTTGTACGTGACACCTTTGCCGACATGTGTTATCGTGCTGGACTGCCAGCTAGGAAAGAAATAGACTTGGGTCTTCTCTCTAATAATGGCCAGGCATTGAGGCCCGCTGATATTTTGGATTTTAACTGGGATAATGGTCGGGACATGTGTTTGGATTTCATTGGTGTCTCTCCTTTCACTGGAGGGGGGGTACGCACTTTTGTATCTGGCCAGGGAATTCGCAACGCTGTAACTCGGAAATGTAATAAGTACGTGGAAAAATGTACTGCTCAGGGTCTGGGTTTTGGGGTCCTTGTTTTCACTACTTTAGGGGAGCTTGGTGGTGACACTATGGATTTTCTGAAAAGGTTGTGAACTTACATGGGAAGTCATGATGCGAATGTCAAAGTAGGAGATTTTCTCTTCCATAGATTAGGAGTTGTCATTCAGAAAGGGATTGGAGCACAACTTGTTGCTCGACTTCCCTCCATCTCTCGTGTACCTTCTTTTTTCGTTTATTTAAAATATTAAATTTCAAAAAAATATATATATATATATATATAATTGTTGTATTTAAATAATATTAGTATTAAATTATATAGGATTTATAATAAAGTAGAAAGAAAAGGAATTAGAGAAGAAAATAAAATAAAAGGTTTTAACCAAAAAGAAAGAGAGAAAGAGAAGGAGGTGAAGCTAGGTCTTTAAAGAAGAATTCTATGCAAAACTTAGAAGAGATTATATCTAATAAAAGGTAGAATGTTTAATCCATTTCTCTTTGTGTTTTTCCTTGTTATACTTTGATTTCAATTTTGTTTATTCTTATATCATTAGGGTTCTAAAATTTGTCTATTTAATTTGATGCATATTTTTGATTATCAGACTTCTATTATTGGTGTATAACAAGATTGGGTATCACTAGTTAAAATTTGAGAGTGTTCCTCCATATATTCACCGTTGAAAGTTTGTTTGAAATTGGGTGATAGTTTCTGAATTTCTGGACAGTTTCGTGTTGATGTGGTTTTGATGTTCTTAGGCAGTCTTAAACTCTTAATGATGCTAAAATAATTTGAGGTCTTAACAAAAGTTGTAGATAAACATCTTATCTTTCATTTTGCTTTGGAATTGCTTGATTTGAGAATAAAATGAATTTAATGTGAATGTTTTTCTAATATGATGTTATCTGCCCAGTTTTTAGAATGATCATATAAACTGAATATCTTTTGTTTGAACCGTTGGTTTTGTGTGAATTTTGGATATGTAATATATGAATGTGTTAAAAAGGTTCATGTAAAATATGAAGATGATCAGACAAATATATTACCTGAAACACATAATGTAAAATGTATGCAGTTAGTGTGTTTGATAAAATGCCTGAGATAAATGCATAATGTTTGTAGTATGCTATTAAGCCATGGTTGCTTGTATTGTTTGTAAAAATGATTTCAAAAATTGAAATGAGTTCATTTTTTACCTCTAGATGAAATATGATTTCATGCTAACGGCGAGTAACGATCCCCGAGAGTTAAATGGGTAATGATCCCCATGGGAACTTGTGTTTCCCGATCATCGATGGCGATTGTCCGTGCCGATAAACGATAGGTGGCGTACGAACCAAGGTTTTCGTACTGTGAATGAAACGGGTAATGATCCCCGAGAGCAAATGGGTATGATCCCCATAGGAAATTTTGTTCTTGACCATCGATGGAGGTTGTCTGTGCCGATAAACGATATGTGGGTATACGAACCAAGGACATTCGTACCGTGAACTCAATTGTTAAAACCTAAATTGGTAGATTTGTCGAAATTATTATTAGTGTTATGAACTCAATTGTGAAATCTAATTAGATGAATTATTGAAAGTATTATTTGTATTATGAACTCATGATTGAATGATGATTTGTTGAAATAATATTAATATTGTGAAGTCTTTTTTTGAAATCTTAATATGATTTGTTAGAAACAATATTTGTATTGTGAATTCATGATTAAACAAATGTACTTGTGTGGTGATCATGTTGGGTGAGTATCTATATTAGTGATTTTCTTGAAATTATGTCGTATGCTCATATTGCATGTTATTTGACTCATTGACATTGTTATGCATATTTTTAGATTGGGAATGCATTCTATTGAGCTGTCATCTCACCCCAATTGACATCCTTGCAGATTTATCAGAGTGGCGCAGCGAAAGCTAATAATGAGTAGCTTAGTGATTGAATTGCTTAATTGTGTTGCTTGAAATGTAATTTGAAATAATATGTTTGCTTTAAATCGTTGTTAAGATAATAAGCGGATTTATATGCTTCAGTTTATGTTATATAAAGTTTCAACTAGGTTTTGTGCAAAAGTAAATTAGCAAAAATATGTATGCATAAGTCTCTTCCCGACCCGTAACACTTCGAGTTCGGATCTCCATATGGGTTTGACCCTGGTACGGAACTCGGGGTGTTACATGTATACAAGCTAAGTTTTCGATCTAACGGTTGACAAATATTAGCTTGAATCTAATCAGGTTTTCATCTAACGGTGAATATTGAATGCTTTGTTACCAAGATAACATTGATTGCAAACCCTGATTTGAAATACTATATAAGGTAGAAATCTAGCAACTAGGAAACCTAATCCCCACACATTCTTTGTGTTACTAGTTATGCTAAGCTAGAGTCGATTCTCTTTTAACCTTTGGTTTCTTCTTCTAAACCAGGTTAACGACTTAAAAACTTCATTGGGATTGTGAAGCTATATCGATACTACTTTTATTGTAGTTGTGTGATCTGATCTTGCTGTTTCTATCGTATGAGTACAATTATAATAATTGGATTGATATTTCTATCTCCGATAGGCAAGATATAAAAGTAGTCACAAAAATCTCCGTCTCATCGTTTGTGATTCCACAATATATTTTTTCGCTGCGTCGATTAAGACTATTGTGAGGTGATTGATAATACTGAGTTGTTCTTCGGGAATATAAGTCTGGTTTATCAATTGGTTCCTGTTCACCTTGATTTATCAAAAGACGGAACAAAACTCGTAGGTATATTCGTGGGAGACGGATTTATCTATTACCGTAGACTTTTCTGTGTGATACAGATTTGTTTATTAAAATCTTCGACTTTGAGTCGTAGCAACTATTAATTGTGGGTGAGATCAGCTAAGGGAATCAAGTACATAGTATCATGCTGGGATTAAAGACGTAGGAGCATAACTGTACCTTGGATCAGTGTGATATTGATTGGGGTTCAACTACAGTCCAGACCGAAGTTAGTTTGGAGTAGACTAGTGTTTGTAGCGGCTTAATACGGTGTATGTTTAATCTGGACTAGGTCCCAGGGTTTTTCTGCATTTGAGAAACTGAACCCATTACAATTACTTCACGTGTACCCTTGTGTTTGGTCGATTTTTTTAGAGGTTTATTTTTCTTCCCGCCCCCTACCCGACAAATCTTAAAATCACAACATCTTATTTGGAAAAATCTGGCCTTTGAAAATTGTTTTAATTTCTAAATATAATTAAATTTTTTTTTTGAAAACATGAATAAATTACATACTTTTGGTTGGTAACCTAGCAACAAGCTGGGCTCCAACATCTTTTTGAAAACTAAAATCAAATTAAAACAAAACAAAGAAAAAATAACTAAGGTGACTAAATAATTTACCTGTCTTAGGAAACCTTTCTCACCCTATTACCAATACTTCTTCCATTACCACATTATCTTCACCACTCCACCAGTCTCACAAATACCCACCACCATTATCCCCACCACCAGCATCACAACCACCATTAGTGCTTAATTTACCAATCTTAGGACCCCTTTTCTCACCCTACTACCACTACTTTTTCCACCACCACATTATCGTCACCACTCCACCAGTCTCACCAATACCCACCACCATTATCCCCACCAATGCCCACCATCACAACCACCATTAATGGTTACTGATATGGTTAATATCAAATAAATTTATTATGTATCAAGAAAAATATATTCATTTGATTAATTAAAGAAACATTTATTATGAAATATCAATTGAACATTTATTATTAAATTTTAATTAAACGTGATCATTTATAGTGGTAAATTTATGTTCTGCAAGTATAAATTTGACCGTTCTTTATCTAGCCTAACTTGTCCAAGTTTTGTTTTGTATTCTGAAAATGTAATCAATTTTATTTTAATACTAAAAAACGTGATTTATTCGATCGGGTACTATGAATACCTAGGATCCTATTTGGATGATCCAGCGGTCATGATCATATTGCCTTATATGATTTAGTATCCTCTTCAAAATATTTGTGTTTCGTCCTTACCAGTTGTGCTAAAAACAGCCAACTACATCTATCAAAATATAAAATGTTGGCCATTTTGTAAAGACACAAAACTCTTATTATTCACTAACATCCACCACCGTACGTAAAAACCAGCCACGCCCACTATTTTTTCCACCACCAGTAATGTTACCACCTCCACCACTCACAAATACCCGCCACTGTTTCCACTACCCACTGCTTCTTTCACTACCACCATTAAAAATTATTAATATAATTTTTAACCGGGGTCACTATAGTATAGTTGTAAAATCATTGAGTGATGATACCAGTTACCTGAGTTCTAAACTCGCCAGCACCAAATTCTTTACCGATCAGTATATATATATAGTTTTTAATAAACTTATTTATTAGTAGAAATATGTATTAATACTTTCACGATGTGTGTTTAGATGTAACTGGAATTTCACCTTTTACTAGCTCTCACTTCATTTTTACAAATTTAGTAAAAATGAAGTGATAGCTAGTAAGAATATTGTTTCACCAAGTAAGTTCCAAGCATTAGTTGATGTTGCTGAAAGTCAAGAGATTTTGATGACCAAAGGAAATAATAAACCTGTGAAAGGGAAGAATGTAAAAGTAGTACCAAATGTTACCACAAGAAAACATGCAAATACTTCAGTCAAGATTAAGAATGGTGGAGGAGGATCTGTCACCTCTCAAAACTCTCAATCTCAATGAGAGTAATGCTCTGGAATGTCATAGGCCTGAAGAGACTTCAATCCAAAGACAAACTCAGAAGTTTAGTAACTACATTTTGTCCTTATTTATTATGGGTGGTGGAGCCTAAGATAAAAGTTAGTAGTAGAGTTTGTAGAGAATTGAAAAATCCAGGGATGAGTCAAATGTTAATTCACAATTCAAATGATTCTTCAAAAGGTAATACATGGTTATTCTGGAATAGACCCTTACCAAAGCCTAATGTTATTTCTTCTTTCAGACAAGCCATCACAGTGGAGGTAGGTGGTGTTTTAGTTACCAGTATACATGTTGCATGCCTCACAATTGATAGGAGGGAGTTATGGGAAGAACTCATGGAGATTAGTGAGTTAAATACACCATGGTTGGTAATAGGTGATTTTTATGTGGTCTTAAGTTGCACTGAAAAAGTTGGAGGAAGAAGTCCATTGAGAGTGTCAATGAATGATTTCAAAAATTGCTTGGAAACCTGTCAGCTAATACAAGCTCCAAGATCTGGTATCAAATTTTCTTGGTGTAATAATAGAGCAGGGAAGAAAAGAATTTTATGTGATCTTGATAAAGCTTTTGTAAATACAAAATGGCTGGAATTATATGAGGATTGGAGGTATAAGGTGGGGATTAGAGCTAATTCTGATTATGGAGCTTTGTTTGGAGGAGTTGTTAACATTGAAAAGCCAAAAAACATTCCTTTTAGATATCAGCCAGTATGGACTACATATCCTGACTTTATGGGTTTAATTACAGAATCATGGCAAGAGGAGTGTGTGGGCAATCCTGCTTTTGTGTTTCTGCATAAGCTTAAAACGTTAAAAGAGATACTTAAAAAATATAACTGGGAAGTTTTTGGTGATCTCAAGGTGAAGATTAAAGAGGCTGAAGAGGAAGTACTTGCAACAACTACATTATCTGATGAAGCCCCTGAAGATTTAGAGTTACTAAACAAGCTGGTGACTGCAAGGGGTAAGAAGGATTTAGTAAATCAACAATATAATGAACTAATGAGAGCTAAATCCAGAGTAAAATGGATCAAAAAAGGTGGAGCAAATACTAAGTTTTTTCATACTTGTATGAGGATAAGGAAAAATCAAAATGCTATTGTGGAATTGGAGAATGGGGATGGCACAATAATTACAGATCAGAATCAAATTGCAAACTCTTTGGTCTCTCATTACAAGAAAAAATTTGAGGATTCTAGTGTGGTAATTGATGAAGATCTTATGGAAGTAATACCCATAGTTTTAACTGAGGAGGATGACCAAATTCTGGATTCTATTCCTTCTGCAGAAGAGATCAAAAAGGTAGTGTTTACAATAGATGAAAATAGTGCACCTGGTCCAGATGGATATACAGGAAATTTTTACAGATATGCATGGGAAGTAGTGGGTGTGGAAATGGTGGAAGCTATACAATACTATTGGAAACACAGTTTCATACCCAAAGGTTGGAATTCCAATTTCTTATTTATACTTCCTAAAATTCAAGGTGCAAAAAAGGCTGATCATTTTAGGCCAATTGGTTTGGCCAACTTTAACTTTAAAGTACTTACTAGAATTATAACCACAAGAGTTAGTGGTAAGCTAGACAATATGATTTCAGAACAACAAGGTACCTTTATTAAAAGTAGAAACATTTAAGAAAAGATTGTGCTGGATTCAGAACTTGTAAATGAGCTAAGGTGCAAAAGAAGAGGGGGCAATGTGGGGCTTAAACTAGATATTACCCAAGCATATGATTCTCTTAGCTGGGATTTTCTATTTCAAGTACTCTGAAGATTTGGATTTTCAGTCTTCATCATTCAATGGTTGGAGAAATTTTTTAAATCTGCAAGGATTTCAGTCTTAGTTAATGGTGGACCAAATGGATTTTTTGGAGTGGGAAGGGGTCTGAGACAAGGTGATCCATTATCATCAATTTTATTTGTTTTAGCAGAGGAAGTTTTGAGTAGAAACATCTCTAAAATGGTGATGAATGGTAATATGCAAGCAATGGTTAACAGTGGGGGTTGTCAACCTACTCACATGTTGTTTGCTGATGACATTTTTATTTTTTGTAATGGCCAGAAGAGATCTCTTGCAAATATAATGAACATGTTAACAAGATATCAACTGGCAGGTGGTCAGGTGGTGAACAAGAACAAAAGTAAATGCTTTGTAGGTGGGGTTTCTGATTTAAGAAGACAACATATTGTTGAGTCTCTGCAAATGCCACTATCTGACTTCCCAGATAGATATTTGGGAATTCAACTAAATCCTATTAGAGTGAAAACATCACAAGTCTAGGGGATAGTAGAAATGATGCAAAAAATGTTGGCAGGTTGGATGGGTAAGTTACTAGATTTCTCAGATAGATTAATCTTAGTGAAGCATGTTTTATCCAATATGCCCATATACATAATGTATGTGTATAAATGGCCTAAGACAGTCATTACAACTTGTGAGAGGATTATCAGAAATTTCCTTTGGTCAGGTGATCCAAATGTTAAAAAGCTAGTGACTGTTAAATGATATGAAGTTAATGCACCAATTACTGAGGGTGGACTGGGTTTGAGAAGAATGGAGGTGATGAATAAGGCACTTTTGATGAAGTTACTATGGAAAATTGAAACTGTGGATGTTGAGTGGACTAGGTTTATGAGATCTAAATATAAAAATAAAGCTGGTGAGTGGAGCAAATCTTATAAACAATCATCTATATTCCCATGGATTAAATGGGTATTGAATGAATTTAATGAAAGTTGTAGATGGATTGTTGGAGATGGCAACAGTATATCTGTGTGGAAAGACAAATGGGTTAAGGATTACATTTTGTTGGATAAATACCCCAGTGATACTTATATACAATAGCATAGTGACGTGAAGGTGGGTTATTTGATTCATGAAGGTCAATGGAGAATCCCAGAAGATGTGTTAAGATATTTCTGATTTTCCTGTGATTTATGTGGGGAAGGACAAAAGAGTATGGGTAGGTGATTTATGTGGTAATTTCTCAGTAGAAACTTCAGCTGAACTTCTGAGAACAAAATATCCAATAGTGACATGGGGTAAGAAGATTTGGCAACCATGCATTCATCCTTTCATATCAAGCAACTTGTGGAAAATATTAAGGGGTGCTTGTGCAACTGAGGAGGCTTTTAGAAAAAAAGGATTTCAAATAGTGTCCAAGTGTTATCTATGTGGGTACAACCAAGATTCAATGGACCATATTCTGTGGCATTATGATTTTAGTGAAGGCATTTGGCATTGGTTGGGGGGAGTATTGAAATTTCTTAATACCATATCTTTTGAGGAGGTACTTAAAATGGCTCATGGAAAGAGTGCAGTTGTGCAAAAAATTTGGTTCATAAGTTATTTTATTGTGATGGTGGAATTATGGCATACAAGAAATAAATGTATTTATGAACTAGAACTTCCTGATACTGACAAACTGAAGCAGAGAATTATCAGATTCACCAAAGAATGTAGTGTCAGAATTAAAGGAAGAATTTGGGGGAGCATGTATGACATGATGATATTCAGTTTCTTTGGTGTCACTGGGATGCAGATACAGAGAGCTGAAATTAAACAATGTTTTTTCATATTACCAGCTAGAAATCAGGTACTAATTTTCTGTGATGGGGCATCTAAAGGGAATCTAGGTAGAGCAGGTTTTAGCTTCATAGCTAGAACATGTCAGGGAGAATGCATAGGTGCTGTTACAGGTGGACTGGGTGTTGCAACCAACTATATGGTAGAGTTCATGGCTTTAATCATTGCAGGGGAATGGGCAGTCAGGAAAGAGTTACAGGATGTGGTTTTCAGTCTTGATTCTAATGCAGTGATAATGGCCTTCAGAAATAACAACATTCCTTGGATAGTGCAGTCAATATGGAAGTTAATTAAACTGAAAATTGCTACAATTTATTTCAAACATTCTTTCAGAGAGATCAATTTCTCAGCATATGATCTTGCCAAGAAAGGGGTTCTATTAGCAAAAGGTAAAATGCAATACTTTACAACAAAACCTGAATTCCTTGGTGCATTGGAGAATGAGGATAAGAGTTATTTCAGGTTTTGCTAAATAGCAATTTTCTGATAGTTTCAAAACTGTGTAATTCTTTTAAGTGTTCAGTATTCTAGCTGAGACTATGCTCTGGCTAGTTCTGTAATTCAGTTTATGTTTGGTAATAAAATTTATGATTTAGAATAAAAAAAAAAAAGAATTTCACCTTTTACAGGAGATGGAGTTAATACTTTCACACCAGGGCAGGTTGTATGTAATGCGGCTTCAAGAAAGCGGAACACGTATCTTGACAAGTGTTCTACACATGGTTATAGTTTCGGTACTATAGCTTTCACGACGTTGGGTGAGTTAGGTGATAAAACCGTGGATTTCTTGAAGAGAGTGAAGCATTTTGTAAATAGTCGTGATGTAAATGTTAAATTGGTCATTTTATTTTTTATAGATTAGGAGTTAATATGTATTTATTAGATTCATTAAATGGACATTTAACATGAAAAATTAATTAATCATTCATCATCAACAATTAAAAGCACACTAATTAATAAAGTATTTATAATGGTTAGTTGAAAAAACCACGGCGGTAGATTTATCCCTCCTAGACAAATCTCGACCGCTCTTTATCTAGCCTAACTTAGCCAAGCTTTGTTTTGTATTCTAGATTAACAACCGATTCTTACAATCGGTTTATGTGAGCACGAACATCCACCGATTCTGGGCGAGTTTTTTCAAGATTTTGTTTTTTTCATGTTTTGATGAAGAATCAAGATTAGTTAATTTCTAGTTTAATTTGATTAAATATCAATTAATCATCCCAATTAATACTAATTAATAAGGGATAACTTAGCCATTATGTAAAATAGTTGGATATGAGATTACCCTATTTACCTTTTAAAGATCTTTTTGCCTTTTAGTTGCGGGTCTCAAATATATTAGATAGGTCGCAAACTAGCCAGGTTAAAATAGGAATCATATTATTGGGGCCTAAAGGGTTGACCATTTTGGGGGATTAATTGTTTTGTGGAGGCAAATTATAGATAAGGGGAGACTCAAGTGATTGAAAAGTCAGATTTACCCTTTGTAAATAAATAATTAAAATCAAAACCTAATCCTAATCTTAATCTTAAATCAAAACCAAACATCAAAATCCATTCATTTTCTCTATTCTTCTTCTAAAAAAACTCTCAAAAACCTAATAATATCAAGATGGCAGCAAGATCAAGAGTGACAAGATCCGACCGATTGAACCCTGATTCTGAATCAGGGCAAGTTATTGATGTTCCTTTTCATGGAGATGTGGTGAACCAATCTCTTCAAACACCTTCAAATCCTCTTGTGGTGAACCAATATGTTCAAACACCTGCGAATCCTCCACAAATGACCTACTAGGTAAGAATCGAAAAATCCACCAGTTATTTTACCATTAGATTGAAAAAATATGTTCGATTGATGGTTTTAGGGTTTCCAAAAATGGTTTTCTGAAGCGTTTACGGCTAGGATATCATATCGTCCTGGCCGTAATTTATATCTAACGGTTGGGACATCAAGAACTCTCATCCGTTAATGTCTCACGCGGTTAGGAAAATTTGATAACCCAACCGTGAAATACATTTACAGATGGGACTTTCCCAGCCGTAAGTTGTCCTGTGTTTGCAAAGTAAAATTGAATGATGAGTGTTTTGGCTGGGAGTTTCCTAACCGTTATTTTTATTTTCTAGCCGATATTGTGTTTACGGTTAGGTCGTCCGCATATTTCTAAGCCAAGAATATGTTTACGGTTAGGTGGTATTAGAGCATAGCTCGGTTGAACCCACCAAGCGTTGGTATGTCAAGTTTGGTTGTCATATTTTATTGAACCAAAACTCATTTAAAAGTCGCTTGATTAAATGTACTAGAGTCAACTTCGTATAGGTTAGCTTGAAAGTATTAGGAAATGAGGCATTACAAGTATTGCGAAGACTTGAAGAAGTGAAGAAGTACGGAGCTACAACTGTAGTTGCAGGAAATCCCACAACACATACCCTATAATATTTTCTAGATCTAAACTTATTTGATAATCCAAATAAATATAAAAGTGCTAAAATTATAAATGGACACTAAGATTTTTTACATGGTTCGATCAATTTGATCTACATCCATGGTTCTTCACTATAATTGTTTGAATTTACATAGGTATTACATTTAGAATCTCCATTAATGAGTTTTTGGAGCTCTCTAGATCTAGTTTTTGAGGAAGAAGATGATAAAGAAAATAAAGCCTCTCTCCAAAAATCTGTCTCTCTCTCTTACAAATGTGTATCTCCCCTTTTGTCTCTCCTTCTTTTCTCTTTATATAGGATATTGCATAGTGGTTGACAGCTATGTTGTCCCTTATCTTCGGATCTGGCTTGCGGCAATCTCGCAAGAGCTTTAATGTTAGTCTTCGCAAACACTCTAAACTTCGTAGGATCATCACGCTTTTCTCATGTTTCTACCATTGTCATCTGTTACGTCATTTTTCTAATCCACTTGCAACACTCGCAATGTGTTGTTGATGAAGACTTCGCAAATGTGTTCTTGTTGCGATATTCTGACCCTACATCTTGCCTCTTTTTTCTTAAATATTGCTTGAAGAGCGATCTTTAAGAAAAAAAATCCGTTTCTTGTAGTAGTCTTTGATCTTTGTTGATGAAGGAACGAGCAAAAGAATACTGGACTTGAAAAGTATGTACTTGCCTCTATTCTTTTGTGAAGTTCCGGAGCTTTGCGAAGTAAATAAGAAGTATCATCTCTTAAAGTATGCAAGGTATGAAGTATCCTTGAAGAAGTATAAGAGGTACTCAATCCTCAAAATATATGAAGTATCCGCCTTTGAATGATAGTAATAAGTATTGCCTCTATTCATGCGAAATTATTACTCTATTTTTGGTGAGGATTCTTGCCCACTTTAGAAATGATTCTTGCCGAGAAGATAAAGAACACAAAATGTTTTCTTGGTAATCCATAGTTGCCTCTGTTCTTTATCTATGAGGGTGGAATCCTTGAGAAAATGTTGAATGAGCGAGTTGTTTCTTCATCCTTATCTTGCCTCTGCCTCATGATAGTATAATCTCTTCAAGGTGCTTCTAATTATGCGAAATAATTGAGCGAAATAACCACATTCTGCAAAATAATCACATTCTGCGAAATTCTGACACATTCTGCAAAATTCTTGCTCATTCTTCGAAATTATGAATATTTCTGCGAAATTCTGAATACTTCTGCAAAATTATGAATAGTAATCCTGCGAAATTCTGAATACTTCTGCGAAATTATGAATAGTAATCCTGCGGGATTCTAAATAATACTTCTGAGAGATTTTAAATTGAACAAATTTTTCCTGCATAGAGAATAGTTAGTTTTTATAAATTTTTGTTTTGTGGTCTTATTTTGCCTTCCTAATTAAAGGTCTTATTTTGCCATCTTTTTTCTTTGCGACAAAATCGCAAGACGTCTCTACACTTTCATGTAGAAACCCATTGATCTTTCCTCATCTTTTTGTTCTTTTGTAAATTTTTGTTGCGACAATATGACAGGTCTAAATTTTCTTGCGAAATTAAAGCCCCATGATATTGCCATCTTGCGACGAAATCGCAAGACATTTCTACACTTGCATGTGGAAACCCATTGATCTCGTCTTAACTTCTCTTTTGTATTATTGCCTCTTCAGGACTGTTGCACAAATATGACAAGTCTTAATACTCTCGTGAGTAAAAAGCCTCATGACATTTGCGTCTTAAGACACTTATCATCTCCCTAATGGAGGGTGCCGCCCTTATCTTCCCTCTGGTTTCCATTTCAAGGAGACGTACTTCTGCCATATAATACTATCTCCTCCCATCCAGTCTTAACAACAACCAGTTGTGTTCGCAGCCTCTTATCCCTTTTGCCTATATGGCTTATGGTTACGAGACTTCACCCTAAGTGGGGTTTTTTTCGGGCCGAGTGCATCATATCCAAGAATTGCCAAGACTTGCCAAGAATGGCCAGGGTAGTTTCATATGCCCCGGTAACCCTTGGATCAACCGTGTACCTCGGCGCCTTGGTCATACTCTGCACCCCTTAGGAGAGTCCTTCTTACCTTAGTTGCCTAACTCAAGTCATATGCTCAAGTTGAGAATCCAAGGTGCCTCTCCTGGATGGGATTTCATTGACCCCAAATATCCATGACTCAGGTTCCAGCAGCGGTGTAACCTTATCGCTGAGCCATGCAACAGATACCCCCTTCTATGGCGTACTTTAGGTTTTACATTTTCCTCTTGCGAAATTTTATTCTTGAACTAGGGTGTACGCCATAAAGGTTCATCCCATTCTGGATCTTAAATGATCGTTTCTTGCGAAATTTTCGCACATTCATTATTCTTTCATTCATTTCTTGCATTCATTCTTTCATTCTCATAATATCATATCATTTGAAGCAAAGTAAATATTCAAGAGAAATTCTAATACATTGTAATTCTGAAATCTTTGTAATTGTGAAATCTTTGTAATTCTGCGATCTATCACGTTTTGTAAATCAAATCAAAAATCTTTTATTTTCTGCAAAAGAATTATGCTAGAGAAATATATAAATTGAACTTTCTCGGTTTTCTATAATTGTGAAATCTCGAAATCTTTGTAATTTTGAAGACTTTGCAATTGTAGGATCAGAATATCGCCACAATAATACTCTTGCGAAATTTATAAACAACATTTCTGGGAGTTCTTCAATAACACACTGCGAGTGTCGCAGAACGACTCAAAGAATGACATAACGAATGATGGTAACTGAAACACGAGAAGAGCATGACGAGCCTGCGAAGATTATATCATCTGCGAAAATTAACATTACAATTACTGCGAAAGTATCGCGAGTCAGATCCAAAATTAAAGGATAGCTTAGATGTCATCCACTATGTAACTACCCTATATAAAGAGAACTAATAGACTCAGAAGAGAGAGATCAATTTGAGAGTATTGAGAAAGTTTTGGGGAGAGAGAAAGTTTAAGAGAGCGGTTGTATTCTTGATTTCTTTCATTTCTTGTAATATTTTTGAGAATTAATCAATAAAAGTGTTGTTCTCAATCCTCAAATATGTGTTGATTATTATGAATTCTTGTGAGGGGTGTAGTGTAGGAATTCCTGCAACTACATAATGGCGCTAGAAACATGGATGTTTCTGAGCAAAGATTGAAATTGTGATTTGTAAGAATTTGAAGAAATTGGAGAAGATTTTTACGTGATTTGCAATAATACATCAAAATTGAAGGAATGGCTAGAAGAAGAAATACATCTGAACAACCAACAACCGTAAAGGAGGAGTAGAAGACTTGTTGGAGAAGAGACAAATAAAGTAGGAGAATATTCAAGCTTAAGAACAATGAGCAACAGAACAAGGAGTAATGGAGAAAATCAAGTTCAACAACAAAATCAGCAAACACCGATACAAGATAGAACTGTGGATTATGACAGAGTGAGCGTGCATACTTGGCGATCAGATTCAATAGAAGAAGCATAAAATCGACAATTAATAAATGGAAGGTGAGAGGGAAGAGATCAAGAAGCGGTTGGAGGATTAATTCATGAAGATGATGAAAATGAAGCAGTAGAGGCTTTAAGACAAAGAATACAAGAGGAAAGGAGATTAGAGGCGGAAGAACGCGCGAATTTAACAAGAAAAAATCACGAGTTAAGAATGGAGAATATG
Source organism: Papaver bracteatum (assembly GCA_023529315.1). NCBI lineage: Eukaryota > Viridiplantae > Streptophyta > Magnoliopsida > Ranunculales > Papaveraceae > Papaver > Papaver bracteatum. The sequence goes on along the minus strand of JAJJWX010001799.1, from coordinate 397,514 downwards.
AGATTACAAAATAGGAGATCAAGAAGTACTGCAAGATAAAGTTCAAGATCATTTAGAGAAGAAGTAATGAGAAATTCCCCTATGATAAATGTTGGTGAAAATATTCGAGAGGAAGTGCAAAATCCAAATGAAGAACATCATTATGGAAAAGAAGAGATGATTAATGATCGCTACATTCCACGAATTGAAACCTTGGATGATAGACGTGATAATAGAAATCAAGAGGGTGGAAATAATCAAGATGGTGAAGAAAATCGAGAAGAAGGTAGGAGAATATTACATGAGCGAGAAATTCAAAGAAACCGAAGAATAATTGAGGATGAAATTGAGAAACATTATGCTGAACAAGCACGTCTAGCTTGCGAAAGAGAAAGATTGAGAGTAGAAGTGGAAGAACAAGAGTTTCAAGAAGCAATACGTCAGAATAACCATGACAATCGATAAAGGAGACGCGTACAAAATCGTAACAATGATAATATCAATGAGGAATATGATAGAATACAAAGGAGAATAGAAAGACAGCGAAGGGAAACGGTGAGAAATGAAGAAAATCGCAGAGAAAAAAAATTGAAGGCATAATCATTTGCGAATTCAAAAAGGAGGTGAAGAAGAAAATCGCGGGAGAAGGCAGAATGAAGATGCTGAAGAAGAAGCACAAAATCTCACAAGGCAAGAAAGACATGAACGGAGAAAAAGGGAAGCTGCACTGAAAAGACCAATAGAGCAGAATTCAGCTGGGAATGAACAGGTCTTGAGAGAGTTAGCAGAAATGAGGGGAATGTTAAATAACAGAAGAGAAGGAGGCAGAAGGAAACTTGATGAGGCCATTGAAGAATCTGCGAAAACTCTATTTACCCAAGAAGTACAATTAGGAGGAATACCCCCAAAATGAAATTTGCCAACGTTAACCAGCATTTTTGATGGAACTACTTGTGTTATTCAACATGTCAAATCTTATGTTAGGTGTATGCTACAGTGGGAAAACCATGATGCTATATTGTGTAAATATTTCGCATCCAGCTTAACAGGCGAGGCGCTAAAATGGTTCGAATGTTTACCTAAGAACAATATAACTTCTTTCAATCATTTGCAGACTACATTTTTAGGAGCATATATAAGTAACAATTCTTCGCGACCTGGAATTGAAGATGTATTTGGATTAAGGAAAAGGGTTGGTGAAAGATTAAAACATCTAACCATAAGGTGGAAAACAATGTGCAGCGAAATGGCAAGCCGCGTGGATGAGAGATATCTCATATTATCATTCATTAATGCAATGTTCGCAACCAATCTGTTATAGTCCAAATCTTCAGAATCAAGAATACCATCACAATGACAGAGCTGCGAGAATTGCAAGAAGAATACATTGCTTTGGAGGAAAAACAAAGTGAGATGAAATCATACCCAATTGCGAATACCAGCTCAATTGCAGCAAACACAAGTCTACTACCCAGGTTAATAAAATACAGTGGTGAGCACCTAGCAGGTGAAGCAAGAAAAAAGTATGAATGATAGTCAACAGAAATTAGTAGCTATGGGAAGCAGAGATCAAGAAGAGTTTGATAGAGAAAGAAATTTTTTCAATCAAGGTGGAAATAGTAAGATTCAGAAGCTTGATCAAGCGCAAGAGACTTATGGTGGTCAGAGACAAAATTATTATAGAGGGCAAGGAAGTCAGAAGATAATATGGGAAGAAATTAAGATGCCACCTCTAAATGCTAGCATAAAGAAAATTTGGGAGGCTATAATCTTAATGGAGGACATACCCGCACCATGGTACATGGGAAAAGAGCCACACCCAAATAATCGAAATCCAGAATTTTGCTCTTATCATCATTTTCATGGTCACTCAACAAATGAATGCAGGAATGTAAAAAGAATCATCTTGAGGATGATAAATCAGGGAAAATTTAACCATTTTCTAATAAGTCATCCACAGTCTCAGCAGCTACCCCCAGCCCCAGAAATTCGCAGAGTGAATACAACAAAGGGATGAGAAACATTTTTGATAGAAGTTGGAGCAAAAGCGAAGAATCTATTATGTAACTCCATCATACATTTATACAAGACTATAGAATATTTTCACGACAATGTTTTAAGTAGATTTTTCGCGAGAGATGCTGATGGGAGAGAAATAATGAATATTGTGAAAGCTTTGCCATTAGAAAAATGGCAAAAGCAGATAATTTCTTTCACTGCACAAGAAGTACCTGAGCCTAGCGAGATGCATGACAATCCATTAGTGGTAAAACTAGAGATAAATCCAAAACAAAGAGAAGATGGAGAGGAAGATGAGGATGAGGATGATGAAGCCGAAGACTCATGGGCAATCAATAGAGTTTTAATTGATACGGGGAGTTCTGTAGATATCATGTTCTATCACACTTACAAAACAATGGGAGGCGGAGATGAGGATCTAATAACTTCAACCTATAAAATCGATGGTTTTAATGGTACTGCCAATAAACCTAGAGGGGAAATCACTATGCGAATTCCACTGAAGGGGATATCTTCTAAAATTTTATTTTTTGTTGTCGATGTTGAAACTCCTTACAATGCCTTGATTGGCCGACCTTATATGCATGGGATTCTAGGTGTAGCGTCAACTTTCCACCAGTGTATTAAATTTCCTCATCCCAGCGGTGTTGGAGTCATAAAAGGAGATTGGATTGATGGAAAAAAGTGCTATGAAATTGATATGAAATCTTGTGAGGAAAGGGCTGCGAAGAACAGAAATTGGAAATATAATATCAAACAAAAGCAAAGAAGTGAAAGGCTAATGGTTGATACAGTGGATCGGCGAGAAGAAGGAATGCTGCGAAGTCAACATGTGCTGAAACCAATAGATGACGAGTGTCTCGCAGATAGAGAAACAGTAGCAAAACGCAACAAAAAAGCAGAAGCAGAAAATAGTAAGTAGAAAAGGTAAAATTTCTTAATCGTGAAATACAAGAGATGTATGAATGATTTGTTGGAGAAAATTTTACAAAAGTGTATTTTGACTCAATGAAAAAGATAAAATTGAAAAATCATAAAAGAGATGAAATGCAAAAAGAGAAAATCAAAGAATAATGACATATTAGAATGGGACGAACCTTTATGGCGTACACCCTAGTTCGCGGATAAAATTTCGCAAGAGGAAAATGTAAGACCTAAAATACGTCATATAAGGGGGTATATCTTTGCATGGATCATGGATAAGGTTATACCGCTGTTGGAACCTGAGTCATGGATATTTGGGGTCAATGAAAGCCCATCCAGGAAAGGTACCTTGGATTTCCAACTATATATATATATATATATACTAAAAGTTGGACGGCCGAGGGTCTCTCCTAAGGATTGCAAAGTATGATCAAGGCGCCGAGGTATACGGTTGAGCCAAGGGTGCCCGGGGCGTATGAAACTACCCTGGCCATTCTTAGCAAGTCTTGACTATGATGCACTTGGCCCGAAGAAATCCCCACTTAGGGTGCAGTCTCGTAACCATAAGTCATATAGGAAAAAGGGATAAGAGGCTGCGAAAATAACTGGTTGTTGTTAAGACCGGATGGGAGGATCTAGTCTTATATGGACGATGTACGCCTCCTTGAAGGGGAAACCTGGGGGAAGATAAGGGCGGCACCCTCCATTAGGGAGTTGATAAGTGTCTTAAGACGCAAATGTCATAAGGCTTTATGTTCGAAAGAATATTTAGGCTTGTCATATTTGTGTAACAATTATACAGAGGCAAAAATCCATGAAAAAAAAGATAAGATGAGATCAATGGGTTTTTAAATGAAAGTGTAAAGACGTCCTGCGATTTCATCGCAAGACGACAATGTCATGGGGCTTTGTTTTCGCAAGAAAACTTAGGCCTGTCATATTGTCGCAACAAATTGACAAAATGAGGATAAGGCAAGATCAATGGGTCTTTATATACGAATATAAGGACGGCCTGCAATTTTGTCGCCAAAACAAAACGTGGAAAAATAAGACCTTTAACTAGGAAGGCAAAATAAGACCACGCAAGAGAGCAACAAATGGCTGCGAGATTATGGCCAAAATTTAAACACAGATCTTATTCAGAAAGTAATATGCTCAATCTTTCATATTGCAGATGAATAACAGAGGCAAGTATGGGAACGAACAGAATGATAAAATTGTCATTCATCATTATATGGCAGATTTACACAGATAGTTAAAAATTAATAATCATATTGATTAACTATATTGAAAAAAAGAATTATGTAGGACCAGAATATCGCTACATCTATTCTCTGCGAGATTAACAACACTTCTCAGCGAGCGTCACCGCAAGATCATCAACTACACTTTGCGAATGTTATAAAAACAGTCAGATGAGCGATATAATAGATGGCGAGTGAAGAAAACTTGAGAAAAGCATATTTATCCTATGATGATTACAAAACTTGCGAGAGTAAACATTGTAACCATCGCGGAACAATCGCATAATCAACCCGAAATAGGAGGAAAACCTAGCTGGCATTCACTATGTAGTTACCCTATAAATACAGACCCAGTATGTCCAGGAGAGGATGATGTACTTTTGAGAGTTAAGAAAATATTGAGGAGAGAGAAACTTTAAGAGAAATGTTGTAATCTTGAGTTCTTCCATTTCTGTAAACATTTTCTGAAATCAAGATAATAAAGTGTCATTTTTTATCTTCAATTTTGAGTTGTTTATAACAAAATCTTAACAAGGGTGTAGTGTGGGAAATCCTGCAACTACATTTTGGTGCCCAAAAACAGGGAGAATCAAGCTAAGAAATCTCTATACAACTTGAAGATTTGAAGAAATTGTTAGGGTTGAAGAAATGGCTAGAAGAAGAAGAAATACATCAGAACCACCGACAACTGTGAGGAGAAGTAAAAGACTTGCAGGAGAGGGAACAGGTGAATTAGAAGAATCTTTAAGGATAAGATCAGGAAGAAATAGAATAAGAAATAAAGCAGAAAGTTCAATTCAACAGCCGAATCAACCAGCACAAACAAGAGATAGGAATGTGGATTATGATAGAGTGAGTGTGCATACTTGGAGGTCGGATTCGATGGAAGAAGCAGAAAATCGACAATTAAGAAATGAAGAAAGAGAAAGAAATCAAGAAATAGGTGGAGGATTAATTCATGAAGGACGTGAAAATGAAATAGTAGATGATTTGAGACAAAGAATACAGGAAAAAATAAGATTAGAGGCAGAAGAGCTTGCGAATTTAACAAGACAAAATCATGAGCTAAGAATGGAGAATTTGAGGTTACAAAGAAGGAGATCAAGAAGTACTGTTATATCAAATTCAAGATCACTCAGAGAAGAACCAAGGAAAAATTCCCCCATGAGAAATGTTAGAGAAGAAGTGCAAAATTTAAATGGAGAACAACGTCATAGAGAAGAAGAGATAATTGGAGATCGCTATAATCCGCATGGAGAAACATTGGATAATAGACGCAACAATAGAAATCAAGGAGGAAGAAACAACCAAAATGAAGAAGAAAATCCAGAAGAAGTTAGGTGGATATTACATGGGCGAGAGAATCAAAGGAATCAAAGAATAATTGGAGAAGAAATTGAGAGACATTACGCCGAACAAGAACGCCTGGCTTGCGAGAGAGAAAGATTAAGGGCAGAAATAGAAGACCAAGAATTCTGAGAGGCAGTACGACAAAATAATCATGAAAATCGAGAAAGGATACGTACACAAAATTGCTACAATGATAATATTCAGGAAGAATATGATAGGATACAGAGGAGAATAGAGAGACAGCGAAGAGAAACGAGGAGAAATGAAGAAATCCGCAGAGAAGAAGATAGGCAGTTGCGATTCCAAGAGGAAGATGAAAGATAAAATCGCAGAGAAAGACGAAATGACAATGAAGAATAAGACACACAAGATCTCGCAAGTCAAGAAAGGCAAGAACGCAGAAGAAGGGAAACAACGTTAAAGAGGCCAATAGAGCAAAACTCAGCTGAGAATGAGCAAATATTGAAAGAATTAGCAGAAATGAGAAGTATGATAAACAATAGAAGAGAAGGAGGTAGAAGGTAGCTCGATGATGCTATTGAAGAAGTTGCGAGAACTCCACTTACTCAAGAAGTACAATTAAGAGGAATACCTCCAAAATGTAACTTACCAGCATTAACCAACATCTTTGATGGGACTACTTGTGCTGTTCAACACGTAAAGGCTTATGTTATATGTATGCTACAATGGGAAAACCATGATGCTATACTATGCAAATATTTTGCGTCTAGCTTAACTGGCGAGGCATTAAAATGGTTCGAGGGATTGCCAAAAAACTCCATAACTTCTTTTGATCATTTACAAGATACATTTCTAGGAGCTTACATTAGCAACAATTCATCGCGACCAGGTATTGAAGATGTGTTTGGGTTAAAACAGAGGGTTGGAGAGAGTCTGAAACATTTAACCATAAGATGGAAGACAATATGCAGTGAGATGGCAGGAAGAGTTGACGAGAGATATCTTATCTTGTCTTTTATCAATGCAATGTTCGCGACCAATATACTATACATACAAATTTTCAGAATCAAGAATACAATCACTATGACTGAACTACGAGAACTACAGGAAGAATACATTACTTTGGAGGAGAAACAAAATGAGATGGAATCATATCCCATCGCGAACACCAATTCCGGAGCATCAAATGGGAGTTTACTTCCTAAAATGATAAACAATGTGGCGAGAATTTCGCAAGTGCAACAAGAGAAAGTAGAGACTGATAACCAGCATAAGTTAGTAGCTATGGGCAGTATAGATCAAGAAGAGTATGAAAGGGAGAAGAATTACTACAATAATGGTGGAAATAATAAGATTCAAAGGCTTGATCAGCCGCAAGAAACTTATGGTGGACAGAGGCAAAACAATTTCAGAAGTCAAGGGAATCAGAAGATCATATGGGAAGAAATTAAGATGCCTCCTCTCAATGCTAGTATAGAAAAAATTTGGGAATATATCATTTTAATGGAAAATATACCATCTCCATGGAACATGGGAAAAGAACCACATCCTAATAATCGCAGTCAAGAATTTTGTCCTTACCATCATTTTCATGGCCACACAGTAAATGACTTTCAAATGTAAAGAGAATAATTTTAAGGATAATTGAACAAGGAAAGCTAAATCACTTTTTAGTAGGACATCCACAATCTCAGCGATTGCCTCCAGCACCAGAAATTCGCAGGGTAAACACTGTAAAAGGAGCCGAATCATTCGTAATAGAAGTTTGAGCTAAAGCAAAGAATTTATTTTGTAATTCCACTGTACATTCACATAGAACAATAGAGAATTTACATGATAATGTTCTAGGCAGAGTCTTCGCGAGAGACACAGATGGAATAGAGATAATGAATATAGCGAGAGCCTCGCCATTAGAAGAATGGCAAAAGAAAACTATATCTTTCAGTGCACAAGAAATACCAGAACCTGGCGAGCAGCATGATAACCCGTTGGTAGTAAGACTAGAGATAAACCCAAAGCAAATGGAGGAAGAAGATGAAGAAAATGGTGATGAAAATGAAGATTCTTGGGCTATCAATAGAGTTCTAATAGACACAGGAAGCTCTGTTGACATACTATTTTATCTTACCTATAAAACAATGGGTGGAAGAGACGAAGATCTAATTCCCTCAACATATAATATATATGGTTTTAGTGGTACTGCCAATAAACCAAAAGGGAAAATTGAGATGCGGATTCCCTTGAAAGGGATAACTTCCAAGATCATGTTATGTGTTGTTGACATTGAATCACCTTACAATTCTCTGATTGGTCGACCTTGGCTACACGGAATATTAGGTGTAGAATCTACTTTCCACCAGTGTGTTAAGTTTCCTCATCCTAATGGTGTGGGAGTAATTAAAGGAGATTGGGGAGAAAGCAAGAAGTATTATGAAATTGATATGAAGTCTTGCGAAGAAAGAGCTGAGAAGAATAGCAATTGGAAGAACAAAATCAAACAATGACAGAGAAGTGAAATGTTAATGATTGATATAATAGAGCGACAAGAAGAAGTTTATGGCGAGTGTCTCGCAGATGAAGAAACAATTACAAAATGTAGCAGAGAATAGTAAGTAGAAAGGTAAAATGATGAACTTTATAAGACTTAATGAATGATTTGTTCGAAGAATATGTAATTGAACAGGGTATTCTACTTGAAAGAATTACAAGATTTTACAAAAAGAAAGAAGATCAAAGTTGTGAAATTTTATCAGAGTTACAATACTCGCGAGAAGCGCGAATAAAATTTCGCAGAGATTAATAGAATGATACAAACCTTTATGGCGTGCACCCTAGTTCGCGAATAAAATTTCGCAAGAGGAAAATATAAGGCCTAATAGCGCATCATAGGAGGGGGTATCTCTTGACATGATTCAGGGGTAAGGTTATACCGCTGCTGGATCCTGAATCATGCAGATGTTGGGGTTAAAGAAAACCTATCCGGGAGAGAGATCTTGGATTTCCAACTATATAAGGTTATACCCTGGTTGGACAACCGAGAATCTCTTCCAAGAAGTGCAAAGTATGACCAAGGTGCTGAGGTACACGGTTGAGCCAAGAGTGCCCGGGGCGTACGAAACTCCCTTGCCATTCTTGGTAAGTCTTGGCTATGATGCACTTGGCCTGAAGAAAACCCCCACTTAGGGTGCAGTCTTGTAACTATAAGCCATATAGGCATAAAGGACAAGAGGCTGCGAAAACAGCTGGTTGTTGGTAAATCTGGATGGGAGGAGCTAGTCTTGTATGACCGATGTGCCCTCCTTGAAGGGGAAACCAAGGGGAAGATAAGGGCGACACCCTCCATTAGGGAGATGATAAGTGTCTTAAGACGACAATGTCATGGGGCTTTATGATCGCAAGAACATTTAGGCCTGTCATATTGTCACGTGACGTAAATTATACAGAGGCAACAAGCCAAAAGAGAAAAGTTAAGATGAAATCAATGGGTTTTTACATGAAAGTGTAAAGACGTCCTGCGATTTCATCGCAAGACGGAAATGTCATGAGGCTTTGATCCCGTGAGGGAGCTTAGACTTGTCATATTGTCGCAATATAATCAAAAGAATACAGATAAGGAAAGATCAATGGGTCAATACATGCAAATGTAAAGACGTCCTGCGATTTTGTCGCAGAAAGAAAGAGCGTGGCAAAATAAGACCTTTAATTAGGGAGGCGTAATAAGACCACAAGATTATTGGCGATAAGATTGCCAATATTAAGGCAAATTTTATTTACCACTAATATCTAATCTTTACCCAATTTTTTCATATTGCAGATGAATAATAGAGGCAAGTATGGGAATGCATGAGAACGATGAAATTATTATTCATCTATCATATAAAAAATTGCATAGATAAGTGCACGCAGATAATTAAAGGATAATAATTATATTGATTGATTGACTTGCAGAAAAAGAACTGTTTTCTAAATCGTACAGGTAGAAGCAAAAGAAATTCACAAAATTGGAGAAACTTGCAGCAATATTACTACAGAAATAAGAAAATAAATATACAAAGAAGATAGAGGGAAGAAGAAGAACTAGCTAGATCCATCGCCATCCTCTTTGTCAGATTTCTCTTCATCACCAGATTTCTCCACTTCATCATCACTATCTTCATTCTTATCAGATTCTTCTTCTCCACCAGATTTTTCTCCTTCGTCGTTATCATTATTATTTTCGTCCTCGCCAGAATCCTCAGCCTCACTGTCAGAGATGTCAAGATTTGGGATTTTTGCAAGGACTTCCTTTGCAATATCAGGATACATAGAATGGTAAATTCCATGATCATTACAAACCAACCTAACAGAATCATTACGAACAACAATGAGAGATCTATTGAAATTCGCGGTAGTAACGTCAAACTGCTCTTTCAATCGTGAATATTTATTATTACGAGCAGCAAGAGTATTCGCGAGCTGATTCTTCTCATTATCAAGTTTCCCAATTCTTTCAAGATATCTTTTTTCAGCTCCTGCGAGAATATATGACAACAAGTTAGAAATTTTGTAAAGAAGAATAATAAAAACTAGAAACTAGCGAGAAGAAGAAAAAAAAACAACCTTCTCTTTCAGAAATCATATCCCTAATTAAAGCCGCTTGTTCAACTTGGAGGCTAACATCTACACCTAAGTCATTCCTGGTATTATCAAGAACCTTCGCAGCCCAAGCAAACTCATCATCGCTATTAATAAGGAGACGGGATCGAACTTGAGTCTCCCTCACAAGAAGATCTTCATTCTCGCGGATAAGTTTATCTCTGTCCATTTGAACATCAAGGAGAGTTTTATGAAAGTCTACTAGGGTCTTGGATCCCTTTTTGATGACAAGATCTTTCTCGTCAATAAGATCACTATTCCTCTTTCTTAATCTATCTATTTCTTTCTTTGAATCAAGATAAAAGCGCTTATATTTGTCGGTCAAACCTAAATTGAATCTGTGTTCAATTTTTAAGAGATTAAGTTTTGATTTAAGTTCATCTATGGAGAGGGATTTAATCTTATCATTTGAGAAATTACTTAAAGAATTATTAAGACGAGCAAGAAGAGTATTATCATCTACAGGTTTAGGGAAAGACTGAAAGAGTGTAGCCTCATCAGTAAGACCATAAATATCTGCAAGTTAAAAGTTGTTGCTTGAATAAGCCACGACAGAGTAAGAAGAATTAAGAGAGAAGGGAAATCAGTCATACCATAGAGTTGTTGGTTAGCTCTATCAAGATCAGAGATCTTTTGCTTATCAATTGAAGCTTCAATCTCCAGTTGTTTATTCTTCTTGCGAAGCTCAATAACTTCAGATTCTAATTTTTCTTTATCCTGGCGAAGTTTAGCAGCCTTATTTTCAGAGTTGGCACGTCTTTTATCTAAATCAGAAGCAACAACAAAAGAAGCTCTTCCAACCTGCGAAAGAATAATATAAATTAAGATCTAGCGATGGAGAAAACATATAAACAAATTGAAGAAATGAAAACATACAAAGGTACCAAGAGAATTTAAGAGGCTAGGAGTCAGCGATCGTGAGACTCCTTGGAGAGAATCATTGTCCACCAGTATGGGAGCATCGCAGACACTGGAAAGAGCTTGGGATGTCTTGTTAATAACTTCATCCTCGTCATTACAAGTTATGATGTGGGAAATATCGCTAAAAATTCTGGATAAATGGGCCATTGAAGAATCAGATGAAGAAGAGTTCTTTATAGAAGGGAATCTGTTATCATTATTATTAAAATATTCATCATATTTATCCTTATCAAATTCAACATTTGGGTTTTCTGGAATAGGTTGAGGAGTTGAAGAAGAAGAGGGTCGGGTTTTCCTTTTCTTCAAAGGAGGATCGCCAGAATCTTCACCACAAGGGGCAGAAGGTTTCCCTTTGGGAGGAACAATAGATTTATCCTGATCGCCAGATTCTCCACCGCGAGGGGCAGAAGATTTTCCTTTAGGAGGAACAACAGATTTATCCTTTGAAGGCTTCTCCTTAGTCCTCACGGGTTTTATTGGCGGTAGTTCTTCAATTTCATGCGAGCACAGATGAAGATAAGAAATAGGGGCAACAATATATTGTTAAAATTTATGAGGAAATATTTCTTATTTCATCCGTGAAAGATTTAAGAGCTAAGAAAGTGCTGGGTTTCCTAAGAGTTTGATAGCTGAGTTTCATTCTATCAATCTGAGAAAAGATCAAAATAATTAGCGAGAATATAAAAACGCAAGGAAAATAATGAATAATAATATGAAAAATCAGAGAGATTAGTACCTCTTTAGTTCTCTCATGCCTATTAAAAACCCAAGGTTGATATTTTGAAAGATTCGCGGGTAATTCGAGAGAGCCAGAAATATAAGAACCTTCAAGACATAACGGGAAGATAAACCATTTATCATCGCTGGAGTGGCAAGGGCCTTGATTGGTAGGTGTATGCGAATCAATGTCTAACATAAGAGCCTCATCATCAGCGGTCTTTTCTTTCTTCAAGCGGACACCCCAGCATGTACTATCCCTTTTCATGGGGACTATCTTGTAATTTTTGAAGAAATTCTCCACAGTATAATTTGCAGGGACAATAGGAGCATCTTTAAATTGAGGATTCTTTGGAGCTTCAGGGTAGCGAGTTCCTTTATTAGCACCGCGAGAAGCATATTCAAGCAGCAATCTGATACAATCTCCACCTAGTTGATATATCGCTCGCGAGAACCTCACGTCAGATATTATTTGATAAAATAAGGGAAGTTCTGGATCATAGATAGGAATGGGAAGACCTGCCTAAAGTTGGCCTAGCGATACAATAATTTTCTCGCGAGAACATCGATCATCGGTAAATAATTTAAGAGATAGTTCAGATCTAGGATCTTGACCTGGGATTGTAGACAAGGTAAAACCTTTATTTTTGAGCTTTTCTCGCATCTCATTAAAAGCATTCAAGTTTTTAGCACCAGCAACAACCATTTTTGAGTATGGGAATGAAAGAAAAAGTTGAAAAATAATAAAGAAATCACAATGATGATGAGATCGCAATTTACGGAAGAACAAAAACTTGCAGAGAGGTTATAGAGAGAAGGAAGAAGAAAGTAAAAGAGAAAAAGAAAGGAATGTTAGAAGTATTTATAGAAGAAGAATTTTCTCGAGAAGATGAACGCAATAAATGCTAAGAAAAGACATGAACGGTCAGATCGCAGCGGTTAGAAGGGACGTGTCGCAATTTTATTAGAAGAGAGAATATGTGAAAACAGCTGGCGAAAGATACAGAAACGTGTTAGAAGAAAGGTTAATGAAGAGATAAGTAGTTGCGGCATTTTAAAGTTCTCATGATCTTCTCTTATTCGTAGAAAAGACATGAGAAGAGGCAAGATGTAGGACCAGAATATCGCTACACCTATTCTCTGCGATATTAACAACACTTCCCAGCGAGCGTCACCGCAAGATCATCAACTACACTTTGTGAATGTTATAAAAACAGTCATAGGAGCGATATAATAGATGGCGAGTGAAGAAAACTTGAGAAAAGCATATTTATCTTGCGATGATTACAAAACTTGCGAGGTTAAACATTGTAACCATCGTGGAACAATCGCATAATCAACCCGAAATAGGAGGAAAACTTAGCTGGCATTCACTATGTAGTTACCCTATAAATACAGACCCAGTATGTCCATGAGAGGATGATGTACTTTTGAGAGTTAATAAAATCTTGAGGAGAGAGAAACTTTAAGAGAAATGTTGTAATCTTAAGTTCTTCCATTTCTGTAAACATTTTCTGAAATCAAGATAATAAAGTGTCATTTTTTATCTTCAATTTTGAGTTGTTTATAACAAAATCTTAACAAGGGTGTAGTGTGGGAAATCCTGCAACTACAAATTGTTTTCTAATGTATGCAGATAGAAACAAAATAAACTTATACACCAAGGAATGTTAGAAGCTGCAGAAATTCGCCGGAATATCTTACAAGGAGAAGGAAATAAATGTGCAAATATTACAAAGAGATTAGAAAAGGAGATAAAACTATTCCTCATTAGATTCTTCATTATTTTCATCAGATTTCCCCCTTTTACCTTCATTTTCATTATATTCTTCATCTTCTTCAGACTCTTCATCTTCACTGTCAGAGATGATAAGGTTAGGAACGTTCTCTGGTATTTCATCCGCGAGATAAGGATATGTAGAATGAGGAATTTTATGATCATTGCATACCATCTTAATGGAATCATTGCGAACACCAACAAGAATATTACTAAAATTCGCCAGGGTAATCTGTAACTGCTTCTTGAACTTGGAACATTTCTCGTTGCGAGAAGACAGAAGTTTTGCGAGTTGTCATTTTTCTGTTTCCAACTCTTCAACTCTTTGGCGAAAATTTCCTTCAGATGCTGCGAACAAATGACAACCTATTAATAAAATAGTGGAGATTCGGTTAAAAAATGGATTAATGGAAAAACAAGAATAACCACCTTCTCTTTCAAAGATCATATCCTTAATCAAGGTTGAATGCTCAGCTTGAAGACTAACATCTACACCTAAATTATTTCTGGCGTTATCAAGAATCTTCGCATCCCAAGCAAACTCATCATCATTACTAATGAGAAGGCGGGAGCGAACTTGGTTTTATATTTCAACAAGAGTACTATTCTCGCAGATAAGCCTATCTCTTTCAATTTGAACATCGAGAAGAGTTCAAATTATTGATTTTAAAATATTCTTAATATTCTTGGCTTTTAAAATATTGATTTATTTTTTAGAATCATGATAATGGCGCTTAAATTTGTTGGTTAATCTCAAATTGAATCTATGTTCAACCTCTAAGAGGCGAAATTTTGATCTGAGTTCATCTATGGAGAAAGATGTAATTTGGTCATTAGAAAAACTATTTAATGAATTATTAAGACGTTCAAGAAGAGTGTTATCATCCATAGAAGTAAGGAAATAACGAAGGGTTGAAGCCTCATCAGAGAGACCATAAACATCTGCAAGAATGATTAATCAAATAAGATAAAGTCGTAGGACAGAGGGATAACATAAAAGAAGAGAAGTTTCATACCATAAAGTTGATTATTCACAGCTTGGAGACTAGAAACTTTGTCTGACTGAGAGGAGGCTTCAATTTATAATTGCTTAACCTTTTGCGAAGACTAGCAACTTCAGATTCCAGCTGTTCATCCTTCTTGCGAAGACTAGCAGACTCAGATTCTAATTTTTTATTCTTCTTGCGAAGAATAATATTCTTCTTTTCAAAGGCTGCACGTCTTCTCTCCAAGTCTGAGGCAATAACAAAAGAAGCTCTTCCAGCCTGCGAAGGAAAGCAAAAAATTATCAAGACAAATACAAATTAAAACCTTACGAGGAAATGAGAATACATAAATGTGGCGAAGAAAAGAGAACATACCAGAGTGCTGAGTGAATTTAAGAGGCTGGGACTCACAGATCTTGAAATTCCGTGAAGAGATTCATTGTCAATTAGTATAGGAGCATCACATACACTAACAAGAGCTTGACATATGCTAGTGAGAGCATCATTCCCGATACCATACATAGTATCATAGAATATGCTAGACAGCTGAGACATAGAAGACTCAAGTTGAGAGGATTTCTTCGCGGAAGAGATATCAGCATCACCATCATCATCGTCATTATCAGTATCATCACTTGAAATTTCAATATATTTAGGAGTTGAAGGAGATGGGGATGGCACTTTTCTTTTCTTTGAAAGAGGAGCAGCATATTTTTCCTTGCGAGGAGCACCTTTACCTTTCCCCTTATTCTTCGCAACTTTAACGGGTTCAATTTCTTCAATAACCTTCAAACACAGATAAAGATAAGAAATAGAGGCAACAATATATTGTTAAGAATAATAAAGGAATATTTCTTACTTCATCTGTGAGTGATTTAAGAGATAATAAGGTATTGGGTTTCCCTAACTTCTTGTAGCTAGCTTTCAGCCTTTTAATCTGAAAAAATTGGAGTAGTCAGCGAGGGTATATATAAAAGTATGAGGAAAATAATAATGGTAATTTAAGAAAAAAATCTGGGAACATACCTCTGTATTTCTTTCAGTCCAGCTGAACACCCATGGTTGGTACTCTACGAGATTCGCAGGTAAAGCATGAGAACCAGAGATGTATGGGCCCTCTAAAAGTAATCGGAAAATACACCATTTATCATCATTAGAGTAGCAAGGAGATAAATTGTTGCCCGGATGCCAGTCAATGTCTAGAATAAGAACTTTTTATTCAGCAACGTCATCCTTCTTCTGTAAGCGGGCACCCCAACAAGTGCTATCCTTCCTCATGGGGATTATTTCATAATTTGCGAAGAAATTTTCTACAGTATACTTCGCAGGAACACTTGTAACTTTAGCGAATTTAGGGTTCTTCGCTCTAGGGGGTAAAGAGATTCCTTACCAGCACCGCGAGTAGTAAACTCAAGCATCAAACGAATACAATCACCACTCAACTGATATACAGCCCGCGAGAATTTTGCATGAGAAAGTATTTCATAGAATAAAGGAAGTTCAAGGTCATAAAGAGGAATGGGAAGGCCAGCTTCAAGTTGACCTAGTGAGACTATGATCTTCTCGCGATTACATGGATGATCAGAAAATAATTTAACAGAGAGCTCAGCCTTAGGGTTTTGATCGGGAATAGTAGATAAAGTAAAACCTCTATCTTGAAGCTTTTTTTTCATTTTTTCAAAGGCAATTAGATTTTTTACGACCCGCTGGAGGCATTCTTAGTATGGGAATGAAGAAAAGAATAGAAGATCAAAATAATAAGAGAAAAGTTACAACAGTAGCAGATGCGGAAGTTGCGGATGAAAAGTGAAATTGCAGAGATAAGGAAAGAGAAAGTAAATAGAAGAAAAAAGGAGAATGAAGAAGATATATATATATATATATATATATATATAGAAGGTAAGAATTCTCGAAAAGATAAGTGCATTTAATGCGAAGAGAAGACGTGAACGGTTGAAGTGCAGCGGTTGAAAAGGACATGTCAGAAATTGAATGGAAGAAAAGATACGTGTAATAAATCTGGCGAAGAATGCAAAAACGTGTCAGACAGAAGAACCTGAAAAGATGAACAGCTGCGGTGTTTTAAAAAGTTACAATTCTCATGATCCTTTCCCATTTACAGAAAATATATGAGAAGAGGAAACATGTAGGATCAGAATATCGCCACAATAATATTCTTGCGAAATTTATAAACAACATTTCTGCGAGTTCTTCAACAACACACTGTGAGTGTAGCAGAACGACTCAAAGAATGACATAACGGATGATGGTAACTGAAACACGGAAAGAGCGTGACGAGCCTGCGAAGATTATATCATCTGCGAAAATTAACATTACAACTACTGCGAGAGTATCGCGAGTCAAATCCGAAATTAAAGGATAGCTTAGCTGTCATCCACTATGTAACTACCCTATATAAAGAGAACTAATAGACTCAGAAGAGAGAGATCAATTTGAGAGCATTGAGAAAGTTTTGAGGAGAGAGAAAGTTTAAGAGAGCGGTTGTATTCTTGATTTATTTCATTTCTTGTAATATTTTTGAGAATTAATCAATAAAAGTGTTGTTCTCAATCCTCAAATGTGTGTTGAATATTATGAATTCTTGTGAGGGGTGTAGTGTAGGAATTCCTGCAACTACATCAATCTTGAAATATTTGTAATCGTGCAAATGAATCGCTTTTTGTAAATCAAATCAAAAATATTTTATTTTGTATAAGTAAAATGATCAAGGAAGTGGTACTTAGATTTTATGTGATTTTTTGTTGATGTCGTCTCTTGCGAAGTATACGGTTTGCTTGCAAAATTGGCATCCTTAAAATGTATAAATGTCGCATAGATAAGAATGTAATTACTGCACAACAAAAAGAAGTGTGAGGAATGAGACTTGAACCCTTGACCTGCCTCTTGCATATTCTCATACCATAACAACTGTGTTAACCCTCTGTTGCGAAATATCTCTGCGAAATAATCATCAACTCTCTTTTGTGCAAAGTAAACATCTCTTATGAAGTAAATGAATATCTGCGAGGCATTTGTTCGTGCTGCGAACATTCGCAAGGTAAATGTCTACGAAAGAAATATTTATGATATAAACATTTGCAAAGCAAAAATTCTTTGCGAAGAGGGAGACTCGAACCCATGTTTTCTAGTTTGCATACTCATTCTCTGAACATCTGTTCCACTTGTTGTGTGCGAAAGAAATGCACGCTGCTATAGTCTTAATTGTATCTTCGCCTTGTATCTTCTCTCTAGGTTACTTTAGAAAAAATGTGAAAACAAATATGGCTGCGGTGAGAATCGATCTTGTGACATCAAGCTTCTTCTTTTTGCCAGTGACCAACTGATCTGATTCTCTTGTTTTTGCTAATTACTTGTTCTCTTTAGTGATGTCTTAACTTTAGTGATTTCCTTGTTCTCTTTATCTTCGTGTGAATATTTGATATACTGGCTGAAATCTTTGTGTTCGCAAACTCTGCGAGACTCTCCATTCTTGAATTCATTCTTTTCGATTGATAGTAGATTGATAGTTGTGACCGGAAGAAGGAACTGTAAACACATAAATCACGATCAATATCTACAAGTTCACAAACAATGTTCGCGCACATTGGAATCCACAGATTAGAAATAATATGCGTAAAATGAAGAGATTATACCGGTTCATCGACTCTGAGTCTTAGGACTCGTCCTTGTCTATCGGATGTTTATCACTAACAATGCTCGTACATAGAAATAGATAACAGCCCGTAGGTTGTGCGAAGCAAATCAGGGATAAAACTGAATATAACGTGCGGAATGTAAAATGCGGAATGTAAAGTGCGGAATGTAAATGAGACAAGTATTTACGTGGTTCAGCACTGAGGCCTACATCCACGGGGTAAAAAGGGGGTTTCATTATATGTGGATTGGTTACAAACGTAGTCAAATGAATTTTGGGATCTTAACTGAGGCAGCGGGATTAGGGCCTCTACTTACTTTCTAATTCTCTCCCTTTTTCTCCTTTTCAAAACAACTTACCCCTATCTCTTAGTGAGGAGGGGTTTTTATAGGGGTTCTGACGTGGGGTCCACTGAGGAAGTCGTTGCAACTTTATCGTCTTGTACTTTGTGCCAGTGCGCAGAGCTTCTTCGGTATTTATGATACCCCCATCGTTTTTTCATTATTGTCGAAGAGTCATGGTCGTTTCCTCCGTTATCTGGCTGACACGTGTGCTGCTCAAGGTGTTTAATGCGGGTGGTTGGGCCTTTGTACGCGCCAGACCACAGTCTTCTGCTCCAGTCGTGTCCGTTTCAGTTGGCTTCGTCCTAGCCGTCGATCTGGGATTTGCCTCGGGATGGGACAAAGTGAGCCCGAGGGGGTTTCCAGTCCTTCGCAGTGGTGCTTTATCTTGGTGCTCCTTGATTTGGAGCCTTCAGATCTGCTAGATGAAGGCCCCTTCTTGATCATACGTGTCTCTTGGATGCATGCCTGCGGCATCATCTCTTAATGCCTCGTGTCACATGATCCCCACGTGTTTACCCGAGGACACGTGACGAGTGGTGAAAATATGTGCATACAATTTGCCCCTTTTCTTCTGACTTAAGGCGTCAATTGAAGTAAGAGGAAAACTGTCGCATGGTAGGCTCGTAAAGATACCTACTACTATGTATAAACTGCAAGTGCACAGTGTCAACAAGAAACACAGGGCAAGCACAAGTCGAACCACAGAGACTTGGAGAGTGTAAGTTGAAGTTTCGCTCTTTCTAAACTGATTTAAATAAAAGTAACCAAAAGAGTTTGTTTTTGTCGATACGACGAGATATTGGCAAAGACTTAAACAGAAAATAATATTGAATTAAAATACGCAATTAAATCAAGGTGTAAATACTGAGAATATGGATACTAGGGTATTCAAATCCACCACTAACTTATGATATGCATTCAACTTGTAATATTATTCTTGTCCTTACAGCAGATTCAAGTCTACCTTATATCTAAGGTGTTTCTCCAATGGATAATTTAATCACAACTAAAGTATTTCTCCAAAGCATTAACTGTCTAATTAAAGCACAACTAATCTGAGGATCAATATTTGGTTAAGCACGAGTTGTAGCATAATCAACATAGAGATATTCTAACTACAATGGATACATGGCATACATTGTGAGAGCAAGATGTTGACAAACTTGGATTAAATTATATCTTTAAATAATTCTAAACTTTCAAGAACAAGATACAAGATATGAATACATACCAATGAGTTACGGCTTCATTTAAACCCTAGCAAATGAAACTAGAACATGAAGAAAATTACAACAAAACTGAAATTTGATAAACTAACATGAACAAGCTATTCTTGGATGAGTTTTCAACACAACAACCCTCTCTATTTATACACAAAAACTCTCACACACTTTGGATTCGAATTTTACTGTAGCAACCACTCAACAATTAAACAAAACATGTTTTCTTAATTGATGGATAGAATGGAATACAATGGGGGTGAGGTGGATGTTTTCGAAAGAATCCAATGGGAGTGAGGTGGATGTTTTGGAAAGAATCCAATGGGGGTGAGGTGGAAATGGATTTGGGACTTGGGTTTTGGATCATGGGTTTTTTAATCCCATGAATTTGTAAACCTGTTGCCACTGATGCGCAAGCGGGTTGTAACGCTTCCAACTTTCTGCTCTTTTGTCTTCTCAATTCTTCCAAGCTTTATTTAGTACTTAAAAACACAAAATTAATTAATACAAATATTTATTCTTGAAAATGGTAAAAATGCAGAATTTGGGATAATATATGACTTTGAAGTGCGAAAGATGAGTTAAGTGCCAATGAAAAGGTGTATGAATATGCAATATTTGGCACTCATCATCGCATATTTGCCACTCGCCCAATAACTTCCCCTAGATTCTAGGGCACGTTTCCCATTATGCAATAACTCCTTGTAATAACTCCTCCTTGAGAAAAGGGACGGTTTCAAATTTCTTTGATGTTTATAAGGGGGGGGAGAATGTGAAATAAATTTCAATCTGTCGGTCCTTCATTCTTTCCTCCTGTTGTTTTTCATTCTTCATTTTTGTTTGGACACCATTAACTGCTGCTACTGCTTCCACATGTTGCTGCTCTGTCTTGAATACGACCAGTCCTTGATTCTCTGTGTGCGACTGTTGCTCGTTCTTTATTGGCCGCGTTTTGTCGTTGTTTGAAGCTCTTGGTACAGGTAAGAGTTCGATCTTCGGCTTTTTTTCTTGATTATTAGTTCGACTTCTGCTGCTGTGATTTTGGTTTTAGTGATGAAGAACACAAAGGGCATTCTTGCCTTTGTTTTAGTGTTAATATTTTCCTTTGTTCTTTATTTTTGTCGAAAAATTTCTTCCGGCGACGTAAGTCGGTTAGGGTTTTTATTCTGCTCTCTGATAACTTTCTGGTATGTTTAGCTTTTTGATCTTTATTTGTGATTCTGCGGAACTCACAACTTGTTCATATGTCCGTATATATGGCTGATCGTCCACGGTTTCCTTACCAGACTCCGCCACCGAGTCCTCCTAGATCTCCTACGCATAGAGATCAGGACATGTCTCCGCTAGGAGGCTCTAGGGCCTCACAGGCTGATCTTCGTTCCCAGAGGGTTTCATCTTCTTCGGGTCATAGACATTCATTTTCTAGGAAAGGATATCTCCCGAGGGATCCCCCTGGTTCTAGGTAAGCTGCTACCCGCGCTTATTCCCGCACACCTGACGAGCCTAAAAACACGCAGGTTATTCCTCGAAATGAAGATTTGGATGTTCCTCCTCTTCGTTCCATGGCTTCTCCGATGCCTCAGCTGAATCCTCTGCCTCCTCCTCTGATGATACCTTCCATAGGAAAGTCTATCAGGGGTACTGGCTCAAAGGTTGAACCGCCTAAGAACGTTCCTTTAAAAAGGAAGTCCCCGGATACGAGCCCTTCAAAAGACTTTGTGCAGGACCCTACTGATGAGGAAGACGCTGCGCGGATTATACGGAGCATCCCGGTTGGTAAGAAAAAGGTCACTTTTAAACATATTGATCTGGAGATGTTTAAGGAGAAGCATGAACTTCAAGCCTTTGAGGTTCGTTTCTATGCCCCTGATGATGACGTTACTTATGATCTCATCTCGAGTTATCAATTCGATGAGTTTCATATGCTGACTACCGTGGGGGCCTTCGAGGCGGGTCTCATGTTGCCTTTGTACAAGTCAGGTGATTCTTTCTACTATGACGTGTTATCTGATCGCGAGGGTTCTTCTACGAATACCCACAGTCGTTCTGTGTCACAGTAGATGGGGAATTATCTCCGTGCTCTGAAGGAGTGCTATCTTCGGAGCAAGGGAGAAATGATGATGACTTGTTATACCACCGATCCGGCTGAGATGGAATGGTATACTCCCCAGAATTTCAATAATTCCTTCGGGGATTATATTAACAGTAGGAATCGTAAGCCGTGGAATGTGGTTCTTCGCAACATTGCTGCTTTCCGTGGCGAGGTTCGTCTTTTAAGTGAGGTGAGTGATGCCAAGTTGAAGTATGTTCCTGGCACTGAAGGGTCTGCTAACAAGAAGATTTTTCCTCCTCGTGAGAGGATTAAGCGCGATCATGACTATGAGTGGCATGCCACCATCATCGAGGTTATTGGTCCTTGGATTCCTGGTCCCCATGGGTGGCATCCTACTATTGGTAGTATTCCCCATGAGGTTCCCCATGTACGTTACGGAGATTTCTGCCCTTGGCGTCTGAATTTCGAAGGTAATTTTCCTTATGCCTTCGATGTCGTTGATGGCGATGAAGAAGAAAGTTCAGGCGCTGTTCTTCCTTCGAAGAGTACTACGACTGTGAAGGTGCAGATCCTCTAGTTGCCTCTTTTTTTCTTTACCCAAAAACAATTTTTGAGTAGAGGAGAAAAATGTTGATTTGTTTCCTTTGTTATTTTGTAGGTTGTGAAGAAAAGTAAGATTGGTCCCAAGCGCTCCTCCACTCTCGTTGTTGATGAGGCAGAGGTCCAAGAGGAGCTTACCAGTCCTGCTAATGATGATTTTGAGGAAGATGAGGACTTTCCCGATGGATAGGAGCGTACTGATACTTCTCCCCTACCCACGGAGAAGGTGGTGATGTTGTTGGTACAAAGGGTGCCCCTAATGGTAATGATGATGAGAATATCACCGTTGCTGGTGATGGTGGTGGGGACAAGACTGTTCAAGAATTCTCCTTTGGCAGAGTCCGTTCCGCGGGGGAGAGCTTTGATGTGAGCGTTGCCATGGGTCTTGACGATGAGTTTTCTCTACTTTCTCCAAACGATAATTGGGACGTGCCGGGCACCTCTGTTAAGGGGAAGGCTTCGGGTAGAACAGCCGCGGATGTTGATGATGTTGGGACATTTGTTGAGGGAGGGGAGGGAGTTGTTAAGAGTGCAACAGCTTGGAAGGTTCCCGCTACTGGGAAATCTTCTACTAGGTCATCTTCGGACGATTTCCCTCAATCTTTGATGCTGGAAGGCGACGATGCTGTTATTGCTTGGCTGAAGAATTTTTTTTTGATGTTTGTTCCAAATCCCGCTCATATGGATGCTAGGGAGAAGGATTCCGATGCCTATACTCATAGGATGATGCAGTTATCCACCGAAAAACAAGTCGCGGAGTTGTGGGACAAGAATCTGAGGTCGCTGGAGGCTACCGTAGTGGTTGACCCTACAACCACCATTGTTGACATGATGGCCATAGCTGATGGATATCAGTATGGTTATCCTCACCAGCGAATGCTAGAGGTACATCATGTTTTTCATATTTCTTTTCTGTGGGTATTATACGGTGCTCTGACATGGTGCCTTTTCCGGGAACGTATATGAGGAGAGAATACTGCAATCATGACTTGTACCAGTTTTTCAAAGCCAAGTCTCTTAAGTTAGAGGGTAAGCTTCGTCACAAAGAGGAGGAGATGGCTGCGTCTAAGACGGTTATCTCTGCCCGAGATAAGGAGATAAGTGAGCTGAAGAACCGTCTTAAGGGGAAGGAACAGCTGGGCAACAAAGAAGAGAGGCTTCATTTGGAGCTTGCCATGGTGCGTAGTGAGTTGGAGGCTGTTCGGGAAAATGCTTCATCTTTCACAGGTTTGTCTCTTGTTCTTGTTTATCGATGTTCTCTTCTAGCAATTTATGTTCTGTCTGAGTATCCCCAACCTATCTTCAGTGGGTGGAGTCCCTGAGTTGATATGGCTCAGGAGAGAGAGATAACGATAGAAGACCCGTATTGCCGAGCTAGTAGGGAAAATTAAGAGTGAGGCCGAAAGATGGGATGCCAAGGCCGAAATATGGCGTCTAAGGCATACTCAGATAGTTGATATGCAAAATAAGTATAACGCGGACCGTCGCCTTTTTAATGGCACTCTGCTGTGGACGCGTGACAATCTTCGTGAGGCAAGACAACTTGCTTCGTCTTTGTTGGCTAAGATGAATCTTATGGTGGAAGAGTTACGGCAGGCTCATTACTCCCGTGGTTCCGATATAATGGGGTACATACAACGTCTTGCCAAAGAAAAATATGATGCTCGGGCCGAAGCCTCTGCCATTGGCAAGGCCTTGGCCGCATCCCGGGATGACATAACTCGTCAGGCCGAGTCTAAGAGAAATCTCGAAGTTAATATGTACAGACTCAACAAAGGAATGGAGGAGCTAAATAATAAAGTCAACCATCTTCATTATTTGGACTCAATGAAGCAGGTAGATTTAGAGGCTAGTCAATTTGCTCATTCCACTCTTCAGGTGGATTATAAGAAAATATCCGACGAATATGACTTTCTTGACGAGGCTCGAGATGCGGTTGTTGACGAGGCTCGAGATGTGGTTGTTGACGAGTATGAAATAGCTTCGGCTAGAGTCGAAGGTATATATTTGCTTTACCGGGTGTGATTTTGTGTTTCGTGATCCTAACTCTTCGTCTTCTTTTTCAGAGATCTAGGGACAACTTCTCGCTGCAAATGAAAAACTTGACAAGTCTCAATCTGAGCTAGAGAAGGCTCAGACTGCCTTGGTGCAACAGGAGGGTCATACCTCGTATTTCAAAGGCTTGGCCATGTTTAACGAACATGCATCTCACTTGGCCTCCTCAAAAGTGGACCGTCTGTCTACTCTGTTGTCCCATGCCGAAATGCGAAACACCGCTATTACATACAAGGCTCGCTGTCAACTTGTAGAAGAGACGAACAGGGTTTTGGACAAGATAGAGCATGACCTTAAAACTGAGCATGGCATCATCAAAGACTATCCTCGTCATCCTAAACCTCCAGTCCTATCTGGTTCTTCGGGGCCCTCTTCAGGTGGGAGCGTACATTCGTCGCAGAGGGAAGACCCCACTGGTGGAGCTGAGTTATCCAAGTAGATTTTCCTATTAGTTATAGAGAGTTGATCCTTGTTGATTATAGAGTTTTTGTGGCATATGTCGAACTTATTTTGCTTATTTTGTTTTTTCTTTGCTTATTTTGTCGAACTTGTAATCAACTTCCATGGAATGGATCATCGTTTGTTGGCTATGTTCGCACGTGATCTTCTTTTAGCTGTGTTACTTAGTTAACCAAATGAGGTAGTGAAAATAAAAGAACGAAGTGTTTGAGTGAGATGCCGAAGGTATGTACCTTCGTGAACATCTTAAGACATGTCACCCCGCTGGATAATCCTTGGCCAGAGGATTCCCAGACGGTGGGGGTTGATGCAGCGTTCTAGGATATGGGGTATTAATATTTACACGTCCCTATTCCGTCGACCCGCTGACATAGAATAGTTGGAGATCTCTTTCTGCTGGATGCCTTCCCCATGGTATTTACACTTATAGACGCTGATAGGGGAGTCCTGAGAGATCCTTCCAATATAGGTGTGTCATTTTGGTTGTATGTTCGTAAATATATTTACAAGTATTGGTTCTACTAGTACGCCGCCCCTTGTATCGCCTTAGGTTAATTGCTTTTCAAAGACATACGCAATAAAGTTTGTTTGATTGATTCGTTGAGGTTTTCTATTCCTCGTCCAGAGATAGAAACATATTGACGAGAAGCATCATCTTCTTCTTCTGGCATTTTTCGCGCAGTTGCAATGTTTGCGCTGTAATTTAGGGATGGTATGGCTTGAGGTATTTAGCATTCCATGGATGTCGGAGGACTTTCCCTTTTAGGTTGCGCAAGTAATAGGATCCATTTCCCGCGATATCTTGTATGATAAAAGGTCCTCCCCATGTTGGTGCCAATTTGACCCACTTCTTTTCTCGTTGGTATTGGGGTATGGTTCTTAGCACATACTGTACTTCTACAAAATTTCTAAATTTAACCTTTTTATTGTAATCCCTTGCTAATTTCCTTTGATAATTTTCCATTTTTTGTAATGCTGCTTCCCTCCTTTCCTCGAGATCGTCGAGTCTTTCTAGCATCATGTCCGTGGTGAGGTTCTTTTCCCATGCTTCTGTCTTCGTGGTCGGCATGATGATCTCTGTGGGGATGACATCTTAGGCTCTGTAGGTTAGCAAGAAGGGAGATTCCCCTGTGGCTGATCTTCGGGTTGTTCGGTATGCACATAAGACTTTATGTAGTTGTTTGTACCATCGTCCTTTGTGCTCGTCTAACTGCTTCTTGAGAATGAGAGCGAGGGTCTTATTTGTGGCTTTTGCTAGGCTGTTGCTTTGAGGGTATATCGGTGTTGACTTGTTCTTTCGGATTTTGAAAGTGTCGAATAGTAAATCGATGTTTTTACCCTGTAGTTGCTTACCATTGTCAGAGACGATCTCTGCTGGGATTCCGAACCGGCAGATTATATTTGAAAAATGAATGTGAAGACATCCGAGTCGCGGATTCTAGCCAAGGCTTTAGCTTCTACCCATTTGCTGAAATAGTCTGTGGCCACTATCAAATTTTTTCTCTTTCCTGATCCTTAGATCAGGGGTCCCACGATGTCTATGCCCCATTTTGAGAATGGCCAAGGACTATATACTGAATTTAGCGTTGTTGCGGGTGCGTGGATTCTTCTAGCGAACCGCTGGAATTCTTCGCATCTTCTTGACATCCTGGCAGTGTCTTGTATCATTGTTGGCCAATAATACCCTTGGGTCTTTGCCTTGTCGGCCAGGGACCTTATCCCGCTGTGATTTCCCGCGTATCCTCGATGAATATCTTTTAGCACCAGGTGACCTTCGCTTCTGGATATGCAGCGTAGCAAAGGTCCGAGGAAAGATTTTTTGTATAAAACCTCTCCCATTAAGTCGTACCTTCCTGCTCTTGATTGTACCTTCCTGGCCTGCTTTAGGTCCGCGAGCAGTGTTTCTTCCTTGAGGAAGCGGTGGATATCGGACCTCCAGTCTTCTTCTTTGCTGAAGTCTTCGTCTTCATCTGCTCTTATGATGATATCGTCCTCTTGAAAGTCATCCGCGATGTATTCTCCCACATCAATGTCTGCTACGTCCCCTCCCGTGATACTCTTTTGGCTTGTAGTGTAGAGATCCCGGGAGGGGATTGAGGGTTCGTAGACCCTGGTGATTTTAATTGCCTATACATCTCTATTTTTTTAACATAGATGAGATGTATGCCGAAGCATCTGCATGCCTAAGCTCCTTTCTGCTTAAGTGCCGGAATATAATGTTTGGTATTTGATGTGCCAGTGTCTGGACTAAAGTCATATATGCTGACAAAGTTTTGCCGTATACATTATATTCCAGCTCTATTTGTCGGATGACCAGTTGTGAGTCACTGGTCAAGCGTACATTGGTTAAACCCATTTCTATATTAGACGCAGAGCATGTACAACGGCTTCGTATTCGACGATGTTGTTGGTGTGCTCTTTGAACTCTAGTATGAAAGCATGTATGATTCGGTCTCCGGAAGGGGTAGTGATTACGACGCCGATGCCTGCTCCTTCCTTGTTCCTTGAGCCATCGACAAAGACTTCCCATTGTCTTGGGTTAGCCGGCTCGAGTATATCGGCGGGATTTTTGCTTCCTTCGCCTCCTGGTAACCCGGCTATGTTGAGCCCATCGATGAGGATTTCTTCATCGTTGTCTAGTGGTAGGTCAACCATGAAATCTTCTAAGACTTGGGACTTCTGGGAATGTTGGAGCTCATGTATGATGTTGTATTGGTACAGATGAGTGTTCCATTTTGTGATTCTCCCAGTCTTTCCCGCGCTTTTGAGGATATCCTCTAGTGGGGATTTGCATGGAACGCAGATGTAGTGGGTCAGGAAGTAGGTCCTTAGCTTCTGGGTGGCCCATACTAATGCCAAGATGAGTTGTTCGATCTTTGTGTAATTCATGTCTGCTGTATTGAGAGTTTTACTGACGTAATAGATGGGATGTTCTATCTTCGTGTTGGTTTTAGCCAACACCGTGCTGACTGCATTCTCCGTTGCTGCTATGTACATGGACAAAACCTCATCGGGATCGGGTTTTTGCAGAATGGGGATTCCAACAAGATAGTCCTTGATTTCTTTGAAGGCTTCCTCGCACTCTGTTGTCCATTCAAACTTGCTCCCTTTTTTAAGGATGTCAAAAAAGGGCTTGCATCTGTCTGAGGATCTGGATATAAACTCCCTAGCGCTGCTAGGGAGCCATTGAGTCTTTGGACTTCTTTTAGGTTCCTTGGAGATGACATTCCTGCAATGGCCTGAATTTAGGCAGGGTCCACTTCAATGCCCATTTTTTTTACCAGATATCCGAGGAATTTTCCCTAAGTAACACCGAATGTGCATTTCTCCGGGTTTACCTTCATGTTATGTTCTCTATTTTCCTGAAAGATATCCTTCAGATCTTGGTGGTGATATTTCCACAGCTTGTTTTTGACTAGCATATCGTCCACATAGACTTACAAAGTGTTTCCAATCCATGGATTGAAAATAGTGTCAACCATCCTCTGGTACGTTGCCCCTGTGTTTCGGAGCCCGAAGGGCATCCTTACGTAGCAGTAGAGGCCATGCGGGGTGTAGAATACTGTATGATGTTGATCTTCTTCTGAAAAGAATACTTGGTTGTACCCGGAGTATCCATCCATGAATGACATATCTTCGTACCCTTCGACCGCTTCGACCAGCTGGTCGATGCTTGGTAAAGGGTAACTGTCCTTGGGGCACGCTTTGTTGAGGTTGGTGAAATTGATGCATATTCTCACCCCGCCATTATTTTTAGATACGATGACCATGTTTGAAATCCATGTTGGATATTTGACTTCTTTGATAAATCCCGCTTCTAGTAGCTTACAAAGCTCTACCTCGACAGCTTTGTGATATTCTGGAGCTACTTTTCGTACCTTTTTCCTGAAAGGTGGCGTGCCTTGATTTATGCGAAGCTCATGATGGATAGTCTTAGGGTCGATTCCTGGCATGTCTCCTAGATTCCATGCGAAAACATCTGCATATTATGTGAGCAATATTTTTAAGGATGCCTCACGCTCCTCATCCATCAGCGTTCCGATCTTAATCATTCTTGGTTCTCTTTCAGCTCCTATATTTATTTATTTCACAGCTTCTACAGGTGTAAACATGGATTTTGATTCCCCTAGGAGAGGAATCTTCTTTGATTGCTATTTGGTAGACTCTTTGCCTTCCTTCATGGCTGAGGTACTTGCCTTCGTGTTCCCAATCGTAGGTTCCTTTGAAAGGCTTCTTCCGGAGATTTCTTCTAGGTAAGCGTCGATCGCTTTTTCTTTCGCGGCTCCCTTATTTCGGGATCTTCGGTTCTTTCGCTGCTCATCTTGTTCGCTGTTGATCTTGTTTTGCAGAGTTTGACACTCCCGTGCCGTGACTTGATCTCCTTTTATCTCCATTACCCCTTGGGGGGTTGGAAACCTGAGGTACTGGTGGTATGTAGTGGCCACTCTCTTGAGTTTATGCACCCATCTTCGACCTATTATGGCATTGTATGGCGAAGGTGCGTCCACCACCCTGAACCGAGTGTCGACCTTCATTGGCCCTGCATCAACTTGTAAAACAATATCCCCTAAGGGTTGTGTGCTTCTCCATTGAATCCGTAGATAGTGTAGTATGAAGATAATAATTGCTCATCATTAAGTTCCATTCATTTGAATATATCATAGAATAGAACATTAACGGAGCTTCCCCCGTCAATGAGGATTTTTTTGATATTGCATCCTGCAATTGGTAATGTGAGAACCAGGGGATCGTTATGATCCTTCATATCTTCTTCTACATCGTCTGTGTCGAAGATCATGGGTGCGTCCATCCATTGTTCGTGTTCGTCCACTTCTTCCCCATCGATTTTGTATAGCTCACAATAGTCTACAAACTGCTTCCTCAGTCTCTTTCCTATCTGAGCCGTTAGGGAGGGTCCCGCGGACTCAGAACATGAGATGGTGTTAAGGGTGCGGTTGCCTTCAGGTAGTTGGACTTGCCTGCTCCGCTTGGCTTTATCTTCATTGTCCGTTTTTTGCACATATTGCTTGAGGTCTCCCACATCTACCAACTTTTGAATCATCATCTTTAGGTTCTTGCATTTCTCTGTCAAGTGACCGTTGAAGCAATGATATTCATAGTATTCTTTGGAATGTTCTGATCTAGGGGGATGCTTCCCCTTGGACCATGGCCAATCTAGATTTTCGTGGCCATTGATTTCTTTCAAGATGCGCGAGTAACTGGCATTCATCTTTGTGTAGACCTGGTCTTCGAATTTTCGATTATCCCCTCGTCGATCATCCCTGCGCTCTCTTCTGTATTCGTTAGGGCGTTCACCTAAGTTTATCTTTTTTGGTCTGCTGGATTGTTCCGCGGAGTTTGTGCGTGATGGACGTTGGGTCTGAGCTCTGGGATTTTCCCGTTGGATTTCTTCTAACCTGGCATGTTTTTCTATGATTACTCGAAGGTCTCCCTCAGTAGCAGGGACGATGCCGTGGATTTCTACAAACAGGGGGCTCATCCTGTCGAGCCCCCACTTGTAACAGTTAATACTGACCACATGGTCTACGTTTCTGATGGCTTGGCAGATCTTGTGCCATTTTTCCATGTATTCTCTGATCCTTTCTTTGTACTTGACTGCTAGTGAGAAGAGCTTGTCCATTCCGGTGTTCACCATTTTGTTGTACATATAAGTTGTCAAGAACCTCTCGGTAAGTTGATCGTACGAGTTAATGGAATTTGGTGGCAAGTTGTCGAACCAGGAGAGGGCAGATCCTTTCAAACTTGAAGGGAAGTATCTGCACAATATGGCTTCGTCATAATTCCATCGTGCCATTATTCGATTATAATAACGAAGATGAGCGGCGGGATCGCTGGATCCATCGTAGCATTCGAAGGCTAGGACGGGGCATTTCTGGGGAATGAGAGCCTTGGCTAAGTGTTGTGTTAGGGGGGTGGTGCTTGCTTCCTTCATCACTTGCTCCAATCTCCCCCCCCCCCCTCCTTTCCTATCTTTTAGTTGTTTGATCTCCGCCATCATCTCGGCGCGGAGATCTTCCATTGCACGCTGATGTTCTTCTTGAGAATAGGATCGCTCCGTCCGCGGGGTATCACTGTCGAAGTAGTCCGAGTTATGGGGGTTATAATCTGGGTCGGATCTTCATCTCATTATCGTATATTTTTGATTCAATGGGTCTGGGTTGTTAACCAGTACCATCCTGCGATCTCGATTCGGTCTTGGTGCCATTGAGATAGCCTCGTCGTGCTGGACTCTCATATCCATGCTATGGGTAGCTCTATCCCTGATTTGCTGATTTTCCTATGCCAACAAGGCTACCGCGTCCTCGTATGTCTTTTGAGTTCTTCTTAATTCTTCTAGCTCTGCCCTCATCTGGGCAGATTGATTCGATTCCTGATTAGGGGTTCTCTCATGTATCTGTCCTTTCGCTTCTATCGTTTGATCTTCGTCGATAATTTGAATCAAGGGTTCGGGCGGATCCTTCTGCGGGTTTTGCTGCCCCGTTGGATGCTTAACGTGCTGGCTCGTTATTAGGAGCGGTTAGTTGACTTAGAGTGGAACATTTTGTTCGTTGGTGAGAGGCATCCCATAGAGAGGCTGTCGTATTCCTGACTCTGCCATCCCTTCACGCGGTTCGTGCGGTCGGGTGACAACGGTCAGTTTAGAGGCCCCTCCCTTGGATGCCCCGGTCTTGGAAGCTACAGCTTTTGCATACGCGGCCTTTAGAGCTTCCGCTGCAATAGCGCTGGCATCCAAAGGCCTCGAGCTTTCTGCTCCATTTTGCGTTTTGTCTGCGGCTTTGAGCTTTTCGCCCTTTTTCTAGATCCGGGTCATTACCGGTGTTGTCCTCGGTGTTTCTTTTGATGAGACCCTTGTTTTTCCTGTATCTTTGTTCTTCTCCATTTATTATGTTTTCTGCAAAAGTTACCACGCACAAAGGAAAGGAACGGTTCAAGGGGAACCCGTTAGTAGAGTCCTGGAAATAAAACACCACAGGTTTGGAGAGGTTTTCCGGCTGTTATTGCCCTTTTCAGGGGTATCCGATCTCTTTATTTCATTGGTTTATTCCACAAAGTTTGACTGCGAGCAGGCGGGGTTTTCACAAGTAAAGTAGATATGATGAAAGGTATATCCGCGCAGGGACTTATTCGTTAAATGCTTTTGAAGATGTAGATCTACCAAAACATACGTGGATTTAAACACACATTTCATTTTTCGAAGATAAAAGCTTAAAAACGCTTTCAAAGATGTAGATCTATCAAAATATACGTGGATTTAACCGTACGTTTCATTTTTCGAAGACAAAAGCTTAAAAATTCTTTCAAAGATGTAGATCTACCAAAATATACGTGGATTTAACCGTACGTTTCATTTTTTGAAGACAAAAGCTTAAAAACGCTTTCAAAGATGTAGATCTACCAAAATATACGTGGATTTAACCGTACGTTTCATTTTTCGAAGACAAAAGCTTAAAAACGCTTTCAAAGATGTAGAGCTACTAAAATATACGTGGATTTAACCGTACGTTTCATTTTTCGAAGACAAAAGCTTAAAAACGCTTTCAAAGATGTAGATCTACTAAAATATATGTGGATTTAACCGTACGTTTCATTTTTCGAAGACAAAAGCTTAAAAACGCTTTCAAAGATGTAGATCTACCAAAATATATGTGGATTTAACCGTACGTTTCATTTTTCGAAGACAAAAGCTTAAAAACGCTTTCAAAGATGTATATCTACCAAAATATACGTGGATTTAACCGTACGTTTCATTTTCCGAAGACAAAAGCTTAAAAACGCTTTCAAAGATGTAGATCTACAAAAATATACGTGGATTTAACCGTACGTTTCATTTTTCGAAGACAAAAGCTTAAAAACGCTTTCAAAGATGTAGATCTACTAGACGATTCGTGGGGAGACCCATAAATAGGTTATCTGCGTATTTTCTACGAGTGTTAAAGGGACAAACAAGACGCTCAAAGCACTGCTATTTTCAGAGAGCGATGCTCAGAGCGGCCGGAGTGTTCAAATCACAGGATAAGATAAATCTTTTACCGGGACAGAGTCCCTGTTTCTAGCGCCAAATTGTAAACACATAAATCACGATTAATATATACAAGTTCACAAACAATGTTCGCGCACATTGGAATCCACATATTAGATATAATACGCGTAAAACGAAGAGATTATACCGGTTCATCGACTCTGAGTCTTAGGACTCGTCCTTGTCTATCGGATGTTTATCACTAACAATGCTCGTACATCGAAATTGATAACATCCCGCAGGTTGTGCGAAGCAAATCAGGGATAAAACTGAATATAACGTGAGGAATGTAAAATGCGGAATGTAAAGTGCGGAATGTAAATGAGACAAGTATTTACGTGGTTCAGCACTGAGGCCTACATCCACGGGGTAAAAAGGGGGTTTCATTATATGTGGATTGGTTACAAACGTAGTCAAATGACTTTTGGGATCTTAACTGAGGCAGCGGGATTAGGGTCTCTACTTATTTCTAATTCTCTCTCCCTTTTTCTCCTTTTCAAAACAACTTACCCCTCTCTTTTAGTGAGGAGGGGTTTTTATAAGGGTTTTGACGTGGGGTCCACTGAGGGAGTCATTTCAACCTTATCGTCTTGTACTTTGTGTCAGTGCGCGGAGCTTCTTCGGTCTTTACGATGCCCCCATCGTTTCTTCATTATTGTCGAAGAGTCATGGTCGTTTCCTCCGTTGTCTAGGTGACACGTGTGCTGCTCAAGGTGTTTAATGCGGGTTTTTGGGCCTATGTACGCGCCAGACCACAGTCTTCTGCTCCAGTCACGTCCGTGTCAGTCGGCTTCGTCCTAGCCGTCGATCTAGGATTTTCCTCGGGATGGGACACAGTGAGCCCGAGGGGGTTTCCAGTCCTTCATAGTGGTGCTTTATCTTGGTGCTCCTTGATTTGGAGCCGTCAGATCTGCTAGATGAAGGCCCCTTCTTGATCATACGTGTCTCTTGGATGCATGCCTACGGCATCATCTCTCGATTCCTCGCTTCACATGCTCCCCACGTGTTTACCCGAGGACTTGTGGCGAGTGGTGAAAATATGTGCATACAGGAACATATCATATGGTATTAATGATTTCAACTCATAATCAGCATTGGAATAACCACAAGTCTTTTTTCGCAAAATTAATCTTCTCTTCATTCATCGTCAGCTTGTTGCCTCTGCTATTTTGATATTCATTATTAGAGATAACTCGATTCATTTTTATTTATTTTTTAGAAGCGATTGTTGATGCTCTCTCTCTTGAACTCTCTGTTTGTTGTTCTTCAATATCTCTTTTGATGTTTATTTTCTGCAAAAATGCTTGCGAAGAAAAATGTCTGCGAATGAAGTATTTTCTAAGAATTGAACTCTCTGTTTGTCTTCGCCTGAGAATTGATATGCACCTTAGTTGTTGTCTTTGCCTAAATTTACTGCCCTACGCGATTTCCTAAATGCGAACAACACATTAACACAATCAAGAGATGAAACAGCTTTTGCATAAATTCTTCAAGGTTCTCCAGTTGATGCTTTGAGTCTGTTCTTTTCGAATCAGTTATTATCATTCATCCTGGAAAGTTTATGCGAAAGTCTTTACATCCTTTAAATCCAATCAACTCTCTTGTTATGCTGTTGAGTTGAGTCCATTTCGCGCTGGTTATTCTGGTTTCTCTCGTCTTTTGTATGATATTTATCTTTGTCTTTTCTTTTTCTTTTATTTTGGTCCAGATTTGTTTTTCTGACATCATCTTTCTAAATTCTTTGTCTTAAGTATACTCCACCATGCATAAAGATCTGAGATATTCGCAGAGATATTTTGTATTCGCAGAGACATTTGTATTCATGTCTTCCTTCTCTTGTATTTTGATGACCGGTGGTTGTCACTATTTTTGCATGGACTTTTTTCTCCACGAGCTAATTGGTTTGAATATGAAGGATTGAGCTGTCTTATCCTATTCGTCTTCCTTCTCAGCTGCTAATTGAATCTGCATCGGTTGATCTGCTACTCTGATCTCCCAAGTATCCATGCAACTCATTAGTCAAGTTAGTGATGGGATATTATCCCCATACATTGCTTTCTTATCGTTGGATATTATCGCCCTTCTATCATCTTCGCATGGTTTGCTTGCTTTTCATCATGTGCTGCTCTCTTCGTCGTTCGTAAGCTTTTTCTTGCTTTTGGCTGTTTACGTATATGAATCTTGTCTTCGCATAAGAGTTCATTTTCACCTAAGTTGTAAATAACTTAAGTGATGTTGCTGATGAGGCTCCGACAAAGTTAACTTTAATTAAAATTCCTACAAATGCAAGTTTGGTTGCTTTAATTCTATGAACTTCCATTAATCAGCACTATTTAAATAATCACTAAAGTAAGAAATAATAGGAGATAAGGAAGATGGGAATTTTCCATTTTGCTCATACTGCTCTCAATCATTGTAGCTGGTTCATCTATAGAGAGTCATGTTTTATAGTTCGTCAAGTTGTGATGAATTTTTCGATGTTTCATGCTTTATAGTTCTCACGTGTTGCTTCTTTATTTATCTTGAGAAATTTTAGAATTAATTTGTTGATGATGAAACTGGCAGATTTCATCTTCCGCATCATTCTATTAGTTTCGACTTCAATGCGGCTTGACTATCTTCCCTTGCTTCCTTATTTTCAATCCCCCTTGGTATGAATAAGTTATCATTCTTCTCCCTTACGGATTTAACTTTTGCTTCCTAACCAGTGCTGAATCTGTGCGCTTTGTTCTTTGCTTTCACTTGTGCGGCTTTTCATCTCAAGAAATGTTCTTGCGTTCCTATTATCCTTCTTCACACTTGCTTTTATTCTTTTCCGGGTCAACTAAACTGGATGAATCTTCACCATGCTGTATGAAGTCTTCCTTCGCACCTGCAAAACATATATTTATTCTCACTGTTGGATATCATGATTGTCTCTTCTTTGGTCGACTGATTATTGAGAAGATAAACTTCGCAGACTCTCTATTTTCCATAGTCCCCTATACTTTCGCCTCTTGCTGTTCTTGTGCGTTCTCTTCGCATATTCCCTTTTTATTCGCAAGTGATGTGTGTGTAGAAATTGCGCAAAATAAATAAAGCTCTCATCTCCATTTCCTTATTTTTCGCAAAATATGGGAATTTCGCAAAGCTCATTTTATAATTTACACGGAAGTCTGTTGTTCTCTACACATTAAGGAAGTAATGATTTGTGTTGAGAAGCCACTGCATCTCCTGATCTATTCGTGTAGCTCTTTCTCTGTTGCTGCTGACAATGGTACTGTGATAATTTCTTTGTCGAGAATCAGTTGCCAATGAGTTCCTTGTTTGATGGTTTTCTGCGAAACTATGAAATCTTTGTCCTTGTCTGTTCCTGTACCAACTCGTGTGAATGGCTGGTGCTTCATTCCTTCACATAAATTTCCGAGTACGTTTTTACCGCAATCTCCTCACGGTGATCCCTCATGAGCTATCTTGTTCGCGTAGCTTTATTCTTTAATTCTCCAAAATTCCTTCCCTTGTCTTCGCATGGAGCTAGTCCTTGCTTTGCTTTGTTCGCACTGATCTCTCTACATATTCTTTGTTTAATATGTTTTTGAATATTATTTGTTCGCTGGTGAGAAAATGGTGATAGCTCTATTATTTTCTCCCTCGCTGCCACTGAGAATTATGATGGTCCTTCTATTGTTTATCATTAACAGTACATGCTCAAAGAAGATTTTGACTATTTATCACTGCAAGCAATTAATTAATCTAGTGAATAATATTTTAAGCTTTAAGGAAACATTGACACTCAAAGAATTAAAATATCATGAAATGAGTACGTAGAATAAGATCCATAAGTTTGTACTTCGCATTTCTGATTTTGAAAGAATTTTTCTTAAGAGAACATCTGTTCTAAAGCTCCCAGATCTGATTTTTAAACACAATTGCTAAACATAAAATTATAGAAAGGTGAAAAAAATTTGTTCGAGAACTAAATTTTATAGAAAATATAGACTGGTTTTTGAATGAATTTTTTCTAAAATATTTGTTTTTAAACTCCAAGATCTGGGAGATTGTACACAAAATCACAAATATGTGGAAGAAATTTATCCTTTAAACAAGTTGTTGACGAAGATGATCCGTTTAATTTTACTCCCATGACAGCTTTTTTCCAATCTGTTCCTATACTCCATCGTCTATCTTTCTTTATTTCACTTTGGTGTTGTTGTCCTAACTACGTTTCTGTTATTGATTCTTCTTGTATCTGTCTTCTCCTTTCTCCTTAGACTACAAGTTTCGGTCAGATTTGTTATCCGAAAATGCGATAAACTCTTGGAATTTCTGTTTTTCTCCCTTAAAGCTTACAAATCCAGTGGAATTCATCACCAACAGTAGCCAATTTTTCTAAACTATCTTGAACCAACAAGATCAGTCCCTGTTTCTAGCGCCAAAAATGTAGTTGCAGGAAATCCCACAACACACCCCCTAGATCTAAACTTATTTGATAATCCAAATAAATATAAAAGTGCTAAAATTATAAATGGACACTAAGATTTTTTACATGGTTCGATCAAGTTGATCTACATCCATGGTTCTTCACTATAATTGTTTGAATTTACATAGGTATTACATTTAGAACCTCCATTAATGAGTTTTTGGAGCTCTCTATATCTAGTTTTTGAGGAAGAAGATGATAAAGAAAATAAAGTCTCTCTCCAAAAATTTGTCTCTCTCTCTCTTACAAATGTGTGTCTCCCCTTTTCTCTCTCCTGCCTTTCTCTTTATATAGGATATTGCATAGTGGATGACAGCTATATTGTCCCTTATCTTCGGATCTGGCTTGCGGAAATCTCGCAAAAGCTTTAATGTTAGTCTTCGCAAACACTCTAAACTTCGCAGGATCATCACTCTTTTCTCATGTTTCTACCATCGCCATCTGTTACGTCATTTTTCTTATCCACTTGCGACACTCGCAATTTGTTGTTGATGAAGACTTCGCAAATGTGTTCTTGTTTCGATATTCTGATCCTACAACAACCACAACATCATCCTTCCACTTGAGGTTAGTGATATTTGACTTGAACTGTTTCATTCCCTAACGTATCTTTCAAGTCGTGCATATTGGAAACATAAAATTGTGAAGCATGAACACTCTAGATAGACATAGTATTAAGGAATACAATACGAGGTTTATTGCTTAACCATTAAACTTTGTATATAAGACATCAACATAATCGTATAAATGCTATTGTGATTATGTATGGGTATGAGGTGAGGATTTCATCCTAGGAACCAATGTTTTTACATGTATTTTAAGGAAGTAAGTTCATGATCTTGTGTTGTGAACCGAAAAGGAAATCGCCTGGCGTTATTGGGGATGTTCTTCGTTGCATATCTTATGAACGACCAATATGTGTGATTAGTATAACCGTTCATGACTTGTTTGTGTTCTTGGTAAAACTATTCACATGAGGCGTGACTTATGTATTGGTATGACTTTATTGGTGAAACCGATCTTAAGTAATTACCTGAGGTATGATCGAGTTTGTGTGTGTAATACCTAAGACTGGGTAAAGGGCAACCGATCCTAGTAAGAGGTGCAACACATACAAAGGGTAATCGATCCTTGTATGAGGTGCAACAAGGTTTATAGCAGAAAGGGGAACCGATCCTATGAACATGTGCAACATATTTTTAGGCAAAGGGGAACCGATCCTATGGAAATGTGCAACACATATAAGTTAGATACCATATATATATGGGGAACCGATCCTAGTACCTAGTCAACCAAAGTTTGGTAAGCTAGTGTGACTATGCACAGTGCTCACATGGAGGTAGAACCGAAACTTGTTTTGGTAGAACCGTTAAACCCATAGTTTGTGATCGAGTGTTACTTGATCAATCACATAGTTCTTGAAAGTCATATGAACAAATTCTAAACTTGTTTGGAAGCGTGGTAAATCGGTTTCAAGTGAGTAAGTATGAAAAATGACTTACAAGAGAAAGATGTCGACACACTTTGAACATGTGCATTAATGCGTATCGTTTATTGTTCAAAGATATTCCTTAATAGCTAAGAAGGAAGTAAATCCCAGGATCGAATTTAAATGAGTTAAGAATCTTTTAATTAAGGTTTTTAATTATATATGGAAAATAAGAATTAGTAATGTGCATTTACTAGTTAAAGATTTTCCAAGGAGATTTCGATCATTAATTTGGACAGTGCATTCTCAGGAATTATGAAAACAGAATTTGGAAATTATTATTGAATATCTTGAGAATATTTTCGGTTTTGGAAATTCCTTGGTGTCCAAACTTCCTTGTCTATAAATACTTTGAGTTTGCATTTCTAGCAAACTAATCCTTCATGACAATAAACTTCCTCTGTTGTACTGTTACTGGTGAAGCCGCCTATTCGAAGAGGAGAGTAACCTAATTAGGGGAAATCTCTTACGGCCGCTCAGTTTAAAGTCTTATTTGGGATTAAGAAGCTCTAGTGCGTACCGTTGGTGGGAAACTAGATAATTGCGGTTAATCTTTAGTTTTCATATTGATTTGATTTACTAACGGTGGTTGAACTTTGATTGTACCTAGTTTGTTTATGCTTGAGGTCTTCTCTTCTGAAAAAAGATTCACTCAAACTAGTTCAAAGTTTCGACATGGATCTTTAGATAGTTGTTAGATCTAAAGATGATCTTGTGATAATCCATTGTTAACAGACTCCGTTCTATGTGTGGTTGATCACAAGAGATTCAAGTAGTTATGTGCAGGTATTTATTGAAGATCTAAGAAGATTTCAAGACAAATAAGAGATACAAGATTTCTGACTTGGTTATATAAATCTTTGGTGTGCACAATACTTATTTTGGTAATAGAGGATCCAACTATAATCGATTTATCCTTGTGGTATTTTGATAGAATAGTTGTGTAGATCGGAATCAATACATTTCATTGGGATTAAAGGTATTGATAGCAAAATCTTAACGATTACCTTTTAGTGATTGAACATAAGATAGATCTTGGAACCTGGCAAAGGAGTTTATGTTAAGATAAACAGAAGACCCTTTGTCCAACTCATATCACTTGGTTAAAGATAGTTGATACCAAACAAATTTGTTGTTCATTTACTGATTGGAATACGAACCAAAGGAATTGGTCCAAGTATGTGACTTGTTTACAGGTCGGAGGCGTGGGAATACAGATGGAACTAGGTGAACTATAGGTTTAGTTGCTTGGTCTCAACTATATGAAGTTGGTTTATTTTGTATAGCGGCTTAATCCTGAGAGTATTCAATTCTGGACAAGGTCTCGGGGTTTTTCTGCATTTGCGGTTTTCTCGTTAACAAAATCTTGCTGTGTAATTTACTTTATATTTCCGCATTATAATTGTTTTATTATAATTAAAGTAAATTACACAAACGTTAATTCCTATTTACTTGATACGTAATCCTATTGAGTTTGGTTAAGTCCGAACCTTTGTATCAAGTAACACACTTTGTCGTTGTATTGTATCGATCTTGTATCCATAGACAATCACACAAAGTGTGAACCGATTTGTTGTATTGTCTCGATCTCGTATCCATAGACAATCACTTTCGGAGAAAGGACTTATATGAAGGAAAAGTTTTAGATTGAGGTATATTTAGGTACACTCGCCTTTTCAGGTGGTTTCACTTTTCTCGGACGATAATGTTTATAACGGATGGGTTATCTGTTATTTACAAACCGTAATTGTATCACTCCATGTGAATTGGTCATATCTTCAAATATGCTTTTCATAATTTTTAGGAGGAACCCTGAAAAGGAGAAAGAACCCCATGAACTACCAATGTGTGATATTGCTACGATGATGGTACGTAGGCTAAGTATATGATTCTTTTTTTTTGTATACGTTTCTCAAATTATGTACCACTATTAATTGAATGATGCGAAAATAGGTCAAGAGAGCTAAGTGTATTTCCAGGGGATTGATCTGTAACACTGAGGAGGTTTTATATTTGGATTGCGACGAACAAAGAACACTGATTAGGAGGCTTCAGGAGTTACATAATCCATCGAAGGATAATCTCTATAATAATGACGAGGATGATTGGATCAGTCTTTCCCAAACTCCCGACAGTTCTTCAGCATCTTCTGAGGATGTTCCTTCGATTATTGGTGGTAGTGGATGATTGTAGCTTATGTACTTGTTTAAATCATTCCAGCTTATGTTTATTCAGAATTTTAGCATGTTTTAGGTTATGGATTTGGGTGATTTACTTTTCAGACTTACTTTTCATTATGCAGACTTAATTTTGAATGAATGGATACTAGTGTTTTGATTCTTAATGTATCAGAATCCTGTTTAAGTATAATATGATACTAACATTCCATGGAAATTTACGGCCAGGATTTCCAGCCATAAGTTTGATTACCGGCTAGGATTACCAACCGTAAAACTAACAGTACCCATATTTACGGGTAGGAATCCTGGACGTAATTGGTTTTACAGTTTGGTTTCTCAGTCGTAACGGAGTATAATCTGAAATTGATATTCCAAGAAGAGTTACGACCAGGATTATCAGCCGTAAAATTGACAGTGCCCAGAAATACGGGTAGGATTCCTAGCCGTTACTGACTTTTCGGTTAGGTTTCCCAGCCGTGATGCATAAGAACATCTCACTTGGGTCATTACGGCTAGGTCATGTCATCGTATGACCTGGCCGTAAATACCTCTAAATAACCACATTTTCATCATATTATCATTACAAACACATAATAAGAGTTAAACTAGAATCTTCATATATAATGAGTGATTCAAAATACATAAGTTCACACCACATTGTTATCATATTATCATTTTAATCATCACCCTACAAAAAACATTGTTATCATATACCTTCACACGACATTTACTCATAGTCATCCTCATCGGAACTCATTAGTACACACAACGGGCCATCCCTCGAAAACTGTAATGCATCCCACAATTGAAATCTTTGCTCGAACCTATGACACCAGCCCATTGGTATTTCGCCATCACATCCGTCTACCTTCCTTAATGGAGGTAATGGGTATCCATCTTTCAATTGGAGGACGATATAATGGGTCATGTTCACGAACCCCATGATGACTATATTTGGAGATTCTTGTTCGGTAAAAATACATCTTGTTGGTGCGTATGTAACACTATGTGCATTGGATATGGGATGAATAACGCAATGGAATGTGTTTGCGAGTAGATGGCCACATATTGG
The DNA here is from genome assembly GCA_023529315.1 of Papaver bracteatum. Lineage (NCBI taxonomy): Eukaryota > Viridiplantae > Streptophyta > Magnoliopsida > Ranunculales > Papaveraceae > Papaver > Papaver bracteatum. Next base: position 355,374 of record JAJJWX010001799.1, on the reverse strand, counting down.
CATTCTCATCCAATATTCACTTGTCAATGTAGTGTTTCCCATTAAACGCCGTTCAAATGCTTTGAACTCCTCGTTTAGCATCACCTCCGCGTCATTTCTTTCGAATCTCATCATTGGCTTGTATAAATCGGGGAAAACACATAGTTCAAGCAAACACTTTTGCCTTACATAAGTAATTTGGTCGTCACACCATTCTTTTGCCTCCTCAAAAGGTCCAAGTTGATCTACGAATACATGGTAACCACAATTTCCGTCGCCCTCAACATCGTCGGTGGACTTGACGTACTGATGAATAAAATATGGTAAAAAATGCATGTAATTTTTGTATATCATGTAAGTAGGTCGGATATAATTACCTTCCTCATCTATAGGGGGTGATTTCATCGGACCTACATCCAAGATAACTGTCTCTTTCTCACCATCAAGGTTACTAACAACTATTTGTGGGGTGATTTGCGATGGTTTGACCATCGCTAATTTTCCTTTGACATCATTACCTCAGCTTCTCGCTAATTGATTAATACCAACCGCACCACCAACTTTTTTGTGGACACTACTAGCTTATTTTATTGTTGAACCTTGTTGGGATGGAACTACCGGGTCTTTAATTTTGACTCCACTATCAACTTTTCTTTTTGAAATTTCTTGAGATGCAATAACCACATTCTTCTTGCGGCTTTTTACCTTCATTCCACTAGCTCATCTTGGTCTGCCTTTTTCCATTTCCTTTCGTTTAAGGGTGTACAACTCATTCAACTTCTCAAAACTTGAAAGATATCTTCGCATTGAAGGAGTCAATTGTGGACCCTCTTGAACCTTTCTCTTACCTTCTGCACTTTCTTGATTCTTTGTTATCTTCTTCGAAGGCCTACCCATGCCTTGCCCCTGGTTAGGTTCTAAAATATCATCTCTAGTGAATGGACGGTTGAATTTCCGCATTTCATACAACCAAAGTTGTCTTCGCCGGTAGTGAAGAAGGATACTTCTCAAAAAGTTCCTTGTGTACCTCCGTGTCACAAAACACATCCCCAAAACCTTGATCTGGTGATGGATCTTTAAAATCTAGTTCTTTCCAAAATAGATCTATATCTTCGATCAGAATCATCCTTGTGGGATAATTTGATACCACATGCCTACATTGGAGCCCCATAGCCGACTTAATGGGACAATTACATCTAATTCCATGTGGAAAATTATGTTCCTCCCAAGCCTCCACTTTCGTTATCATTTTTAGGATTGCCCATTGAGAAACATATAAACTTATTCCTCGGATCCAAGGGCTTTCCCGGTAGTCAACAACCGTTCTAGATCGTCTCTTTTCAAAATACCCTTTAATTCTATGGAGATCACGCTTGAAATACTCGACCATATCTTCAAAAACAATAACGAATCCACCATCACAACCATTTAACTTACTCTTGAACCGATAATGAGCCGACTTCACCATGCTTGTGGGTTGATTGTCATAATGTCTATAATGGTTTACCCATGCACTAACAAACTTTTCTTTGTGGGGATCCAATAACTCGTTCTTCAAATATGTTATAACATCCGGGTAGGTTGACCATTTTTCCATTACAAAACTCTCCCTTTGGAAATATAATGGTTCCGTGAGTGACCATATTAGTTGTTCCCAATCAACTTGAAAATCCGCCCAAAGCACCTCGGTTATCTTGTCATTCATCTCAAAGTTTTCTTTCTCTTCTTGTTGTTTCTCCAACGGTAGATTTTTAATCCTCCCCATATCAGTCTTCTTTGCTGGCCTTATAACCCTCTTGCAATTAGTTTGCACATTATTCCATATATGAAACGTGCAAAGATGATGATGTGCGTAGGGATGGCCCACATCAATGCTTGCTCCTTATCCGTAATCAACACCCGTGGAGTATAACCTTCTTGATACAATAACTTCACCTTTTGCAATGTCCACAAATAACTTTCCTTCGTCTCGTCTTTCAAGAAACAAAATGCAATGGTAAATGTTGACTTGGTAGATGTTTTCCCAACAAAGTTCAATATCTGCATGTTGTACTTGTTAGTTTTATACGTGCAATCCATAAAAATAATTTGATGAAAGCATCTTGCCAATTGTACACATTCCGGATTGGCGATGAAAAGATATTCCACTTCATTTTCTTTATTCGTTTCATAGGCAGTAGAGTACTTTTCCTCCTCAAACAAAAACAATAATTGTTGCATAAGCACTCTCTCTTCCCATTACTCTTTTATAAATTTTTCTCTTTTGTTATAGATAGTTGACAATAAGGATGAGTTTTTGGGGTTTAACACCTTCACGCCACTAAGAATATCAATAGGTCTTTGCGTTTTTTACTCAACACGTGTATTAATTCCTTTTCTAAGGGGTTGAGCCTTGCCGAATAAGGATAGTTGATCAAACTCTCCGGAATATGATGATTATGATAACCCGAGACGACTTTAGCCATATACCACACTTTCTTATCATCGTTATATTTAAATTGAAGTTAAAAGGGCATCCGCACTTCTTCGTATTATATACTCCCTTCTTCCTTGTGGTTTTTCGTATATACTCACTACCTTTTTTACAATAGATCTCATACTTTCCACTACACTCGCAAACCATTTGAAAGTTATTGGATGTAACTTGTTTATTCTGGACTATGATGCACATCTTTTTCAACCCTTGTGATCGAGCCCACTTCTTTGCATCTTCCTTATCTTCCCACTCATAGTTGTTTGCATAGTGAGCACTTGTGTCCTCGGAAACTTGCACAGGTTGGGGTTTATCTTCCATAACCTCCTCTTGCTCTTTAATAACCACCTCTTGATCTTCCATAACCACCTCTTGGTCTTCCACCGGAATATACGGTACAATCTATAATAGAATGACATATGCCACATAATTATTCACAAAAAAAAAAAATTAAACACACACAAACATTTGGGTCAACGAGTGATATTCCAGCCGTCAAAGAGTATATGGCTGGGTCGATAAGTGATATTCCGGCCGTCATTAAGTATATGGCTGGGTCGACAAGTATTATTCCAGCTGTCATAACTTACACGACTGGGTCGAAAAGTATTATTTTGAACCGTAAAATGGTTACATCCAGGTATTCCAGGCCGTAAATTGGCCTGTAACTGGAAGAGTCGACTTACGGCCTAGAAAACGAGACGTAAAACAAGTTACGGCTGGGTAACCCAACCGGCTCAGACATCATTAAATAGCATTTAATATTTTCGGCCAGGATACCTAACCTCCACCTATAGTATTAAATGCTTTCCATGCACGTAGAAAAAACCTGGCCGTAATTTTTTAGTTACGGCCAGGAAAATGCATCATCCCACCCATAACTATTTGATAACGGATGGGAGTTCATCAATTGTGAGCCGTAACATAGGATAATGGCCAGGTGTTCTTGGGTTCCCAGCCATGATTGGACCTAGCGGCTGGAAACCTAGGGTTTTCGGAAGGAAAAAATCGAAACTTCTTGCCACTATGAGCTTAAAAACTGAAATTAGAGTTAGAATAGAGGTATGCTTGGTAATCTTGAGCATTGATGTTTTCGATTTCTTTTTCTTCTTGGGTTGGTCCTTCGAAATCATCGTAAGGTTCATAAGGGTTATTTTGAGTTTGAGAAACTATTTCATGATTTTCTGAAAAATCAGCAAAGAACTTATCGTTGTTGATGGGTATTAATATGTTATCATATTTTGAAGATGAATGGTCACCTATATCAAAAGTCTTTCTTGAATCACTCATTTCCAAAAAAAAAACTCCAATTTTTTTCCCTCTCCTTCTTCTTCTTCTCTTCCCTCTGATTTTTTTTTTTTATTTCATCTACATCACCTAACTTAAAGAGATGAATTAGTCTTAATTGATCTGCTAATCAGGATTAATAATGTTAATCAAGTTTAGTATCTAAAATCATATGGGGTCATATTGGTCATTATATAAATATTTAATAGAGGGTGTCCCAATTACTATTTGGTAACCCTAAAAAGCCCCCAAAAGACCATGACTTTTTAAGCCCCAATAATAGCATTCTAAAATAGTCTGCTTATAGTTTTCTCATGAAAATGAAAAGCTTCAAAAAGAAAAAATCACAATTTCAATGCTCTGCTCAATTGGATAGTTTGTTGCCCTTATCAAGGTAAGGACTTGATTTTGTGCCCGTGCTACGCACCGGGCAGACCTGAAAATAATTCACCATCATTTTTTTTCTTTTTTTTGAATCATACTTTTGGTTTGGTGTGATGTGGCTTTGCCTCGCCATGTCGTGTATTTTTTATTAAGTGTTGTGGGGCTTCGCCCTGCCCCGTCGTGGTATATTTTTATTAGGTGTGGCTCGGCTTCGGCTCGCCCCGTCCCGATGCATTTTTTATTTGGTATTGCTCGGTTTCGCCCCGCCCCGATACATTTTTTGTTAGAGCATTGCTCGGTTGAACCCACCAAGCGTTGGTATGTCAAGTTTGGTTGTCATATTTTAGTGAAGCAAAACTCATTTAAGAGTCGCTTGATTCAAATGTACTAGAGTCAACTTCGTATAGGTTAGCTTGAAAGTATTAGGATGAGACATTACAAGTAGTGCGAAGACTTGAAGAAGTGAAGAAGAACGGATCTACAACGACAACATAATCGTTCCACTTGAGGTTAGTGATATTTGACTTGAACTGTTTCATTCCCTAACATATCTTTCAAGTCGTGCATATTTAAAACATAAAACTGCGAAGCATGAACACTCTAGATAGACATAGTATTAAGGAATATAATATTAAGTTTCTTGCTTAATCATTAAACTTTGTATATAAGACATCGACATAATCGTACGAATGCTATTGTGATTATGTATGGGTATGAGGTGAGGATTTCATCCTAAGGAACAATGTTTACATGTATTCTAAGGAAGTAAGTTCATGATATGTGTTGTGAACCGAAAAGGAAATCGCCAGGCGTTATTGGGGATGTTCTTCATTGCATATCTTATGAACGACCAATATGTGTGAATTAGTATAACCGCTCACGACTTGTTTGTGTTCTTGGTAGAACTATTCACATGAGGCCTGACTTATGTATTGGTATTACTTTTATTAGTGAAACCGATCTTAATTAATCACCTGGGGTATGATCAGGTTGTGTTTGTTTGAACTTATTAATGAGAAGATGGGAACCGATCCTATTAAGAGGTGAAGTGCATCACAAGGGGAACCGATCCTTTTATGAGGTGCACCAAGGTTTATGGAAGAAAGGGGAACCGATCCTATGAACATGTGCAACAAGTTTTTGGGAAGGGGGAACCGATCCTATGGACATGTGCAGTGCATACAAGTTAGATACCAAATATATATGGGGAACCGATCCTAGTACCTAGTCAGCCGTATCTTTGGTAAGCTAGTGTAACTATGCACAGTACTCACATGGAGGTAGAACCGAAACTTGTTTTGGTAGAACCGTAAACCCATGAGTTGTGATTGAGTGGAACTTGATAAATCACATAGTTTTTGAAAGTCAGATGAACCAATTCTAAACTTGTTTGGAAGTGTGGTATATCGGTTTCAAGTGAGCAAGCATGGTAAAGACTTGCAAGAGTAAGATGTCGTCACTCTTTGAACACGGTGCATTAATGCTTATTTTATTTGTTCAAAGATATTCCTTAATGGCTAAGAAGGAAGTAAATCTCAATATCGAATTAAATAAGTTAAGAATCTTTTTAATTAAGGGTTTTTAATTATATATGGAAAATAAGAATTAGTAATGTGCATTTGCTAATTAAAGATTTTCCAAGGAGATTTCGATCATTATTTTTGGACAGTGCATTCACAAGAATTATGAAAACCGAATTTGGTAGAGTAATTAAAATATCTTGAGAATATTTTCGGTTTTGGAAATTCCTTGGTGTCCAAACTTCCTTGTCTATAAATACTCTGAGTTTGCATTTCTAGCAAACTAATACTACGTAACCTAGACTTACTCTTTTGTATTTGTTACTGGTGAAGTTGCCTATCATAGAGGAGAGTAATCTAATTAGGTGAAATCTCTTATGGCCGTTCAATTTAAAGTCTTCTTTGGGATTGAGAAGATCTAGCGCGACCCGTTGGTGGGAAACTAGATATTGCGGTTTATCTTTAGTTTCCGTATTGATTTGATTGACTAACGGTGGTTTAATCTTGATTGCACCTAGTTTATTTATGCTTGAGAATCTTCTCTTCTGATATAATATTCACTCAAACTAGTTCAAGGTTTCGACAGGGATTTACACTGTTGTTAGATCTAAAGACGATCTTGTGATAATCCATTGTTAACAAACTTCTTTCTGTGTGTGATTGATCACAAGAGATTTAAGTGATTGTGTGCAGGTGTTTATTGAAGATCTAAGAAGATATTGAAGATTTCTTACTTAGTGTTTTATAATCTTTGGTGTGCACAATACTTGTTTGGGAAAAAGAGGATCCAATTAATAATCGGTTTATTCTTGTGGTAGATTGGATTGGTTAATTGAGTAAGATTGGCATCAACACATATCACTTGATTGAAGAGTGTTGTTGGCTTAATATAAGTGATTACCTTTGGGTGATTAAACGCAAGATAGATCTTGGAACCTGGCAAAGGAGTTTATGTTAAGATAAACAAGGGAACCTTTGCGCAACTCATATCACTTGGTTGAAGAGAGTTGATACCAAACAGATTTGTTGTTCCTTTACTGTTTGGAACACGAACCAAAGGAATTGGTCCAAGTACGTGACTTTTTTACAGGTTGGAGGCATGGGAATACAGACGGAACTAGGTGAACTATAGGTTTAGTTGCTTGGTCTCAACTATACGAAGTTGTCTTATTTTGTATAACGGCTTAATCCTGAGAGTATTCAATTTTGGACTAGGTCCCGGGGTTTTTCTGCATTTGCGGTTTCCTCGTTAACAAAATCTTGATGTGTCATTTATTTTGTATTTCCGCATTATAATTGTTTTATTATAATTAAAGTAAATTGCACAAACGTTAATTCCTATTTACTTGATACGTGAATCCTATTGAGTTTGGTTAAATCCGAACCTTTGTATCAAGTAAACACACTTTGTTGTTGTATTGTCTGGATCTCGTATCCATAGACGATCACACAAAGTGTGAACCGATTTGTTGTATTGTCTCGACTCAGTCTATAGACAATCACTTTCGGGGAAAGGACTTATAGGAGGGAAAAGTTATAGCTTGAGGTATATTTGGGGTACCCTCGCCTTTTCAATTGGTATCAAAGCAGGCAAACACGAAACGATCTAACAATATGTGTTTGGTGCGATCCATCCTATAAGAATTGAGTCTGGCTAATGATTCAGTTAACGTAATGGCAGGATTTGACATATTCAGGGTTCCATGGTGGAGAACTCAAATAAAGAATGCTATATTCTATTTTAAGGAATCATCTAGAAGTTGGTCCGGAACTTGTGATTTCTTAAGAAAATCTCTCTTAGATCTAAGAGACGATTCTTTGATTTTTTCTGTTGGTGAATCTTTCATACAAGGAAATCAAGATAGATCAACTAAGTTCTATAATATCGAACTGATAGGTTTTCAAAATATCTCCTCGATTGCTTCTGTTTCTTGTCAAGAACCCTTCTAAAAGAAACGATCATATACAAATCTTAAGATATGTGAATCATTCATTTGGTCATGTATCAATGATATCCATAAAGAAACCAGTCGGATTATATTTTAGAAGCAATCGTGTTGAAAAACACTTTAAAATAGAGAATCAAATAACTCGAGAAGTTATTGTTAAAGTAAAACCTCTTACTTTGTTAAAAATATGTATTGTAATGAAAACCGATTACAATATAATTCAAGGTAAGAAAATACTTCAATATTTCTATATTAAGAAAAGGAAGTATACTTTCATATTCTCTATGAAGAGTTGTCATATGCATTCTCCACACAATGGTTTCCTTGAAACCAATGATAGGATAAAGGGATTCAATAACCCAAAAGGTTCAAGTAAACTTATGTTTCGAAAGTTCACAAACATAACTTACAACTGGTGGGTTGTTCTTTGGATTCTTGGATCAGTTCGGTTTCTAAAGATCCATGAATGGATCGGTATTATCAAAAGATCATATTTCCGAAAATATGTTTTCCTTAATATAAATTGTTTGTTATCAGAAATAAAAACTTGGAGTTTCCTGCAAGTTTATATACTATTTTCGGAGAAGGTAAATACTTTGATTTCACAAAGTATTCATATTGAAGGTCTCACAAGCAAATTTTTAAGGATGATACCAAATGAAGATCTAAGGAGAAAACTGACAACAATGATTCTCACCAAGAAGCTTGCTCGCATGTTTGATGGGAAGTGCTACCATATCTTCTATGAAGTGAATGGAGTAGTCTACAGGGAGATTGTCAGTGATTATTGCCTCTATAAGATTGAAAAATATCTTGACTCCTTAGATTATGATAGGTTGACTTTGTGCAACAATACATGCATCTAGTCTTCTTGATGGTGTTCTAGACCTGATCGGAAGAAGAGTTTTACTCAACGAAAGAGTTGCTAGTGAATAGAAGCGAGTTCTCTATTAAAAATAGTTATTGAAAGTTGCTCATGAAACTTCGTCAAACAATATTGAGCATCTTACCAACATCCCTAATCATTATGAGGATGTTCTGTGGAAGTTTCAGTCTCTACTGGATGAAATCTCTTCTTAAAACGAGATTACAAGTAAATTGAGAAAACTCATGTATGAAAATTGTAATAAGACTAGTTCCCTATCTTATTGATTAGAAAAATAGACATCAATTTTTGATTACTTTCATTGATTATATGAGTCTATTGAATAAAACTATTATGAATATAGTTATTGATTTATAATTTTTCGTGTGATAGTTTTTGATTTACATAGCCGGTACTTTAATGATTTATTTTATATGATATGTATGTTTATGAGATGTTTGATTTTAGCTTTATGCCTTGATATTCGATCTCATAATATGTTGTGAACCCTTATGGTTTGGGTGACTTTTTGATTTAGCGGGATTAAGTTCTAGCCCAAGTTGGTAGGGTTTATCAAAGGATCATGAGGGATTACTGTAGAAACAATATGTGAAAAAATCACAATATGTTGAATCGGTTTTGGTTTAGCATAAAAGCATATGTGTTTCGACGGTTTTCAACTTTTGCTTGCAATTGTTAAAACCGATTTTCAATCTTTCTCTGGTAAAGGTTGGTTGTTGTTATTCTTTTGTTTTTGGCATGAGAATGACAAAATGATGGTATTTCGATATCAATTCTCCCGGAAGAAGAAAGCGATGGAATCATATTTGGAGAAGTTGGATGCGAAATTTAGGTAACAATCTTGTTAGTTAATTGTCTTCCTGTTTTAAGAAAAGCCTATTTTTGTTTGATATAGGGAGAATCGGGCAAGTTGAGCTCTGACACTCGGGCGATTAACTCGGTGAATTTTCTTCATCCAAATTTTTGATTGTTGCTTTCATCTTCTTTAATTCAGGTGTATCCTAATTACTTCTAATGATTGGTGTTACAATACTGGTTGATCTTCTAGTTTCCTTAGATAATTTGTAGTCTTAGATTTTTCGATTACAACCACGATGGATTTTATTTTTGGATCTGGTAATGTTAGTTCTTCTTATAAATCTAGTGATAAAGTTGAAGATCATCTCCATGAACCTGAAGTTTGTATCTCATATGAAGATATTGAAGATTGTTTATCTGAATGGAAATTTATCCTCATCGGTTGACTAGATTTCTCAAAATTATCTATGGAAACTGCTGAGAAATCTCTAAAATCTCAATGGAAGCTTAAAGGAGAGTGTCAATGTATCCCTCTGGGAAAGGGTTTCTTTGCTATTAAACTCAACAATATGGATGAAAAAAAACCTAATATGGTCAAGATATTGGGAAGTTGAAACTCAGAGTGTTAAAATTAAAAATTTGGAGCCTAATTTCAAGCCAGCAGAGCAAAAATCTTCAACAGCATTTGTATGGTTTCATTTACCTGGTTTGAGCATTGAGTACTGGAAGGAAAAGATTATAATGGATATTGGTAAAGCACTAGGTAGACCAGTAAAGGTTGATGATATTACCCTTCAAAGGAAAATTGGTTACTATGACAGTGTTCTAGTTGAAGTTTATCTGAATAAATCAATACCATAAAAAGTTTGGGTTAAAACAAAATATGGAGGTTTTTCTCAAAGAATTCAGATACCAAAAGTCCCTAAATTCTGTGTTCATTGCAAGGTCATTGGCCATTATGCTTCAGAATTTAGAATAAAAATAAAGGAAAAAGCAAAAAAAAACAGGTGCCAAATGATGCTAGTTTCAACTCTCAGAAAAATGGTGTTCAAGGAGAGAATCTGGGAAGTAAAAACAGAAAGAAGAATAAAAATAAAGAAGATATTTCAACTCATGCTGGCTTTGATATATGTTTTCCTGACAAGCAAGATACAATGATAACATAAGTTCTAATGCCACCTTTATTAACCAATCATTTGGAAGAGGAAAAAATATCTTCAGGTAGATATGAAGTACTAAAGGAAATGGAACCTAATATTGATACTATAAAGGAGCAGGAGACTCTTGACCTTGAAAAATATTTCCCTCCTCTTAAAGTGAGTCAAATGCTAGAAATTGCTTCATCCTCCAATAGTGCTGAAATCAAAGTTCTCCCTGCTGTGAAAGAAGTTATTCATGAAGTTGCTAAAAAGCCATATTTTCCAAAGGTTACTACCAGAAAGCAAGATGCAAAAAAGGTTGATTATGGGAAGAAGAGACATCCTCTTTAAAAACCATCTTCTAAATGAGAGTCCTATACTGGAATATCAGAGGTTTGAGAAGAAGTCAAGCCTATGATAAGCTGTAAAGGTTAGTTAAAAATTTTAGTCCCTCCTTGGTTTGGATTGTTGAACCAAAAGTTAAAGTTACTTTAAAATATATTAGAATGATGAGATTTATGGGAATGCAGTGTACATTAATTCATAATAGTGCTAATGAGAAGAAATGCAATATTTGGTTATGTTGGAATGCATCTATTATAGATCCTAAAGTTATTTCTATAACAATGCAAGCTATCACAGTGGATGTTGGTGGAGCTTACATCACAGGTGTTCATGGAGCTAATCTTACAATAGATATAAAAGAACTGTGGAAAGAATTGTTATTAATTAGTTCCTCTAATCTACCTTGGTTGGTTATAGGGGACTTTAATGCTGTCTTGAGTATGGAAGAGAAGAAAGGAGGTAGACATCCACTGAGAGAAGCCATGTTGGACTTCAATAAATGTCTTCACTCATGTGAATTAATTTCAGCTCCTAGAACTGGTATAAAATTCTCCTGGTGCAATAATAGAGTTGGAGTTAAAAGTATATTATGCAATCTTGATAGAGCAGTATATAACTCCAAATGGTTAGACATTCCATTTAAGGCATTCAAGGTACGGGCTACACATAAATATTTCTTGCAAGTTGTTGAAAGTGAATGGAAGAGAGAAATTTCTGGTACTCCCATTTTTATTTACATGAACAAGCTGAAACACCTTAAAGCAATTCTTAAGAAATGGAATTGGGAAATTTTTGGGGACTTAAATACAAAATTGAAACAAGCTGAAGAAAAATTTCTATCTGCTTCATTATTATCTGACAGCAATCCTGAAGATATTCACTTATTAAACAATCTGGTAACAACTAGGGGAGAGCAAGAAGTTATATCTGCTCAACAAAGAGAGTTTCTTCACCAAAAATCCAGAAATAAATGGTTGAGTGAAGGTTCTGCTAACACTAAATTCTTTCACACTTGTATTAAGATAAGGAATGCTCAAAACACCATTTCAGAAATTGAAAATGAAGATGGCTTAATGGTTGCAACTCAACAAGAAATTTCTGATGTTTTAGTTAAGCATTTTGAAGACAAATTTAAATGAACTGAAGTACAGATTTCTGATTCTCTGCTCCAAGTAGCACCTAACGTTTTAAGCAATGGTGATAAGTTCTTACTAGACTCAGTTCCTAGCTCAGCAGAAATAAAAAATGCAGTTCATGAGCTAGACCCAGAAAGCTCACCAGGTCCTGATGGGTTTGGTGGATGGTTTTACAGGAAATGCTGGTTCATAGTTGGTGATGATGTTACAAAAGCAATCCAATACTGCTGGAAAAGAAGTTATCTTCCAAATGGCCTAAATTCAAATTTCTTAATACTGATATCTAAAGTGAAGAATGCAAAAAAACCTCATCAATTCAGACCTATTGGCCTGGCAAATTTCTTCTTCAAAATTTTTACTAAAATTCTTGCCATGAGGTTAAGCAGTATATTGAGTAAAATTATTTCTCCACAACAAGGAGCTTTTATTAAAGGTAAATCAATTCAAGAGCAAATAGTACTTGCTTCAGAAATGGTGAATGAATTGGATACTCCTAGAAGAGGTGGCAATGTAGCAATGAAGATTGATATCACTCAAGCTTTTGACTCTATAAGATGGAAATTCCTATATGCAGTACTGCACAGATTGGGGTTCTATGCTAACTTCATTAAATGGCTAAATACACTTTTTTCATCTGCCATAATCTTCAGTACTAATTAATGGAGGACCAGAAGGATATTTTTCAACTAGTAGAGGGCTCAGGCAAGGAGACCCTCTATCACCTATTATTTTTATCATTGATGAGGATGTTTTGAGTAAAGCATTAAATAGAATGGTGGAAGAAAATACACTTATTCCAATGGTGAATAGAGATGGAATTTGCCCCACTCACATCTTTTTTGCAGATTATATGTTCTTGTTTTGTTATGGAGATAAAAGAAATGTCAGAAGATTAAAGAAGACTTTACAAGAATATCAATCAGCTTCAGGCCAAGTAATTAGCACAGTCAAGAGTAAATGTTTTATGGGAGGGACTAATACATCAAGAAAATAAGTTATTGCAGAAGAATGTCAAATGCATTTGTCATCTTTCCCTGACAAATACATAGGAGTAATGCTTTTCATAGGAAGGGTCAAATCATGCTATGTATGGGGAGTGGTTGAACAAATTCAACATCAACTAGAAGGCTGGAAAGGTAAAATATTAGCATTCCAAGAAAGACTAAAATTAATCAAATCAGTTCTGAGAAGTATTGTAGTGTACAATATGTCCATATATAAATGGCCCAGAAGTGTGTTAAAGGATTATAAAAGAATCATTAGGAATTTTCTGTGGTCAGGTGACCCAAATGTGAGGAAAGAAATAACCTTAAAATGGGATAAAGTTTGTTCTCCTTATGAAGAAGGTGGATTGGGCATAAGAAAGCTTGATACTATCAACAAAGCACTATTAATGAAGTTAGCCTGGAAAGTGCAACAAGGTGAAGAGGAGTGGTCATTATTTTTTCAATCAAAATTCAAGAAGACAAATGGTAACTGGATAACATATTATAAAAAATCCTATATCTGGACAGGAATTAGAAGTGTTATGAATGAAGTTCAGGAAAATACAAGGTGGTTAGTGGGTGATGGACTGAGTATAGATATTTGGGAAGATGCTTGGATCAAAGATAAGTCATTGAGTTTACTATTCCCAGGGGATGAATTTATTCAGTAGCACAAAAATATGAAAGTTAGTACTCTTCTAACTAATGGAATTTGGCAGATTCTAGATGAATACTAATTTTTTTTTGCAATCAATGAACTACCAGTCACAGATGTCCAGCATGACAAAAGAATATGGAGTGGATCTGTCACAGGTACCTTCAGTGTTGCTTCAGCAATACAATGTATTAGGCAAAATTTTCCTGTTAGAAATATCTTCAGGTTGATATGGAAAGCATGTGTTCATCCCACAGTCAAAAGCTCAGTATGGAAAATAGCAAGGCATATCTGTGCAATTGATGATAAAATGAAAAATGGGATTTAACAATACTTCTAGATGTTCAATGTGTAAGACTACTGAGGAAACATTAGAACATGTGTTATGGTTCTGTGAATTCAGTCTTAATATATGGCTATGGATTAGCAATATCTTTAAATTCAAGAACCCCAGCTCAGTGCAAGATATTCTGGAGCTTGCCAGACACAAAAGCTCAGTAGTTCATGAAATCTGGGTGGAAGCTGCCTTCATTACACCAAGGGAGATTTGGTTTCACAAGAATAGTGTGGTTTTTGAAGATGACATTAAAAGTCCAGTGAAGATCAAGCAGAAGATAATTTTTCTTACCGGGGAGTGTGAATTCAAGTTGAAAGGATATATGAAGAATGATAATTATGATCTACAAATCCTAAGTTTTTTTGGAATAAAATACAGGAAAACATATAACCTCAGGGTGATGGAACCTCATTTCACTCTTCCAGATGAGCCTAAAATTCTAATATGTTGTGATGGAGCCTCTAAAGGCAACCCAGGCATGTCAAGTTATGGATTTGTTGCAAGGAAGGGTATGAACTTTAAAATTTCAGTAGAAGGAGGTCTTGGGATTGCAACCAATTTTTTTGCAGAAGTAATGGCTATAGTTTGTGTAGGTGAATGGGCAGTACAAAATAACCATACTCAAGTATGCTTCAGGTCAGACTCACAAGCTGTTGTGCTTGCATTTAAGAATAAAAAATTTCCATGGTTATCTATTGTCAGATGGAATAAAGTAAGCTTTGCATTGACTGAATATGACATAGAACAAAGCTACAGGGAAATAAATTTCAGTGCTGACCAGATGGCTAAGGATGGCAGTAGACTTAATAAAAATTGTGTTAAAATTATCAAAGAGAGTAATGATATCTCCCTAAAATCTCCTTTTAAAACCTATTATAGGTTTTATTAGGTGTACTTTACTGTCAATTCCTTACTCTTTTGATTGTAAAGCCTTATAGGCTCACTTTTGTAATATTTTGGCTCTGATCATAGTAATAAAATTACAATTTTGATTGAAAAAAAATATTTTTTTTGTTTGATATATATATATTGCTTTTGCTTAAAAGAAATTGTCGGTACAATTGATGTGTTTATTCCATTATGTATGTATGGATGTGTGTATTAGTCAATTGTTTCTGGTTAAGTAGAACTTTTGTTATCTTGCTTTGTTTGTGTGATATCAATAGTTTAGACTTACAAAATTTGGTGCAATTGTGGTGCTTTAATGTCTATGTTAATTCAATTGCTTCCAGTTAAGTAAAATAATTGTTACTTTGCTTTGTTGTGTAGTATGAATTATTTAAGCTTACAAAATTTCGGTGCAATAGTGAAACTGTGGTTTATATATGTTGTTTCTATTGTATCCGGTTGAGGTGAATAATTATGCAAGTTGATTTATTGGTTTGTATGAATTATTTATGGCTTAACGAATGAATATATTGATGGGACGAGTTTTTTTAGTACATTTCGATTCCGGATAAGCTAAGCTAAATTAATTCTGATCTTAGATAGACTTATCAAAGTGGAGGTTTTGGTTATTCAAGTCTAGTCGAAAGCATAAACAAGGAAATGCTAGTTAACTAACCTAGTATTTGGCTTGTTTGAAATCTAAAGGTCTAAGTTATATGGATAATTAGAACCTGATGAGAAAAATGGAGTTTATCTTTGTTTTGGTCTTATCGAATGAAGCGGTTGTATTTATACAATCGGTTTAGCAAAGGAACTAAGTTGCTTAATTGATTTTTGGTTTACTAAACTAGTTGGGAAAATTTCTTCGGGAAATTATTTCCATGATAACATATCAAAACGTAATTACTTGTAGTTTCGGTTTTGATATTGGTTATCAAAAATGGTGTGTAAAACCCTTATGCTTGACTCAACAGGTTGCAAGTCTATTTTTGAGATTTGTAAGATCCTTTTCGTGTTGTCCATTATTTGTTCTTTGATTTGTCATTTTTGCGACAAAAAGGGGGAGAAATATATGGAGTAAACAAGTGATTCTGGTATCAATTTATGATTGATTGGTGTCACTGGGGAAGAGGACGATGGTGCTTGAACGTTTATCTAACGAATGAGGAAAAACATAGACTAAGGGGGAGTAACATATCATATGAATGGGATAAAAAAGATGTGTGGATTGAATATCTACCTAGATCACCTTTAGGGGGAGTATAAGCTTTGTTATTATAGTGCAGCTATTGCATTTTTGAGGATTGAATGAATGCAGGTTATGTGCTGTGGATTCGGGAATCAAGCGTATGTGTAATGAATTATTGTAATTTGTTTATCCATATGGTTGTAAGAGTTTTGTCACTAAAATTGACAAAGGGGGAGATTGTTAGAGCATTGCTCGGTTGAACCCACCAAGCGTTGGTATGTCAAGTTTGGTTGTCATATTTTAGTGAAGCAAAACTCATTTAAGAGTCGCTTGATTTAAATGTACTAGATTCAACTTCGTATAGTTTAGGTTGAAAGTATTAGGATGAGACATTACAAGTATTGCGAAGACTTGAAGAAGTGAAGAAGAACGGAGCTACAATGACAACATAATCCTTCCATTTGAGGTTAGTGATATTTGACTTGAACTGTTTCATTCCCTAACGTATCTTTCAAGTCGTGCATATTGAAAACATAAAACTGCGAAGCATGAACACTCTAGATAGACATAGTATTAAGGAATACAACATGAAGTTTCTTGCTTAACCATTTGTAGATGGTGGATTTTTGACAAAGGCTAAAATCGTAAACCCATAATTATAAAAACTTCTGATCCAACAAAATTTTATCACTGGACACAAGTTCATGTATAAAAAAAAGAAGAATAACTTCTTCTTCGTATCATTATCATTTTTTAAAACGAGGTTTATTTCGGTTTCGTGAAAATTCACCTTTTCATGATAAAACTTTGGTTCACATGAAGGCTCATAAACATAGTTTTATCACTGGACCTAAATATTCATATATGAAGAAAAATCTCTCCTAAAATCAGGGATTGTTATTAGTTTTCAAAAACTAACGATCAAACGAACATACGTTTTCAAAAATGAGGGTTTTCGACGAAACCCACAATCATATATGCACAAGTGTATAACTTTATCATGATCAAGATATGAACAACTTATAGAACTCATAAACGAACCTGGTTGGTGCCGGCCGGAAACTGACCGGACGGTGATCGGACGACGACAACGGGCGGTGGTGCTCCGACAAATTTTTTTCCTCTCCTCCTGCTGCTGGCGTGAAGGTGATGGAGATGTGATGAAGGTGATGGTCATGGGAAAATTAAAAAAAAAAGGGAAACAATTCCTTTTATATTAAATTTTATTTCCAAAACCTAATTTTCTAAGGATTTCCTCATTGGGCCCGGCCCGTGAATCATAAACGACCAAGGTCTCGTTGTCCAAACCAGTGGTTCAACACCAATATATGTGCACCGAACGACACTCTATCATGCCACTGGTATCTTCATTCAAGTCATGGTATGCTCGTACTATCGAAATAATCCGGTAATATCTTAACTTACGACTAAGTTCAATTACTGATATTGTTTATGACCGGAAAATCACCATTCAATGCTGACCGAGGAACACGGCTTTCCTCACTAAGCAGGGGACTTAATGTAGATGGTGGATTTTTGACAAAGGCTAAAATCGTAAACCCATAATTATACGAACTTCGATCCAAAGAATCGATGTGAGTATTGAGACACGGGTCTCTCATCAAATCTCTGACTGAGAATACTGTCTCTCAGAGTACATGCAGATATGTAGTCTCTCGGCTGGACAATGGCATATCTCATGAATACTGAACACTTCAGTAATTATTTATATATAGAATCACGAGATTGACGTCTCCTAGACAGCTTGCTCTGCTAGTATAGAGCGATAACGTCTTCAGGATACAAACAACAGTTTTCCCTGACTATATAAAGGATATGAAGCTCCAGCAAGCTCATGTCAGAATAATTAATGCTCCTAGACAA
The DNA here is from genome assembly GCA_023529315.1 of Papaver bracteatum. Classification (NCBI taxonomy): domain Eukaryota; kingdom Viridiplantae; phylum Streptophyta; class Magnoliopsida; order Ranunculales; family Papaveraceae; genus Papaver; species Papaver bracteatum. The sequence goes on along the minus strand of JAJJWX010001799.1, from coordinate 337,539 downwards.
CTTGTTCTGCTAGTATAGAGCCATCAATTAATTATTCTTAAATTCTTGGATTCATCCACTGAATTTCTGAAATATTCAAATATTTTCTGAAAGTATTCAAATACTTTTATAATATTTCGTTACTTCAATCCATGGTTCTTCCCAGCAGAATTCCATGGGTTAGTAATAAATATTCAACACACGGGCATCTGAACTACCTCCGAGTAAGCCACGACTCAAATGGTGCAAGTGTACTCGACGATGATGCACTAACAATCACCGTACGAACAATTATTTCAAAATACGACGAGACGATGAACCTATGCAAAATAAGAAGGAAAATAATAAATAATTAAAAATTGACCAAGGCACTGGGGCATGGGCCCACTGACCGGACGGACGTGCCGTGGTCAATCCCACGCCAGTTTCATATTTTTATCATATTTTTTTATTATTTTCCTTGAGTTCATGAAAATCCTTTCACTTGAACAAAAATCTTTCGTTTTGAGTAAACTCCTCAGTTTCATGGTGTTTCCCTCACACCAAAGAAATAATATAAAATTAAGAAAAATATTGTGGGCAGTGATTATTGGTTAACCGGCCCACACCTCATGGTTCCTCATTATTTTATTATTATTTTCCTAATTTCATGAAAACTCCTCAATCTCATGATATTTCCTTGATCCCATGAAAAATAATATAAAATTAGGGAAACCCGTGTGACCGGGCCCTAGCCAGCCGGTCAAGCCCTAGCTGGCCCCACATGTCCCATTTTATTATTATTATATTTTTCATGTCTCCATAATCCCATGAAATTCCTTGATTTCATGATATTTCCTTCAAATTATGAAAATTCCTTTAAATCATGAAATAATACATAAAATTAGGGAAAACTCATGGGACCGGGCCCTAGCCGGCCAATCATGCTCAAGCTGGTCCCACACGTACCTTATTTTTTATTATTATTTTTCATGTTTTCCTCATCTCATGGAAACTCTTTGATTTCAACAAAACTCTTTGATTTTAACAAAACTCCTTAGTTTTAACAAATTCCTTGGTTTTATCATATTTCCCTAAAATCATGAAAATATTTTAAAAATTGAGAAAACATGTGGGATTGGGCCCTTTGGCCGTCCGTCCATGACTTGGCCATGACCGGACCCACACTTCATGATTCCCTCATTTTTTTATTATTTTCCTTCATCTCATGAAGTTTTGACGGTTTTATCAAAAAATCCCTTATTTCTTCATATTTTCTCAAATGGATGCTCAACTGCACGCCAGAAAATATCAAAATTCTCAGAACTGAGATACGAACACTTTGACAACATGATCATGTCACCTTAACCAACCAAGGTTGGCTCCTTGGCTCGCAATGATCCGGTCCCGTGTATTTTCACGGTTTGACTTAATTTGCTATTAGGTCCAAAACTCTTCCAAATAATTTTGGGATTTTCATGGAACAATCGTCATTAGATACCGTGACCACCCAGGGCCGGTTTCATGACCCCTTGGTCATTCTCTCATCTCTTCATAATTAATTAAGTTTTATCACCTAAGTCTCAGACGAGCATTTTCGAATAAATGATTAAACCAACATTTGATCATTCTTTCATCGACAAATCACCAACTCTTCAAGAGGCCTTAGAGTTTGCTCACACGATCATGTGGGAGCTAAGTGGTCGACTCACGATTCTGTGAAGCCAGTTCTCCTTCATTCCATAGTTAATTTTTAATTAACCATGAATTGGTCATCAATTAATCAAATTAGGGTTTCTGAGTCCAAGGATCATAATTCCAGATTCGAACACTAATAATTTTATGACGATCTCATCAAAATTCTTATTAATTATGCTCGGTTCAACTACTAGTATTTTAATTAATGCTTTATTTTGGTCACGATACCAATGATTCATTAGATGAGCAATACTTGCTCAAATCAAAGAATATGGTCCAACTATCAATATTCAAACAAATCATAGTAATACTTGCTCGCCTCAACTATCAACGTGAGAATCATGTCCACGTTTAATTCATGAGTTTTAAAACATTTTACAAAATCATGTTCAACTCAGTAAATACATGGACTCATTGTCCCATTAAATCATGAAGTCAACAACTGACTAAACTAACCACGAGATGTCAATCGTGTCACTTGGGGGGATATCAACTAGGGTTTTGGTCTTGCGGTCTACGACACATGTGTTCAAACACACGATGGAGTGTGAGAAATTCGTGTAATTAGTTGAAAGAGTTAACAAAGTAGTGGATGGAAAATCAACCAAGTCTCCGCACGATGAGCAACTGGTTTCAAACACGATTTCCACTTCCCCACTCTTTGATTCCATAAACTGTCACACTTCATGGGATCATGGTTTCTACAATTCCAGCAATATAAATAAGTCTCTGAGTCATGATTTAAATAACGACGACAACAATAACAAGAATCTCACGTCTCACTGACAGTACGAGATCAAAAACTCATCAATTGAGCAATTACTCTCAACTGAGCAATTTCAATCATTCAGAACTCATCTTATTCAGAATTCACAACACACCTACAATCTTTGATTACCATTGATTCCACACATTTCTCAGCTTCCCTCCTGCAATCAACCCATCCTCTCTTGTGACCGAATTTACTCTGGAACGGCCATTGTCTTGGTTTAGGCCGGAGTTCTACAGATTGATCTCTCGAATTCAAAGCACTCCCTTCTTGCAGTGCATCTGTGTGAGGTTGAACATTTCGCTCGGTTCAAGGAGTCTCCTCCATACGGTCATCTCCTAATTCCTTAATAAACCAGCAAATCGTTTTGCCCCATCTACACCATTAAACTTTGTATATAAGACACTGACATAATTGTATGAATGCTACTGTGATTATGTATGGGTATTAGGTGAGGATTTCATCATAGGGAACAATGTTTACATGTGTTCTAAGGAAGTAAGTTCATGATATGTGTTGTGAACCGAAAAGGAAATCGCCAGGCGTTATTGGGGTTGTTCTTCATTTCATATCTTATGAACGACCAATATGTGTGAATTAGTATAACCGCTCACGACTTGTTTGTGTTCTTGGTAGAAATATTCACATAAGGCCTGACTTATGTATTGGTATGACTTTTATTAGTGAAAATGATCTTAAGTAATCACCTGGGGTATGATCGGGTTGTGTATGTCTGAACTTATTACTGGGAAGAGGGGAACCGATCCTAGTAAGAGGTGCAGTGCATCACAAGGGGAACCGATCCTTGTATGATGTGCAACAAGGTTTATGGAAGAAAGGGTAACCGATCCTATGAACATGTGCAATAATTTTCTGGGAAGGGGGAACCGATCATATGGACATGTGCAGTGCATAAAAGTTAGATACCTAATATATGTGGGGAACTGATCCTAGTACCTAGTCAGCCGTATCTTTGGTTAGCTAGTGTAACTATGCACAGTACTCACATGGAGGTAGAACTGAAACTTATTTTGGTAGAACTGTAAACCCATGAGTTGTGATTGAGTGGAACTTGATCAATCATATAGTTCTTGAAAGTCAGATGAACCAATTCTAAACTTGTTTGGAAGTGTGGTAAATTGGTTTCAAGTGACCAAGCATGGTAAAGACTTGCAAGAGTAAGATGTCGTCACTCTTTGAGCACGGTGCATTAATGCTTATTTTATTTTCTTCAAAGATATTCCTTAACGGCTAAGAAGGAAGTAAATCCCAAGATCGAATTAAATAAGTTAAGAATCTTTTTAATTAAGGGTTTTTAATTATATATGGAAAATAAGAATTAGTAATGTGCATTTGCTAAATAAATATTTTTCAAGGAGATTTCGATCATTATTTTTGGACAGTGCATTCACAGGAATTATGAAAACCGAATTTGGTGGAGTAATAAAAATATCTTGAGAATATTTTCGGTTTTGGAAATTCCTTGGTGTCCAAACTTCCTTGTCTATAAATACTTTGAGTTTGCATTTCTAGCAAACTAATCCCGCGTAACCTAGACTTACTATTTTTTCTTTGTTACTGGTGAAGTCGCCTATCTGAGAGGAGAGTAATCTAATAAGGTGAAATCTCTTACGACCGCTCAATTTAAAGTCTTCTTTGGGATTGGGAATCTCTAGCGCGACCCGTTGGTGGGAAACTAGATATTGCGGTTTATCTTTAGTTTTCGTATTGATTTGATTGACTAACGGTGGTTGAATCTTGATTGCACCTAGTTTGTTTATGCTTGAGAATCTTTTCTTCTGATATAAGATTCATTCAAACTAGTTCAAGGTTTCGACAGGGATCTTTAGACTGTTGTTAGATCTAAAGACGATCTTGTGATAATCCATTGTTAACAGACTCCGTTCTGTTTGTGATTGGTCACAAGAGATTCAAGTGATTGTGTGCAGGTGTTTATTGACGATATAATAAGATTTGAAGACAACGAAGATATTGAAGATTTCTTACTTGGTGTTTTTATAATCGTTGGTGTGCACAATACTTGTTTGGGAAAAAGAGGATCCAATTAATATTCGGTTTATCCTTGTGGTATGTTGGATTGATTAATTGAGGAAGATCGACATCAACACATATCACTTGATTGAAGAGTGTTGTTAGCTTAATTTTAGTGATTACCTTTGGGGTGATTAAACGTAAGATAGATCTTGAAACCTGACAAAGGAGTTTATGTTAAGATAAACAAGGGAACCTTTGCGTAACTCATATCATTTGGTTGAAAAGAGTTGATACCAAACAGATTTGTTGTTCTTTTACTGTTTGGAACACGAACCAAAGGAATTGGTCCAAGTACGTGACTTCTTTACAGGTTGGAGGCGTGGGAATACAGAAAGAACTAGGTGAACTATAGGTTTAGTTGCTTGGTCTCAATTATACAAAGTTGTCTTATTTTGTATAGCGTCTTAATCCTGAGAGTATTCAATTCTGGACTAGGTCCCGGGGTTTTTCTGCATTTGCGGTTTCCTCATTAACAAAATCTTGATGTGTCATTTACTTTATATTTCCGCATTATAATTGTTTTATTATAATTAAAGTAAATTGCACAAATGTTAATTCCTAATTACTTGATATGTGAATCATATTGAGTTTGGTTAAGTCCGAACCTTTGTATCAAGTAAACACACTTTGTTGTTGTATTGTCTCGATATCGTATCCATTGACGATCACACAAAGTGTGAACCGATTTGTTGTATTGTCTCGACTCAGTCTATAGACAATCACTTTCGGGGAAAGGACTTATAGGAAGGAAAAGTTATAGCTTGAGGTATATTTGGGGTACCCTCGCCTTTTCATTTTTGATTAGGTGTGTTTGGGATTCGCCTCGCCCATCACTTAGGATTTTTGATTTGTTATCGTGCAGCTTCGCCTCGCCCCATCCCACTTTGGATTCTAAGTAATTATTTGGTGTTGCACGGCTTCGCCCCGCCATGATATACATTTTTGATTAGGTGTGGCTCGGCTTCGCCTCGCCCGTCGCTTAGGATTTTTGATTTGTTGTCGTGCGGCTTCGCCTCTCCCCATCCCACTTTGGATTCTAAGTAAAAAATTATTTCATCGAGGAATGCTTAGGATTTTTGATTTGTTATCGTGCGTATTCGCCTCGCCCCATCCCACTCTGGATTCTAAGTTAAAAAATTGATTTCACCGAGGCACATGCTAAGCTGTCTGTTACATGATGGGAAGTAAGGCTGGTCATTCATTATATAGTGGATTTAGCTTACACGGTAGGACATACGAACACCAGTTTGGCATATGATTGTTGTTTGGTGATTTATTATATAGTCTAAGAAGAAAACCAAAATCAACATACATTTCTAAATAGGTCCTAAGCCAAGTACCAAAATATCACCCTGACTTCAACGACAATATTGGAAATTTATTGCCTGAACTTTTATGTTTATTAAAAACAGAAAATCATACATTCATAAATCAACCTTTCGATGAGATTGATTTTAGGCATGTGCATTCTCATACTGTTTAAAATTTTCTGGTGATTGGTCCTGGGGTAATCAGCATGTGAGGGAGCACTCTTTCTGGTTACAGCGTGATCTTTTCCTGATTCATACTTTTGTTTCCTTGGCTTGTCCAATTGCTGATGACTTATTAATAGGAATCCTCAGAGAATGAGTTACAGGAAGTCATCCGACAAAGACTGTTGTTGATGGTGGTTTTTAGCCTAGGGTTAAAATCGTAAAACCATAAACCCTAGTAGACAGTGACGTCACAATATTTAAGTAATAAGCATTTACTAGGCACATTTATTGAAATATTTAATGTGTCTGTAAATAATTACCGGGGTATCTTTTTCAATTAGGGTTACGACAAGCCAAACCCTAATTCCCTCTGTGCCAATGGAAAATCATGCCAGCCACACCAACCGCGCCAAAGCATGCCAACCATGCTAGCCGCACCTATGTGCTAATAGAAAACCATGCCAGCCACACTAACCGCGCCATGCCAAATGCACCTCGCCATGGCCCCATATCAACTTAGCCGCACCACCATGCTGGCCTTCCCTATGCGGCTACCAAAACGAAGGTGTGCAATAATCAACGGTTTCCCTTTAATCCCATGAGCAAATCCTGTCTGTCTAAGATTACCAAACAACCTTTGGCCCAAAACCCTAGCTTGGTCACGCACCTATCCAAAGCTAGCCACGCCATGCGCCCATGGAAAACCGTTGGCCCCACATGCCAAGCCAAAACCGTACCTAGACAAATCTAGCCACGCCATGCGCCCATGGCAAACCCTTGGCCCCACATGCCAAGCCAAAACCGCACCTAGCCAAAGCTTGCCACGCCATGCGCCCATGGCAAACCCTTGACCCCACATGCCAAGCCAAAACTGCACCTAGCCAAACCTATCCACGCCATGCGCCCATGGAAAACCCTTGGCCCCACATGCCAAGCCAAAGCCGCAACTAGCCAAAGCTAGCCACGCTATGCACCCATGGCAAACCCTTGGCCACACATGCCAAGCCAAACCACGCCAAGGCATGACATGCCAACCTAATTGTGCCAAGACATGCCTAGCTGTGCCACCATGCTGGCTTTCCCTACGCGTCTACCAAAACGAAGGCGCGCAACAATCAACGATTGCCCTTTAACCCCAGGAGAAAATCCTATCCATCCAAGGTTACCAGACAACGTGTGGTAACCTATGGCCCGAAAACCTCAGTTTGGCCACGCCAAACCATGCCATGCCTAGCTGCGCCACCATGCTGGCCTTTCCTATGAGACTAACAAAACGAAGGCGTGCAACAATCAACGGTTTCCCTTCAACCCCAGGAGAAAATCCTAGCCATCCAAGGTTACCAGACAACGTGTGGTAACCTATGTCCCAAAAACCTAAGTTTGTCCACGTCAAACCATGCCATGCCAACGGCATTCCAGCTTAGCCGCGCCACCATTCTGGCCTTCCTATCCGGCCACCAACGAACGAAAGCGTGCGACGATCAACAGATACCTTCCTCTTAAGATGCAAGATCTCGACCGTTGAAGGTCAACAAGCTACCAAGTCTCCCAAGATCGACTTGCCAGGCAACAACGACGTGCCACATGTTTTCCACAAAAACATTCGAGACATCAAACACATATCACAAACTGGGGGATCCTCTTTGGGTATTGGTTTGGCGGTTTACAATGTGCGGCGTACACTACGCCCGTCATAAGGAGGTGTCATAAGGGTGAGGCGGTTAGTAAATATATGGAGTTAATGGTGAAATGCCGACAATCAATTCCATGCATTAACCACTTTATGGAACATCAATTCCATACGTTAACGATTTTATGGAACATCAATTCCATGCATGCGGTTATCACCTCCTCCCATTTACTTACCCATTTATCCATCCCTTAATAAGACTAGAGTACGTTTCACTTCGACTTGTATAAATAGGTCTTACCTATTTCCACAGAACAACAGGTTCATTCGGAATATACAACACTCAGAAAACACTTGCTAGCTTACCACTTGTTAGCCTTCCCACTTTTCTGACACAAGTCACAGTAACACAACTACTCTTCCAGAATCAACTATTCTGGTATCATCAGTTTCCTTGCTTCCCTCCCCAAAACCAACCTATTCTCCTCCACTTTGTGACCGAAGCAAGTCCGGAACGACCATTTCTTGGTTTAGGCTAGATTTGTACAGATTGATCTCTCGAACTTAAAGTACTCCCTTGCAGTACATTGTTTAGGGTTTAAATTGTTTCTCACCTATACACTCGAAATTACCGAAATCGACAGAAACTATTTTCACCTAAAAACAATTGGCGAACACAGCAAGAGGTTTGATCTTTCGGTTACAATGTCAATTTTCGACCGTCAATCTCATTCTTCGACCCAGATGTTAAGATGGTGGAGGGAGACGATCCACTCCGAATCAGTTACCCGACGACTAGATTATCAGTCATGACACGACAAGGGATGACTGGGGACTTCCCAGAGGTTAAAAGCAAAATGATCCGCCCGAGGGTCAACGGCTCGGTTAATCAGACAGCTCAATAATGACTAGGGACTTCCCACAACCGCGTTTCTCGTAAAGCTTGGTCCTACACCCGGAAGGTTTACTTTTCATCAGAAGACCTAAGAAACCGAGTAAGTCTTACCTAAACAAAATACATGGTTTGCTTTTTCAAGTTTCACAAGAATGATAAGACCGATAGACATGTTATGTTTCATCCCATGTCATCTACCAACACACGGTTCCATGGTTTCCCTGGGATGTTTACGCCACTTTCAATCACAACCAAAAACAATCCTAAACAATTCAATCCAAAACAATTCAATCCTAAATATTTCATTTCAAAAGAATAATCCAAAATCATCAAGGTAACATTTATCTATCAACCCAAGAAAACCAGAAAATCGAAAAACCATAAGCTAAGCGTTTCCATTTTCCTTTAAAAAAAAAACAACTAAAAATAAGAAGTTCAAGAGACACAAATGTATTCAAGGAATGTTTTCCAACAACGGCTTGCTCCTCTTAGCAAAGTCCTCCTTTGTGCTATGGAGAGCCGCCCTTTTCAACTTCAGTTGTCGGCACAATTTTTTGAATTCCACTTCATGCTTCTTTACTGTGTCTGTGGAAGGACCTTCGACTGTTTCGACCAGCAACTTTTCAACCTCAGAGAAGCCGCTAACGAACCAAGGAGCATTGAACTCGAAATCCACGCACATATCGCGATGAAACCTCCAGCTTGAAATTACATCCTCAGAAACTGTGTGACCAGTCACATTGCGCATGTCGTCGATCGAAGACAAGACTTCCTCCACACGCTTGACCAGCGCATATCGACTATTAATTTTCTTGGTCGTGGCAATATGACCATGGCTTTCCCATATCTTGGTGTATAGCGCCGCATGCTTAGATGGCACGCTAAATCTCCCAATCAACACGTGATCCGGATAAGGAACCGTATATGGAGGAATAAAGGTAGCGCCTGAGACTACATCAATAACCGGTAGGGGATCCCTAACGATAATTGTGCCAGAGTTCACATGAGCAATCTCCATCATCTGAGTCACAACAACACTTTCGTCTTGATCGGCCTCTGTTTCAAAGCTACCAGGATTGGATGACACGGCTGGAGACAAACCCGTGTCTTCACCAGTTTACTTATCGAGTTCATCTTCAGAACCGGTGTCACTCTGCGATATCACGGTTTAGACACTCTTCAAAAAAAAAAGGAAGAAGAAGGGCATGGAGAAGACTCATTGATCCGCTTTCAGACAGACTAGAGGAATATTCAGCACTTCTATCGAAAGAACTACTCCCGTCATATCTGTACTTTGAGCTTTCATCCTTCTCGGATTCCCCTCCGTCATGAGTAGGCTCAGTATCGCTATTTTCTGTCTCAAGAGGTGATGTTTTCTGACTACGTGCAAGTTTAGCAAAGGCGTTCACACTGTTAAGACCCTGGGAAAGGCACAAGGACCGACACTCAGGAATGGGACAAAGACATACGTAATCCGACTAAGTCATGAATAAAATTATACGTACTCGCATATTAGAAGAGCTAAAAGTCGGGAGAGCCTCCATACCCGACTGAAAACCACCAGCACGGTTTTTAGATCTCCGCTCCTTCACTTGGGGACTATCTGCATTCGGGCTAACGGATTTTTGCTTGGGATCCCTCAGCAGTGGATGTTCCGCTAAAACCGCAGAAGAAGGCTTGCTGCGATGATTCTATACCACGTTGTTCACGAATCCATGGATAGCAAGAAACTCGTCCTGCCAATATGTGTTATTCTTGGAGGTTGTTGATAGATTTCATTCCGCGAGCAGGAAAGGGAGACTTTTACCCGACACAAGAGCACTAGCATCAAGAACAATCAACAACGGGACTTCTGAAACGACCGGCTGACGAACAAGTGGGACACCCTGATCAAAGCCCATATGTCGAGCTGATCTATCGATGTTGTAAGAGGTTGCTTTGCAAGATCCTCAGAAGAAAGACAGCACATGACCAGGCGTGCAACTTCGCATGAACACCATCTCTCCGACACTCAGATCCTCTTTATCAGAAGTCAAAGACATGTTTGGAGCAGGAGCAAAGGTAGTGACCTGAGTTATATACCCATGCACCGGATCCCATGGACGAAAATTAACTGCGTACGAGTTGTCAAGAAATCTGACCAGGTTCGAACCAGTCTTGGGATGCTTGTTCGACCAGCGCAATATCCTAGAGCTACCCCAAGACTCGGGAAGTACAACTAACGGTTTCGGGGAATACTTCTCGAAATGCTCCCACAGCCATGCCTGGAGTAAAGCGGCATGAATATACGAATCTACTTTCATGTAGCCGTTTGAGGCGCGCATGTCCGAAACCAGTTGATCCAAGTGTACATATAGAGAACCAAGAAACAGACCGCCAATGGAGAGAACGACACCTTTTTCCAATTTTATGGCAAACTTGATAAGTTCATGTCTTATCTCTTTCTTGCCCGAGTCGTCATCAAAAATATCTCTGGATATCCAAAAAGCCAAGAACGCTGCAACATGAAGTATACTATTCTTCTGGTTCGACTCTAACGCGTCAGAAACTACTGAGACACCCACCAGTCATAGAAGCACTTCGTCTCATTTTCTTTCCGAACGAATCCTTTTTATTTTGCAACTAGGGCGGCATGCATTTCTTCTTCATCTGCAGACAACTTAACATCAAGGTTTCCAACTACGAGAAGGTTCAGCAATACAACCACGCTATCCAAGGAAATGGATCTGCATACGGCCGTGTGGGTGTCCGGACACCATCTGGAAACAAAAGCAACCAAGCCTGTAATATCTTTCCTAATCTGAAGCACTGTGAAAGCCGCAACAGCATCAACGATCTGCGCCTTGTTTAAATTGGTTCTTACATGCTCCTGGATCATTATGAACTGCATCCATTTCTCGAAGGGACGCAACGGACTCACAGAGATTTTAAAGTCAATAGGAGAGGCATGATATTCTTTTCTCTGAAGGAAAAACCTTACTACGCCTCCTGGCCGAACCGACCAGCCTTCTCCCTCACTTTCCGAGCCGGTCAGAAGAATCGACACATAGTTGGGATGGTTTCTCCTAATCGTGGCCGATGTGGTGAAGAATTCATCATTTACGTTTGCATTGCAAACGTATTTCGGTACATCAGAACTTTCCTCAAGTGACATCATAATAAAGATTCTCTCACGCTACTTTCACCTTCCAAACAACTACAATGGAACAATACGAAGAGAAATTATTACGGAAAGTGCACATAAATTATTTTTTCACCCAAGACGCAAGCCAGTCTATTTCAAGGCCGTACCCTGCAGCATAAAATTATTGTCCAACCGAGGAGGTGCGCCCCACCATGGGAACCATACACACGGCCATACCAAAACAAGGAGCAAACCCTAAAAACTAGGTTTTCGTGGAAAAGGATGGCAATTGCGCGCTTACTTTACACAGTGAGTTGAGACGATCAACATTACTATGGTATTCATGCCTAAGTACTACTACGAGCTCGCACAAAACATGCATATGGCTAGGATTCACACCAATATTTTCTACAAGGCCATGAAAAGGTACGCCTATGACTAGGGTTTACACCAACACAAAAGAAGAGATAAAAACAAGTTAAAGAAGAAGTGTTGGAAGGCATACCTGGTATTTGCTCGTCCGCTCTGCTTTACTGCTACCACAAGGCTGAGATAAATAAATAGGCATGAAACAAAAAGAGAGGTCGGACCTCCTTTTATATATACATGGTACATGGGAGTTTGAACAAGGAAAGGATTTCCTATTTTGAGAAAGAAAGGAAAAGAGGAAACCGGTCCCGCAAAGACCAATTTCCATGCCCAAGACCGCTCACGCCATGCCTTGGCCCCACGCGCTAAGCCATCCACCCTACTTGCCTTTCCAAGGCCAAGCCATCCGCTCTATTGTCGCGACTCTACCACGCCTAGCCGTCCGTTCACGCCTTACCTCACCGAGCCGCGCCCTGCTGCACCAGGCCAAGCCATCCGCTCCATTGTCGCGGACCCACCATGCCTAGTCGTCCATGCATGCCTCACCTCACCGAGCCGCGCCCTGCCATGGCCGCACCAGGCCAAGCCATCCGCTCCATTGTCGCGGACCCACCACACCAAGCCTTCCGTGTACATCTCTCCTTGTCATGGACGCACCATGCCAGACCGCCCGCTCCCCTGTCGTGGCCCTATCGTGCCAAGTCATCCACGCGCGCTTGCTTTCCAAGACCACGTCACCCCTTGAATCCACAAGCCAAGCCGTCCATTATGATTTGCTTTCCAACACCGCGCCCGCTTCGCCTCGAAGATGTACGACCAGACCAAGCCGGTAACTTTCGTCTCACCACTCCACGGTCTGCATCCCCATTAAAACTTATGCAGGTCCGCCAACTGTAGTTGCAGAATAATCTACAACTACACCCTCAATAGAATTAGTAAAAACTCAAGAAGTTCTTGATGGTGAATGATAACTTTCTTATTAATTCTCTTAGTTGATTACATAGAATTATCAAAATGGAACTAGAATAGTTACAACTTTTTCTATTCTCTTTCCTAAGATAATTTCTTACACTCATTAAAAGAACCTCTCGAATTTTACATTTGAACTCCTATTTATAGTAAAACTTATGCAGCTGTATATGAATTGCGAAGTATCGCAATTCATCCTCGCAAAATTATTTCATCCTCGCAAAACTTCATATTTCTCCGCGCTACTTCTATCATCGTATCATTTTATAACTCTTTTCTCCTTTATCTATTACGATACTCGTGAACTATTATCTTGCGATATTCAGTACCTACATCTTGCATCTTCTCATGTCAATTCTACGAAGAAGAAATGATCGTGAGAACATAACCGTTACTTAGTCTTTTAGAATTTGGACACGTCTTTTGTAACCGTCCTTTTCTAGTTATTCCCTTATATAACTCCTTTATATTCTCTTCCTTTTCTTCTTCTTACTTCTGCAATTTTATCTTCTGTTCATACTCTCCATTACTGTTTTCTCTGCAATTTTTTCTTCTATTATATCTTTATGAGTTCTCCAAGGTAATTTCCTTCTATCTCCGCGCATTTCATTTGTTCTCCTCTTTAATTTCTGTATAATTTGTTATCTGATTTTGGTTTATTTCAGCAAAATAACTCCTCAGATGAAACCTCAACTAAAAAATTCAAGCCTTAATACACGAAGAAGAAAATCTGAGAATCAAAAGGTAGTTAAAATACTTTGCCTTCTTTCCTGAACAATATATTGTTGCCTCAGTTTTTAATCTACATTTTGATTCGCAGGTTGGCGAAAAACCAAACCCTGGTAAGAGATCTCGAGTAACTAAACCCACACCATTAATTCCGATTGATGATTTCCTTCCTGAAGTTGATAAGGAATTTTCCTCTCCTCCTCGTGAAAATGCTTCTTCACACACTCCTGCCTCTACTCCATTACCTACCTTTCAATCTCCCATCAGTGTCAATTTATCAACACTTCTTCAAGATCAACCCTCGCAAAATATTTCTTCAACTTCTTCTCTTCCTCAGGAAATTCGAGATGGAATTTATTCAACTTTCCGAATGTTATCTGAGGTTTTGACTAATACTGCGAAGTCTACTAATGTTCGTTCGCAATATGAGTTTTGTGAAGTTCTAAATAATTTCGTCAATCCAGACATTTCTTCTTCACGTCAATCCTTGGAAAAAGAAATTGAATTGCTTCGCCAATCTTTGAAATCTTCTCAAGCAGAATGCGAGGATCTCCGTAAAGAAAATTATCATCTTCAAAATGATTCTCTCGACTGCGCGATTCTTCGCAAAAGAAATGATGAATTGAAAGGTATGATTACTATCTTCATATTTTCCCTTTTATTTACTTATATTCTTCATATGCTTGAAACATCCATTAAAACCCATTCCCCTTTATAGAATCCATCCAGAAATGTAGAAGATTGGTACTTCACCATGAATCATATGCAACAGAATATCGAACCAAGCATGAAAGCCTCTCAAACCAATTCTCCCATTTATCTAATCTTTACTCGTGTGCTCTTGACAACTTTGACGCTCTTTTTCAAGAGAATACTCAACTAATATATGATCGAATTTTTTGAATGATGACATATCTCAACTTTTTTCTTCCTTAACTAAAGCTAATTTGAGAATAGAAACCTTATTAGAAGAGAACAAAACCTTATCAGAAGAGAAATGTTCGTTTTTGAATACAATGATTGTTTCTTAGCAAGAATTAAAAACTCTTCAGAATAAATGTTGCGATCAAGAAAATCTTCTTTCTTTGTTGAAAGGTGAACTTGAGGAATTAAAGAAGTCTTCAGATGCTGAAAGAAATTCTTTTGTTATTGAGAAGAATTCCCTTATTAATAAGAATATAGTCTTGAGTACTAAGAAGAATCAACTTGAAGAAGATTATTCGTCATTAAAAAGTCTTAATGCCAAACTTGCGAAGGATAAAAATTTTCTTCTTTCTAAAGATCAAAAGCTTCAATCTCGACTTAAAGGATTAGTTGGTGATGGTTTTGATAATGCGATGAATCAGATGAAGAACTGTTGTCTATCTTTAGCTCAATCTCTTACTTCGCAAAGAGAAGGTAGTCATTAAAATTTGACTGCCTCTGGTATATCTTTAAATTTCGTTATACTCGCAAATTTTATACTTTGAATTTTGTTTTATTCGCAGAATCTGAGAAAAATCTTCGTAATGCGAAAGCTGGATTAGAAGACTCCTGTTCCGAGATTCGTAAGAAAAATGCTTTGCTTTCTACCCGCTTAATCAACTCTCGTGACCGTGCTACTCAGAGATTCAACTATCTTGCATATTCCAAAGATATCGAAGATACCAACCATCAAAAATCTATACTTCGTGAAAGTCATCTGAAAGCTCAAGTCTTTACGAATAACATTCTCTTATCAAGAGCCTTGCCTCCTGTGAAAATTACTCCTCTGAAAATATCTGACGATGAAGTTGCTCGTGAGCCTGATAGTGATTTCGATTATGAGAGTGATGATGAAGATCTTGATGATGAGAAAGAATCTATTCCTCAAGGAGATGTTCCTGTTGCATATTCTTCAAAGGATGATATCTCGCAAAAGTCGAAAGCTGCTAATGACCCTACTCATCTTAAAGATCCAAAGACAGAGTGTTGATGAAGCATGATAACATTATTTTTTCAATTTATCATTGACTCTCCTGTCCTCCTTTCTTTTGAATTCCTTCCCTTAGTTACTGTTGGTTTTGTTTTTGCGAACAATTCTGTTTTTTAAGAAGTACATCTGATATTTTGCGAAGATGATTTAACCTTTCTTAAGAAGTATATATGATATTTTGCAAAGATAATTTAACCTTTCTTTATTTAAATGTTTTCCTTATTTTGCCCCATTTGATCATATGAAGAGAAATAATATATAACTCACAGATAAAGCTTAGTATCTCCTTTTCCCCCTATTATTTCTCTTTAAATGATTAAACATTGTTGGAAGTATTAGAATATCTGCCTCAATTTATCTTACGAAGTTTCAACTTGTTACGATTGTAAATAAGAAATCCTCCCTTTTAAGTATAAGAAATAAAATATATGAAATATCCTTAATAAGTATACTACATATACAATACCTTTGAAGAAGTATTAGAAGTACTAAATCCGTCAAATGAAGAGATATAAGAAGTATTAGAAGTACTCGATCCACCAAATGAAGAGATATAAGAAGTATTAGAAGTACTCAATTCACCAAATGAAGAGATATAAGAAGTATTCAATCTGTGAATAATTACGTAACATATGACGAAGTATAATGATTACTTAACCTTCACCAAATGAAATATCCGTTGAAGAAGTATAATAAATATGAGATATTCTTGAAGAATTATAAGAAGTATTCAACTTTTGGAGAAATATTCAATATATGGAGAAGTATAAGAAGTATGTAATTCTCGTAAACTTTTACGAATATGAACTTATCTGTATTTGATTGCTATCAAAATCGCATCTTTTGTTAAGTCTTCGTTAAAATTCTTCAATGATGTTGTCTTCTTTGATAGGACTTCTTGTAAAAATTCTTCAATGATACTGACAGAGCTGTCTTCTCTTCAAAACTTCATGATGTATATTCTTGTAAAATTTCTTCAATGATATCGACGAAGCTGTCTTCTTTTCAGATCTTCATAATGTATATACTTGTATAATTTCTTCAATGATTTTGATGTAATGAATTTCATTAATTTCTGTGGTCTTATCATGCCTTCCTAAGTAAAGGTCTTATTTTGCCACCTCTTTTGTAGTAAATTTTTTGTATTTGCGATAATATGACAAGCCTGAACATTCTTGCGAACATACAACCTCGTGACATTATCGTCTTGCGATGAAATCGCAGGACGTTTTTACACTTTCATGTAATAACCCATTGATCTCATCTTAACTTCTTTGTTTCATTCTGCAAGTTCTTTTTGTATGTTTTCCTTATCTTTTTTTTTTTTTTAGAATGCTCGCAGAACTTCATTTTGTTGCACAAATATGACAAGCCTTTATGTTTTCGCAAACAAGAAGCCTCGTGACATTTGCGTCTTATAACACGTATCAGATCCCTAATGGAGGGTGCTGCCCTTTATCTTCCCCCTGGTTGCCCCTTCAAGGAAGCGTACATCGACCATACAAGGTTAGCTCTTCCCATCCGGTTCTGCCAACAACCAGCTTTTGATCGCAACCTCTTATCCTTTTTGCCTATAGGGCTTATAGTTACGAGGTTGCACCCTATGGGGTATCTTTGGGCCAAGTGCATCATTTGCCAAGACTTGTCAAAAATGGCAGATGTGGTTCAACCTCACCCGGCACTCTTGACTCAACCGTGTACCTCGGCGCCTTGATCGTTTTCTGCACTTCTTGGGAAAGACAGTATGCCTTAGTCGCCCAACCTAAATCCTCTTACACCGCATTTTATATTGCGTAATGTCGCTAGATTAGGTGAGAATCCAAGGTGTCTAACTCGGATAGGTACCCCATTATTGGGTTGTACCCCTAAAATTTTACCATGTACTAAGGGCCCTTGGTGGTGTTCTGGTTACCCTTAGCCACGTTTATAGGTACCCCCTTAAATGACGTACTTTAGGACTTTGCCTCTTACGAAATATAGCTTCGCGAACTAGGGTGTATGCCACAAAGTTTTGCCTGTATAAAATTTTCTGCGGCTCTCTTTCTTTTTTGGAGGCTGATCACAGATTGCAGTCTTTTATTCGCAAATTAATGAAAGCTTAATCGCAATATAAATTTTGAAACTCGTAACTTTTCCCAATTTCCTGCGAGCAAACAATATTCGTAAAAAATTTCATGAGTTTTATGGATAATACCTTTTCAAATATAGTCTGTTCCAAGGTCTACCAAACCTCAAACCCATGTCTCTCCCTTTCCGGATCCATCACCGATAAGCTCCGCTTCCTACAACTTCTTTAATAACATATGGTCCATCCCATTTTGGTGCTAATTTTCCTCCATTTTCTTTTTGATATCGAGGTGTTTCTCGCATGACCAAATCACCTGGTTTATATTCACGTTCAATGACTCTCTTGTTGTATTCTCGAGCTAATCGTTCTTTGATAAATCTTCATATGGTGCAACACCTTTTCTCTTTTTCTTCCAAACCATCCAATTCACTTAATATTACTCCCGCACTTAAATTTCTTTCCCAAGCTTCTTTATTTGTTGTCTAATTACAACCTCTGTGGGTATCACTTCTACTCCATATGTTAGACAATAAGGAGACATTCCAGTTGCTTCTCTTCTAGTTGTATTGTATGCCCAAACTGCGCTAGGTACTTGCTCGCACCATCCTTTGAGATGTCCTTCTAATTTCTTTTTGATTGTATCTGCGATTTTTTTATTTGTTGCTTCTGCCTGTCCATTAGCTTGTGGATATAACGGGTTGACTTCCCACATTTTATCCTAAAAGCACTCGAGTAACATCTCTATGTTCTGCCCTCAAATTGTTTTCCATTATCGATACTAGTTGTCTTTGGAACCACGTACCTGCAAGTGAGGTTCTCAAATATGAATGTAAAAACATCTTTATCACGAATATGATGTACTGCTTTTACTTCTGCGAGCTTCGTGAAATAATCTGTTGCAACTATCAAGTATCGCCTTTGTCCAGATCTAGGTATAAATGGTCCAACAATATCCAACCCCCATTTACCAAAAGGACAGCAACTTGTTGAAGAAGTTAATGTGGCCCCTGGTGCATGAATTCTTTTACCATGTCGTTGACATTCCTTGCATCTTCGTACGAACAATTTTGCGTCTGTATGCATATAAGGCCAGTAATATCCTTGTATCTTTGCTCTATATGCTAGAGATCTTCCCCCAATATGATTGCCAGCTTCTCCTCCATGTAACATCTTCAATATTTTTTCTCCTTCTTCGCGAGTTAAGCACCTGAGAGGTGGTCCATTGAAAGATTTTCTATATAAAATTCCTTCTCGCAACTCATAGTTTGTTGCACGACTCTTTAATTTATGTGCTTCTAGTCTGTTCCTGGATATTTCTCCTGTTG
Organism: Papaver bracteatum; assembly: GCA_023529315.1. Lineage (NCBI taxonomy): Eukaryota > Viridiplantae > Streptophyta > Magnoliopsida > Ranunculales > Papaveraceae > Papaver > Papaver bracteatum. The sequence continues at coordinate 318,521 of JAJJWX010001799.1, read as the reverse complement.
CGAGATATGCATGAATTTCTTTTCTCCAATCTGCGATGTTGTTTGATAACTCTCTTTCTACTTCCATCGCAACAGCTTCCTCAATTTCTTTCTCTTTGTCCACTGATGGGTGTTGAATTGTCTGTATTTGGATATTTCTTGTATCTGGATTTGTCATCATGCTTGGAATAAATGCAAAAGCATCTGCGAGACAGTTATATTTTCTAGATATATGTCTCCATTTTAATTTTGGTATCTTCGCAGATAATTCCTCAACGAGTTTCTTGTATTTCTTCAAAGAAGATTCATTTGTGGTATATTCCCCTTTAATTTGACAAATCACTAAATGCGAATCACTTGTTATCCTTATACTTTCAAGCTTCTTTTCTATTGCGATCTTTAATGCATGCACTACAGCTTCGTACTGTTTCATTGTTCGTGGATGCAAATTCTAGTCTGAATGAGAATCTTTTTCTTTCTCCTTCGGTGAAATCAACACGACTCCAATTCCATTTCCCTCACTATTGGATGATCCGTCCACTAGAATTTCCCATCTATCTGGTTCTGTTAACAAGTCTTTTGGATTTCCAAATTCTTCTTCAACATCCATCATTTCCTCTCCTGCTTCATCTTCTTCCAAAGGAAATTCTGCCAAAAAATCTGCGACGACTTGTGATTTTTGCGATGACAATACTTCGTATTTTATCTTGTAATGGTTTACTTGTGCATTCCACCTTTCTATTCTTCCTGACCTTTTTGTGTTCTTCATGATTGATTCAATTGGGACTTTGGTTACCACTTTTATCACATGTGCTTGAAAGTATATTCGTAACTTGAATGATGCATAAACCAGGGCTAAGATTAACTTCTCCATTTTATAATAATTCTTCTCTGCTGCATTAAAGGTTTCACTAATGTAGTAAATGGGCCTTTCTACTCCTGCGTCTGCTCGCAATAGAACTGCACTTAGATCATATGGAGTTGTTGCGAGGTATACCAATAATTCTTCGTCTCTCTCTGGTTTCTGTAGTATAGATGTATTTGCGAGGTATTCTTTGATTCCTTGAAAAGCTTTTTCACATTTATCAGTCCACTTGAATTTTTCTCCCTTCTTAAGTATGTTGAAAAATTGCTTGCACTTATCTGACATTCGCGAAATAAATCTTCCAAGTGAAGCCAAGAGTCCATTTAGATTTTGTACTTCTTTTACCGTTGCAGGTGTTGGCATGTCACGAACTGCTTGGACCTTTTCTGGATCAACTTGTATTCCCTCCTTTGATACTATGTATCCCAAGAACTTTCCAGACGAAACCCCAATTATACATTTCTCAGGATTTAATTTGATGTTGAACTTTCTCATTTGCTCAAATATTTCCTTCAAATCTTGCACATGATCTTTAGCTTCCTTGCTTTTTATCAACATATCATCTACATATACCTCCAAAGTTTTATGTATCCACTTCGCGAACACTTTTTCAACCATACGTTGATATGTAGCACCCGCATTCCGCAAACCAAATGGCATCTTCACATAACAATACAAACCCCTTGGAGCAAAAAAGCAAGATGTTCTTGATCTTCTTCTGCGAGTGATATTTGATTATACCCTTTATATCCATCAAGTGAAGTGACTCTATCATGACCTGCAAATGATTCCACCATTTGTGGTATATCTCGGTAATGGAAAACTGTCTTTGGGACATGCCTTGTTTAGATCAGTGAAATCTATCCAAATTCTTATTCCTTTATTCTTTTTCGGAACAATGACCATATTCGCAATCCATTCTGGATATTTTGCTTCCCTTATGATCCCTGCATCCAACATCTTTTGTAATTCTTCTTCTATCTGTACATGATAATTTTGTGATATCTTCCTTATTCTTTGTTTGAATGGTCTTACATATTTATCTATGTTCAATCTATGACACGCCACTGATGGATCAATTCCTGGTATCTCATCTACACTTCCTGTGAAGATATCTTTATATTCTCGCAAAAGATCAATAGTTCTTTTTTCTTCTTATTCATCCATCTTAGTTCCAATTCGCAAGAATAAAGGCTCCTCTTTACTTCCCATATTTATTTCTTTAGTTGGTTCAGCTGCAACATAGCTTGGACTTTGCTCCCCCATAGGTGTTGGTTCTTTGATTATTTTTGCTGGTTCCCCTTCTTTTTCGAATCTCATTTGGTATACCTCTCCTTCCTTTTCTCTTATTGTATACACTCGAATTCTTCTTCCTTTTTTGTTTCCTTCGTAAGTTTCCTCTGAAGTTGTTTCTTTCTTGCTCTTCCTCCGCATTGCGTTACTTCAATTTGATAACAAAATTTTGCACTATCAAGATCTCCTTTTATTTCTTGTATTCCATTTGGTGTAGGAAATTTGATTCTCGATGTAATGTTGAAGCAACACTTTGATCGCATGAATCCACGGCCTTCCTATCAGCATGTTATATGGAGATTCCATATCTATCACACACAAGATTACATGTGTTTCGATTTCTCCTAGTAATATTCGCATAGCGATTTCCCTTTAGATTTTGTTGTAGATTTTCCTAATCCATGAATAAGACATTTTGAATTTGTGATTTCTTCATCTTTAATTCCCATCCCCCTTAAGTGCATGATAGAATATGATATTAACAGAACTCCCCGTATCAACCAAAATTCGGTTTAATTTTCATTTTTCTACAAATTTTCTTATCTTCTAGCATGATCGGAATTGTGATCACCAATGGTGAAGTGTGGTTCAAGTCTTCATTTGGAATTTATGCTACTGAAAATGTGATTTTCCGCTTTTCCCATTCTTCTAAAGTTGTTATCTTTTCTTCCTCCATGATCTTTCTTCCTCTACAATCTCGCTTGTATATTTTTCCCTTCATATTACTATGAAATTCATCAATCATTGTCTTTGTGATCATATTACATTCTTCTTTTTTGCAATCTCCATATACTGACTTCATTTGATCTTTAAATTTTCCACAATTCCCTCAAATTTAGGCTACCACAATTCTCAAGTCCCCTGCTTTCTAGCGCCAATTATGTAGTTGCAGAATAATCTACAACTACACCCTCAATAGAATTAGTAAAAACTCAAGAAGTTCTTGATGGTGAATGATAACTTTCTTATTAATTCTCTTAGTTGATTACATAGAATTATCAAAATGGAACTAGAATAGTTACAACTTTTTCTATTCTCTTTCCTAAGATAATTTCTTACACTCATTAAAAGAACCTCTCGAATTTTACATTTGAACTCCTATTTATAGTAAAACTTATGCAGATGTATATGAATTGCGAAGTATCGCAATTCATCCTCGCAAAATTATTTCATCCTCGCAAAACTTCATATTTCTCCGCGCTACTTCTATCATCGTATCATTTTATAACTCTTTTCTCCTTTATCTATTACGATACTCGTGAACTAATATCTTGCGATATTCAGTACCTACACCAACACGGGAAGCCAAAATTCTCTTCACCCCTCAAAAAGGTTAGTCGAATTTTCCTGACCATCTTTGCAATGACTTACGTCTCGATTTCGTCCTTATTTGTCACTATCATATTCTTACCTCGCAACAAGGCACATGTTCCGAGCTAAGCAGGGGACTTAATGTTGATGGTGGTTTATAGCCTAGGGTTAAAATCATAAAACCCTAAACCCTAGTAGACAGTGATGTCACAACATTTAAGTAATAAGCATTTGCTAGGCGCATTTATTGAAATATTTAATGTGTCTGTAAATAATTACTGGGGTATCTTTTTTAATTAGGGTTACGACAAGCCAAACCCTAATTCCCTCTATGCCAATGCAAATCATGCCAGCCACACCAACCGCGCCAAAGCATGCCAACCATGCTATCCGCACCTCTGTGCCAATGGCAAATCATGCAAGCCATACCAACCGCGCCAAAGCATGCCAACCATGCTAGCTGCACCTCTATGCTAATGGAAAACCATGCCAGACACACTAACCGCGCCATGCCAAACGCACCTCGCCATGTCACCATACCAACTTAGCCGCGCCACCATGCTGGCCTTCCATACGCGGCTACCAAAACGAAGGCATGCAACAATCAACAGTTACCCTTTAATCCCAGGAGAAAATCCTGGCCGTCTAAGGTTACCAAACGACCTTTAGCCCAAAACCCTAGCTTGGTCACGCACCTAGCCAAAGCTAGCCACACCATGCGCCCTTGGAAAACCCTTGGCCCCACATGCCAAGCCAAAAACACACCTAGCCAAAGCTAGCCACGCCATGCGCCCATAGAAAACCCTTGGCCCCACTTGCCAAGCCAAAACCGCACCTAGCCAAAGCTAGCCACCCCATGCGCCCATGGAAAACCCTTGGCCCCACATGCCAAGCCAAAACCGCACCTAGCCAAAGCTAGACACGCCATGCGCCCATGGCAAACCCTTGGCCCTATATTCCAAGCCAAAACCGCACATAGCCAAAGCTAGCCACGCCATGCGCCCATGGAAAACCCTTGGCCCCACATGCCAATCCAAAACCGCACCTAGCCAAAGCTAGCCACGCTATGCACACATGGAAAACCCTTGGACCCACATTCCAAGCCAAACCACGCCAAGGCATGCTATTCCAACCTAATTGCGCCAAGGCATGTTTAGACGCGCCACCATGCTGGCCTTCCCTACGCGGCTACCAAAACAAAGGTGTGCAACAATCAACGGTTTCCCTTCAACCCCAGGAGCAAATCCTAGCCATCCAAGGTTACCAGACAATGCGTGGTAAACTATGGCCCGAAAACCTAAGTTTGGCCACGCTAAACCATGCCATGGAAACGACATGCCAGCCTAGCCGCGCCACCATGCTGGCCTTCCCTACGCGACAACCAAAACGAAGGCGTGCAACAATCAACGGTTGTCGTTCAACCCCAGGAGAAAATCCTAGCCATCCAAGGTTACCAGACAACGCGTGGTAACCCATGGCCCGAAAACCTAAGTTTGGCCATGCCAAACCATGCCATGCCATCTTAGCAGGGCCACCATGCTGGCCTTCCCAATGCGGCCACCAACGAATGAAAGTGTGCGACGATCAATGGCTAACTTTCTCTTAAGATGCAAGATCTCGACCGTCGAAGGTCACCAAGCTACCAAGTCTCCCAAGCTCGACTTGCCAGGCAACAACAAAGTGCCACATGTTTTCCACAAAAACATTCGAGACATCGAACACATATCACAAACTGGGGGATCCTCTTTGGGTATTGGTTTGGCGATTTACAGCGTGCGGCGTACACTACGCCCGTCATAAGGAGGTGTCATAAGGGTGAGGCGGTTAGTAAATATATGGAGTTAATGGTGAAACTCCGACAATCAATTTCATGTGTTAACCACTTTATGGAACATCAATTCCATACGTTAACGGTTTTTTGGAACATCAATTCCATGCATGCGGTTATCACCTCCTCCCATTTACTTACCCATTTATCCATCCCTTAATGAGACCAGAGTACGTTTCACTTCGACTTGTATAAATAGGTCTTACCTATTTCCACAGAACAACAGGTTCATTCAGAATATACAACACTCAGAAAACACTTACTAGCTTACCACTTGTTAGCCTTCCCACTTTTCTGATACAAGTCACAGTAACACAACTACTCTTCCAGAATCAACTATTCTGGTCTCATCACTTTCCATGCTTCCCTCCCCAAAACCAACCCATTCTCCTCCACTTTGTGACCGAAGCAAGTCCGGAACAACCATTTTTTGGTTTAGGCTGGATTTGTACAGATTGATCTCTCGAACTTAAAGTACTCCCTTGCAGTACATTGTTTAGGGTTTAAATTATTTCTCACCTATACACTCAAAATTACCGAAATCGCCAGAATCTATTTTGACCTATAAACAACTGTCATAGCCATAAGGGGAGCTGCTGGAAAGCAATTATACTTTTGACCCTGTAAGAAAATCGATAGTCTGATCTTAGAGATATATATCATGGTTTCGAACTCATACTAAACATACATCGAAAATAATACACGAAGGTTTAACCATTTAACAACAATGTAACTGTCAATATTATCATGCCGATCATATTAATTTTGTTCGTTCATATTTCATTGCAAAGTACCAAGTACAAACACTATTTCTTAATTGAATTCTCCATTTACACTTTTCACTTCCTAAAAATAACTATCCCTGCAAGATATCATCAAAATCTATCAAGTCATATCAAACCAAGTTAAGTGCATGGGAGCCTATTCAAGTGCATTACTATGACAGGTTATAAAACCTCTTCTGTTTAAAGAGGGGTGCTGCAAACTCATATTCTGTCCAAGGCAAACTTATATTGATTGCAATTATAAAATATACCTGTAGGAGTCTTTCTTTATCCAAAAGGAGAACTTATATTGATTTTTCTCTTCGTTAAGAGTTTCTCCTTCCTCTTTTCCTTGACATTATGTTGGTCATGGCCAATCCACAGACAGATGCGACTACATGTTGCTGGTCATGGCCAATAATAAAGACATGGGAATTTCATATTGAAACAAATATTCAATACTGGGTTTGATTAAGAGAATTTGCAGGGAGGTGCAAAGTTGAAAAATCCCAGGAGGCCGTGAATTTGATTCAGAAGCATACATGGGCAACTTATGAATCAAAATGCAAGAAAAGATAAACTCGGAAAATTGAACCTTAAAAGATTGATTAGCTTGTTCGTATATTCATAGGGCTAAGTATATATATGATAACCCCTACCAACCGTGAAACTGTTAATGGCTTGGAAGCTTCTTGTCCTCCTGCTGAGAGAATGGTTTCGCGTATTTACAGAGCAATCCTTATTCCTTACCAACATCCAATTGACACTGATATCAACATACGGTATTTATGAATCTATGTCACCGAGTGCAATTGTGGAAATGTTACCAAGAGCAGCCTCCTTGAATGGCTGCAACACATCAATAAAGATGGAAATGAGAGAGTAGTATCAATATAATTAAGCAGACACTGCACTGTACATAAAATCAATGCACATCAATGAGTAACCACAGATGCCAAGCAGACTTCTATGTCTACTAAAGAGAAGCGATATACCGGATGAGAAGACATGGGACTTTTGCATCTACATTGGAAAACTCGGGTGAGTCTTCAATCGAACTTCAAAACATCCCTCTGTATATATGCCCTATGAGACTGAAATTACTTGAGAGAGAACAAAATAATTGAAGTTTTCCGTACAATTAATTCCCATGTAATTAATTTAAGTCAACAGTAATCGAGTCTAGCTAACTCTCGATCAAAGACCCTCAAATCTGTATACATAAGATATTATCCTTGGATGATAACATTTTCAGATGCCTCACATCTAAAGCAAACAAAAAAAATCAATTTTTCTGTTCTGTACAAAATAAAAAAAATTATAAGCTGACACAGTAGATATACTATAGATAAAAAACATAGTGTTTTTTATTTTAACGTGGATTACAAAATGAAAAACTGTGAATGCAAGGAAATTACTTGAGAGAGCACAAAACAGTTGAAATTTTCCTTATAATTGAACTCAGATTAGAGCCATTAATAAGAAAAGTACGAAATGACTTCTATTAAAGTAGCGATATCATGCATCCACCCAACACAATCAGCTGCACCCAAACATACACATTAAGAAGCAATCGTACGTTCCTCACTACTAAACAACCGCAACATTATTTCCCTTTTACAGCTCTGCCAATGGACAACATTAAGAGATGCATGAATGACTTAGAAAGAGAAACTCAGAAGTTAGATTAGTTGAAAATCACAAAACCCAAAAAAAAATTCCTAACTGATTATCATATTCGTAAGGCATGATAGAGAACAAACATTAGTACTTTCTCCACCCAAACTCTGTGTTCTTCCACTGCAGCTTCAACTGGTCTCTCAGGACTTTCCTCAAACACTTTGTGTGCATGAACTGATGTTACCACGGATTAATTGAGTGTGTTCTCCTCAAACCCTTGGCAGACTCCAAATCTCACAAACCCATCTCCGACTCCATGCCAACCACACAACTACATATCATCATAACAATTAATTAACGAAAAAGGGGAGAGAACTGTTTAAGAGTTTAACTTTATGCCAGTTATTGAGATCGGAGATTGATCCATTATCAATAGCACTTTGGAATGAAGCAAACCAAAGAATAACAGATGGTGATGATTATTCTCGCCATCGCTAGGGCTGCTTATAAAAAATTTAGTTTCTGGTTTTCATCTTCTCTCAGAGCTTCAATTATAACACGATTTTTATTTGAACGTCCCTGTGTTACTGTTTGTAGGTAAAAATGGTTTCTACTGATTTTGGTAATTGCGGGTGTGAAAGTGAGAAATAATTTAAACCCTAAACAATGTACTGCAAGGGAGTACTTTAGATTCGAGAGATAAATCTGTACAAGTCCGGCCTAAACCAAGAAATGGCCGTTCCATACTTGCTTCGGTCACAAAGTGGAGGAGAAGGGTTGGTTTAGGGAGGGAAGCGAAGAGAGTGTTGAGGCCTGAATAATTCTGGAAGAGTAGTACTTGACTTGTATCAGAAGGTGAAAGCTTCGACAAAGCTAGCAAGAGTTGCCTTTCTAAGTGTGGTATTTTTCCCTGACCAAAAACTTGTGTCTCTGGTGGAAATGGGTAAGTCTATTTATACAAGTCTAAAAAGAAACGTACTCTGGCCTCATAAGAAAAGAAAACAGATGAGTTAAATGGGAAGAGGTGGTAACGCCTGGTATTGATGGAATTTGATAGAATTGATGTTACATAATGAAAGAGCGTTTCACCATTGCTTCCTGCATTTACTAACTTTCTTATTCTTATTACACTATCTTGAAACGGGCATTTGTGTATGCCGCACGCTGTAGACCACCAAACCAATACCCTGATGAGCATCCCCCAATTTGTGTTGATGTCTCGAATGTTTTTGGAAAACATGTAGCATGTTGTTATGGCTTGGAAAGTCAAGCTCGGGAAACTTGCTAGCCTGGTGACCTTCGACGGTCGAGATTTTGCACCTTGAGAGGAGGGGCAACCGTTGATCGTTGCACGCCTTCGTTTTGGTAGCCGCGTAGTGAGGGCCAATGTGGTAGCACGGCTAGGTTAGCATGTCGTTGGCATGGCATGGTTTGGCGTAGCCAAACTTAGGTTTTCGGGCCAAAGGTTACCATGTGTCGTCTAGTAACCTTGGATGGCTAGGATTTGCTCCTGGGATTGAAGGGAAACTGTTGATTGTTGCACGCCTTTGTTTTGGTAGCCGCGTAGGGAAGGCCAACAGGGTGGCGCGACTAGGTTAGGCTTGGAATGTGGGGCCAAGGGTTCGCCTTGGGCGTGGATAGCTTTGGATAGGTGCGATTTTGGCTTGGCATGTGGGGCCAAGGGTTTACCATGGGCGTATGGCGTGGTTAGGGCCAAGGCAAGGGCGTTTGGCTTGGTATGGTGTGACTAGCATAGCTAGGGCCAAGGCAGAGTGTGTTTGGCATGGCGCGGCTAGCTTGGGCTATGTGCGGTTTTGGCTTGGCATGTGGGGCCAAGGGTTTGTCATGGGTGTATGGCGTGGTTAGGGACAAGGCAAGGGCGTTTGGCTTGGCATGGTGTGACTAGCGTAGCTAGGGCCAAGGCAGAGTGCGTTTGGCATGACGCGGCTAGCTTGGGCTAGGTTTGGTTTGTCTTGGTATGTGGGGCCAAGGGTTTGCCATAGGCGCATGGCGTGGTTAGGGCCAAGGAAAGGGCGTTTGGCTTGGCATGGTGTGACTAGCGTAGCTAGGGCCAAGGCAGAGTGTGTTTGGCATGACGAGGCTAGCTTGGGCTAGGTGCGGTTTTGGCTTAGCATATGGGGCCAAGGGTTTGCCATGGGCGTATGGCGTGACTAGCTTGGGCTAGGCGCGTGACCAAGCTAGGGTTTTGGGGGCAAAGGTCGTTTGGTAACCTTAGACGACCAAGATTTTCTCCTGGGATTAAAGGGCAACCGTTGATTGTTGCACGCCTTCGTTTTGATAGCCGCGTAGTGAAGGCAAGTATGGTGGCGCGACATGGGGCCATGGCGAGGTGCGTTTGGCATGGCGCGGTAGGTGTGGCTGGCATGATTTTCCATTGGCATAGAGGTGCGGCTAGCATAGTTGGCATGCTTTGGCACGGTCGGTGTGGCTGGCATGATTTTCCATTGGCACAGAGGTGCGGATATCATGGTTGGCATGCTTTAGCGTGGTCGGTGTGGCTGGCATGATTTTCCATTGGCACAGAGGTGCGGCTAGCATGGTTGGCATGCTTTGGCGCGTCGGTGTGGCCGGCATGATTTGCTATTGGCATAGAGGTACGGCTAGCATGGTTGGCATGCTTTGGCGCGATCGGTGTGTCTGGCATGATTTGTTATTAGCACATAGGTGCGGCTAGCATGGTTGGCATGCTTTGGCGCGATTGGTGTGGCTGGCATGATTTTCCATTGGCACAGAGGTGCGGCTAGCATGGTTGGCATGCTTTGGCACGGTCGGTGTGGCTGGCATGATTTTCCATTGGCACAGTGGTGCGGCTAGCATGGTTGGCATGCTTTGGCGCGGTCTGTGTTGCTGGCATGATTTGTCATTGGCACATAGGTGCGGCTTTCATGGTTGGCATGCTTTGGCGCGGACGGTGTGGCTGGCATGATTTTCCATTGGCACAAAGGTGAGGCTAGCATGGTTAGCATGCTTTGGCGCGATTGGTGTGGCTGGCCTGATTTTCCATTGGCACACGTGGGAATTAGGGTTCTGCTTGTCGTAAACCTAATTTGAAAAAGATACCCCGATAATTATTTAGGGACACATTAAAGGTTTCAGTGAATGTGCCTAGTAAATGCTCGTTACTTTAAATGTTGTGACATCACTGTATGCTAGGGTTTAGTGTTTTACGATTTTAACCCTAAGCTAAAAACCACCATCAACAGTTACTTAACATGAACATTGTTCAACTTGACGGTGTTACTTAACGTCCAGTTAAGTATTTGGTGTAAACCCGGTGTAATTTTTTAAGTAGGTGTAAATCAACACATAAAAGTCTTGTATACCCACGTTTCTACTAACGGTTGCTAACGGTTTTAGTATTAGTCCGTTAAAATCAAGGGGCTTGGACCAATAACGTTCTCTACTAATGGGGGAGTGCGAATTCGTGCACACTCCTTAACGAGTGTGTATTTCACATTTCAATCTCTACCCTTGATTTAATTTAGGAAGTTATGTAACGAGGGCAGTGATTCTAAACATGGAGGGTAATGGGGTCATCCGTTAAATAATTAACCAATAAAATATTTCTCTCTCCTCTCTCTCACTCCTTCTTCTTCTCCAACAAAACCATCAAAAACAATTATTCTCTGCTCAGATCTAGTCCATTTTTGGACTAGATCTGAGCAGATTTTTTCATTTTTCCTTGCTTTCTAGGTTAGTTGGTAGATTAGTTTGGTTTTTATTATGTTTTCTACTTATCTACACCATTTTGGTGGTTTTATCTACTATTTTGAGGTTTATCTTCGCTTTAATGGCGATTCTTGGTTATTGGGTTGGGTTTTTAGATCGATAGTGATGCTCTCCAAGCTCTCCAACGACGAAATCTTCATCTTGGTTATCTTCGGCGACAAAATCTTCATCATCAACTTATCCGGCGACGAAATCTCCATAGATGGTCTTTTTGACGACGGAAGCTTCATCACTAGCTATAAGAGATTTGAGCAAATCACTCCTATTTTGGGAGCATTTCTTTCTATAGAAGAAAAACAAACTAAATTGGAATTTAATTCCGAGAAAAACCATCCTTCTTCCGATTTAATCGGATCTTATTCATACTTGTATTTGACTTACTCCGGTAATCCTTTTCTTTCTCTTGTCGGATTTCTTCGTATTGTACTCTTACGGTATGTTCTTGTTACTTTGTATTCTCTTATCTTCGATCTTAAACTCATTGTAACCTTGAAATACATTAATGAAAAGGTTCCTTGTTTATCAAAAAAATAAAATAAAATAATTAACCAATCAGAAATTAATGTGAAATATACACTCGTTAGAGGAGTGTGAACAGATTTGGACTCACTAATGGGGTGTTTTTAAAAAAACAATTTTTCGACCAATAACGTTACCACACTTGTCTTCTCCAGAATTGTTGTAGTTGAAAGCTTTTATATAATTTAATTTGAAATGGGTGTCACACTCACCGTGTAACGTGAGACCTTATATGACTTAGTCTTTTAAAGGAGGAGACATATGCTCGCCGTCCAAGCTAGATGAGGTCGAAGCTGAAAATCTCATTTAGAGAGATAGGAAAAGGACACGTACACGCACAGGATGAAAGTGTAAGCCCTAATTAGGCATCTTTACCGTTAAGTGAATTTCAGGCCAAACAACCAAATACTATCTAGACTGAATCTTTTGAATAGTACAACCTAGAAAGAAAAAAAATTCCTCGTCTTGTTTAGTTCTCAAATCCCATATTATTGGGAAGACACTTCATCCAAGTCCTTACTGTTTTCTTCTTCTTCTTCTTCTTCTTCTTCTTCTTCTTCTCTTGCCCTAATGCCCTAATCTCGGTTTCTGTTCGTATTTACATATTCTTTCTAGGGTTTCTGGTATACTTCACTCAAATTGAGATTTGTTGATTGCGTAAAGCTTGTTCACCCTATCTGGTAAGTCCATTTTCAATCTCTATTATAACTCTTGCTTATAGACTATTGCTTCATACATTTGCTCTTGTTACCCATAATCAAAAGACCCAAAACGCTAAACCTAATTTCTATTTCCACTCTAGTGATTCCTTAACTCGTAGCTGTATTGATCCTGTTTAACTCATCACCGCAATCGGTAGGTATAACTTTTCGGTTCAATGTTTTGTTTGTCACTATTTCTGATTCTGAATTCGTTTTCTTTAATATTAGTATATGTTAGACGGTAAGCTTAGTGAAGTACATCAGATGTAACTTCTTAGTTGTTGTCTTTAGGCAGTTGACGTAAATTGTTATGATTGCATTTTATTAGTATTGGCCCACTTATCAACTTGTGAAGTTCCATATGAAATGAAATATAGGAAACCTGCGTTTTGTGGTCAAATAACTAAGGGGAAGATGTCAACATACATCTCATCATATAATTGGCATAACCTAAATTAGGTCTGATCATTATTGGCTGAATATATATGATTCAGTTTGATAACATATGATTCCCATGCCACCTTTGGTACTTATGCGGTGAGTATGGGTTATCCATTCAACTTGGTCCATTTGGATGCTACATTTATCCATTTATCGTTTATCTTTGTGCTACGCTAAGCTGTTGATTCTTAACCTATTTTTTCCAAATGAATATAAAGGCAATAACATGATCGGCCTCCATATTGTTGAATATATCATGGCTTTGGTTACTAATATAGCTGAAGTAATTGTTATTTTTATAATTTTTCTGCTATCTGAGTGATAGTTGTCTAACCAGGTTTTGTTAGTTTATCTAATATGTATTTCAAGGTGTGAATACTTTTTTTTTCCTGCTTTATGATCTCTGTCCCTCACCATATATTACTTAAAACTACTGTTGACCTCTCATCTATTCATATAACCGGCTTAATAATTTTAAATAACACTGAAAGTTCTGGGTAAGTTTGAGGCAGAAACAAGAAGTATAAATACAATGCAAAAGGAAAACAGTTCCAATGCTCCGTCAACTCCATCTGGGAGACTGAGGCATCGCAGACGCTCACATGAGGTTAGTGATTAATTCTGGAAGCCTAATGGCTGGAGCTAATCAAGCAGGAATGCTGTAGTTATATTAAGTTAGGAATCTCAGTCGTTTTTTCTTTGCTGTAGACTCTTCTTGACCCGAATAAAGCAAATGGAGGCTATTTACTTGTCAATGACCAGAACAAATATAAGTCGATGTTGATCCGTGCATACTCGTCTGTATGGATGATTGGGGGCTTTGCATTTATCATCTACATGGGCCATCTCTATATCTGGGCCATGGTTGTTGTGATCCAAATCTTTATGGCTAAGGAGTTATTTTGTTTACTCAGAAAAGCTCATGAAGATAGCCACCTTCCAGGATTTAGGCTTTTGAATTGGTAAGCAACAATCATTGTTTTCGTTGCGAGGAAATTTTTGTGGAAATCTAATGCATGTGTATATGTTTTTGTAGCTAATTTTCTTATGGTAAAAATTGAATATCACAACTTTGCATTTTGCATGTCTATTTACTAGCATAACTCCTTTTATGTGTTTGCAGGCATTTTTTCTTCACCGCAATGTTATTTGTCTACGGCCGCATCCTCAGTCAACAACTAGTCAACACAGTGACGTCTGATAAATTCTTATACAAGCTTGTCAGCGGTCTCATTAAGTATCAAATGTTCATTTGTTATTTCTTATACATTGCAGGTCAGTACATCCTTAATATTTGAACTCTCGTACAGAAGCTAGTATTGTTGACATGATGAATTCTCGTTATGTCTTATCCTTGAAATCTATATAGCCCCATTAAAAATCTATTTTAATACTCCCTCCGCCCCACTATTAATTGACCTAGTAGTACAATTTAGAAATGATTTATCTCTCAAACTATACCACGGATATTCGTAAATTTTATATCATTGAAAAGCATTTTAAAACACCTACGTAACGAATATAAACATGAGTATCAAATGATATAAAATCAACTATTAGTGAGACAAAATCTAAAAACAAATAGGTCAATTAATAGTGGGATGGAGGCAGTATCAATTTTTTTTTAGTTAGATTTTTCTCAACCTTTGGCTTCTCCATGGTGACAAATGATTGTTCATGTGATTTCTTTTCATAAGTAACCAATTTCATCTTTATCTTGCTTAGGATTTATGTGGTTCATTCTTACCTTGAAGAAGAAGATGTACAAGTATCAGTTCGGCCAGTATGCATGGACACATATGATTCTAATTGTTGTGTTCACTCAGTCAGCTTTCACTGTTGCAAATATTTTTGAAGGAATTTTCTGGTGAGGTCACCATCAGTACTGTATGGATATATTTTACAGAGCTTTTAGTTTCTTTCGAAAAATATCCTGTGGTTGTGGATAAAATTCTGTAGCTGACACTACAATCATGTATGCTGTGTGGTACCGTACACTCTCGAGTTATCTTCCTGATGGTCATTTTGGTTTGGTGCAGGTTTCTTTTGCCAGCATCACTTATTGTTATCAACGACATTGCTGCATATATATTTGGTTTTTTCTTTGGGAAAACCCCTTTGATCAAGCTATCTCCAAAGAAAACCTGGGAGGGTTTTATTGGTGCATCTGTTACAACTATACTGTCTGCATTTGCAGTGAGAATCATCTCTCATTACTCTATTTTTTTTTCACATTGTAGAACATGTTACTTCTCCTTGATTTTCGGAAACAGTATTTGCTAGTACTCCATATTTGAATTTTTACCAACCTTCTTTGCAAAACCTCATCAGTCAATTCAGCCAATTGTTGTACATCAACATGGCACAAGGTGTGAATGTGGGATAGCATTCTTGATAATAGGGTTAGCTCAAGTTGCCAATGGAAACATATTCTCTCTTATTCGGTATAACATCAAGCTTGGGGATCTAGTTAAATGTTGGGAATTTCTTTGCTTGCCTCAGAACCCCTTTTCTGATCGTTTTTTTATATGACCCCTACTAGTACTGAGCCAATTAGGACTGATGTTGAGATTTTAGTGTTTCTAGGAACTTTGTGTTTATGAAACAAAAGATCAGTTGCCCTAAGACTTTTACTTGGCATTTTTTGCAGCTAGCAAATGTTATGGGCCGTTTCCAGTGGCTTACATGCCCCAGGAAGGTAATGTTTTCGTACAGAACACAACTCAGTGAACTCACCAACATAAATAATGTGGAGGTGCATATGTATCGCTGCATGAGATACTTGCTATTCTGATGTTAATGGAACATGTGCAGGATTTATCAACTGGTTGGCTTTACTGTGATCCTGGTTCCCTATATAAGCCCGATATTTATTCTTTGGCTGCGTGGCTTCCTGAACGGGTGAGCGAGGATACACCTTGTTTCACTTAAAGCACGTCCAAGTTTTTGGTTTTATGCCTATTCTATATTTCCAGTGATGAGATAATTCAAACAGGAAGAAACTTATGCCTTAGGTTGCAGAAATTCAGCATATTTCAATTGTTGAAAAGTTGAGACACCAAATGTTTTTATCCATTATCTATTTCTTACTGTTTCTGCCAAGAACTTTGGCCTGTTTGCTCTGTACATTTATCTTTGGGGTTTTAGTCCTCAAAGTGTCTCCTAATAATATTTTCCCTCCTCTCTTCATTCACAGTTTCCATGGAAAGAGGTATCTGTTTTGCCTGTGCAGTTTCATGCTCTTTGTCTTGGTCTATTTGCTTCAATTATAGCACCGTTTGGAGGTTTTTTCGCTAGTGGATTCAAAAGAGCGTTTAAAATCAAGGTAGGTTGTCATCAAAGACTATTTTTTATAATAGAAGTCGTGAAAAAAAAATGGTCGATGGGAATCCTAAATGTTGATTTTTCTTCTGTTCAACTATGAAGGATTTCGGCGATAGTATCCCTGGACATGGTGGCATTACAGATAGAATGGATTGCCAGGTAAGCTGTTGCATTATATCAAATCCTTATGAATTAGTAGCTAAAATCTATTCATTTCTTAAGTTGAGTAGCCACTGAAATGGGTTGATCAGTAGATGTAGTGATTAATGTGGTCTGTGTTGAACTGTTTCCTTAGATGGTGATGGCTGTATTTGCATATATATACCATCAGTCTTTTGTCGTCCCTCAGAGCTTTTCTGCTGAGATAATCTTGGATCAGGTCAGAATTTCTTATAGATGTGTAAACTCCAAAAAGTATACATATGCACACACCTTTTGTCATCAGTTAAGTTCTCACTCTTTTTGCATTGTAGATATTGAGAAACCTTAGTTACGAGGAACAACGGGCTTTATATATGAAGCTAGGGCAGATCTTTCTCGAGCGGCAATTCGGTTGATGTGAAAGGAAGCTTAACTTATTTCCCATGTAACAGTATATCGATTCTTTACTTGGCATGTGGTTCATGTGGTATTGTCTTCTCAAGCTTAACAACATGTGGAGATTTACGCTACAACCTGTCTTCGAATCGAATGATGTATAGTTTCCTCTTGCAGGTTCTCAGTTTAGATTTTTAAGTTTAGTATTAAGCTTGTAATTTTGTTGTCATGTTTTTGGATATTTTTTGGTCCATGGATATTTTTTGGAGGACCTGTTGTAGCTTAGACTATATGATTTGATTATTTTTTCCCGAATCATGTTTATGTAATATATCTTTGCACATCATATATCGATTAATCTTTTTTCCATCTACTTTTGTCTAGATTTTGTTAGTCTCATTGTCACTGTCTAGATTTTGTTAGTCTCATTGTCACTGTCTAGATTTTGTTAGTCTCATTGTCACTGTTTATGTAATATATCTTTGCACATCATATATGGATTGATCTTTTTTCCATCTACTTTTGTCTAGATTTTGTTCGTCTCATTCTCAGTTTAGATTTTTAAGTTTGTAGTATTAAGCTTGTAATTTTGTTATGTTTTTGGATATTTTTTGGTCCATGGATATTTTTTGGAGGACCTGTTGTAGCTTAGACTATATGATTTGATTATTTTTTCCCGAATCATGTTTATGTAATATATCTTTGCACATCATATATCGATTGATCTTTTTTCCATCTACTTTTGTCTAGATTTTGTTCGTCTCATTGTCACTGCACTAGTGAGAAACTGTAGTTCCTGTTATACATGAACACACTGATAATATTGACAATATGAGGAAGGTGAAAACCTTTGATTATCCCACCCGAGTTTCTGGGTTTTGACAGTAGAAGATTATATGCATTCTCTAAGATGCACAAGAACACAAATGAAACCATGGGGTGACAAGAAAAAAACATTCAGGATAAACTCTCCCGGTGTAGGAACGTTTTCCATCTCTTTTCGCCTACTCGGATTTCAAGTCCTAGCGCCAAACATAAACTGTTTTCTGCAGGGATATTTATGTGCTATTTTACTGGAGGTCTAGAGCATATCTGAACAGAGACAACTGGATGACTAAAAAAGAACTTTCTTTGAAACGTAAATGACAAATGATTAACGAATCTATCGTTTTATTTGAACTATTCTATTGTACACTTGCAGTAATCAGGTTTCGGAAGTAAGTTCTTACGTCCCTTTCCTAATTGGTACCTGCAGCACCTTACACTTGATTTTCCAAAGAACGTGGGAAGATGGTGGATTGGTGTTCCAACGAAGGCTCAAAATTGACCTGCCCGTATGTCTCTGTCAAGGCGATCAGCATTAAGTGTCCCAGGGAGCTCCCTAAAATCTTCATTGAAAATTGAATATGCACTGTACACCCCCACACAAAATAGTCCCAACTTAGTCATAGTAATTAAGAAATACAAGTGAAAGACTAATGCTACCGGAGGTTGCAAAATAATAACGCACCTCAGATCACCATGTTGCCTTTGGCCAAGATTTAGGAGGATAATGGCAAACCCTGTCCCAAGTATCTGCATATGAAATCAAATGTGAAGAGTAATGAGCAACTTTCTTTATTTATTTTTTATGCGAGCCTAAAAGTTGGGATTGAAAAAAATCAGATAAGTAATCTGAAAACTTTGGTTTACGGAGTCCAAATAGGGGTAAATCATCACAAACCACAAGAAAGCTATCTACAAACAAAAATGGCATTTGAAGTTTGAACTCCAACTAGTACCGCATCATATACTGCAAGAGATCAACCAGTGGAACGTCTGTTTGTGGTTCCATTTAACAGGGTTTTCACATAATGCAACAGATTCTTATTAAAATAAGCAAAACCCACCCTGGGATTTAGTGGAGTTTTCTTTGATCCAGTTCATAAACTATCACTTTTTTGTACTAAACAGCTAGCCCTTAAAATAGATGACCCAGTAACCACGAATTGCAGTCATGATGCCACAAAAAAATCAACTTACATATAAAGGTCCTAGATCCCATCTATATGCAAGGGGTGCCAATGCAAACCATAAGATGATAACAGCCCAGGCCTTCAGATTGATAGAAAAAATTGCCATCAACACGATATCTATCAAAAGTGAAAAGTATTAGGTTATCTGTTCTGCAATATATTTTGAGTGCAAACAAAATACATTCAGGCAGAAACTCACTTGGCACCTTCAATTTCTCGTTAAGAAAGGAGAACAGCCTTCTCTTCCACCAACTTGTTAATTGTGGAGTTGGTATCTGAAAAAAATAGAACGTGGAAAAACTGAATAGAATATTCATATGCGGGGAGAGAAAAAATTCTTCAATTATCTTTCATTCAACTTCAGGAGGTGATTCTAACCAGTTCTTCATTATCGTCATCATCAAAGCCATCTCCAATGTGCTTAGCAGGAGGAATTGGTTTAACAGCAACTATGAGGGAATCTAGACATACAGCAGAAACACACCAACTTAAAAGATCAACTCTAAAACGTACAAAAAAAAAAATAAAAAAATCCAAACTTGAGCAATATAACCAGACTAGGAAAATAAAAAAATCCAAACTTGAGCAATATAACCAGACTATGAGGGAATCTAGACATACAGCAGAAACACACCAACTTAAAAGATCAACTCTAAAACGTACAAAAAATAAATAAAAAAAATCCAAACTTGAGCAATATAACCAGACTAGGATGCCTACTGCAGAAATAACTTAGGAATTAGGAATTTAAAAGACCATAAGTACCTCCTTCTTTCAGATGCAGTTGTACATCGTCTCCATATTTTGTGTTGTGCAGAATCTGGCCTCTCAAAATCAGCTTTAACTGTTCAATCGGTAAACGACGATTCTCGGCAATCAAACTTCTCAAATGGTGTACCTGTTTACCGTAGACATAAGGAAATTAATTCACCAAAACATTTTTAATATGAATGCAACAAAAAAAACCTGATCATCAGTGAAGGAAATTTACCCATCTGATTGAATTCAAATTCAGATTTCCACTTTATCATTGACTCCAGAAATCAATCAATGAAGGCAATTTAATCATTTAATTATAATCCTAAGTCTCTATGTATTGTTCACGCAACAAAATTTTGAGCAAAAACGAACATAATTAGAAAACATGCCAGTCAAAAAGGAATAAAAGATGCAAGGATTCTGTAACACTTTTTTTTTTTTTTTTTTTAAATCAAATTGAAGTAAGGTGAGAAAGAACAGATATTAAAGGGTTTTACTTTGATGATCGATGGGACTTGGATTCGAGAAGGACGAGCAGGACCTATTGTTTTCAGAATTATTTCCAC
Source organism: Papaver bracteatum (assembly GCA_023529315.1). Taxonomy (NCBI): domain Eukaryota; kingdom Viridiplantae; phylum Streptophyta; class Magnoliopsida; order Ranunculales; family Papaveraceae; genus Papaver; species Papaver bracteatum. Next base: position 298,249 of record JAJJWX010001799.1, on the reverse strand, counting down.
TAACAACCCATCTCTTTCATATTCTTCTCCATAAAGTTTATCACCACTCTTCTCCACCATTACAACCCTTTCTTTACTTCGATTGATACCAAACCCTAAAGTCTCTCACGCTCTGTTCGATTGGTAGTGCTCTTGTTTATGTGCATGAAAATAGAAGAACTTTCAATTGAACAAAACAACGAGGAACGAGCTTCTGGGCTGCTCGTATAAAGATGTTTGAGAATATAAGAAGGTACTTGTGCCAAGGGCGGCCCAAAAAAAATAATATTCTTATTGTCAGGGAGGCCTATAATTAATTTTAGGTACCGTGACACTCATCATTGTTATAAAAAGGTATGAGGTTTATGTCCATGATGACTAAAGCTATCAGACGGACGACGTTTAATTTAGGCCCGATCCGAAGGTCGGGAGGCTCCGGATGGAGGAGTCATTGGACGGCTGGGAAGCAAACGGTTTTAACAAATCGTAATACCGATTTGTTATATACATGGAGATTGCCATAAAACGAATCACGCGAATAAAAAAAAAAGGAAGCATAACAATTCGTTTCCTCTCTGTCTTTTGATTTCGATAAAATTCTTCGTCTCCTTCACTGAATCTCAACAACGTTGTTTCGAGGAGGATTAATCTATAGCTGCTGCTAAAGGGGATTGTCGAATCCAGTTTTGCGGTTTTGATTCAGAGTTATTGTTATTCAAATCAATCATGTTCATGGAATTTGTAAGTGAAGATCTCTTTTTTGAAGCCAAATTAAGGTAAAAATTTAATATGTCCCATGTGATTCTTCTTCGTTACCTAAGCAATAGAAACCAATTTTTTTTTTTTTTTTTTTTTTTGAGATTCCAATCATTGATTTTTCAGGAAAACCAATCGGGGTTTTTGTTCTGTTAATTCAATGGTGAAAATTTGGATTGTAGAAAATTACAGTTTTGCTTGATAAAACATGTGAATCCCTATTGTTCATCTTACTTTGTTGTTAAATATAACTTCTTCCATACGTTCCTTCAAATTCTCATTAGTACGTACCAGATGATGTCTCTATCTTTTAAACTGAATTAAATTGGATTTTGGGTTCTATTAGGGTTTGATTTTGATGTTATGGTTTCTGGTGATTAATTTTTCGTTGTTCTTCTAATTCTGTGAGTTATGGGTTACAATCTTAATTTTAGATGGGTTTTTGGTTTGATTTTGATTATGGGTTTCATAGTTGATGTTTAATTTTATGGATTATGTATCTTAATTTTGTGAATCCGTTCCTTCTTCTGGGCACTTTTGGTTTTATTTTGATTATAATTTTTTATTTTTATTTTTCGTAACGTAAAGCTGAAGGTACTATTTGTGACAAGCTATCAAACTAAAGGTTTTGCAGGACATTATGCAGTTAATATCTACAACAACCTTGGGAAAACATGGGAGAAGCTGAGAGTTTTGGACGCAGGACTACTAATGGTTTTGAAGCCGCTGATATGTTGTTGCTTACAAAGAATGAGAACAAGCAGGGGATGATGTAGCAATGGTTTGGTAGTGTGGGCCATCATCCGGCGGTGGGAAAGCTCCGGATGGATTTTTTGCTTGGATGGCTGAGAAACTTCAGGTGGGTTAACAGAATTTCAACTAATTGATTTGAGTTTTGATTTATTATTTGCTCAGCGAGATAGGAGAGGCGGACAAAGTGAGAAGATGGTTTATTCTTCTTCTTGGTTTCCTTCGCTGAGCAACCCTAACAACATTAATAATTTGATATCTGTACAATGAAGTAACTAGCATGTTTATCTTTTTTCAATCCTTCTCCTCTACGCTACGAACACATAAGAGATATGTTCAGGTTTCAAAATTTTAACCCTAATGTACCCCCTTTTTATTTGATTTGAATGATAGTTTCTTCTCAGAAGGGCGCAACTGTTGTAGAATTCCTGTCTAAAGATTCATCGACCTAGCATTGGTATTGGCATTGGGGTATTGTACTGAGAAGTATATCAATAGATCAACGATTATGTGCTACATGGTTGTTTCACCTTTCTTTAAGTTGTCATTGATTCAATTATTAATTTGTTGGCAGTGTTTTGATTTGTCCTTATGATTTTATCTTGGATTTTTCTCTTTATATATTTTTGATTTTATATATTTTTGATTTTGATCTAACCCTTTGATATGTATTTATTGAAATTCCAAAATCAAATTTATTATTAACAATCTTGAAGAACAAAGATCACTAACAAGTCAGACATATATTTATCCTTCTTCTTCATCCTTACCAAACATTGTGTTTTTTTACAGTTTCCAATCTAATTCAATTAGGTTTAACCATAATTCACAAATATTACCTTTTAATTAAGACATTTAAACATTGTGTTTCTTTATAGATGGTCAACCATGAGGTCTTAATCAATAATCAACTTAAACACTGATATGCTCTTTAACCTCTTTGTTATATTGTTGATAATGTTCAACACACTTCTTTTGTTACCATTTTGCCAGTGTTTCTTTTACTGAGTTGGTTTCATGTGCATGTCTTTTGTTCTCAATTTTAATTGCTAAGCAGGTCCAATGGAGGATGAGTAATTGGAAACGTATATACGATATTTTTTAAAGCCATGAGAAGATTAAAACTGCAACCCCAAAACAAGTATATCCGAAGGCTGTGAAAATAACTATTTCACTGACTGTTTCAAAGAACAATTTTGGCCATCCAAGATTTTAGCTTATCCAATGTTGGGAAAAGAGTGATTTATCCCTGAGATTCTAAAGAAAATCCATTCAAGAAGGGCATATTCTCTTCATGTCAGCAAATAGAAGAGACTGAGAATGTTAGCTGTAAGGTAGTTTATCAACCTTAATTTCCTTTGCAGTTCTTCTACTTGATTTACTTCCATTGTCACGAAAAATAAGCAAAAACAAAAATTGGGTACTAAACAACGACTGAGAGGTGGGATTAAGGTGAAGGTTGTGGTTCCCATAATCGTGGAATAGAGAAATTAGTACTTGGAATTATAGCCGCACCAAAAGACTGCTGGGTGGTAAAATTAGCACATACATTCATGTAAATTGTATATGAATTACTAATAGTGCGCATTTATAGCCAAGTTGAATAACTTTGTATGTTTGGGTCCATAACTTTGTATGCTTGGGTAAGTTTTTCAAATTTGTAACGTTACTAACAAATCCCCCTTTTAATTTTTTTTTAATTTCTCGGCAATCCCTTAAGTGTGTCCTGGCTTTGAGCCTAATGATATTTGTATTTGAAAAACACGCAACAAAGGAATGTTTTGATAGAGGTACTAGATATTATCAAGACATGTGGATGTAATGCGACCTCAAGGTCAACCTATTTTGTGTATATATTCTACTGCTAATGATGTGTATCCCAAGGTTATTATTCTGTTCCTTTATTCTCGAACTTCCTATGTGCAGGAAATTGTCTCAGATGTCTACTTAAGCTTTGGCATGATAGCTCGCTTTGAGTCGACCCTGCATGAGAAAACTTCTTGGATGTAGGCTACTTCAGTATATGTTATTGGGTTATAGACTAATTTTTCTTTCCCCTTTTGGTGATTATGAGTTTCAGTAATGTGAAGGTTTTCATGCGAGCTCATTCTATAACATAGTAGTTATGCTGGATGTCAAAAATATAGATACTTAATAGGATTTGGCCTGCATCTTCGCACTTGCAGTAGAATATCAGACACGTGGTATCTCTTTTTTGTTGTCGAGACTCGAGAAGTATAATGAAAGGCTATGCTAGGCTCATGTTTTCGTCATTGCTTGAGGAAAATAATATGTTACTATCAAATTTCACTTGGAGATTAGTTTCTAAAAAACATTGATATTATGACTCCATTCGAAAATAAAAAATATGTCAAGGTTTCGCTTCATATTTTGTTGGTTTGATAATATGTAGTTGATGAAGAAATTCTAATTTTATTTAGGTTCCTAACAAAGGAACAATACTGAATATTAACTTCAGAGAAGATTGAAACTCAAATACTCTATGGAAATGGTTCTCTTCACAGGCCTAGGGACTTGAGAATATATGTTTGATTGTACACCAACGTACCAAGGAATTCAAGCATTCTGGAATACAATGACAATGTGATTGTAGACACTAGTATGGAGCCTGCACATTCAATTGTTAACCCTTTGAGTTCAACGTACAGTCTAACGTAACCTCGCTGCGGAATCATTCTTTTTGATTTTTACTTTCTTATATTCGTCTATATATAATTGGCATTGACTATGGGTAAATATGATGTTGTTACAGGTTAGATGTTCTCGAAGATTTTAATCATATGATCCTGATGAATTTTGTGGTCAGACAATAAGGAAGACATTGGTACATATATCACTGCATACTCTTTCAATTTAGATAGCGTTTTCATATTGTTATATTTTACAATTTGACGTTTCCGTTGAACTAATAATTTGGTTTGTTTTACAGAGAGTCAAATATGTATAGAGGTGAAGATGAAATTACATAGATCTTGCTGAACTGCTTCTCTTTGAGATTCAACAGAATAATTATATTGTTGTTTAAGTTGAAGAAGCCATTGATGCTCTTTCAACATTCTCTCTAGAGGTAAATCAAACTTCTCTAGAGGTAAATCAAACTTTCTATGATTTTAACTTGATTTATTTCTCATATGCAATCTGTTAGCTGATTGATAATTTTTTTATGAAGAAGCATTGCCTTTGTCTCCATGATAGCAACAACTATCAGACGGACAGCGTTTAACAGGTACCGTCATCCGTGGTCCTGGATATTTCAGATGGTATTTTGTCTGATCGACGGCAAGGAAATTTCACCTAATGTTAAGTTGGGAGAAGCGGGTAAACGGATTGGGGATGTTAATAATGCCAAATTTTTAATTTCAGACAACATGTGATTTTTATCCTAAAACGAATAACAAACCACTTTCAATTAGTTTCCTACCACTTTTGATCTTCTTCGACGTACGCTTTTTGATTTTCTATAACCGGTATTAACAATAATTTTTTCGGCAGATAGCTTCCAAGGAATCAGAGAAAAAGTATTAGCATCACAGACGTTAAATTTATGAATTTCAAGCTAGATTATGGAATCTCTCTTCTGCGAAAAAGCTAAAGATTAAATCACCCATTCAGGTACTAATTATTTGGAATTAATATATAAAATCAGGGTTTTTTGTCTTTATTTTGATTGATGATTCGTTGGTTATGGTGATCATGTTAGAGCTGAATATGTACTTGATATAACCTCTACAGTTTACATCAATGTTAATTAACCTTATTACTATTAGTTGACACCTTTGTCTTCACTTCTATATTAGTGATTGGGTTGCTGTACATAGGTATCGTTAATTGGCACACTGAATTGACGACATCACTTTGTCTGCTCATTGGAGATCACTGAGAGTTACTGAATCTCCTCACAATCAAGGTATATTTGTATATTCGAAAGAGTTTGATCAGTAACTATTCAACAACTAAATTTTTTCCCAGTTAAAACAGAAATTTTAAAAATCTGCTGCTAATTCCAAAAGTTTGTGCAATTATTATCTGATAAATACTACAATAAAGTTTCTTATCATTTATTTATTTTCTCATTATTGTGGTTATGCATCCAAAAGGCTTTTGCAGTGTACTCTTAGTCTGATAACTCTTATTATGTGTATGGTGCCTTGATTTTATGTTTCTCCAGTGTTATTGTTTGTTGTAGGCTTGCAATCTACCCTTACACAGGCAATGAATGTTAGTTGGGTAAGAGGTAAGAACTAATTTTGAACCCCCTGTAGATTTTAAAACAAAAATATTCATTAAAACACCCTTATGTTCCACCTTTATGATTTGCTAGATTTAAAAGGATGGAATGCATCATGTCGTAGTTTGGGTGCAAGAATGTATTGGGAGACAAAAATTAATGTATGAGTTGGAAGTGATGAATCAAAAATTGGAGGAAAGAAAATTGGTGATGTGATGTTCTATCTGAGGATGTGGGAAGTCAAAAAGGGAGGATCTCAGGAAATAGGCAATTCAGGTGCTATCAGTGGTTAATCTGCTAATATTGATCGGAACAGCAATGATGCAGGAACTAATGATCTTGATGATGTAGAGATTGACGAGGTACATCTTAATGCTGTGGTTGCCTTAATTGGTGTGGCAATTGAAAGAAATTTAGTTCGTGTCATTCTAGAGGTAGTATTTGATGCAATTTCCATGTTCTTTAGTAATTATCTGTTCATTCCCTTCCACCTCATATATTCCCATCTATCTGTTCTAATATGATGAGGAGAGTTTTGCAGGAACAATTGGAAGCATCAAACACTCTCAAGAGGCAAATGTGGGCGGAAGCATGTCATTTGAACTTTTCATTTAATATTTAGTTTAGTATTAAAATAAAATACAGTATATACTGATCAGCCTTTTCATTTACCAACCTTTGAGTAGAATTTCAATTCTGATTATTGTTGGCTCAATTCGTCATGGATTAAATTGCCAGTAAATAATATTTGTTACATATAGTACAACTCTTTTGTGCATTTTGTTTTTCTAACCAGTTCATGGTTCTAAGATTTGTTGTGTGCTTCAGAAGTTGTCATTAGCGTTAGATAGATCATAGGTAGCTATTGGTCATGGAGATTGGAAGGATTTCATTCTCGGGGTTGAAGAACATGGAACTATGAATTCCGAGATATGGAATTTGATTAAGTTAGGACGAATTTAGGGAATGTTGTGCGCATAATGTTCTACAGTAGGACAATGTAGCATACCACTTGAAATGGAAGTTGGTTTACGATCGGATATTTGAGACTGTTGTTATCATTTTAGAACGTAGCAATTCAGATCTTTCTTTTCAACATGGCAAGTTAGAGCAAGTAAACAAGTAAGTGATCCTCTTATCTTCACAATACATGATTCATTCATCTTGCTTAATTTGACTGTCAACTGCGGAAGTGATAGGCATGTTTATTTTCAATGATCCGATGTATGAGAAAATCAGCATGAATTGCAATTTTTATGCATGCTTGCTGTTTAGAGGACTGTATTTGGGTTCGTTTTGAACGAGTGCCTTTTACTTTGGTTTATCTTAACCTGACAAGTTTTAGTTTCTTAAATTATTAGAAATAGACTTTAATTATTAGAGATTATGATACTGTGTTATTAGAGATAGTGAATTTAAGAGGAAACATGAACTCGAATTTAGACAACATTTATGAATAGACAAATTATGTGTTGGTGTTTTGTGTTAGCCAAGAAAATAAATGCTAGGTGTACTATGAAAACAAGAAGCTATAAAACATCCAATCATATTTGAATCCCACATTCGAGAGTATGGACCGGGAAGAAGATGATATCCAAAAGTTTCCATGGTAAACTTACAATAGAGTCAGAATCTATGCAAATTTAACTTTTTTTTGGCCTCTTTAACTGTAAACATCCTTGAATTTGTTGCTCTCTTCTTATCTCTGAGATGTTGTATGTGAATGAATATTTCCAGAGATGGGAGGAAAGGATACATGTCACACTACTTTTGCTGAGGTTGCTACAGGGTTGACAGTCCGAGGTTACTACAGGGTTGACAGATTTTGATTGTATCGTTGCTAATACACATCTTGAGAGGGACCTTTTTTTTTTGGTGAAACCTCTTAAAATATCTTTCCTTACTGACACTTAGTTTTATAAAGTGTAGTAAATATGGTATATTAGAGGTAAGGAATCTGGGTTTCATTTCTGATTGATTGTATTAATGTTGATCTATGATTTTTTTGAGTTTGGTTGATATTAGAATATGAAGGGAAAGAAAAATACCTGACAATGATGCAAAATTTTCTTAAACAGGTCTTCCTAGAGAACCGTAGTTTTTCATTTACTTTACTCTGAACTCTTTCATATGGGTATGTGATTTCTTCTTTGCTTTTTAAATTTCATTTTCTTCAATAAATCAGCAGCGATATTTGTGAGTTTAGGGTAAAAATTAAAGTTTCATGCTCTTTTTAGGCTTCACGAAGCCACTAGAGGTGAGGCATCTGCATTTTTTTTCCTCCATTGTTGTTTTCCCTTTTGTTTCTTTCATTGATTAAGGGTCCAGTTATTATTGTCATATCCAGTTACATCTTGAAATTTACATTATTGTCAATAGGTGGTTCATTTTGAAGGGAAATAATGTGGATTACTTATCAATATGCTCATATGTGCTTATTCAGCTTATTTTCCAAGAGTGGAGTACGTATGTGGTGCACTTGGACATCCTTAAACTCATCAATGTTTTACCACTGTAAGTGCCTTCACATAAAAGTTGCGATATAAACTGAAGTTGGTGGATTTTCTTTTATCTTCCGGTAATGAAAATTATTACTACAGTTCACACTTTGTTTATCTCCTTTAGTGGACTCCTTTGTTGATACTTTACTTTCGTTATGTATATTATGGTAAATTCATATGCATCCTTAATAGAAATGCAGGATACCTAAACATAACATATGGATTTGATCTTAATCATAATTTGAAACATATATGGATTTGAGACTAATGTTCTATTCCTTTAATATTCGTACTCACAAGTTGCATTCTTTTGGTTCAATTTGAATGAATATATAATGTGAATATTACTAAAATTGAACAACATTCTGAATTCTGAGCAAGACCAGAAGAAGCACCAGTAAAGAACATATTAGGGTATAAGCACTACAGAATCATGAGCAACATGTTCCTTCAATTGTCTCTATCACAAACTTGATGTTTGTCGTGCAATGTGGTCTATTAAAACAGAATTAGATAAAGCATGTGTTTCTATCCATTGATGTTATCTTTACACCATAAACCTAGATGTTGCTTGAGTAAATGTAATATGACTCTTTCGAAGGTCATATGTTCCAGTTAGTTGCACATAGTAATGTTAGATTATGCATTGTATTACATGGGTATGGACTGGAGCATTATAGATGTCCACTCTGCCACAGTGAAGATGCATCAAAACCACTCTACCACAGTAAATATGCATCAAAATCACTTGGGAACAATGGCAGTTGAAGTGTAATTGCTGTTATGAGTTTTTTTTTTACATAAGCATGGTACTTGCAGATTAATATGGCTTCAATTCAATATGGTACTTGAACCAAAACCAAATATTATGTTACATAGATCTGTTGATCAACAACTATGAAAACAACAAGCACTTCACCAGCTTGGAATGATATAACACAATGCTTGGAGGTTTCAAAGAGGAGTTTGATTCTTCGTGCTTGGATATTTGAATACTTTTTTCTCCCACGGGGTTGGCCTTTTTTATTTGATCTGTTTTTATATGCTTAATTTTAAGTCTTATTTATACAATTTTCCAATGTTTGAGTTGCAGATTTCCTAAGGACTCGACCAAGATAATGCTTGCAAAGCAGGCAGGGCTTATTAAGAACCAGGAAATCATTAAATTTATTTTTCAAAATTTTGGTGCTATTACAGTATGAGACATCATTAGAAAGTCAGATAACTAAGCCGCGTTGCCTCTGAGTGATATGGCATAGCCAAGAACTTCATCATAGTTTGGGTTTGGGTCACCTGATTGATCGCTAACTGAAATGTCATTTAGGTCACCTGATTGATCGCTAACTGAAATGATTTAACATTAAGGTGTTTAGAAGTCAGTAGTCAATATGCTCCATACGATACCTTAAGACGGGTTGCTCAACCCCGTAGTACTGGGTTCTGAATTAATCCTATGTGGGATTACTAGGTCATGACCGACATTTCCATGTGAAATCAACGGTGCTTCTCATCACATATATAAGCTGATTAGAGGGACCAAAGTTTACTTTTTTGTCCAATGATGAAATACACCTGTATGTGGAGATTGCAGACAGAAGCTGATAATATAGGTTCCTTTTTATTTTTTATCATTGTTTTTCAAGTGACTCACTTTTTGGTGCATACTATAAAATTTATCAGCTTTAAGTGAAAATTGGAGGTTACGTTGGTCTCCTTTGCATTTTTTCTTATCTTCTCTATAGAAACCATCTCTTTCTTGATTTGTAAAATAGAAAGCTTTGCGATAATATGGGGTAGCAAGTGCAGATCTTCATTTTCGGTTTTTTTAAATAATTTTTCCAATAAAATTTTAGGTGGATGTTTTGTTCATTATGCATTATCGTAGAGGTACTCCAAGGCAGTGCATGCCGGTAGTAGTCAAGTACAATAAGGTTCCAATAAAGAGGTAAACTTAGTTTCCTCAGATTAATAAAGAATTTGAAAAGTTTGATTTGGTCTCCGTCACTTAGTTGATACCATTATAGATTACAGTGTGAACTAAACACTATATAGCAACAGGAATATTGCACATATTAGTTGTACCCCAACAAATATGTCTTCATTTTAATTTTTCCAGGATTACGTAACCATCTGAGTTATGTGGATCCCATGGCTGCACCTTTTGGGCACCCCTCACTGTTTAAACTAACCCCTGATTTATGTGCATGAGTATGAATCTGTAGCGTAATGGTAGCGCGTCTGACTCTGTGTTAGAAGGTTGCGTGTTCGAATCACGCCAGATTCACTACGACTTAATCAAAATAAATAAATTAGATATATTATATTCACTACGACTTAATCAAAATAAATTAGATGCTGAAGTTGAGACAGTTCAGAACCTTTTGATTATATTGAGTCGCACTCACGACCTTATATGTAGTTGGAAAATAATTGGACTGTTGGGGCATGTTAGTTTTGTTGTCCTATCTTTTATTATATTTACATATTTCCTTAGTTTATTACATGAAATTATAGCTTTTTTGTGTGGAGAGTCTCGAGACTAGATCTACTCCTTTCATGGTTTATTCATTTGTGATTCCAAAAGTTACTATCAAGGTTGGAGGTAACTGTGAGGAAATTTTTATCCATACATTATCGCTTATAGCTAAACTCCAAAATAGGGAGCGAGTAATAATGACAAAATGATCGAGAAGTTGAGGAGAAAAGATGAAAATGGTGATTAGAATGCAATGTATGAAATAGGAAAAAGAAAAAGAAAACAAAGACTGTAATTGTTCTACGGTTAACACCCTTGATGTTAAGCCATTGTTTCCGGTTCTTGATAGGAATGTGTTGACTGAGTATTTCGTGATACAATACTATTCCGGCCACCCCTATTTTACGCAAGACACATACCGAATATACAGATTCGTCGTAGATAAAATATGGGATTAACAAAAATGTAACTATGCAAAAATAGCAAAAAAGATACGCTTGAAATTCATAGATGGGTCAACGACATAAATATTCACTTTTGTGATTAGTCTTTAATGGATCTCAATTCCACTGTTATATTAATGTTCTCGGAAAGCAATGCTATAGCTCCATTTTATAATATTATTCACATTATCTTACAATTCACCAAGTTTTTGGATGTATTAAATGGCATTAACTACTGCTTGGACAACTTCGATAGCTTATGCATTATTTACCTTATTGTCGGAATAGTTTTCCTTCAAAATAATTTATTAATTCTTCAAGTAAATAATTCAACTTTGGGTAAACGACTACATGTATGTTCAAACTACGCTTGCGTGTTCTAATTTTTTTATATAAAAACCCTGCATCATCTACGTAAGCTGGGTTGAGTAGATACTTCTAATAGGCGGATGGTGTTCACGTTCAATCAAAATGGCCACTTCAATTTTCTTGGAATCAATGAATGAAACAATCAATGGTGATACCTTGATATAAACAGGAGCATATATTAATGATATTTTGAAAATATTTTCACTGAACATATTAGGTTAAAAACCACAAGTTATATATAAAAGACTTTGTGACATATGACCCTAATCACAGGTTGAGCCGGGGCCGTTAGGCCCCGATGATACCTAGTAATTATATGAAATTATTAAAAATGTCTGCATGACGGATTATGTATCTGCATGACTGGTTATGCATCAGGGGCATAATTAGCAACACAACTTGGATATAACATATCTAAAAATCCGCGCCTTGGAATTTTACAAATTTATATCGTTGGAAATCTTTTTAAGAGAGCTACGCAACGAGTACAAACAAGAATATCAAAATTTTGTTCTTCACGAAAAAATCGGAGGTGATCATCATTTTAGGCAAAATTTTCGATAACTTGATACATAACCATTATGCAGCCACCAAAAAAGATGCATAACACATTTTGCAGATGCATAACGAATTATGCAACCATTTTCTCCACTGCATAACAAATTATGCATTTGGATAACAAAGTTATGCATTTATAACAAGTTATGTAACCATTGTTTTGGTTGATTTTAGTGCGTACGTTAAAAAATTGATGCATAATGCAGTATGCGTCCATATTTACGGATGAATATCAGGTCATGCATCCATTTTCTCGATGCATAAAAGATTGTGCAACAATTTCTCGATGCATAATGCATTATGCAGTCATATTTTCAGATGCATAACAGGTTATGCATCCATTTTCACCACTGCATAACATGTTATGTAGATATTATTGTAGGTGCATGACAAGTTATGCAGTCTTATTTTTTGTTGGTTTCAATACTAAGAAAAAAGTAGCTGCATAACGTGTTATGCAACCATTTTCTGGACTGCATAACAAGTTTATGCAACCAATTTCGAGAATGCATAACAAGTTATGCAACAAATTTTGTAGATGCATAACCTGTTATGCATCACTATTCACACCTCCATTTTCTTTTAAATGCACGTCACACGCACACCAAACCCATTTGTACTTCCATCTCCTTTGCCTTGCCACAACAGCATCCTTTTAGCTCCATTTTCTTTTAAATGCATAACCCATTGAAACCAACATTAACACCACCATTCCTAACTCACTTCACTGATCCACAGAAACATACCATGCCTAGTGTTTTCTTTTAAATTCTTTCCACTCGTTGTACAAACTCAGCCAACATCCTGACCATGGCATCAGTTCTCTTCTTGAGACCGATTTTAACTGAACTTAACATCATCGAACTCAACACATTTTCACCCTCTTTGTTGCTGCCATCTTGTTTTTAAGCTCGATACACAACCACAAGCTTCACATCTCAATACCAAGTCTCATCTCATTTCTTTTAATTAACACCATATAGCCAAATTCATTACGTTTAGGACCCTTTCTTTTCTATCAGCCAATTTCTCAGATAATAGGCGTGCATTATATTAACCACCAATAATTTCTATTGCTTGGGTCTTCTAATCTCGTCCTATTAGATGTATAAGCAAACAACACCGGCGACTAAACTCCATTCGATCAAACAGCTTCATACAAAATCAAATCGATCCAGCAGTTCTCCATAAATCTCTTCTAAATCCATGTACTTCATTTCAACCAAGTACCCAGTTGTTCTCATTTGAGGTACCAGAAGTTTTATAGCACAACTCCTACACGAACCCAAACCAGTAAACTCGTGAATCAAGACTCTCTTCTCTCACAGTTCCCATTTAGACAGCATGAACCAACACCATCAGTCACCAACTTCCGTCACTTCTCATCTCCGTTCCCTGGACTTCGGTTTCTACACAACTAATCTTCATACTAGCAACCATCAATTCAAGCTAGGATTAAGTAAATCACCACTTCCAAAATAAGTTGATTCATATTCTCATACAACCATATCAATCCATCAAATTACCACCATTAACCACTCGTATGAATCAACAGAAAAATCAGGCTTTGAATTTGATTTTTCGGCCTTAAATTCATGCCAACAAACCTCAAGTTCGACTCACGGCAATCCTCCGAACACATTTTTGATGTTCCTGTTGTAGAGAAAGTGATTGCTTCTGTCGATCTCCATCTCTATGAACTGATGCTGCAACATTAACGGTTATTCAACGAAACTATGGGTTTGGGACTAATTTTTTTCCTAAAAATGAGTGCGCGCCTGTAATATTTTGAAGGTGAGTTTCTTGGTGGAAAAAAATTAAAAAATGGGTCTAGTAGTAGTTTTCACTTGTGTGAATCGTGTGTGTTTCACATGCTCATGTTTGGTGTACGTGTGGTAACTCCCATGTGACAGTTATTTTGTATGTTAGCCACTTACTATAACAACGCGTTCGGTTGGGAGAATACAACTCCTGGGAATTGGATTACAAGGTAATCCCACCGATTATCCCAAACGAACAGATGCTTCGGACCTGGAATCTGATTATGTGAGAATTCGATTCCTTCCAAATACTCGATTTCGATTGTATCGCTTCCGTAGTGGAATGGAAACAGATTTTAGGAAATTGGTTATTATATCAAGGGAAATGATTCAATTATCCTTACTAGTAGATAATAAAATTCCTCGATTTTTTTTGTTTTCGTTTTGAACAGAACAAAACCCAGCTTAATACTGGAGCTTCCATGAAAAACCTTGTTGCAGCCACTACTATGTTTCTAGACACTATATCATGTTCACTGTGTCTCTAAAACCTATATTATTTTCTATATCCATTGAAATAGTATTTTCTCCATCTTATTATCTTTCTATACTAAAACCTAAGCATAATGATTGATTCTTCCTAGTTATTTATCGAAATATCATGATGATAAGAAGTTAAAGTTTATGAATTTAATGGATTATGATTAATATTATTGAAAGTTATGGATTTTGATTAAGATTATGCTTCCATGAAGAACTTGAGATGGAAGGATATTAAAGATATTTTGTGTCGGTATATATCTATCTCGTAATACTTTGAATGTATTCTCCCAACCAAACACATTTATATCAAATTAGGAAAGCGTTTCTCCATAATCTAATTCTTGGAATCCAATTACCAGTAATTGGATTATTTGCCCTCAAATTCTCCCAACCGAACGCGTTGTAAGGGTTATCTGTAATTTTCTTTTAAATAGTTTGTCTTTTTTTGCTTTTCTGTAAGGAGAAATTTTATAATGAAGAAATGAAACAAAATCTGAGAAGATTGTCAAGCGATGTCATCTCTTTTCGCATGATAACAGATACCTAAAAATTCTAATTTTACCTTTCAAATCTTCAATAACCGCATCAAATAAATATATTTCGTTAACATTTAAACTTCCATCAAAATTATCTGCTACTAATTATCCTATGTTGAAATCGCAAATTGCTCGATTACTTCATAGTTAGAATTTGTTTAGATTTGTCGTTGGTTCTTATCGATATCCGGTGAAGTTTTATCGAGCACATCCGTTGCTGGTATCGCTATTATAGAAGATCCTTCTTTTTTTTATTTTGATCCTTATAATGAGTTTGTTCGCAATCCTACACACACTTATTGGGTTGATCAAGATTCAACTCTTCTTTATTGGTGTTCTCTGCATGTACTGAGGAGATTCACTCAAAAATTCTTGACTTTACTTTCTATCTTGAGATATGGACTCGGTTGATGAATAATTATAATTCTACAACTAAATCTCAACTTATGCAACTAAAGACTTATCTGATTAGTTTAGAGAAGAGTTCAGATTCAATATTGATGTATTTTAACAAGACGCGTTCAATTCCACATCAATTATCTCAAATTGATTGAGCAATTTCTAATAAGGATTTAGTTTTTCATATCTTACAAGGTTTGCCTTCTGAGTTCAATGCTTTCAAGACCTCGATTTACACTCAACAACTAAAGAATGAGAATCTAACCACATCTTCATGACTTTTGGGATTGTTGCTTTCTGAAGAAGCTAAAGTTAATTATGAACCCAAAATTGATCTCTCCACTGCCTTTGCATATGTGACTCAACAATAGCATTCAATTCCTAGTTCATGTTATGCATCAAATTGACCAATATTTTTCAGGTGCTCATTCTTATCCACACAATGATTACCACCACTATTCAGGTAATCCATCTCCTTATTATTTTGGTGTTCAAAATTGGAATTACTCTCCTAATCGTGTAAATTTTGGGAGATCTCGTAATTTTGGTTATAGAGGTAACAAAAATAGTGGTCAGATTAGAGGTGGAAGAAATTTCACAAAAGGAGATTTGGTCGAGCTAATGGTCAAAACAATTTTCATCTTTCTGTGAAGTACATTTACTATATTGAGTGTCAAATTTATAGGAAACCTGGTCATTCAGCCACTGAATGCAGATACAGGTTCACTCCAAGTGACAATTCTATAGTTCAAGCTTATAAAACATCTTATGATCCTTATGTTGAAGAAATTGATGATTTTTGGTGTCATGAACCTGAAGCATATGCTACTTATAATGATAATTATTCTACTTCCACTTTTGGTTGGGTACCTGACTCAGGAGCTACTCATCATATCACTTGACTTTTCCAATCTCAATTTACATTCTTAATATCAAAGAACAGATCAAGTGCGTGTCAGCGACAGCTCAGGTTTGCACATTACTCATGTTGGCTCATCTACTTTACACAGTGACTCTTTTAAGTTCACTATTTCCTTTGTACCCTTCAGATTCATGTTGTCCAGCATGTATCACAGGCTACTTAGACACTTATGGGGAACATGCGATCCATTGTAAGGTGGATCCCGGTTTCAAATATATACATGATCATGTGAGAGATACGTTGTATGATGTGCTTTGGAGAGCTGGTATCTCAGCGAAGAAAGAAGCGGCTGTCAACTTTTTTACAGACACACTTGAGGGTAGATCAACACTCAAGCCAACGGACGTTCTTATTTTTGGATGGGCTAATGGATAACACACATGTGTTGACCTCACTGGGGTTTCTCCGTTGGTAGGTATTGGACATGGCACATTCATAGTTGGACAAGCAGCACTGAGGGCTGCCATAGGTAAGATAGCAAAGCATAAGAAAATATGTATTGATAATGGACATGCTTTTATCCCCGTTGCTTTTGATACTTTTGGTTTTTTGGATCCAGAGGCGGTTGGACTACTCAAGAGAGTTCAGAAAGTCATGCATAGTAATGTCATGACCCCCGGTTCAAGAGAGTTTGTTTTTAAGAGGATAGATTTTGCAATTCAAAAGGGGCTTGCGGCGCAGCTTGTTGCTCGCTTGCCTGCTATGTAGTCTGTTTTCTATTTCTGTTTGAAAGTAATAGCCAATACGGAAAAGAGAGATAAAAACTTACAAAACCCAAATTTTTTTTTTAATATTTTGTAAAATTTCCTTATTTATAAATAAAATAATTGTTTCTTGAATTCTACTTTGACAAATTTGTTATCAAAGATATGGTTACCCACAAATTTATCCTTCATGGTCCTGTTAAAGATGGTATTTATCACATGAAATTCACATCCACTCAACTAAAGCAAGCTTTAACTTCTGAAGTTTCCTCATCAGCCAGTTAGCACAAGAAACTTGGTCATCCTATCAGACTCTGAAGCATGTTTTGACTTCTCTATATGAGATTATTGATTATCATTTGTCTTATATAATTAGCTCTCCATTTCAGTTAGCAAATTCCTACTAATTAAGGCACTATTGTATATGGTCCATTGGATTTAGTCCATTCAGATGTATGAGTATCACCTTTGTGTTCTATTAATGGATTCAAATAATATGTGTCTTTCATTAATTCATTTAATAGGTTCAGTTGGTTGTATCCTTTAGCTTATAAACTGAAGTACTTGGAGATTTTGGCAAATTCAAAACTCTTGTTGAGGATCAACTTAATAAGAAAATCAAATTTGTGCAATCTGATTGAGGAAAAGAATATAAAAATATTTTGATTTATCTGGATTCATGTGGAATAGGTCATAGAGTTTCTTGTCCTCCTGCTCATACTCAGAATGACACAACTAAAAAAAAAGACAGATATATTGTGGAAACCGGTTTAACATGCCTCTTTACACTTATCTTATTGGTCTCATGCCTTTGAAACAACAAATTTTTTTGATCAATAGACTTTCAACACCAACTCTACATCAAATGTCTCCTCTAGAAAGCTTGTTTCAACTCAAACCCGATTACCTTTTCTTACACACTTTTGTTATCCATGTCTCAGAAACTTCAATAATCATAAACTGGAACTTAGATCTATTAAATGTATGTTTCTTGGTCACAGTCATATGCACAAATATTACAGGTGCTCTAATCCTAGCTAGTACTAATAATATTATATATCATCTCTAGAGATGTCAAGTTTGTTGACTGTGAGTTTTCTTATGAAATATTTTTCAAATCTGATTCATATAGCAATGCTACTTTGTTAACTATGTACATTCAATCTTTAGACTTACGTACAAGTTATTTTCATCCACTACTGTTATTACTTCTGTTTATATTGAGATGAATGTGTCATTGTCTACTACAAATGTATCTACCACACCACATGTTACCCCTGCTAGTTCTATAGATGATCCTACCGTTTCTTCAAATGTATCTCCTGCTATTATCAATGATCATTCAATGACTACAAGGGGTGATATGGGGATTTCTAAACCAAAACCAAGAGTATATGCATCATAATTTCAACATACTTGTGAAGAGAAGGGAAAATGGTTTTATAGAAAGGTATAAGGCAAGACTGGTTTCTAAAGGACATAACCTAGTAGAATGGGATTGATTATTAAGATACTTTCTGCCCTGTTGTTAAGCCAACAACTGTCAGAATACTATATGAACTGGAAGACAGACAGTTGGATGTCAAAAATGCATTTTTGCATGGTCACATATCAGAGGATGTTTTTATGGTTCAACCACCAGGATATGCTTATAAACTACTTCTTAATCATGTATTCAAGCTTCAGGGATCTCTTTATTACTTTAAACAAGCCCCTAAAGGATTGGTTTAAGAGGCTAAGTTAGTTTCTTCTCAAAAATGGAATTGTTTCTTCAAATACTGACACTTATTTTTTCTTCAAACTTACAAGTTTTTCTACTCTTTATATTCTCATCTATGTAGATCACATATTGGTGACATGAAGTTCTACTTCTGCAATTCATCACTTGGTTATAACTTCGAATAATTATTTTCCAATTAAGGATTTGGGTGGACTTCATTTTTTCTAAGGCATCCAGGCTAGTAAGAATTCTGCAGGTGTTTACTATCCTTAGAGCAATATATCTCTAATTTGTTGATGAAGACCAAAATGAATGTTGCAAAGTCTTGTTCCACTATTATATCCTCCACTACACCTGCCACTTCTTCTTTTGCTTTTGAAGATCTGGTCCCGTATAGAAGCACAGTGAGTGCTCTTCAGTATGCTACTATCACTAGTCCTGACACAACTGATGCAATTAATAAAGCTTGTCAGCATATGCAGACTCCTTCAAAAGCAGATTGGTCAATTGTAAAGCGCATATTAAGGTACTTACATGGTACTCTTTCCTATGATATGCAATTTAAGAGGTTCACTTCACTACAGTTGTAATCCTATCCATATACAGATTGTGTTGGTGATATGACAGATAGAATACCTACTGGTGGGGTGGCTATATATCTTGATCCCAACTTGATTTCATGGCGCTATAGGAAACAGAAAACGATCTCTAGATCAAGCACATAAGCTGAATATATGGCATTAGCTGATACAACATATAAACTTGTGTAGCTTCAGACGTTGCTTACTGAAATACATTTCTCCTTTTCAAGGGTACCTATTTTGTGGTGTGATAACATGGGAGCTACATATCTGACATCAAATCAAATTTTCCATAATAAAATTAAACACATTGAGATATATTTTCATTATGTCAGGGAGCTGGTAAAATCATATGCGTTAGATATGCGATTTCTCTCTACTCGGAATTAGATAACAAAAATCTTCACAAAGGAATTTTCCACCACATGCTTCTCTACTCTGCATCACAATCTAGTGTCTCTGCCTACATCGACCCTGGAATTGCAGGGGGGGTTGTTAGAGAATAAGAATGTACTTATGTGAATTGTGTGTGTGTGTGTGTGTCATGTTCTCATGTTTGGTTACATGTGGTAACTGCCAGGTGATAGTTATTTTGTATGTTAGCCGTCGGTTGTAAGGGTCACCTGTAATGTATGTTTAAATAGTGTGTCTCTTTTCCTTTTCTGTAACGAGAAATTATAATGAAGAAATGAAACCAAATCTGACAAGATTGTCAAGCGACATTATCTATTTTCACAAAAGATTATCCTATTGGTGTTATAACTAAAGAATTAGAAAATGCTAAAAATAAACAAGTATAAAGAAAAGATATGAGAGAGCATTTCATTCATGGAATTAGTGTGATATAAAGAGAAGATCCCTTTATTTATAAGCTAACATAAGAGGGACAAATAAAAATGGCATTGAGTATGAGTAATGGCATGCAACCATTACCAGCCATTAAACATACACTAATTGTGGGGTTTACCAAGTAGTGGAGGATGTGAAGAGGTGAAAAGGATGATAAAAAGGTGGCGGTGTAAGTGTGGTGTAGATCTACCAAATATATATTTACAGAACTCCCCTTGGATGTCACCACACTACTACGATATTGCTTCGTTAAAACCTTGCCAGGAAAACCCAAAAGGGACAAAATCTAGGTGAAGGAAAAAAGAGTACAAATCATATCAGGTGTCGGACGTGTTGAATACTGCCTCATCAAAACCTTTCTGGGAAAACCCGTTGGGATAAAACCATGCGAAGGAAAAAGAGTACATCACATAAAAGTATAGCGTCCATTGTTCATTATACAATATGCTTTTGCCCTGATGATATGATCTCCATGATATATGGTAATAATAGTTACTTAATGTTGGTCTTCGAATAAACCTATATACTAACCATCTTTTTTGACAATGGGTTATATGTTGGTCTTCAAATAATGTCATCTAGTTACTCTTTGAACAATTCTCATCAAGCCGGTTGCCTCATCTCTTTAAACAATTCTTCAAATAATGTTTTCGTGCATACTTGATTTTTCTGGGATCTAAACAAGTAGTTTATTTAGGTACACACCAGACTTGTTGAAATATCCAACAAACTATCTAGTTGATATTCCTTGTAGATTTGCTTGGATAAAGCTTATTCACTGAGATAGATTATTTTATAATCTTTGTATTAATTTGATCTTTGACCAAAGGAGTCTATATTGAATATAAATAGAAGACACCTTATGTGAATTGTGTATGTGTGTGTGTGTGTGTGTGTGTCATGTTCTCATGTCTGGTTACATGTGGTAACTTCCAGGTGATAGTTATTTTGTACGTCAGCCGCCGGTTGTAAGGGTCACCTGTAATGTATGTTTAAATAGTGTGTCTCTTTTCCTTTTCTGTAACGAGAAATTATAATGAAGAAATGAAACCAAATATGACAAGATTGTCAAGCGACATTATCTATTTTCCCAAAAGATTATCCTATTGGTGTTATAACTAAAGAATTAGAAAATGCTAAAAATAAACAAGTATAAAGAAAAGATATGAGAGAGCATTTCATTCATGGAATTAGTGTGATACAAAGAGAAGATCCCTTTATTTATAAGCTAACATAAGAGGCACAAATAAAAATGGCATTGAGTATGAGTAATGGCATGCAACCATTACTAGCCATTAAACATACACTAATTGTGGGGTTTACCAAGTAGTGGAGGATGTGAAGAGGTGAAAAGGATGATAAAAAGGTGGCGGTGTTAGTGTGGTGTAGATCTACCAAATATATATTTACAGCACTCCCCTTGGATGACACCACACTGCTACGATATTGCTTCGTTAAAACCTTGCCAGGAAAACCCAAAAGGGAGAAAATCTAGGTGAAGGAAAAAAGAGTACAAATCATATCAGGTGTCGGACGTGTTGAATACTGCCCCATCAAAACCTTTCTGGGAAAACCCATTGGGATAAAACCATGCGAAGGAAAAAGAGTACATCACATAAAAGTATAACGTCCATTGTTCATTATACAATATAATTTTCCCCTGATGATATGATCTCCATGATATATGGTAATAATAGTTACTTAATGTTGGTCTTCGAATAAACCCATATACTAGCCATCTTTGTTGACAATGGGATATATGTTGGTCTTCAAATAATGCCTTCTAGTTACTCTTTGAACAATTCTCATCAAGCCGGTTGCCTCATCTCTTTAAACAATTCTTCAAATAATGTTTTCGTGCATACTTGATTTTCTGAGATCTAAACAAGTAGTTTATTTCGGCACACACCAGGCTTGTTGAAAGATCCAACAAACTATCTATTTGATATTCCTTGTAGATTTGCTTGGATAAAGCTTATTCACTGAGATAGATTATTTTATAATCTTTGTATTAGTTTGATCTTTGACCAAAGGAGTCTATATTGAATATAAATAGAAGATACCTTATGTGAATTGAGTGTGTGTGTGTGTGTCATGTTCTCATATTTGGTTACATGTGGTAACTTCCAGGTGATAGCTATTTTGTACGTTTGCCGCCGGTTGTAAGGGTCACCTGTTATGTATGTTTAAATAGTGTGTCTCTTTTCCTTTTCTGTAATGGGAAATTATAATAAAGAAATGAAACCAAATCAGACAAGATTGTCAAGCGACATTATCTATTTTCACAAAATATTATTCTATTGGTGTTATAACTAAAGAATTAGAAAATGCTAAACATAAACAAGTATAAATAAAAGATATGAGAGAGTATTTCATTCATGGAATTAGAGAAGATCCCTCTATTTATAAGCTAACATAAGAGGGACAAATAAAAATGGCATTGAGTATGAGTAATGGCATGCAACCATTACTAGCCATTAAACATTCACTAATTGTGGGTTTTACCAAGTAGTGGAGGATGTGAAGAGGTGAAAAGGATGATAAAAAGGTGGCGGTGTAAGTGTGGTGTAGATCTACCAAATATATATTTACAACACTCCCCTTGGATGACACCACACTACTACGATATTGCTTCGTTAAAACCTTGCCAGGAAAACCCAAAAGGGACAAAATCTAGGTGAAGGAAAAAAGAGTACAAATCATATCAGGTGTCAGACGTGTTGAATACTGCCTCATCAAAACCTTTCTGGGAAAACCCATTGGGATAAAACCATGCGAAGGAAAAAGAGTACATCACATAAAAGTATAGCGTCCATTGTTCATTATACAATATGATTTTCCCCTGATGATATGATCTCCATGATATATGGTAATAATAGTTACTTAATGTTGGTCTTCGAATAAACCCATATACTAGCCATCTTTGTTGACAACGGGTTATATGTTGGTCTTCAAATAATGTCTTCTAGTTACTCTTTGAACAATTCTCATCAAGCCGGTTGCCTCATCTCTTTAAACAATTCTTCAAATAATGTTTTCGTGCATACTTGATTTTCTGGGATCTAAACAAGTAGTTTATTTCGGTACACACCAAACTTGTTGAAAGATCCAACAAACTATCTAGTTGATATTCCTTGTAGATTTTCTTGGATAAATCTTATTCACTGAGATAGATTATTTTATAATCTTTGTATTAGTTTGATCTTTGACCAAAGGAGTCTATATTGAATATAAATAGAAGACACCTTATGTGAATTGTGTGTGTGTGTGTGTGTGTGTGTGTGTGTGTGGGTCATGTTCTCATGTTTGGTTACATGTGGTAACTTCCAGGTGATAGTTATTTTGTACGTTAGCCGCCGGTTGTAAGGGTCACCTGTAATGTATGTTTAAATAGTGTGTCTCTTTTCCTTTTCTGTAATGAGAAATTATAATGAAGAAATGAAACCAAATCTGACAAGATTGTCAAGCGACATTATCTATTTTCACAAAAGATTATCCTATTGGTGTTATAACTAAAGAATTAGAAAATGCTAAAAATAAACAAGTATAAAGAAAAGATATAAGAGAGCATTTCATTCATGGAATTAGAGAAGATCCCTCTATTTATAAGCTAACATAAGAGGGACAAATAAAAATGGCATTGAGTATGAGTAATGGCATGCAACCATTACTAGCCATTAAACATACACTAATTGTGGGGTTTACCAAGTAGTGGAGGATGTGAAGAGGTGAAAAGGATGATAAAAAGGTGGCGGTGTTAGTGTGGTGTAGATCTACCAAATATATATTTACAGCACTCCCCTTGGATGACACCACACTACTACGTTATTGCTTCGTTAAAACCTTTCCAGGAAAACCCAAAAGGGACAAAATCTAGGTGAAGGAAAAAAGAGTACAAATCATATCAGGTGTCAGACGTGTTGAATACTGCCTCATCAAAACCTTTCTGGGAAAACCCATTGGGATAAAACCATGCGAAGGAAAAAGAGTACATCACATAAAAGTATAGCGTCCATTGTTCATTATACAATATGATTTTCCCCTGATGATATGATCTCCATGATATATGGTAATAATAGTTACTTAATGTTGGTCTTCGAATAAACCCATATACTTGCCATCTTTGTTGACAACGGGTTATATGTTGGTCTTCAAATAATGTCTTCTAGTTACTCTTTGAACAATTCTCATCAAGCCGGTTGCCTCATCTCTTTAAACAATTCTTCAAATAATGTTTTCGTGCATACTTGATTTTCTGGGATCTAAACAAGTAGTTTATTTCTGTACACACCAGACTTGTTGAAAGATCCAACAAACTATCTAGTTGATATTCCTTGTAG
Organism: Papaver bracteatum; assembly: GCA_023529315.1. Lineage (NCBI taxonomy): Eukaryota > Viridiplantae > Streptophyta > Magnoliopsida > Ranunculales > Papaveraceae > Papaver > Papaver bracteatum. The sequence continues at coordinate 273,814 of JAJJWX010001799.1, read as the reverse complement.
ATTTGCTTGGATAAAGCTTATTTACTGAGATAGATTATTTTATAATCTTTGTATTAGTTTGATCTTTGACCAAAGGAGTCTATATTGAATATAAATAGAAGATACCTTGTGCTCAACTTTATCTCTAACCATTTTTGGGTTTGGTAGGTGTACGATGAGATGGTTAATGGAACATGTTAGTCTTTAACTATTTCGGGTTAGGTCCAAAGGGGTTGAGAAGCAGAAGTTTTCGTAGCATGTAAAGCGACTTGAGATATGGGACTCTATCTTGGGATTCACGTGCATATATCAGATTGGTTATTAGCGCATGGATGAACTGAATAACTAGGAGTAATTTACTTGGTCTCAATAATACGAAGTTGTGGTAGTCAATTTGTATAGCAGCTTAGTTTTGAGAGTACTCAAAACTGGACTAGGAGTAATTTACTTGGTCTCACAGTTGAGGTAGTTAATTTGTATAGAGGCTTAATTATGAGAGTATCCAAAACTGGACTTGGCCTCGCGGTTTTTCTACCAAACAGTTTTTCTCGTTAACAAAATCTTGTGTGTCGTTTGATTACTTTTCTTTCGCATTATAACTGTCATTATAATTAAGCAATCATAATAGTACATAAATCCACTTGGCATAAAACCCCATAGTTGATTCATTTTCAAATACATATTATATACCGAGCTAACATCTTTTTGAAGTAATCTTTCGGCATTTAGTGTGAAAATATTACAGTGTGCTCGCTACTCTCATCATTTCAAGGGTACAATGACGAGATGTTGAGAGGAATGTGAAGTGAAGGATTTAGAGAAATGGGATTGGTTAAGTGAGGAAAAATACGAATCAAGTTCACGAACATCATCATATATATGTGAAAACATGGGGGTACCAAAATACACCACCAACTTTTTCTTGGGCAACCTATATAGACTAAAATCGGATGCAATTCCGAGAGTTCAACTTAATGAATCTCAATCAAGGAATTATGTGAAGAGCTTATATATCTTTCTCTCACAATCAGAAAGTTAACATAATCAATTTTGTGAACCTGATTATGTGTGAGAGTACTTGGACGATTCCAAAGATCAATATCCAAGAATCAATCAAGTCGTATCCAACAAACAAGGATGGATATTTTTACTTTAATTGATTAACGTACAAACTGTAATATTTCAATTATAAAGATTAACAATATAATGGGGAAAAGAAATAACATAGACACCAGAATTTTATTAACGAGGAAACCGCAAATGCAGAAAAACCCCGGGACCTAGTCCAGATTTGAACACCAAATTATATTAAGTTGTTATAGACACAAGCCTACTATCAGAACTTTGGACTAGAATTTAGGTGAGACTGAATTAAACCATCACAGCAATTTAGTTACAGTCGTGCTCCTTATGCTTCTTGAATCCCAGCAGGACTCCGCGCAATTAATTCTCTTAGCTAACGTCCTTTATAACTTAAGAGTTGCTTCAAATCGATTGAAGACTTTAAGCCAATCTGCCTCCCACATATAAGCCTATTTGTGATTTCCGTTCTGATAAAAGATCAAGGTGATGTAGGAAATCGATTACAATAGACAAATTTTAGAAAACCTCAAAATCCGGTCTTATGACTCCCGAAGAGCAGCCTAGATTATTATTCACCTCATAAGTCGAAACTTGTGGAATCACAAAGTCTGAGACGAAGATACTTTGTGATTTCTATCTATCTTTTTTTCAGAGAAAGATCATCAATCAAAAAAAGATCAGTATACACGAACTATAAAGATAAAGATAGTTGGACCCGGCTTAACGAATCCCTAAGTGAATATTTTTTAGTCGCTAAACCCTAGAAGGGTTTGAAGGAGAGGACGACTATATTTTACAACTACGACTCACAAAAATAGTGTCAGGAATTAAAAAATCCGAGTTGTTTGAGGTTCTTCTTTTATATAATTTCAAGATCAGGGTAGCTTTAGGTTTAATCTAAGATAGATTTGGAACCAAGCAATCAATAATCACCGTTAGATGAAAAACTTGACTTGATATTAACATATCAGAATATACACTCTGGTTAGGATGAACCATAATCGAACTGTGTATAATGAACTTTTCATGTAGGTTAGACGAAACTAGCCAATCGAACTATATGCTTAACCATTTTCATATAATACTTTAAGACTTTTCTTGAATTACACAGTGATCAAAAATATCTAGATAGTGTTTTTAGAGAGTTGTTCAAATGTCAATTATCTCATAGAAATAATTATGATGCATCTAAAAATATTCGAAAGGTAAGTTCGTGTACCGCACCTTTTCATGAATGTCTTTGTCATGGTACGTGTACCGGGTATGGATACCCTTAAGACAAAAAATGAGTTCATGAACTCATAGATCTTGTATGGTTTGCATACTAGGTATGCGTATCGTTTTCGGTTTTATATCCAACGGATCTTTTCCGGTTTGCATACTGGGTATGCGTACCGTTCTTGGTTCACGAGTCATATACTTTTTGTGGTATGGATACCGGGTATGCGTACCACAAAGTCGTTGTCCAACTATAGCTACGCCGGTACGTGTACTGCGGCTCTGAACTTATAATAGTTCTCCCAGTATGTCAACTGGTACGCATAATGTCATGTATCCATATTAATATTAGTTCTATATCTCTCTAATAATCAATTCGAAACATTCCCGAATAACATCAATGACACAAATCACTGTTCTATGCTATTTTCAAATGATTAAATTTTGAATCATAATTGAAGTCATGAACAAAAAATTGTTCTTAACCAAATTCATCAAGTATGAACAAATGTTCTTAAGCATAAATAGTCATATTTCGAGAACAATATTCAAGATAAACTTGACTTGAAATTTCTGTAATAAATATATACCGTCTAATTTAGTCATGCGAAAATGTCTCATAGATAGAAAGGTGAAAACTTGAGAAATAGGTGGTTCATTCTTCACTTACCTTTTGATGTTGAATTTCTCCAAAGCTCTTGTTGATCTTTGCCTTCATACGGTAAAACGCAGTAATATCCAATTCTCAACTACACACTTTTATCCTAATCCGAGACCTGACTAAATGTAGATTAGAAATCAAGATATAGTTTTGAAAACTAAATTTGACAACAAGCCTGAGGTAGCAACATTTGTGAGTTCGACCGAGCATTTCTCTAACAATCTCCCCCTTTGTCAATTTTATTGACGAAACTATCAATACATATGGATTAAAAAATAAAGATTCAAAACTCCAGAATCTATCATGTTTGATTTCCTTTGTTCTTCAACTCCTTGAATTCTTCGTTACGTTAAGTTTCAATGATTCTGAATGGTGTTCAACTTAGCATCGTTGTTGTTGAAAATCCGTAACGATAACAACTTTGATAACATATATTCTCAATCGTCGTTATACATAGACATAGTATTATTATCTTCTCCAAAGTTCAATTTATCACAACTTCGAAGTGATACTACGGTGATATGTTTTCCCCCTTAATCTATACTTACATATTTTGCATAATGGGTGAAACCTATAGATGTTGATTCACTCCCCCCTTACATAATGATCCGTAAACCATATGTATGTAGTGCGAAACTACTAATTAATTCTCCTCCTTTTTGTCAATAAATTTTTTCAAAGGTATGAAAACTATGGGATTATAATGAATTTAGTTAAAAAAAAAAAAAAAAAACTTAAAAGGATTATATATCAACTTTAATTTAGATGATATCACATGGTAAAAAATACTTGGCGCTCGTCTAGGAGATTTAAGATACAAGCATCCCTTGTAAATACCACATCCACTCTCCCCACAAACATATATCAATTAAGCACAAGTTCATTTAACAATCTCCCCAATTTGATGTCATTCCCAAGAGAACAACATGAGTGACCTTACTTTAATGAAAAAGATGGATTTTGTCGGATGTTAACAAATCACATGGACTTGTATCCTGAACATCGACATAAATTAATCTCAGCCCCAGTAACGAACAAGGAGATAATTTTAATCGGTATGACTCAACATAAGAAAATCTTACGGAGTAGATAACGCAGTAAAAACACAAAAGTGTGATCACGAGTAGATCAATACTGCAAAAAATTCTCAAAAAATTTGTTCTATTTTTAGTTCATATGAGATATATCAATTCAATTCACATAAAGTAAATGACACATATATCTCATAAGACTTTGCAATACATTAAATCAATAATGATTAAATACTGCAAGTTTATCTTCCAACAACTCTAGAGTTTAAATAAATAAATCTAAAAACATGCAAGATGAAAATCGTTGGAAATAGCTTGTGTGATCACAATATTTGTTATACCAAAGCCAGTTATCCTTCTCGAACACAATAATAAATTCTCACAAGAAGTTCCTAGTATTTAAAATCATTGAAAAATTCTTTATCATCTCCGAACTCCTTATCAACGACAGGCATTGGAACATACGGTTCATAAATGAAAAAGTCAGTTCCTGCAAACCTGTTAGGCTGTTGTTTGACAAGAGATTCTTATAGTTCGAGAGATTTTTGTAGAATCACTTCCAGTCCTTGCACTTCCTTCTTGATTTTCTTAATTTCTTTAAGAAGAGTTCCAAACCTTTTCTAATTGGAGCGTTCCTCTCTCGGTTTCTTTATAGTCTTCCTTTTCCTTCTAAAAGACGAGTAAAAAGGATATGACATCTCTTGTTCCTTTTTAGTTGGATGAACATCAACAAACATTGGAGCATAGATTTCATGAGAAGATGTTGTGCTTGGAGTTTCCATGATTCGTAAGAAAATGGATTTGTGAAGACACAAATATATTGCTCAACAAGCCAAATTCTTGTGAAAGAGATATGAGTCTTAATAAAGAGGATATTTACCATGTATAGTTTCAGAACAAAAGTTCACGAAAAGACACATAAAACCTAAGTGGAACAATATGTCACTTTTATCCTTCCTTAAGTTTCTACATAGATCAAATTTTTCAATATCATTACTTGAGACATAGTTTAAGGTAAACAAATAAAATATGGACATCCAAGTAATAATATTCAATTTTAATCCAAAGCCTTAATGTGAACAATTCTTGTCTCTTTTAAGGGCACATGAGACAAGATACACAGTTTAACACAATTTAATTGTGTTGAGGTGAGCAGTAGAGTGTTCACCACTAGGTTCCTGTACAAAATTTGTAAGACCCTTCTTTACGGAACTCTTATCCCAGACTCTTATATTCATTTTCGAATTATCCTTAATCATTGAATCAGTCAATTTTTTAGGATAAGAATAGTTAACTTTGCATACCTCAGGATTTGACTTTTGAACAAGTTTAAGTACATTTTCCAAACGACTAGCTCTTCGTTGCAGTTTATTGACATACCTTAGTTTATGTTTGTACTCGAAGAATTGTGTGAGTATGTGACCCTCAATAGTACAATAAGGACATGTCCGTTTGGAGATTGATTCAAGAACGATATTAGCAGCTAAACAAAGAGTTCCTGAAATATTAATAGAGTTTTCATTAGTATATGAAAAATCCATCACATCCTCCAATGATTTTGATGAAGAATCATAAAATAAATTATCAAGGTTCATATGAGTATTGCTATATTCATCAAAGTTGATAATTTCACCCAAGAGTGCTACACTTGAGCCATCATCCTATTTGGAATCATAATGATCAAGTGTTTCATCAAGTGTTGCAGCCAAGCTCTTGTTACCAGTGTATTTCCTCCGATTTTGGAAATCATTTGCAAAGTGACCGAACCCTTTACACTTAAAACACTATGGCATATCCTCATCGTAAATATCGTTAGAGTCTTTGTTTTTCACAGAAATACGATTATGTGGCTTTTCTCTAGTGAACCGTTTATTTCTCTTCCTAATAAGTTCTCTAAATTGTCTTGTGATTTATGAAACTGAGTTATCAATATCTTCATCTGAAAAATCAGGATCAATAAGATTGTTCATGGAGTTGTCACCACTATCATTTTTAAGAGTTCCAGTGTCTTTCAGTGCCTTGAACACAATATCCTTTCCGACTTTGGATTGCAGTTCATGATCAAAGATCTTTATCTTTCCAACGAAAGTATTTCTGGAAAGTGTTTCAAGGTTATTTTCTTCCTTGGTGGCATATTTCTTAGACTCGTATCTTGCTTGTAAATATCGGAGAATTTTCATCACAATTTCCTTTTGGGGAATGGTCTTCCCTAACGCATAACATGCATTAACAATTCCAGACACTTTTTGATTAAACTCATCAAACGAATCTTCATCAGACATATGAATATTTTCCCGGCCATAATTTAGGTTTTGAAGCCTAACTTATTTTTCCGAGGTATCTCCTTCGAATACGGTTTCTAAAGTATCCCAAGCATCTTTAAACTTAGTGCACGAAGTCACATGGTGCTGAAGATCTTGGATTATGGCGTGAATAATAACATTTAACTCATCAAAATTATGTTCTGCAACACTTATATCGGTTTCACTATACTCTGCTAAATCCTTTATAACAGTGTTTTCGTCTCTAACAACTGTTGGAGGGTCGTATCCCATTACTAAAAGTTTTCATGTCTGAAAGTCATGAAATTATAAAAAGGAACACATAATTTTTTTTCACCATAAGTAATTTTTTCCATCAAAGAATTGATATACGTTTATCGAGATTGCACTACTGTCCAAATAGTCAGATTGCTTCAAACATAGACTTATTAGGTCTTTTGCATATTTGCCTACTCTAGTACCAATTCAAAACTTGTGGGTACCAAAATGCACCACCAACTTTTTCTTTGGAAACCTGTATGGATTATACTCGAATAAAATTCCGGGAGTTCAACTTAATGAATCTCAATCAAGGAATCATATGAAGAGCTTATATCTCTTTCTTTCACAATCAGAAAGTTAACAGAAGCAAGTCCGTGAACCTAATTATGTATGAGATTACTTGGACAATTCCAAAGATCAATCAAGTCGTATCCAATAAACAAGGATGGATATAGCTACTTTGATTGATTAACATACAACCTGTGATATTTTAATTATAAAGATAAATAATATAATGTGGAAAAAGAAATAACACAGACACCAGAATTTTGTTAATGAGGAAACCAAAAATACAGAAAAACCCCGGGACCTAGTCCAAATTTGAACACCAAACTTTATTAATCCTCTATATACACTAGCCTACAATCAAAACTTCGGACTGGAATGTAATTGAGACTGAATTAAACCGTCACAGCAATTCAGTTACAGTCGCGCTCCTTATGCCTCTTGAATCCGAGCAGGACTCCGCCATATTGATTCATGTTAGAGCATTACTCGGTTGAACTCATTAGCGTTGGTATGTCAATCTATTTGTCAAATTTAGTTGCCAAAACACATTCTTGATTTAGTATACTAAACTTATTTTCAGACTAGATCAGGTCTAAGAAGAGATATCCTTGAAGGATGAAGATTGAAGACTACAAGAAGACATCAACAAGGACTTCATCAACAAAGGTATGTGGTAATTGATTTTATTTAGATTCTTGTTCAATTCTACCTCTCTAATCTATCAAAACAAATGCTCAATCTATGGAACAATTCCTATGACGATAAATGTACATTTATGTATATATATTCGAGGTTATTTGAGCCACAACTTTTGTGAAAATAACCTTTATCCCTGGAAAGGTTTTCATATTATAGTAAATGAGCTTACGAATTCAACGAGCCAAGAATCACTCAATTCTGAGTTATAACGATGAAGTTATGAGTGATTTATTAAAGTAATAATTATAAGTGTTGTTGTAATTATTACATTTTGTTAGTAGGAAACAATCCACGAACTGTTTGTAACGGTTCACGGACTTGAGCCCAATTACGTGACTAAAAGCTTTTTTTAGTCAAGTTTTTGATGTTTCCTTCTATAGGCAATATGGCTATTAATCCAAACTTATTTGATTACCATATTAAAGTGTTTGTGATATCTTTTAATTCATGCCTAAGTTAAAATGTGATTTATTCACATAAATACAGTATATGCTAATAATTATTTATTTATGCAAGATATTTGTAACTTAGGAAAGACTCCATAATTAGGAGAATCTTGAAAAAGGAAAATAGCCTAAACCATAGCTTAGCTTTCAAGCTAACTTATTCACTATAAAGAAAGAGTTCGTGGATGCTAAACCTTTTTATCCGTTTGGAAAATTGGCGTAAGCTTTATAGGTTATTTTTCACGTATTCTGTTCTTCGTGAACAAGAGTGAGATAAAAGTCTTTGTATTGGGGATCACAAATCCGAGTTGATAATAATCCTTGTGATTGTTTTTACAACTTTTAATCTAGGTTTTTCACCTCTTGTATATTCTAAGGTCTTATCTTCTGATATAAGACCATTCAAGAGTTATTGATCATAAACCCTAGGTTTTGATAGATTTCAGTTTCCGATCGTATACCAACACTTGTTAGTCGAAATTTGAATCTAGAAATAAAACTTCGATTAAGGTATCTCGTAAAAATCCTTAAGAATTTTTTAAACAAGATAACTCTAGATTTATTCTAGTTGTTCTTGTTGTAGAATAATTAGGTTTCTCTTCCTTTTTGAAGAGTATAATAATCCCTAATCTACAAGTTTGTTTTGATATTACTTTTACCTAGTAATTGTTTTTCTCAAAAACAAACACAAGATTTCCAAAACCTTGATTCATATCTAAAGGGAAATCAAATTGGTGTTTTATGAAAACAAAAGATCGAAAAGTATCAACGTTGTTGTTACATCTTATAAAGAGAACTAACATTCTCTTAGAAGATTTTTGAGAGTGCTTCTGAAAAGAACCTTGTTCTGCCAGAAGATTTTTGATAATAACTTCTAAAGTGAATTGGTGTTCTGCTAGGAGTTTTACAAGTGCTTGAATACAACTGAAGAAGGTATTACATCTAGTCCGAATAGGTAGTAGGAAATTGGTGTAACAACTTATAATCAGTGTGTGTTTATTATGGACTAGCTCCCGGGGTTTTTCTGCATTTGCGGTTTCCTCGTTAACAAAATTTCTGGTGTTTGTGTTATTTATTTTTCGCATTATATTGTTTATCTTTATAATTGAAATATCACAGGTTGTGCGTTAATCAATCATTATTGATAAATACGACCTTGTTTGTTGGATAAGATTTTGATTGATCTTGGATATTGGTATTTGGTACCGTCCAAGTATTTCTCACATCAATCAATCTCATAGATTTCTATCTGTTTGATTTGCTGATTGATTTGAGAAAAAGAAAAACTCTTTAGTATTATTCTTTGATTGAGTTTTTACTCTCGGAATATTATTAAGGTTTAGTCCATACAGATTGCCGAAAGAAATATTGGGTGTGGTGTAGTACCCACGTTTTTTCAATTCCCTTAGATGACTTCCTTTATAGCCTAAGAGTTTCTTTAACTTGATTGAATACTTTAAACCAATATGCCTGCAAAAGATAAGCCAATTTGTGATTTCCGTTCTGATCAAAGATCAAGGTGAAGTAGAAAATCGACTACAATAGACAAAGTATAGAATACCTCAAAATCCGGTCTTATGACTCCTAAAGAGTATCCTAGATTATTATTCACCTCACAAGTCGAAACTTATGGAATCACAAAGTCTGAGACAAAGATACTTTGTGATTTCTATCTATCTTGTATTTTCAGAGCAAGCTCATCAATCAAAACAAGATTAGGATACACGAACTATAAAGATAAATATGGTTGGACCCGGCTTAAGAAATCCCTGGGTGAAGTCTTTTTAGTCGCTAAACCCTAGAAGTGTTTGAAGGAGAGGAAGACTCTAGTTTACAACTAGGACACACAAGAATAATGTCACGGATTCAAAAATCCCAGTTGTTTGAGGTTCTCATTTTGTATACTTTCAAGATCAAGGTTGCTTTAGGTTTACGCTAAGATTGCTTTGGAACCAAGCAATCAATAATCACTATTAGATAAAAAACTTGACTTGAGATTAACATAGCAGAATATACACTCTGGTTAGGATGGACCATGACCAAACTGTTAGAGCACTGCTCGGTCGAACTCGCTGGCGTGGCTATCTCAAGCTTGTTTGTCAAGTTTAGGTGTCAAAACTATAAGTCTTGATTTCTAGTATACTTATAGCTATGACTTGGATTAGGATAGAATGTGTAGTTGAGTTTTAGACTTCATGGCGTTCATCGATTGAAGATGAATATCTACTGAGGAGAGCTTGGAGGAACTTCATCGACAAAGGTTTGTGGAGACTTGAACTCATCTATCACTCAGAAGTCTATTCTATTTTATCCCCTATTGAGATTAAGTCGTCTATCTTCTCTTAGATTTGCTCGAGATTTATCTCCGATAGGTAAGATATAAAAAGTAATCACAAAGCTCTTCGTCTCTTTCTTTGTGATTCCACAATAACTTGTTATACTACCATATAGAAAAATTATAGTGAGGTGATTGATATTTCTAGGATGTTCTTCGGAAAAATAAGACCGAATTATCAATTGGTTCCTGTTCACCTTGATTTATCAAAAGATGGACCAAACTTCATAGGTATTTCTATGGGAGACAGATTTATCTATCAGAATAGACTTTTCTGTGGGAGACAGATTTGTTTATCAAGTCTTTGACTTTAGGTCGTATCAACTCTTAGTTGTGGGTGAGATCAACTAAGGGAATCAAGTGCGTAGAGTCCTAATGGGATTCATAGGCGTAAGGAACGTGTCTGTACCTTAATCAGTGTGAGATTGGTTAGGGCTCGACTACAATCCATTCCGAAGTTAACTTGTAGTAGGCTAGAGTCTGTAATGGCTTAATACAATGTGGTGTTCAAATCTGGACTAGGTCCCTGGGTTTTTCTGCATTTGCGGTTTTCTCGTCAACAAAACTTCTGGTGTCTGTGTTATTTATTTTTCGCATTATATTTGTTTATATAATTGAAATATCACAGGTTGTGCGTAATTCAATCACTTGGTAAATCAAATCTTTGGTTGTCTATTGAAATTAATTGACACTTGAACATTGGTCTTTGGTACCGTTCAAGTTATTTCTCATAATAATCAGTCTCACAGATTCTAAATGTTTGATTTGATGATTACTTTGAGAAACAGAGATATAACTCTTGGATATATTTCCTTGATTGAGTCTGACTGTCTAGATGATTCTCTTGGAATTATATTGGAGTTAGTACATACATATTTCCTAATGAAATATTGTGTGTGGTTGTTAGACCCCCGTTTTTTCACGAACCGTCTATAATAACCTGTTCATGTAGGTTATCCAAAACTATCCAATCGAACTATATGCTTAACCATTTTCATATAACACTTTAAGACTTTTCTTGAATCACACATATGATCAAAAATGTCTAGATAGTGCTTTTAGAGAGTCGTTCAAATGCCAATTATTTTATAGAAATAATTCTGATGCATCTGAAAGTATTCGACATGGTAAGTTCGTGTACCTGTTCATGAATGTCTTTATCATGGTACGTGTATCAGATATAGATACCCTTAAGACAAAAAACGAGTTCAGGAACTCACATATCTTTTATGGTTTTCATACTGGGTATGTGTACCGTTTTCGATTTTAAAACCAACATATCTTTTCCGTTTTGCATACTGGGTATACGTACCGTTCATGTTTCACGAGTCACATACTTTTTGTGGTATGGATACCGGGTATGCGTACCACAAAGTCGCTGCCTAACTATAGCTACGCCGGTACATGTACTGCGGCTCTAGACTTATAACAATTCTCCTAGTATGTGAACCGGTATGCATATTGTCTTGTATCCATATTAACAGTAAATCTATATGTTGATGGTGGATTTTCATTTAAGGCTAAAATTGTAAAAGTCAAAAAATTATGCGCTAACATCTTGTAAAAGATAAAGCCATTAATAAGTGATGAATACTTCTTCACTTTACTAATTCACCTAGAATGGAGCATGTGTCAACAATCCCAGTCTGTGAATTAAATACAACATTATTAATTAATGCATAACCAGCCTTGTATTTCCTGTAGTCATTATTAGTGCGGCATAACGACTGAGTGTTGTTCTCAGCAGAGCAACACGAACCTCCAAGCATTATAATGAAGCATGTACGAAATACCCGTACATGCCGCAACTCTAGGTGTGCTATACTAGCCCGATTGAGCATATTACTCTCGGTGTGCTATACTAGCCCGATTGAGCATCTGGACTGACCATGTCAGTCTCAGAAACGATCACGACCATCGAAATTCACCAACATGAATTGGATAGCTCAGATCAGATCCATGACCCAAGCAGGTATTGGAATATTCACTACCGAACCAACGCGGGACTCGCATGTTCGGCCTCCCCAAAAGATTAGCATAGCTTTCCAAAACGTCCAAACCAGAGCAGTATGGACAGAAAACCCTAAATTAGGGTTTGCGGCACATTACATGTGTCGCAAAACAGTTTCAACCATCCATCTTCATAGGTATAGATGGAGGGTGTAGATGTAGATTCAAAAGGCCCGGAGCATGTCAACACAATTACCGTGGGCCCGCCTACATACCTGACCGATCGGTCAGGACCAACCATGTTCGGTCATCCCAATTCGTGCGCCCGAACAGAGCATGACGCACGATCGTGAAACTCAAAATTAGGGTTTTGAACATCACGAGCGTCCATTTTCTCTGGCACGAATGAAAGGTCCGATATTAGATTAAGCAGGTCGGTTGTACCAACATGACCACCGTGGACCCATCTATCCCCTCACCTGATCGTCCAAGGCATACCATGCCTGGTTATCCCAAATCGCACGGCCAAACTAGCGTGGTCACACTTCCCAATTGCAAACTAATCTCGACCACTCAATTTCGCCGGACAATTTAAGTGGCTTAGATCACGTTTTCATGGGACAGTCAGGTATAGGCGAACACCAGCCTACCACCTACACGCCATACCAATCGTCCAATACTGACCAAGATTGGTCGTCTTGGAACGCGTACCCGAAGTTGGGACGATGTGCGGCTTTTGCGGCACCAATTTCTGTCGCAAATTTATCTCGACCATTCAACTTCGCCAGACGAATTTAGTGGCCCAGATCACACTTTCGTGAGATAATGGGGTATGGGCGCCTACACCGTCATGCCATCTACATGCATGTATGATCGGCCAGCCAAAATCGTATACCAAGCTTGGATTCGATCAGGCTGAAGAGTGGTGCTTTCGCACCTCCTCCAAAACCCTAATTTTACCAACGGTCGCAGATGAGTGTCTCAAAGATTATCTCATCCGTCCAACTTCACCAACTTGGTTATACAGCCATGGTTAGGAGTTAATTGGTCAGTGCGACATCATAGTGATCACCATCCGTCACTCTACCACACCATGTGGTTGGTCAAGGAAGGACTTGCTTGCTCAACCTATGAACCATCACATGAAGTAGTCTGGATATGATACTACTTTGAGATGCTCAAACAATGATGTTTCATACGTGCTGGACGCACTCGATGCAGTACCTGTAAAAAATGCGCACGATACTTCACAAGTATCAACTTCCTAAATAACGTAGTTATTTAATCTAGCATTACATGCTACTTTCTGTGGGTCCCATGATCCACACGCTCGATACATCAATCATGTCGCAAACTGGGGGATACATACTAGGGTATTGGTCTGGCGGTTTACAGCGTGCAGCGCACAACGCGCCATCATAAGAACTTGTCAGGAAGTCATGGACGGTTAGTGATGATGGGAGAAGTGGGCAAGACTGGTCGCGTGACACTAACACGTTGCTCCACTACTCCTGTTTCTCCACTTCCCACGAGATACGAGGGTTATGCTAAAAGACTTGTATAAATAGGTTCTCCATCCTATTTTTCAAACAAGACAAGATAACAGAAACAAGTGTTGATGCAATCGTATTTAAACACCAGAACTGATAGCTTACATCCTGCAAGCCAGTTCAGTTTTCTGATACAAGTCATACATAGTCAACACCTTCACACTCTCAACACCTTCTTCGATTCCCTCCCTAAGATCAACCCCATCTCCTTTACTTTGTGATCGAAACAAGTCTGGAACGACCATTTCTTGGTTTATGCCGGATTTGCACAGATTGATTTCTCGAATCTACAAGCACTCACCACGCAGTGCATTTGTTTAATGTTTAGATTCATTCCTCATCCACACACCCCAAATTACCAAAACCGGCAGGAATAGTTTTTACCCATAAACAATTGGCGACCACAGCGGGAGGTTAATCTCTCGGTTATAAAGTCAATTTCTTCGAAATACGATTCAATTTTATCCATTTCAAAAAGGGTAGATCTTAGGACCAATCTAATCATCAATTCATTTCAAGGTGGTAGAACTCAGGTCTGGATCAACAATCAATTCTGACGGAGCTAGTGTGGATAACACTCCCGGTGTCGATATACCTGTCAGTGGATCTACAGTGGTCAATACATCTCGTGGAGCGGTCACTTCTACTATCAGCGGCAGCGTAGCAGGAGCTGTTCTAGTAAGTGTAACACCTCCCATCACCAAATCCAGAGCAGCCGCAAATTCTGGCATCTCCTCAAGTATAACACCTCTGGTAGTCACCAGAGCAACAACTTCCACTCCTTCATTAGGACGAGGAGACGGAGGGACGAGAGGAGCACCATCTCCCATTACCATTGCAGACTTGATGGAAAAGAAAGAAATTCTTGCTAAGACTCAAACGGATATGGCCGCAACTCAGAAAGAGGTACTAACTTTTCTTAAGACATTAACTGATTGATTACAACAAGAGCCTCGACAGCCCCTGGAGACAACAAGGAACGCATTAAACGCACCAGAGAAGGTACTTCAGCGGCGCGGACCTACATGGACCTGATCAAAGAAGCGATATCAAATATGAGTGGTCCTGTCATGAAGACTCCTACACTGGGGACTGATCCTCATAACGATCCTCCTCAAGTCAATAGTTTCACTATGAACTAGAGGCCGGTGGATCGGGAAGAGGTTTCTCTAGTGGAAAGTTTATGCGAACTTTCGCACCTCTCGAAGAATCAGCGCGCGGAGATGTTTTGCTGCAATCAACCAGAGGAAAGTCACAACCGTTCCCTACATGTCACCGCATGCATCAAGGATTCAAATTTCATAACGTCCCTTATCGACACAGGAGCGTCTTCGAATGTGATTACTCTCAAGACTCTCAGGACATCCAAGGTTATCCCAGGCAAGGTCGTACGGAAGCCTACCCCAATGACGGACTTCGAGGGAAACCAAACCAGCACATACGGGAGAAGCTCCGCGGAAAGAATCAAACAAGTTTGTTGCGTCCCACTCCCCACGTGGGCGTCAATTCCGGAAGAAGATCGCTTGTATCATTGAGGGCTAAAACCCACAATGCATCTTTGCTGACGAAGCATTCTTCTCCATCCCGTGAAGCCACGACCTACGTTCACACGAAGAGGGAACGAAATTTTGTGCCGAGTCGTGACCAGAAAGGGAAAAAGGTATACCGACGCTGCCATTATCAATTAGCAGGGGAGACTGTTACCTAGTCTCTCCACCCAATAGAATGCTACAATAGCAACGAACCACAATAACAAGTGCTAGATGCTCCACAACAGCTGCAAGATGGCACCAACTCCACAACTGATGAGATTGAAATCGTTGAGGAATCTCCTAGGCCTATCTCCATCATCTCAACCTTATGTACGGATAAACGCACGAAGCTCTTGGAACTTCTCAAAGAGTACCAGGACATATTCACTTGGAGATATGAAGAAATGTCGGATTTAGATTGGTCACCCATCATCTACATGTCATACCTGGATCCAAGTCGGTTAAACAGTTGCAGTTCAGACACGAGGAAAATGGATAGATCAGGTGCTGCATAGACTTCAGAGACTTGAACATGTGCTGCTTCAAAAATGATCCTCCTCTACATCGACATATTAGTAGATGCAACCAGCGGACACGCCATGTTCTCCTCCATGGATGGATGTAGCGGCTACAACCATATAAGGATGTACAAGCATGACGCAAGTAAGATATCTTTTCGAACTCCACTCGGAAATTTTTATTATACCATATAACCATTTGGTTTAAAGAATGCCGGTGCAACATATCAACGCTCTATGGTGGCAATCTTCCACTGGAGACGATACCTCAAGGGAGCAGCCTCAAGAAGATAACGATGTACACGCGTCATTTTGAGCAAGATCCGGACGAGTCACTCTGTCAGACAGTGGTGCACGTCTATCGTGCTATGTTGGAGAATATGCACTTTTGGCATCCTCTGGAGCTGTTGAACGCTCATCTACAAAAATATCTGCCCTGTTAGAAAGAACCAGTTTCGCCGAAGTAGTAAGAGGAAAACTACCGAGATACAACATCTTGCGCGCCAACTCCAACTCCAGCACCACATGCACGACTCCCACAATGATGAAACAACGTCCAAGATAATCTATATCTGGCTCGACAACAACCACTACTAACAAACCATATAAACCACGCTTGGGGACTGAGGCTCAGCATGAAGTTCCTTCACCGTCAGTCAAGGACTTCTTTAACACAAGAGAGATGGTCAGTCAAGAAGCATGGAATTCGCAAGGGTAAATCGAACTGAAGAGGAAGCCACTTCAATGCTCCCTCTAGCAGAAGCTGCTTCAATGGTCTATTCAAGAGCCGCCTCAACGATCTCTCCGGGACCTACGTTCGCTTCAGAATCCGGATTCAACATTCTGTCCAGGATCCACCTCAACGTTCGCACCAAAAGCCACTTTAACATCCTCTCGAGCCGTTTCAACACTCAAGCTACATCAATAATCTGCGCTCTGGTCAAGTTATCTTTGATGTACTCATTGCTCAACATACTTCTCATCCATCCTTCATGAGGGCCCAGCGGAGCATGAAAAACCTTGTAGTCGATAAGAGAAGGGTTATCCCGTGGAACAGATATTTTCATATAGTTGAAAGGGCGCGGTGAACAACTCATCATAAATGTTTGGCATATCTTTGAAGATGTCAACACCTCCTGACTTGGCACCAGCATTATCCCCAGAAGACATCTCAACAGGAGTTATTTTCTTCATTCTACAATAAGAGATAGGAGTCAGTACTTGTATATAAACACGTGAGATGTGTAGTAACACACGACATAACACACATTCACGTTGGATTACACAAGGATGGTATTGGGTCCAAACACCGGTATTGATCAAGTCACAAGTCTGGTATTGCTCAAGTTTCAAGTCCGGTGTTGATCAAGTCACAAGTCCGGTATTGCTCAAGTTTCAAGTCCGGTGTTGATCAAGTCATAAGTCCGGTATTGCTCAAGTTTCAAGTCTGGTATTGATCAAAGTCACAAGGCTGGCATTCGAATAAAACAGGCGCACGCAGCAGGTCCGGTTTTTAGTCGAAACACAAGGTCGACATTCAGTCAGGCATGTGGCGGGTTCCACTTGATCCCAACCCCATATTGGTCAAAGCAAACACAGTCGTCCCCAATCAAAGCTCTCTCTCTCCAGAAGAAGGCGTTTCAGCTCCAACACTTCAACACTCTCCCGGGCCTGTTCCAGATGCTGTTTCAACGCTTTATGCAGGACCCACATTTATAATTGAGCACACAAGGTTTATTTTTTAAAACGAGCATGCTCATATCGGGTCCCACGTTCGAGCGAAGCAAACATCAAGGCCGGTGTTTGGTCAAAGCATCAAGTCCGGTGTTTAGTCAAGTTAGCTGGGTCGGTTAGCAAGATGACACTCGAGCAAGCACAACAACCGTACGGTCAAAGTAGGCACATGACATGGCCTATGTTTGAAACGTGTACACGGTGGCCCCGCGTTTGATCGAAGCATGCATATCTGCCCATGTTCGAATCAAGCATGCTTACATCAGGTCCCACGTTCGATCAAGCAGACGCAGTGGACCCATGATTAACCAAAACTGGCACATCAAGCCCACGTTAGATTAAGCAGGCACAGTAGCCCCATGAACGAAACATGCGTAACAGTCCATCGAAGCATGCAAGGCCGACATCATGTTAGGGGAACGCTCGCCTGGACGTATCTTGAACGTGACATGCTCGAAGGACATGACGACCCGTCTCTCCTGGTAACATCTAACTTTGTCTCATAAGTTTTATTTTTATCTGTCACCATCATATGACTACCCCACAATAATGTAACCATTATGTGCTAGGCAGGGGACTTAATGTTGATGGTGGATTTTCATTTAAGGCTAAAATTATAAAAGTCAAAAAATTATGCGCTAACATCTTGTAAAAGATGAAGCCATTAATAAGTGATGAATACTTCTTCACTTTACTAATTCACCTAGAATGGTGCATGTGGCAACAATCCCAGTCTGTGAATTAAATACAACATTATTAATTAATGCATAACCAGCATTGTATTTCCTGTACTCATTATCAGTACGGCATGACGACTGAGTGTTGTTCTTAGCAGAGCAACACGAACCTCCAAGCATTATAATGAAGCATATATGAAATACCCGTACAAGCTGCAACTCTCGGTATACTATACTAGCCCGATTGAGCATATTACTCTCGGCGTGCTATACTAGACTGATTGAGCATCTGGACTGACCATGTCAGTCTCAGAAATGATCAAGACCATCCAACTTCACCAGCATGGACTGGATAGCTCAGATCAGATCCATGACCCCAAGCAGGTATTGAAATATTCACTACCGAACCAACGCGGGCCCCGCATGGTCGGCCTCCCCAAAAGATTGGCATAACTTTCCAAAACGTCCAAACCATAGCAGCATGGACGGAAAACCCTAAATTAGGGTTTGCGGCACATTACATGTGTCGCAAAACAGTCTCAACCATCCATCTTCACAGGTATAGATGGAGGGTGTAGATGTAGATTCAAAGGGCCTAGAGCATGTTAACACAATCACCGTGGGCCCGCATACATACCTGACCGATCGGTTAGGACCAACCATGTTCGATCATCCCAATTCGTGCACCCGAACAGAGCATGACGCACGGCCGTGAAACTCAAAATTAGGGTTTTGAACATCACGAGCGTCCATTTTCTCAGGTATGAATGAAAGGTCCGAGATTAGATTAAGCAGGTCCGGTCATACCAACATGACCACCGTGGACCCATCTATCCCCTCACCTGATCGGTCAAGGCATACCATGCCTGGTTATCCCAAATCGCACGGCCAAACTAGCGTGGTCACACTTCCCAATTACAAACTAATCTCGACCACTCAATTTCGCCGGACAATTTGAGTGGCTTAGATCACGTTTTCATGGGACAGTCAGGTATAGGTGTGAACATTAGCCTACCACCTACACGCAAGACCAATCGGCCAAGACCGACCAAGATTGGTCGTCTTGGAACACGCGCCCAAAGTTGGCACGATGTGCGGCTTTTGCGGCACTAGTTTTCTGTCGCAAATTGATCTCGACCACTCAACTTCGCCAGACGCTTTCGTGAGACAATGGGGTATGGGCGTCTACACCGTCATGCCATCTACACGCATGTATGATCGGCCAGCCAAAATCGTATCCCAAGTTTGGTTTCGATTAGGCTGAAGAGTGGTGCTTGCGCACCTCCTCCAAAACCCTAATTTCACCAACGGGCGCAGATGACTGTCTCAAAGATCATCTCGTCCGTCCAACTTCACCGGCTTGGTTATACAGCCCTGGTCAGGAATTAATTGGTCAGTGCGGTGTCATGGTGATCACCATCCGTCACTCTACCACACCATGTGGTCGGTCAAGGAAGAACTTGCTTGCTCAACCTCCGAACCATCACATGAAGTAGTATGGATATGAGGCTACTTTGAGACGCTCAAACAACGATGTTTCATACATGCTGGATGCACTCGATGCAGTACCTTCATAGAATGCGCACAATACTTCACAAGTATCAACTTTCTAAATAACGTAGTTATTTAATCTAGCATTACATGCTACTTTCTGTGGGTCCCACGATCCACACGCTCGAGACATCAATCATGTCACAAACTGGGGGATACATACTGGGGTATTGGCCTGGCGGTTTATAGCGTGCAGCGCACAACGCGCCATCACAAGAACGTGTCAGGAAGTCATGGACGGTTAGTGATGATGGGAGAAGTGGGCAAGACTGGTCGTATGACACTAGCACATTACTCCACTACTCCGTCACTCCACTTTCTCCACTTCCCACGAGATACGAGGGTTAGGCTAAAATACTTGTATAAATAGGTTCTCCATCCTATTTTTCAAACAAGACAAGACAACAGAAACAAGTGTTGATACAATCGTATTCAAACGCCGGAACTGATAGGTTACATCCTGCAAGCCAATTCAGTTTTCTGATACAAGTCATACATAGCTAACACCTTCACATTATCAACACCTTATTCGCTTCCCTCCCTATGATCAACCCCATCTCCTTCACTTTGTGACCGAAACAAGTCCGGAACGACCATTTCTTGGTTTAGGCCGGATTTGCACAAATTGATTTCTCGAATCTACAAGCACTCACAGCGTAGTGCATTTGTTTAAGGTTTAGATTCATTCCTCATCCACACACCCCAAATTACCAAAACCGGAAGGAATAGTTTTTACCCATAAACACTATATCTCTCTAATAATTAATTCGAAACATTCGCGAATAACATTAATGACACATATCACTGTTCCAGGCTATTTTTAAAGTATATTTACTTCCTGGTAAGGGACCTAGTCCATTTCCGAATACTCTCAGAATTAAGATGATATACAAACAAAAAAACCCAACTTCATATAGTTGAGACCAAGTAATCTACCGCTAGTTACTTAGTTCCCTCAGTATCCCTACGCCTATAACT
Organism: Papaver bracteatum; assembly: GCA_023529315.1. NCBI lineage: Eukaryota > Viridiplantae > Streptophyta > Magnoliopsida > Ranunculales > Papaveraceae > Papaver > Papaver bracteatum. Next base: position 253,041 of record JAJJWX010001799.1, on the reverse strand, counting down.
GTCTGGCTAACACATGTGTATCCCAAGATAGAAATCACTACATTGAGTTGCTTTACCGATGTAAAGTCTTAAGCTCTCAAATCCTTTTGACCGTATTCCACAAAGGCTCTTTCTTTAAAACAAGTAAACTCCTTTGTAGGGTAAGATAAATCAAGATCCAAAATAATCATATCTAGATTCACAACTATCAGATTTAGATATTGAAGAATACCACCAAATGATAGATGCCGATCTGTACGACTACTTGATCAAATCTATTAGATATTAGTCGGATCCAAGCCAATCAAGATGTGTACCTAAAGTAATATCACAAGATGCGAAACCAATAATAAAAATATTATTATCTTCAAATCTTCAATTGTCTTCAATTGTACCTGCACACAAAAACTTGATTCCACTTATGATAGATCAAACACATAACAAAGTCTGTTAACAATGGACAATCACAAGTTGTCTTCAAATAAAAAAAATAGTTCTGAAGATCCCGTCGATACTTAGATCTAGTTTGAGTGACCTTATGTTAGTAGAGAAGGATCTCAAGAATAATCAAACTAGGTGAAATCAAAATTGCAACAACCGTTAGTCAATCAAATCAAGAATTAAAAACTAAAAACTAAATAACAATGCTCTTCTCTATTTTCCCAACAACGGTACTTTCTAGAGCTTTTTGATCCCAAAGAAGTATTTAACTGAGTGGACGTAAGAGATTTTGCCTAATTAGGGTACTTTCCTCTCCGATATAGTATTACAAGTAATACTAGTAGTCGGCTCCGCCGGAAACAATGAAGTTTACCTGGCTAAGGGTAGTTTGTAAGAAGAACAAACTTTAGTATTTATAGACCGAGGTTGTTTGGACAACAAGGAAATTCCAAAACCGAAAGATTCTCAAGATATGCAATAAAGTAACTAATTTCGGTTTTCATATTTCCAACTAATATCCAACCTGTAAATGTGAAATATCTCTTTAGAAAATATCTAATATTAGTTTGCACTTAACTAATATAGCTTTTCTAGAGATATGTTTTGATTGTTGGAAAATCAAAAAGATATAGTTCGAAAATCTAAATTAAAAGATTCTCAATATTTCGGTTAGGGATCACCTTGAGTATCAAGGAATATCTTTGTACAATTGTTGATGCTGGATTTTCGCCTAAGGCTAAAATCGTAAAATCATGATACTGCATGTTTCTGGCTCGGCTTCAGGAATGTATGTGACAATTCATATTTTATGATCCGTGAACCATTTCACGATCTCTGACTGAGCGAACATTCCTCTCAGAGCTATGATGAATATGTATCTCGAAAGGCCTCTCAGCTGAGCTTTCGATGCTTCACGCATTTCATCATCACCTCTACATAGAATAAAAATGATTGGGCGTCTCCTAGACATATTTCATGCTAGTATAGAGCCTAACGCCTTCAGGACGTCACGCTGATCGTTGTTCACTGACTACGTAGAGAGAGCGTGTATAGAATCTCTTAATGACTGGGAGGCGCCTAGACATATTTCAAGCTAGTATAAAGCCTAACGCCTTCAGGACATCATGCTATTCATTGTTCCTTGACTATACACCCCCTCAGAACGAGTATGATGCTTCAATTATCACATATCTCAATTCTGCAAATAGGTTAATTCTAGCGTGTCATTCATCAACTGAATTCCTAGAAAGTAATTTATTATATCTCATTACTCTGTTTCATGGCTGATCCTCAGCTGGATTCCATGGATTAGTAATAGATACTCAATTCATTTTATTACTCTGTTTCATGAATTAGTAATGAATACTCAAATAATTTTTATTACTCTGTTTCATGAATTATTCTCAGTTGAATTTCATGAATTAGTAATAAATATTCACCGATCGGGCATCTGTGTCACTATCGAGTAAGCCCTGAGAAAATGGTGCGAGTGTACTGAGCAATAATCCACAAACGAGCACCCAAAAACGCGAACGAGAGTTCAAAAATATGGACGAACGAGGAACCTATGCAAAATAGGAAGGAAAATAATATTAAATAAAATAAACAAGAGGCGTGGGACCGGGCCCACCGGCCGACCGGTCCCCCTCCTCCATTACTTTATTTTATTTTAACCTATTTTATTATTTTCTTCGTTTGAGCAAAACTCCTAGTTTCTCCATATTTTCCTTCAAACTATGAAACAAATAGTAACAAAAAGGGAAAGGTGTCACGGGAACGTGCCACCTAGCCGTCCGGCCATGCCCTAGCCGTGACCGGTCCCACACGTTACAATTCCTTATTTTCTTCATCTCATGAAACTCCTCCATTTGAGCAAAACCCTAGTTTTTCAATATTTTCTCAAATATTGCTCAAACCATGGAAAAGCCAAAAAGTCAAATGATCACATGACCGACTAGGCTTCTCGTGTCTAAAAATTAAAATATTATTATTTTAATATTCTCAAAATATTTATCGCACGAGCAAAGTTCTACTTGATCATTCGAACACAATTGAGAGTTTCAGTCAAGATCAAACTCTTATGAAAATCCAAAATATTGCTCAAACGTGCACCACAAAATACCAAAACTCTCAGAACTGAGACACGGACACTATGGTGACACGGGCATGCCACCTTGACCAACCAAGGTCGTCCCTTAGGCTTGCAAGGAGCCGGTCCCACACTCTTTCATAATTTTGACCTAATTAGCTCTCAACAGTTCATATTGGGTCCAAACTCTTTCCAACCAACTTGGAATTTGCTCAATCGATCACCAGCTGGTCCCACGACCACCAAAGGCCGGTCCCATGACCCCTTGTCCGGTCCTCACCTCTCCATAATTAGGTTTTATCACCTAACGCTCAGACGAGCACTATTTTAATAAATGATTAAACCAGCATTTAATCATCCTTTCACCAACTGGTCAACAAAGGACTTTGGTGCATGCTCACTCGAGATCCTGGGCGCTACATGGTCGGCCATCATCCCATGTGTCCGTCCCTCCTTCACTCGGTGATCGATTTTCAGTAAGTCATCAATTGCTCAGCAATTTATCAAAAATTAGGGTTTCGAACAGAATGCTCTGCAAATCATAATTCTGAGCAAGTTTAAACACTAATATTTTATGTTGATCCGGCAATCAACATCTTAAATTAATTGTATAATATTCGGTCCATCTACCAATATTTTAATTAATATTTTATCTGGTCATGCTGCCAATAATTCATCAAACGAGCAATATTTGCTCAGACGAGGAATATTGATTCAACTATCAATATTCAATAATTCATCAAACGAGCAATATTTGCTCAGACAAGCAATATTTTCTCAAAACAAGAATATTGATTCAACTATCAATATCCAATAATTCATCAGACGAGCAATATTTGCTCGGACGAAGAATATTGATTCAACTATCAATATTCAATAATCCATCAAACGAGCAATATTTGCTCAGACAAGGAATATTGATTCAACCATCAATATTCAATAATTTATCAAATGAGCAATATTTGCTCAAATGAAGAATATTGATTTAACTATCAATATTCAGTAATTTTACTCAGACAAGCAATATTTGCTCAGAGTATTAATATGGGAACATTATCTATATACCCCTACTACGAGACCTATTGCAAAGATAGCCTTATGAACTTTACCAATACCCCTAAGCTTAATACATTACTAAAATACCCTTTTTTTTGTATAGTCCACTGCCACTATTCAAAAAAAAAAAAATATTGCCCACCACCACCAGTCCACCACCGCCAACAACCACCACCACTGTCCACCACCATTTCCGTCCAACACCGCCACCGACAATCACTACTAACCACCACCACCACTGTCTAACACCGCCAACCACCACCATCGCCGCTAACCAGCACCACCATTTCCCTCTACCGCCGTCGCCGCCATCCACCACTGTCAACTACCACCCACCACCACCGCCAACCACCACCACCGACAACCAGCGCCACTGTCAACCACCACCGACAACCACCACTACCCACCGCCACTACCAACCACCACCACTTTCAACCACCGCCACCACTAATCACCACCAGCGACCACCAATTCCACCACCACCATGTGGAGTCAACTTGTTGAAGTTGTCTCCAAATCTGAAGGCAACTTGCTGAAGTTGTTTCCAAAAGTGGAGGCAACTAGCTCAAGTTGTCTCTAACAAACAATGTGTAGGAACAAGTTGCTTTCCATATTTGAAAGCAACTAGCTCAAGTCGTCTCCACATATGGAGGAAACTAGCTCAAGTTTTCTCCGCATATGGAAGCAACTAGGACAAGTTTTCTACAAAGGAAAAGTATACACAAAAAAGTGAACCTGTTGTGAGTCGAACACACATCATCTGACATGGAGTCAGTCATGCCACCGTTGCACCACAGCTTCGTTAATGCAAAATGACATATCAAAATCACATCCAAATAGATATACTACACCTACTGATTTATAAAACAACACAGATGTTGATGGTTTGTGTAGCGCCCCCTAAGCTAGAAGCTTACTAATCCAAAAGATTAACTATAAAATGAGGCACTAACGATCTAAAACATCTTTTTAAAACACTAAGAAATAAGTTAAAAACAAAGATTAACCCGAATCTAAACCCTCTCTGAAATAAATACAAGAACTCCTCTCAGATGATACATATTTAATAATGAGTTGATTTACAAATAGAATATAAACACAAAATAAACATAACGGAAGCTAACCAACTAATGAAACCAACTCCTCAAAAGCTTTCATCGCCACACACACATTTTGATCTGTCTCTGAAACTAAAAGTGGGAATGGGTGAGCACATCATCCCGAGGGGTGCCCAGTAGAAATAACAACTAACTTTTAAATAATCATTAAAATGATTTAAAGACAATGCAGGTTTTGCTAAAAACGTTAAAACGCGGAAAAAGAGATAAAGCATATTAAAATAATAAGTTGAACTGAAATATAAAGTTATACCAACCAATAAACCGACACGCATTCAGAACATAAATAGTAGTTGAGCGACGTCTTCCTTCGGAGTAGCAAAGCATGACTGTTGCGGATTCTTCAATGATCATTAAAGCCTCCCTGCGGTTTCCGGCCTCAAAGTCATAAACGATAAGTACCTTACCAGTACCTCATTCTACGCGCACTCTACATATCAAGTGTCTAAAGAAATCTAATGAAACCTAATATAATAGCTTTCGAAAGTAATTTAAAAGAACAATAAACATTCATATATGAGACATCGTTGCTGTGCATGCAAATAGGGACGAATAATATACATGTAACACGAGTACATACCTAATACTTTATTAGTTGGCAGCAATTTTCACTCCTTTAGCGCAGAAATATAGATATAACTTTTGGGCAACCACATCACACACCAATCAAAAGGAAAAGGTTTCCTTACATGCTAACAAGTAAAGTTTGTAACTACTTTCCAGTCAATGGAAAGAATCAATTTTTGAAATAAGTAAATACTACAAAAACACAGATATTAATTGTTTCTAAAGATCCAAGCCCATCCCAAAATGTAAAAGAAACTAGTTTGTATTACACACAGATAATACATGCATACACTATCATATAGTAACAAAGATATGCATGGATTTCACAAAAGATAGATTTGTAAAACAATAATGAATACAAGAGAGTTCGTTATCGATTCCCACCTCTTTTGATGACAAGCCTCGCATACCTCGAGATGTTCAATCCACTGGTTCATTCTTTAAATCGTTCGTTGTTAATACAGAGTAACTATTAATCACAGAAGCACTCTTAAGGATTAGCCAAAATGCTCACACAATGCTCATAACATAATCTCATACAATTCTCTAGTTATAAGCTAAGTGAACTATGTAATTGTTCTAAGCCCATTTATGGTTCTACACATTTTCATTATCTATCTTTATCATACAAAGGTTTACTAATCCAATTAGGTTGGTTCTATAGTCTACTAAATGTCTAAAGAATGTCTACAAATTTGAAAAAGGAACCAAAGGTTAAGCCGGACTAGAGCTGGCAAACAAGCCAAAACCCGCGGGTTTGCCCGGCCCGGCCCGACCCGTGAAAAACCCGCACCCGGCTCGGCTGGTTGTCTAACAAGCCGGGTTCGGGTTGGAGAAATGCCGGCTTGTGGGAAAACGGGTTAACCCGACCCGGCTGGTAAACCCGCGGGTACAACCCGTGAACCCGTTAACCCGTTAACCCCCACACGTGTCCCTCCAAATACCCGCACTTGTCTCTTTGTCTCTTATTTTCTCTCATTACAGTAGAAAGAGATGAGATGGGTATTGTTTCTGTTCGTCTCTTAACTCTCTTCTTTTCTTTCTTCTCTTCTACTGATAATTTAAAACCCTAGAACATGGATTGAATCATTGAATTGAAGTTTCAATCCTTACAAAACCCTCGATTTATTAGTCTATCCTTCATCATCTCTTACGTCAATGGTTGAAATTGAAGATGGGAAAGAATCGTGAAATTTTAGATGTTGATCGTATTCGTGTGTACGAGTCTTAGATGGGTTAGAGGAGAATTAGGAGGAAGTCATTGTTGCGATTAAATAGTGAAACAGGGATGAATATGGTGAGAAATCAAAGTTCAAGTTTGATTTAATCCCGTAAATAGTTGATTGCAATAAATCAAGGAATCAAGGATGAAATCAAGTTGAAATTGAGAGTTTATCAAGAATCAAAGATGGGTATTGTTTCGCTTGATTAATTGAAGATGGTGATGAATTACTTGTCTCAAAAAACTCAAAAACCCTCAAAAAAAAAATTCCCCTTTAGGGTTTCTGATTTCACCATCACAAACCAGCAATCATGTACAAAGCTTCAAGTTCTCGGCTCCGAGGAGCTCTCAAGGTAATCCTCAACAACAATCTCACTTCATTTATGTTTAACTCTACGTTGATCGATCTAGGTTCCTAATTAATTTTTTTGATTGATTGATTAAAAATGTAGGGTTACTGGTCGAAATAGGTTCGCAACATCTCATACAGTAGCTTCAACACCTTCTTCAGAAGTTTCTTCAATCAAGCTTCTTGGAGAAAACTCTAAAACCCTACCTCCTCTTAATTTCCCTTTACCTGGGGTTATCAATCCATCTCCCTTACCTGATTATGTCAAAACATCTGTGACTAAGATGACAACGTTACCTAATGGTGTACGCATTGCATCGCAGATTCTACTGATAATGTCGAATTTGGGGTTTAGGTTGAATTTGTTTATTTTTGATTTGGTGTTGTGATGTTGAGTTCAGTGTTGTCAATTGAAGATGGTGATGAATTACAGGCAAAGAAAACAAGTCCAATTCCTAGCGAAATTCCAAAATCAATCCCTAATAATTCAGATCTTTTTGGAAATCTTTGCTAGAAGATGAAATTTCTTTGTTTTCATGTTTTAGTTGAATTTCAAACGAGTATAAGTTTGTGGTTGAACTGATGTTGTTGTTATTGAATGTGTGATTGCATAATTTGCAGTGAATGAATTAGATGAATGTTAGGTTGCAGAGAAGGACCTTTAGATGGCCTGAATGTAACCTAAATATACCAAAATCGTGGAAACTCACAAATTTGGAGCTGGCGAACGGGCGGGGTAACCCGTGAACCCGCAAGTTTAACCCGTTACGGGCACGGGTTGAATAAATGACCACCCGTGAAGAAATTCAACCCGCGGGTTTTAACCAGTGTTAACCCGAACCCGGGTAACCCGCAACGGGCCAGCTCCGGCCCGTTTTCCAGCTCTAAGCCGGACCATAAAGGTCCAAAGTATCAAACTAGAAAATCATGGCACTAAGCCCAAGTCCACTAAACTAGGCATAATATACAAGGCCCAATCCACTCGGGTCAACTAACGGTCTCTAACAGTTAAAAGGTCAATTAACAGTCAACGTCCAGGTCAAATGGTCAAGTCCAAATAGGTCATTGAGACAACTCGGGTCAAGATAGGGAACTCAGTGAGTCAAAATGATTCAACTCACTCAAATATGTGAGTCAGGGTAATCTAGGTCAGTCAGGTTCTGACTGAGATGAGAAGCTCAAGGCCAAAGCCTTAGCACAGGCCAGAGCCATTGCCCAGGCCAAAGAACTTTAATGCACAATCATGGTACAACATAAAACAGATAAAAGACCAAATGATGCATTTTAACTACACAGTTTTAAAACTAACTTCCATCTTCATTTTAACTAAGATTTCAGCAATAGCTTCATTTCTTCTCAACAGATTCATACATCTCCATTTCCAGTTTTATTCTAACTACAAACATTATTAGCATTACATCCACACTTCAAAACTTCATATCAAACTGTACAATCTCATTTCCCCTATTCTGCCAAACCAATTCAATTGAAATCCACCACTTCAACATCCAACAACACCAGTTCATTCTGTTTTGTTCTCCACTGCAAGCTCATATACTCAACTCAGGCCTCTCCATTCCCTGAAGTATACTAATTCACCACCATTATCACCTTCATTCCCATTTCAGCTCCGATCTCCCTATAGAGTCATCACCACCAATTATTTTCCTCTAGAAACCTTCCCTGTAATTCAATTCTCAACAAAACCACATGCCTATCATAATTCAACACCAACACCATTTCCTTGCTCTCACCACAATCATGACAGCGCCATTCCATAACAACTAAAGTCTGAACTTCATAAGAAACACCAGTTCAATAACAATGAACACCATATAACATTCATCAACACAACTATAGCATCACCACATTACTAGCTTCATTCATATACACAGTTTCCACTATAATCATTTCAAACCTCAGTTTTATTCTTCCATCCCCTGAAATTCAACCTATAACTACAATTAGCAACCACCAACAGCTCAGTTAAGCTCAACTGCACAAACACATCAACAAGGTATCTGCGATATCTAATTTAATCTTCATGCTTCATAACCAATTCACTTCATAACCGCAAAGCTCTAAATTAATAACCCAACTTCAATCATCAACACTAGCTAAAAATAATATCATCTCTTCTTCGAATCCCCACTGTTGAACCCACCTTCTTCATCATTAACACAAACTCAGGAACCCTAAATTATTCATTTACTAAACAAAACCCTAATCACCAACTTTACCGAAATCAAATCGACATGCAAATGCTTCAACTTCAAATTAAACAAAAACCCATCTAATTTATATCTATTCATAATCAAACTTATGTAAACAAATTCAATTAAACGAAAACCCTAATTTACCTTTTCTGCTTCTTCCTGACTTTGAATCAAAGATGGAATTAACTCCACCATGAACAACAGATCAACCACCCCATCTTTTAACCACTTCCTAACCTTCACTAAATCGAATTACATGATTTAGATTTACAGAAACCATAATCTTCTTATATGTTTCCTCTTCACGATTCACCACAGAATGATCTTCTCTTTAACGATTCACAGACACATCATCTCCTTCTTCATCTATCAAGTTTCATTGTTTGATTTAATTTCCAAACCAACATCAATCTCATCTCTTAAAATTTCGGCAGAAAGAGAAACAGAGAGAGGAACAGAGAAGAATAAAGAAGAAGAGAAAAGAAGAAATAGGAATGAAAGAGAAAGGAGGGATCGAGTTTATCTACTCGAATGGGGATAAGGTTGACCAGAATTATTAAGGCACCCAGCAAGGATAAGGGTTGCACAGACGGTTCAAAGTAAAAGGGATATTTTTCCCTTCTCACAATTCTTATGATATCTTCTTCGTCCGGTATTCCAATGACACGTTCGAGAAGTCCATTCCGCGTAATTTTTTGAGACCTATCCCGCGATACTAGTTTTGAATCTAAATCGTTGTTAGATTAATTTCTATTAATTAACGTTCATATCTAATTAATCGAATCACTAGCGGCTAAATCGTGTCTTGATTACTGCTAGACCAGTCAAATAACATTGACGAGCTTGAGGGTCCTTACAGTTTGTAACACATACATACCTAATAATTTGCGCGCATCCAACACAATTTCATATTGTCTCCCGCAACTACCCCCACCACAACTGAAACATCCACTACCATCACTACTATTGCTAACACAACAAACCACCTCCACCGCGACATCCACTACCTCCAGCATTGCTGCAAACAAAGAAAATTGGAAGCTCAACAACCTTGTACATTCACCTAAAATCCACCAGTTCAACTGGCTATAATAGCAACTCAACACAACCATGTGTTACCATTGCACCACAGATTCATCGCAACTACTCTAAGATATATGTATAAGATAATTTCATATGCATGGATGGACCCAAAAAACATAACCAAGTTGCCTCCGAACTGGAATCAACTAGCTCAATTTTCCTTCAAATAGAGAATCAACTAGCTCAAACTGCCTCCGAAATGGAATCAACTAGCTCAAGTTGCCTCCAACAGTGAAAGCAACTTTCTCAAGTTGTTCCCAATATCTAGAGTCCAAGAACGGAATTGAGAAAACTAGATAAAGTTAAACTAACGTTAATCCCAAGCCAAAATGAATCTATATATGTATGTTCTTGGCAAGATGGACTCAAGGATCAAAAAATGCATCAAGATAGAGAATACCTGAAAGAATATGGAATATAATCTAAATATAAACTGGTTAGCCATCCTTCTCAACTCCATGATGCTCTTGGGAATAGTGTTTGAGCACTTCATAATGGTGTCAGGAAATCAGTAATTCCCTGACCAGCGACTCCTGAATCAGTTCCCACCACAGTGACTAGAGGGGAACATCAATGCAGTTATATACACCTGTCAAGACAAAAGAAATGTTGCAGTATTGAGTATTTTGCATGCATAAAAAAACGAAATTGTAATTACAGATACATATACCAGTTCTGTAACATTTTTGTGCGCATAAAACAAGAAATATTCATTACAGATACCAGTTCTACAACAATGTCAGCATTTCTAGTTCCTAGCATTTGTGAATGTGTAAGAGTGGCTAAAGTTAGTATGGTCATGCATATACACAATGTCATAATTTCCTTCACAGAGGAAAATGTAAACATCATTTTATTCTTACATCATGGGATAGTGCGCCAAATGATACTAAATTATTGTAGGACTAGAATATCGCTAAAACACTTCCCAGCGAGCATCACCGCAAGCTTTTTAACAACACTTTGCGAATGTCACAAAAGCAGTCAAAAGAGTGACGTAATAGCTGACGATTGAAAAAAAACATGAGAAAAGCATGTTTATCCCGCGATGGTTACAAAGCTTGCGAGAATGAACATTATAACTATCGCGGTACAATCGCAGAACAAATCTGAAGTAAGAGGAAAACTTAGCTATCATCCACTATGTAACTACCCTATAAATAGAGACCCAATATGTCCAGAAAAGGATGATGTATTTTTGAGAGTTGAGAAAGTCTTGAGGAGAGAGAAACTTCAAGAGAAAAGTTGTATTCTTGAATTCTTACATTTCCTGTAAACATTTCTGAAAATCAAATAATAAAGTGTCGTTCTTAATCTTCAAATTTGAGTTGGTTATTACAAATTCTTAACAAGGGTGTAGTGTAGGATTTCCTGCAACTACATTTTGGCGCCCGAAATAGGGACTGAGTTAGCGAAATCATAGAAAAAGTAAGGAAGAAAATAAGAATTGTTGAAGATTAATAAAATCATAAAACAAATCGGTGAGATATTTGAAGGAAGAATGGTCAGAATCAAAGAAGATTGTAGAAAATTGGAGTGTGGTATGGTAACAAGAACAATGATTGATAGATTTCATGAAAATATTAAGGGGAAGATACACAAACGGGATTTTGAAGGAAGGAAAATTATGACGGTGGAAAAAATATCAGCATTGAAAGATTGGGAAAAGCAGGAGATCACATTTACAGCAACAGAAATACCAGAAGAAAATCTAGGTCATACATTTCCTTTGGAAATCACGGTATCCACTATACCAATGAGAAAGGAAGAATCAATAACATCTGTAGAAGAATGGTCTATGAATAGAACTTTGGTGGATGCATGAAGTTCTGTGGATATAATATTTTATCATACTCTTAAGAAAATGGGATATAAGGATGAAGAAATGTCTTGTTCAACATATCATATTCATGGCTTTGGAAAATCTTTAACAAAACCTAAAGGCGAGATAATGGTACGAATTCCACTAGGAGAGATTGAAACACAAGTAACATTATGTGTGGTAGACGTGGAATCACCATATAACATGATATTAGGAAGACCGTGGATACACACAATCAAGGCTGTAGCATCAACATTGCATCAATGCATCAAATTTCCTATACCCAGTGGAATTGGAGAAATTAAAGGAGACACAGATTTTGCGAAATTGTGTTACCAAATTGAAGTAAGAAATTATGAAGAACGTCCAAAGCTACGAAAGGCTCGTAGACAATTAGCGAGAGAAACAAAGAAGGAAGAAGAATTTAAAGTTTACATGATAAGAGCAAAATAAGGAAAAGGAATACCCAGCGAAATCTCACGAGAAGGAGATGAACTCGAGAGAGTTATGAAAACACCAACACCAATGGGAGAACCTGAAGACAGTTATACTGTAGCAGAACCAACAAAGGAAGTAAATATTAGGAGTGAAGAAGAGCCTAAAATGCTAAAAATTGGGACTAAAATGGAGGCAGATGAGGAAGAAAGAACTGTAAATATCTTGCGAGAATATAAAGATATCTTCGCGTGGAGCATGGATGAGATGCCAGGGATAGATCCATCAATAGCATGTTATAAATTAGAAATCAACAAAAATATAAGACCATTTATGCAAAGAATAAGGAAAATCGCAACAACATACCATTCTCAAATAGAAAAAGAATTACAGAAGATGCTCGACGCATGGATTATAAGGCAAGCAAAATATCCAGAGTGGATTGCAAATATGGTGGTGGTCCCAAAAAAGAACAAGGGGATAAGAATTTTCATAGATTTCAATGATTTAAACAAAGCTTGTCCTAAAGATAGTTTTCCGTTACCAGATATCCCACAGATGGTTGAATCAGCAACGGGAAATGCAAGAATATCTTCGTTGGATGGATATAAATGATATAATCAAATCCCTCTCGCTGAAGAAGATCAAGAACATACCGCATTTTTTGCTCCAAGAGGATTATATTGTTATACAAAGATGTCCTTTGGATTACGAAATGCTGGTGCAACATATCAAAGAATGGTGGAAAAGGTGTTTGCAAAGTGGATCCATAAAAAATTAGAAGTGTATGTAGATGATATGCTGATTAAAAGCAAAGAAGCTGAGAATCATGTGCAAGATTTGAAAGAGATTTTTGATCAAATGCGACAATTTAATATTAAAGTAAATCCTGATAAGTGTACTTTTGGAGTAACTTCAGGAAAATTTCTAGGGTATATTGTATCAAAAGAAGGAATACAAGTTGATCCGGAAAAAGTGCAAGCAATTCGCGATATGCCAACGCCTGCAACGGTAAAAGATGTGCAAAAATTGAATGGACTCTTAGCCTCGTTAGGAAGATTCATCTCGCGATCTTCAGACAAGTGCAAACATTTTTTCGATATACTCAAGAAGGGAACAAAATTCAAGTGGACAGATGAATGTGAAAAGGCTTTTCAAGGAATAAAAAAACATTTAATGAACATAACTATCTTACAAAAAGCTGAACCGGGAGAAGAACTATTGATTTATCTCGCAACAACCACATATGCGCTAAGTGCTGTGTTGCTGCGAGTATATGTAGGGGTAGAAAAACCAATTTATTACATCAGAAAAATGTTCAATTCTGCAGAGAGAAATTATTCAAAGATTGAGAAACTAATTCTAGCGTTGGTGCATGCAACTTTTAAGCTTCGTATCTACTTTCAAGCACATAAGGTCAAAGTGTTAACAAAAGTGCCAATTGAGTCAGTAATGAAAAACTCAAAAAGATCAGGCAAAGTTGAGAGATGGAATGCGCAAGTAGGACACTTTGATATCCAATATGAAGTTTTATCCTCGCCAAAGTCACAAGTTATCGCAGACTTCTTAGATGAATTTCCTTTAGAAGATGATGAAGCTGTGGAAGAGATGATGGATATAGAAGAGGAACATGGAGATCCAAAAGAGCTATTAACAGAACCCGACAGATGGGAGATATTGGTGGATGGATCATCAAATGGAGAAGGAAATGGGATTGGAGTTGTTTTTATTTCGCCAGAAGGAGAAAAAATAGCTTTTTCATTTAGATTGGAATTTGCATCCACTAATAATGAGATAGAATATGAGGCCGTGATTCATGCTTTAAAATTTGCGGTAGAAATGAAGTTGGAAAATGCAAGAATCACCAGCGATTCACAATTGGTTATTCGCCAGATAAAAGGAGAATACACAACGAACGAACCATCTTTGAGAAAGTATAAAATATTAGTCGAAGAATTATCTGCGAGAATTCCAAAAATAAAATGGATACACATATCAAGGAAAGATAATAGGCTCGCAGATGCTTTTGCTTTCATATCCAGTATGATGACAAATCCAGCTGCGAGATGCATAAAAATTCAAACACTTTTATTACCAGCGATAAACAAGGAAGAAGAAGAAGAGGAAGATGTGATGATGGTAGAAGTTGGCGAAGAAGAATTAAAGAGCAACATTACAGATTGGCGAGCAAATTTTCATGCATACTTGTCAAGAGGAGAAATCCCAAGAAACCGATTAGAGGCACATAAATTAAAAAGTAGGGAAACCAATTATGAGTTAAGAGATGGAGTATTATATCGCAGATTTTTTAGTGGACCATCGTTAAGATGTTTGACGAGGGAGGAAGGACAAAAAATATTGAAGATGTTGCATAGTGGTGATGTTGGTAATCATAGTGGAGGAAGATCTTTGGCATATAGAACAAAAATGCAAGGCTATTACTGGCCATATATGCATAAAGATGCAAAACAAATCTCAGGGCGTTGCGAATATTTCTAGCGATATGGAAAGAAGATACATGCACCAGGAGCACCATTATCATCTTCAACAAGTGTATGGACTTTTGGGAAATGGGGATTAGATATTGTGGGACCATTTGTGCCTGGAACTGGACAAAGAAGATATCTAATTATCGCAACAGATTATTTCACAAAATGGGGAGAAGTAAAGGCAGTACAACATATCCGCGATAAAGATATTTTTACATTCATATTTGAGAATATAATTTGCAGATTTGGGATTCCAGCACAGTTGGTGTCCGATAATGGAAAGCAATTTGAAGGGCAGAATATAGAATTTCTACTCAATGCATTTAAGATAAAATGTGGAAAATCAACTCCTTTATACCCACAAGCAAATGGTCAAGCTGAAGCAACTAATAAGAAACATCTTAAAAAAGAAGCTAGAAGGATACCACAGAGCATGGTGCGAACAGGTGCATAATGCAATATGGGCTTATAATATAACTAGACGAGAAGCTACGGGAATGTCACCTTTTTGTTTGACGTATGGAGTTGAAGCTGTGTTACCGACAGAAGTAGCTATTCCTACAACAAAAAGAGAGGCTTGGGAAAGAAATCTAAGTGATGGAATGATTTTAAATAAATTGGATGAATTAGAAGAAAAAAGAGAAAAGACTTTACAACATATGGAAAATTACCAGCGAAGATTAGCTCGCGAGTACAAAAAACGTGTTAAGAAACGTGAGTTTCAACCTGGCGATTTAGTGCTGAGAGAAACACCAAATTATCAGCGAGAGAATGGTGGAAAGTTGGCGAGAAAATGGGATGGACCGTACATCATTAAAGAGATAGTTGGAACCGGGGCATACAAACTAATGGACCCTGAAGGGAGAGATGTTGGTAAAAGACTTGATAGACCATGGAATAGACTATTTCTGAAAAGGTATTATCAATGACAACTTCTGCGAGACAAGAGATATTGGTACGTTATATGATGAAATAAATAATAAATTCTTCTTTCTCTGTTGCAACTGAGAGGTTCTTCTGATAACAAAGCAAAACAAGATCTACGAGCATAATCACAAGAAAGGTAATAGAATGGGACGAACCTTTATGGCGTGCACCCTAGTTCGCGAATAAAATTTCGCAAGAGGCAAATGTAAGACCTAATAGTGCGTCATATAAGGGGGTATCTCTTTACATGATTCAGGGATAAGGTTATACCTCTGCTGGAACCTGAGTCATGAAGATGTTGGGGTTAAAGAAAACCTATCCAGGAGAGGGATCTTGGATTTCCAACTATATAAGGTTATACCCTGGTTGGACGACTAAGAACCTCTTCTAAGGAGTGCAGAGTATGACCAAGGCGCCGAGGTACACGGTTGAGTCAAGGGTGCCCGGGGAGTACGAAACTACCCTGGACATCCTTGGCAAGTCTTGGCTATGATGCACTCGGCCCGAAGAAAACCCCAATTAGGGTACAATCTTGTAACTATAAGCCATATAGGCATAAAGGACAAGAGGCTGCGAAAACAACTGGTTGTTGGAAAATCTGGATGGGAGGAGCTAGTCTTGTATGGCCGATGTTCCCTCCTTGAAGGGGAAACCAGGGGGAAGATAATGGCGGCACCCTCCATTAGGGAGCTGATAAGTGTCTAAAGACGGCAATGTCATGGGGATTTATGATCGCAAGAACATTTAGGCCTGTCATATTGTCGCGTGACGAAAATTATACAAAGGCAACAAGCCAAAACATAAAATTTAAGATGAGATCAATGGGTTTTTACATAAAAGTGTAAAGACGTCCTGCGATTTCATCGCAAGACGGCAATGTCATATGACTTTGTTCTCGCAAGAGGATATAGACCTGTCATATTGTCGCAGAAAATTCGAAGAAAAAATGATAAGGCAAGATCAATGGGTTTTTACATACAAATGTAAAGACGTCCTGCGATTTTGTCGCAGAAAGAAAAGTTTGGCAAAATAAGACCTTTAAATAGGAAGGTAAAATAAGACCAGCAGAATAATCTCAAACATTAACTATTTTATTTGTTTCTCTCAGGCGAATATATGAGAAAGAAGATTCCTTCAAGATTTTACAGAAACATTATTTACAGATCAGGATTTTTGGCGGAAGATATCGCAAGAAATATTCATTACATCGCAAATCCATTTCTATAATCGCAGATACAGGAAATAATTCACCATCGCAAGAAAGATAATGAAGGGCAAGTAGAGGAGTGAATAAACAAAAATCTCATTATCTTTCTTGAAACATTCAAAATAGAAAAAGTAAAAGTTAGATTCTAACGTTGCAAAAGTTTACATTGCTCGCAAGGAAGATGAAGGAAAAGAAAAGCAAAAATAAAATTTAAACTTCAGCGTTGGTCTCGCCAGATTCATTATTTTTGCTAGCCTGATAAACCTCATCAAAATTCCTATCTTTGCGAGTCTCTCCTTCATTGTTTACAGTTGCTTCACCATCTGTAGTTACTTTTCTAGGAGGACTTTTTTCTTTTGGGTCTTCTTGAGAAAAATCTTCTTCACCGTTGGCATATTCTAATTCCTAACCCATGGGAAGGGGAACTTCATCATCATCAACTTATAGTGGAGGGACAAATACAGTAGGGAGAGATTGAAAATTAGAATCTTATTCACGAGAACTTCAGCACTAAGGTGGACCTTGCGAAGGAAACCTCTATCACGATTTCTAATCTCTATATTTTTGAAGTATTCGAGATAATCAAGTCTTCTTTCTGCCACATCGCGACATTTTACAAGATCAGAAGTGAGAACCCTGTTTTATTTGTGAACTTTGTCCAGTTTATCAGTCAAATCAGAGATAGTAGAGTGATCGGTTGTCAGCCGACACAAATATAATTTCACTTCCTCACTCAACTAAATATAAATATAGTATTCGATAAGAAAGAGTTCGTATCCACAGAGAGGCGATTGTTGTTATGCAATTTTCATATTCTTAAGTAACCAATTAACCCGGGGTGTATTTTTATTTTTATCAAAGTAATACTACTAAATAAAGCAAAGCAAATAGTTGGAATAATCAATAAGGAGAAGATATTGTTCACGGGATAGTATCATTCACAAACATGTATTTTTCATCTATGATTAGAATTGGTATTTAATCTCTCAATTATCAAAAGTCCTAGGATATCTTGATTGCAAGAGTATCCCGTTTATTTCCTGATTTTATCACAAACAACATTAAAAGATGCTATTGTGAAATATTCTTAAAAAGCAACCTAAAGTGTAAAAGCACAATTAGATTTAACTCCCTAAGAGCAATAAGTTCTATGAAATAAGACTAATAAATGTAAACAAACATGTAAAAGCACTAATTAGTTTTAACAAAGGTTATGATTCATATGCGATTAAAAAGATGTATCACTACAAGTATTAACCACAAGATGCTACTAGAAATCAGAGATAACAACTTTTACGTATTGAAAACCTTAATATAGCTATAGAGATGAAAACAAATCCAATTGATTCCGGACTCAACCAAACTAGCATTAAAATCATATGATAATAAAAATAATGAATCATAAACGATAAAATTGAGACAAAACTAAATCATAAAATCAAATAACATGCTTGAAGAAATCAACTTTTATCCCATAACCAATAATAGTATTTAGCTACACATATTCATGGAGTTCATCATAATAATATTCAAAGAAATAAGATGAAACATAAAAGAAAGAAAACCCTAGAAGTAGTTCTCTGCAAAAGCTCCAAGAATATAATAAAACGTTATATCCAAAAGTTAGTAGAACTTTTCTTTTTGTAGCTTTTTATCCTTCCAAAATTAGGTTTTGTCTTCAAAGTCCATTAGTTGGAAATTCACCCGGCCCACGAGAGAGAGAAACCCGTGTAGAAATTCTTTCCCAAAAACGCTCGCCGGAAAACTGGGGTTTTGGCCGGAAAGTCACCGACGGTAATCTGAAAACTGCCACCAGCTAGTTGAGTCAAACTGACGGTCTTCTCAAGTCTCTGTTATCTTTGACGGTCTTATTAACGGCACCGTCATCTCTGGATCACTGAGTCAATCCAACCGGGTCAGGAGAGTCAATTCACCAGAGGGGAATTCTGGCCGTATAAAGAAACTGTGCAGCAGCTAACGTGATAGATGAAATCCAGCCCATAAACTTGCTTCAGCCTCAGAACAACCCATAAGCCCATTATCTAATTAGTACTTGGGCTTGTCAGTTATAGACAACTGACAGCCTATTTTCTGCTCAATTGTCAGTTGGGAAGCTGAAATTTCATTCTGCACCTCCATAACCACACTTGTACACCAAATCAAATCATACTTGACAATATCATTTTCTACAATTCAGATCCCCTGCTGCACATACACTCCATTCCTTTATAACCGCGAGCTGGTATTCAACACCACAAACCTAATCAATCACAACAACAACCATTCTTTGCTCATCAACTGCAACAGTAACTCCATCTCAGGCTCAACTCCCTGCAATTCAGTTTTCTCTCAAATCCAATTCAAACAGCAATAACTCCATCCATATCTCCATTGCAGTATTCTTAAGTTCACAAACTCAAACCCATCTGAGTTACTTGCATAGACTCAAGCCATTACATAACCATTTTCACAGCCATCAAGACCTTGTTCTTTCCCATCTCAAGCCACCACATACATCTCACTGCAACATAATCCACCACTTGCAGCTCCTACATACCACTAACAGCTTATGAGCTTCACCCTTTACAGCACCAGCTAGTCCATCCCTTCCCAGCTGTAACCACCTTCCTGCAGCTCACAAATACAACACACAACCATCAATTCAACCAACAACTAAACCATGTGCAGTTCCAATCTCTCATTCCATATGCGCAACTCCACTTGAGGCCATACTTCCCCAATGCTATAATTTCAGCATGCCATCCTGCAATACATTTTCCTGTGAGGCTCACTCCTACAGCTCAACATCAATTTGTACCACCAAGTCCCTTTCTTATCCCCTGCAAAAGCTACTCGCAAAGCACAGCACAACCACACAAAGCAACAACATCACAGCTTCAGTTCCATGGCAGCACTCTCAATCTGCAGCTGCAACCTCTTGACTTCCAATGCACCATCTGAGCTGCAACCACTGCAATTCAGTTCTTTCACATCTCCAAACAATTCCTACAACCTAACCCTGCAAACCCTTGTGTCCACATCTTCAAGCTCTGCCAATGACTTCCTCCATTTCCATCTCTAACCCAACCTGACAGCATCACTTATAACTGCACATCATTCAACTCAAACATTCAATCCATTTGCTGTAGCTTATTAGCAGCATCTCATCCGATTCTTCATAACCCATCAATCCATCTTCTGAGATCTCAATTCAACCACCTGATTCATTTAATTCCTTCACCAAAGCATCTGTCTTCCATCTCACCATGAATTTCTCCATCTCTTCCTTTTTTCTAGTTCACAGCCACACACCCATTCATCCAATAACCTCAATCAAGCATTCTACACTTCAACACAACCAAAAACCTAATTCAAGGAAAAACCAACTCCAATTCTTTGTTGTTAATACCGATAACACCTCAAATCCATGTAAATCGATCTCATTCTTTCACTTCAGTTGCCTGCAAATACAAGAGAGAACTTCAACAGCAAAACGACTTCACCCTTCTTCATCTCAGTGTCCAAATACGATTCACAATTATTCCTCCATTATTCAACCCAAATCAAGCCAAAACTTCTCTCGATCTCTATCTCAGTAATACATCAGCATATATGCCTCTTTTTCTCTCTTTCAGGGATGAAATGATTGAGAGAACTTTTTCTCTCAATTTTAGGGTTAATGTTGGATTTGGGACAGGATTCAGAAACCCCACTATATTGGATAAGGGTCACCCCAGCTGGCAACCCCTTAACCTCAGTCTGGTTGTATTTAATACTTCTCCAAAAAAAGTTGCCCCTTAACCATTACCGGGCTCCAGATAGTGCTTGCCCATGAAATGACGTATTTCCCCTTTTTGCTCAATTTTGGTGATTTCTTCTTCTTTTCCTCCGTGCGACTACAGAGTACCTAATAACTCAAAAACAAACATAAGATACATAATTTACATGAAAACTCGCAAAGAAAGCATAAATACTAGATATAAAATTAGGTGTTTATCACACCTATCAAATTCCCCCACACTTAGACTTTGCTAGTCCTCGAGCAAATCAAACAAAACAAAACTAAAAAAAATACATACAACTCCGTGTCGTCGAGGCTACGGTCACTTTTAGCATAAATAACAAGCCTTTAAACCCCTAGGTGTCCCTAGTGGACGAGTTTTAGTCTCGTGAAGGTTTACAAGAGGTCTGCCTACAAAACCTATATTTTCAACTCCGTCTATTTGTGACAAATCAATGAACGAATCCAAAATGACTACATGAGGAGGTACCTTGAACAAATTCAGTTCATATATTAGTAAATAAAGATTTAATTAGATAGTCGAACAAGCCACAATACTCGGAAACTAACAAACCACAATCACAATGAAAATATTAATAAGATGGATATAGATGTAGATGTTGGCGAATGTTCACAAGTGATCGATGTTTCCCATATCTGTCTGAAGGTCACACTACCAAGATGAATCTATGCATCTTATTGGATTGAGATACTTGGCTTGAATTCTACATCAACTCACTAGCATATACAAGGGAACCATGGGTGACTTTATTCAACCAATATATACTTTCTTTTCTTTTTCTTTTTCACTTTTTTTTTTTCACTTTTTTTTTAGACAACATGATTAGATCTTTTGGATCCAAGCGCATGCTTCTTGTCAGCAAGTACATGATAGTTGCCTTGGATCCTGCATTCCACGCTTGTTTAGGCGACGGAGACAGGAACTACGTTTCACACCTACTGCTATTCCCAAGTGTCATTTTATTCCGTTTTGGTCTAATTGGTCGGTCTTTTTTTTTTTTTCTAGTAACTCAATCACTATATTTCATTCTAGCAGTAATAACACGTCGATGTTTAGTGACCCACCAAAGTACTTAGAGAACAATAGATAAATATGGAAAAATAAAAATATAATGTGATATGGTGATATTTCGAGATATGGTAACAACTATCATGTTAATTGTGTTTTCTGAGCTATGTTCATCCCTTTTAGTTAATTGGTTCCTCAACTCCTGCAATAAAAATGGTTCCATCCACTAATGGTGTCATCCTAAAGGCACAAGTTTCTATATTTCGGAGTTCAAAAAGCACAAATTTTTGCTTGGTTTTTCTAATTTTCTGATTTTTTTTTTACTAAAGGCATAAAACACACTAAAACAAACTATACAAACATATAAATGCTCCCCCACACTTAAACTTTACATTGTCCTCAATGTAAAATTGAATCGTCCAAAGAAAATTCAAGGTGGGAAATTCCGCAAATGATATGCAAAAACAAGGAAAATAAAGAGAAAAGTAAATGCATAAAGAATAAAAAGATAAAGGTAAAGATACAAAACCGGTGGGTTGCCTCCCACTTAGCGCTTGGTTTAAAGTCGCCAGCCCGACTTGCTCCTTGTTTGCTAAGACTCCTTAACCGTCTTCCAACACATTATGGAAATCTGATTGAATGGTACTTTGATGTTGCCTCGCCTCAAAGATGTTGAAGTGTATGACTTCTTCATCGAACTCCATAGTCAAGGTGCCATTGTGGACATCAATCTTCGTTCTAGCGGTACTCATAAATGGTCTACCTAACAGTAAAGGTGTAGACGAGGATGAATTCACATCACTCATGTCTAAAACGTAGAAATCCACTGGAAATATTAGTCCTTTTACCTGCACCAAAACATCCTCAACAATCCCTTTAGGGTAAACATTAGATCTATCGGCAAGTTGAATAACTATGCCAGTTTTCTTGAGAGGACCAAGATTTAAAGCATCATAAATCGAAGTAGGCATAACATTAATAGACGCTCCTAAATCTAACATAGCTTTTGCAAACCTTGTTTTACCAATTGTGCTTGGAATAGTGAAACTACCGGGATCTTTCAAAGCGTTCTCCCCCACACTAATTACCTCATTACCGGTTAGCTTGTGCTTGTTAGTGCACAATTCCTTTACACACTTTTCATAGCGAGGAGATTGCCTAATTACTTTAATGAGTAGAATATTCACTTGGACCTTCTTAAAAACATCCCAAATATCCCTATCTTGTGCCACCTTCTCATTAGCTTTAGCGAACCTGCCAGGAAAAGGTAGAGGAGGAACATAAGTAGAAACAAGAGGTTTAGAGTTTGATTTAGTTACCTCGGGAGTTGGGGGAAAATCTGCGTTATTTTCCTCCAAAATTGGTTCCTTTGGCGCTTTTTATTCACCCGAATTTGTAACTTCGGGTTGCACAAATTGTGTACCACTTCCCAACTTAATAGCATTGACACCCTCACCTGAGTTAATAGGTTTGGAAGGGAGTTTCTCACCATTTTGTGCATGCAACTGATTAATCTCCTCGGCCATTGAACCTACTTGTGTTTGCAAGTCCTGGACCACACCCTCCGTTCTTTGCATAAAAGATTTCAGCAACTCTTCCATATTGGACCCTTGATTTTCAGGTGGTTGTTGTTGTTGCTGGAATTGTTGTTGTTGCGGTAGACCAACTTGTGATTGCAACTCCTTAATTGAATTATCCATTTTCTGCTGATTTAAGATCGCTAGTTGTTGATTTCACTGTACCACGGACATTAGAGCCTCCACCAAAGTAACCATCTTCTCCAATTCTGGATTATGCCCTTGTTGTGGTTGTTGCACTTGTTGTTGGAACTCATGCGGATGGCTGTAAACAGAACTTGCACTTACAACTTGCTCGGAAGTGTTGGAGTAAATACCATACGGCTGAGTTGAGAATATAGCATTGACATGCTCTACGTTCTCATAAGTTGGGCGTGATGGTTTTACAACCACTGCTGCAATTTGTTGCATCATTGCCATCATATTGCTCATTTGTTGATGTAATTCGATAATCTCGTCAACTTGATTAACTCCCTTGGTAGGTGGTTCTGATCCTCGACTTTAAAATTGTTGAGAATTTGCTGCCATACTCTCAATCAACTCCCTAGCTTGTGTCACCGTCTTGTTCATAAGTGCACCACCACTTGCAGCGTCAATAAGATTCCTATCACTTGATTGGAGACCTTCATAGAAGTATTGGGTAATCATTGCGTCACTAAATTGGTGATGAGGGCAGCTTGCCACCAATCTCTTGTATCGTTCCCAACATTCATATAAAGATTCTCCCACATTTTGCTTCATCCCACAAATCTCCTTGCGAATTGGAATAGCCTTTGATGCAGGAAAATATCTCTCTAAAAAGAGTTTCTTCAACCCATTCCAAGTTGTGACACTTTCGGGAGGCAAATAATACAACCAATCTTTAGCACTATCCACCAAAGAGAATCGAAAAACTTTCAACATTGCACCATTCGCCTCAACATCCGCTGGAAGCACGGCCATGACAATGGTGTGGAAGTCCATAAGATGCTTGTTTGGGTCTTCATTCACCATGCCATGGAACTTTAGTAATTCTCTAAGCAGCCCCGTCTTGATCTCGAAAGTAGAATTTGTTTGAATACACCCATGTTGTGTATCTAGCTTGTGAGAAGCCAACTCCTTGAGTGTGCGATTTGCATCACCCATTGCTTCTCCCAGTTTGTATTTCAATAAGGTACCTGAAACATAATTCTCAAAACAAAATTAAAAACAACGTAAAAATAAGAAACCAAAACTATATAACAAGCCGAATGCCTCCCCGAAAATGGCGCCAAAATTTGATCGGTTGTCAGCCGACACAAATATAATTTCACTTCCTCACTCAACTAAATATAAATATAGTATTCGATAAGAAAGAGTTCATATCCACAAAGAGGCGATTGTTGTTATGCAATTTTCAGATTCTTAAGTAACCAATTAACCCGGGGTGTATTTTTGTTTTTATCAAAGTAATACTACTAAATAAAGCAAAGCAAATAGTTGGAATAATCAATAAGGAGAAGATATTGGTCACGGGATAGTATCATTCACAAACATGTATTTTTCATCTATGATTAGAATTGGTATTTAATCTCTCAATTATCAAAAGTCCTAGGATATCTTAATTGCAAGAGTATCCCGTTTATTTCCTGATTTTATCACAAACAACATTAAAAGATGCTATTGTGAAATCTTCTTAAAAAGCAACCTAAAGTGTAAAAGCACAATTAGATTTAACTCCCTAAGAGCAATAAGTTCTATGAAATAAGACTAATCAATGCAAACAAACGTGTAAAAGCACTAATTCGTTTTAACAAAGGTTATGATTCATATGCGATTAAAAAGATGTATCACTACAAGTATTAACCACAAGATGCTACTAGAAATCAGAGATAACAACTTTTACGTATTGAAAACCCTAATATAGCTATAGAGATGAAAACAAATCCAATTGATTCCGGACTCAACCAAACTAGCATTAAAATCATATGATAATAAAAACAATGAATCATAAACGATAAAATTGAGACAAAACTAAATCATAGAATCAAATAACATGCTTGAAGAAATCAACTTTTATCCCATAACCAATAATAGTATTTAGCTACACATATTCATGGAGTTCATCATAATAATATTCAAAGAAATAAGATAAAACATAAAAGAAAGCATACCCTAGAAGTAGTTCTCTGCAAAAGCTCCAAGAATAGAATAAAACGTTATATCCAAAAGTTAGTAGAACTTTTCTTTTTGTATCTTTTTCTCCTTCCAAAATTAGGTTTTGTCTTCAAAGTCCATTAGTTGGAAATTCACCCGGCCCACGAGAGAGAGAAACCCGTGTAGAAATTCTGTCCCAAAAGCGCTGGCCGGAAAACTGGATTTTTGGCCGGAAATTAGCCGGAAATTGGCGTCGGAAAGTCACTGACGGTAATCTGAAAATTACCACCGGCTAGTTGAGTCAAACTGACGGTCTTCTCAAGTCTCTGTTATCTTTGACGGTCTTCTTAACGGTGCCGTCATCTCTGGATCACTGAGTCAATCCAACCGGGTCAGGTGAGTCAACTCACCAGAGGGGAATTATGGCCGTGTAAAGAAACTGTGCAGCAGCTAACGTGATAGATGAAATCCAGCCCATAAACTTGCTTCAGCCTCAGAACAACCCATAAGCCCATTAGCTTATTAGTACTTGGGCTTGTTAGTTATAGATAACTGACAGCCTATTTTCTGCTCAATTTTCAGTTGGGAAGCTGACATTTCATTCTGCACCTCCATAACCACACTTGTACACCAAATCAATCCATACTTGACAATATCATTTTCTACAATTTAGATCCCCTGCTGCACATACACTCAATTCCTTTCTAACCGCGAGCTGGTATTCAACACCACAAACCCAATCAATCACAACAACAACCATTCTTTGCTCATCAACTGCAACATTAACTCCATCTCAGGCTCAACTCCCTGCAATTCAGTTTTCTCTCAAATCCAATTCAAACAGCAATAACTCCATCCATATCTCCATTGCAGTATTCTTAAGTTCACAACCTCAAACCCATCTGAGTTACTTGCATAGACTCAAGCCATTACATCACCATTTTCACAGCCATAAAGACCTTGTTCTTGTCCATCTCAAACCACCACATACATCTCACTGCAACATAATCCACCACTTGCATCTCCTACATACCACTAACAGCTTATGAGCTTCACCCTTTACAGTACCATCTAGTCCATCCCTTCCCAGCTGTAACCACCTTCCTGCAACTCACAAATACAACACACAACCATCAATTCAACCAACAACTAAACCATGTGCAGTTCCAACCTCTCATTCCATCTGCGCAACTCCACTTGAGGCCATACTTACCCAATGCTACAATTTCAGCATGCCATCCCGCAATACATTTTCCTGTGAGGCTCACTCCTACAGCTCAACATCAATTTGTACCACCAAGTCCCTTTCTTGTCCCCTGCAAAAGCTGCTCGCAAAGCACATCACAACCACACAAAGCAACAACATCACAGCTTCAGTTCCATGGCAGCACTCTCAATCTGCAGCTGCAACCTCTTGACTGCCAATGAACCATCTGAGCTGCAACCACTGCAATTCAGTTATTTCACAGCTCCAAACAATACCTACAGCCTAACCCTGCAAACCCTTGTGTCCACAACTTCAAGCTCTGCCAATGAGTTCCTCCATTTCTATCTCTAACCCAACCTGACAGCATCACTTATAACTGCACATCATTCAACTCAAACATTCAATCCATTTGCTGTAGCTTATTGGTAGCAACTCATCCGATTCTTCATAACCGATCAATCCATCTTCTGAGATCTCAATTCAACCACCTGATTCATTCAATACCTTCACCAAAGCATCTGTCTTCCATCTCACCATGAATTTATCCATCTCTTCCATTTCTCTAGTTCACAGCCACACACCCATTCATCCAATAACCTCAATCAAGCATTCTACACTTCAACACAACCAAAAACCTAATTCAAGGAAAACCCAACTCCAATTCTTTGTTGTTAATACCGATAACACCTCAAATCCATGTAAATCGATCTCATTCTTTCACTTCATTTGCCTGCAAATACAAGAGAGAACTTCAACAGCAAAACGACTTCACCCTTCTTCATCTCAGTGTCCAAATTTGATTCACAATTGTTCCTCCATTATTCAACCCAAATCAAGCCAAAACTTCTCTCGATCTCTATCTCAGTAATACAGCAACAGATGTGCCTCTTTTTCTCTCTTTCAGGGATGAAATGATTGAGAGAATTTTTTCTCTCAATTTTAGGGTTAATGTTGGATTTGGGACAGGATTCAGACACCCCACTATATTGGATAAGGGTCACCCCAGCTGGCAACCCCTTAACCTCAGTCTGGTTGTATTTAATACTTCTCCCAAAAGAGTTGCCCCTTAACCATTACCGGGCTCCAGATAGTGCTCGCCCATGAAATGACAGATTTGCCTTTTTTGCTCAATTTTGGTGATTTATTCTTCTTTTCCTCCGTGCGACTACAGAGTACCTAATAACTCAAAAAAAAACATAAGATACATAATTTACATGAAAACTCGCAAAGAAAGCATAAATACTAGATATAAAATTAGGTGTTTATCACACCTATCATAGAGTGAAGGCTTCTTTCAGATTCTGCGAGCAATAGAAATGGCAAATGATTATTTAGACAAAGATCTCGCAAGAAATGTAACATAAAATTTGACAAAAAAATCAGCAAGTGAGGCAGTCAAATGACTACCTTCTTTTTGAGAAGTTAAATTTTGAATTAATGAACAACAATTCTCCCATTGATTCATGGCATCGTCAAACTTATCCCCAACTATACCCTTTCAGACGAGATTTTATGTTTTCTTCTTTGGACTGGAGATATGACTTTTCTTTTGCCAATAAAGAATAAGATTCTTTTAATTGGGAGTATTGATCTTGAAGCTTGCTATCCTTTAAACTAATAGTTAGCCTACCATTGATGAGTTTATCCTTCTCAGCGGCAGATGATTCAGTTACTTCCTTGAGTTCATCCTTAAGAGAACGTAGAGATTGCTATTGATTATCGCATATTCTTTGGATATTACTCAATTATTGATAGGAAATCGCCATTAAGCTTGAAAATTTATGTTTTTCTTGAGATAAAGTTCTATTTTCATCTGTTAAAGATTCCGTCGCCAAATTATCTTTGATTAACAAGTATGAGAGGCGAGTAACCTCGCTATTTAATAAATGTTGGCTCTGTGATAATTGATTATTCTCTTTAGTGAGATTATCTATTTGATCAACTGAATATGTGTAGAGATTATCTAGTCTATTAAACTGATCCATCCAAGAATCTTTTTCAACACGAGCTTCTTCAGCGATAGATTCAAATTTAAGTCTTTCAATGAATCGACTCTGATTTAAAAATAAATATGCAAGCCAAGAATTTAAGAAAGAAACTTAAGTATAGGGAAGATGAAAATTTACCAGAAACAGAAAAACAAAAAGACAAAGGCAAGAAGATTATACCTTTCATCTCCTTGTTTTTGCTGCGAAGATTCTCGCAGTCAAGAGAAGAGTTGCGAAGCTGTTGGTGAAGAACATCACATTCTGAAGTCTTAATGTGAAGGTCTCTTTTTAAAACTTTAATTTCATTTTCTAAAGACGCTCGCGAGGCAGAGCCATCAGAACTTTAATATTTGATTAAAGTATCGCAAACAATATGTTTGAGAGGATCAGTAAAAGATTTTCTAGCATCATCTAAAATATTAGATAGAACTTCAAAAGCAACATCAACCCCAATTGATGTTTCTTTATATGAAGGAAGAGGTGTAGAGGAAGGAGTATTAAGAATGGCGAGTTGGAGATTTGGGTTATTTGTAATGGTGGCATCATCAGAGGTAGGGGTGTTTGGAAAAGTAACAGTTGAAGGTTGTAAAGGACTGGAGGGAATATTATTAACAACAACTGTGGGGGTTTTATTTAACAAAGAGTCAGGGATGTTAACAACGACATTCTCGCAAATAGAAGAATGAAGATCTGATTGCAAGGAAATGGGAGTAGCTCTCGCAGACATTAACTATGGAATAATGAAATCAGCCTCAAGAGTTTTGTTTTGGCGAGATCTTTTAGGAGGTCTAGTGATACGCTCGTCATTCTGCGAATAATAACTTAGATAAGAAACAGAGGCAACAATATTGTTATTAAGAGATAAAATATGTTTCTTACTACCTTATTACTCGCAGAACTCTTCTTCGTCTTTTCAGTTGGTCTTTTACGAGAGTTAGGGTTTTGAATTACAAAATGGGCATTAGGAGTAGCTCCACTGAAGAGAAAACATAATATGAGAATTATGAAGAATCAAATAGATAAGATTGGAAGATATGAGTAACAATTGGTTCAAACAAATATCATAATTGAAAAGCATACCTTGATGACTCCATTAGAACAGTAGAATGAGAATATGAAGAAGGAGAAAAGTTGCAGACGGAAAACAAAACAAACAGATGAAGAAGATAGAAAAGTAAAAGAAGAAAATTAGTTTTGTAACCTAATCATACCTTTTATAGACAAAAGGGGGTGACTTGTTGGTTAGAGACGTGTCGGTAAAAAGAAGAATTTACAACACGTGTGGGCAGTCAAGCTAAAATAACGGAGCTATGTCGAGAAGAAAATATGGAAAGAAAAGAAGTTGCGAGTACTATGAAGAATTGAAGATTCTCATATCCTCTCCACTTTGCGAAGAATACATGAGAAGAGGCAATATGTAGGACCAGAATATCGCTACAACACTTCTCTGCGAAATTAACAACACTTCCCAGCGATCATCACCGCAAGCTTTTTAACAACACTTTGCGATTGTCACAAAAGCAGTCAAAAGAGTGACGTAATAGCTGACGATTGAAGAAAACATGAGAAAAGCATGTTTGTCCCGCGATGGTTACAAAGCTTGCGAGAATGAACATTATAACTATCGCGGTACAATCGCAGAACATATCCGAAGTAAGAGGAAAACTTAGCTGTCATCCACTATGTAACTACCCTATAAATAGAGACCCAATATGTCCCTAAAAGTATGATGTATTTTTGAGAGTTGAGAAAGTCTTGAGGAGAGAGAAACTTCAAGAGAAAAGTTGTATTCTTGAATTCTTACATTTCCTGTAAACATTTATGAAAATCAAATAATAAAGTGTCGTTCTTAATCTTCAAATTTGAGTTGGTTATTACAAATTCTTAACAAGGGTGTAGTGTAGGATTTCCTGCAACTACAATTATAATACCTACAATTAATTTGTGTGGTAACGAAGTGAACATAAGCACTCAAAAAAACTCTTAAGTGTTGCTATTAAAATAACACAGTACTCTAATACAAAATGTGAAACAAAGTAAAAGATCAATACATCATTAGCTGCATGAAATATGAACCCATCGACATGTACGTTTGCACGCCACAAATTAACCCATGGGAACAACCATCAACATACACTATTATTACCAATTAACCATCTAAACCATTTTGCATTCACTGATAAATCAACAAAATGCATTAGAGCAATTCATATCTTGTTTTGACCACCCCCTTTAACCACCTCTAGGAAACAAAGAAATGAGTTCCTAAGCACACATGGTGGTGAGAAGCATCCCGCGCTTACCAAACACTAGTAAGACTCCATGAAAAACTTCTTAAATAAATTCAATTTCTATATTACATATCCAACATAAGTGCTTTCATAAATAACTTCTTACCTAGATCAAGGAACTACAAAAATGTCAACATCTACGGAATGTATAGATCATGCTTAATTTTGAATCCCATTTAATTTCTTACTATTAGTCCACAAATAAAGTCACTTTTCATATGAGCAGGCAAATTAAGGTTTCTAAAGTTAACATATACATGAGTAAAACATTCAATCAAGCATTTTTTTTTCAAAGTAATTAAAAACCCCTAATCTGAAATATGAAAACAAAAAACAGAAATACCTCATCCACCGTCCCAGCCACAACCACCACCACATCATCGTTATTACTCCTTGAGCTTCTACTACCACCACCTCCTTCAGTATCAATGTCTTCAAGTCTAAAAACACCATAATAATGTTAGTCACTTTTTTAGATTGAGCAATCAAATTGACAAGACTGTATGTTCAAAGTATCCAACAAAAATCAAAACCGGAACTAGTTACCACACCACCACCAGTAGCTCTAGCCCTAACCCTAGCTTTATCAATTCGACTACCATCACCGCCACTGCCACCACCAAAAATTAAAACATAGAATAGAATGCATAATTGAAAACCTTAATCTCTCTAAAAATCCAAAATCTAAATCAAATATTCATCATAATCAAAGAAGATAAACTTTTCCGTCGGAGAAGAAGATGATGGTAGTGACAAAGTTTTATTGGATCTGAAACATAACAAAATACGATCGTATTAGAGAATATGGTTGTGGTTTTAGTGGTAGTGGTGGTGATGGCGGTGGTAGATATGGTGGTGGTAGTAGCAGAAGTGGTTGAAAGAGGAGGAGAGGAGAAGAAAAGTGAAAATAAAATAAACAATCTCAGATCCAATTTATTATTTGGGGAGGGTGAATTTGGAATTCATAATTCCTTTGAGGAGGGATGGGTATTATTTTAAGTGCTAAGGTTATTTGTGAAGGCTTCTTAAAAGTAGGGGTATATATATAACATTCCCACTATTAATATTGATTCAACTATAAATATTCAACAATTAATCATACGAGCAATATTTTCTCAGACTATCAATATTCATTATGTTGATTCAATTATCAGCATCATTCATTCGAGAACTATACGTCCCAGCAGATATGTTTAATCCATGATTCATAGAGTATTCAAAAATCATGCTCGACGGAACGATACTTAGACTCATCGTCTAACCAAGTCAACAAACGACTAATTAAATACACATCTTCCTTGCAGACTTCACAAATCATGAGACATCAATCATATCACATGGGGGGATATTAATTAGGGTTTTGGTCTGGCGGCCTACGAGATGTGTGTTCATCCATGATGAGAAATATGAGTAAGTCGTGCAAGAAGTTGAGGGAGTTAGAAAAGTAGTGGGGATAATCAACCAAGTCTCCGCACGACCTGGAACTGGTTAAACCACGATTTCCCACTTTTCCACTCTTTCACTCGAGCAACCGTAACACTTACTGGAGATCAATGTGTATATCAATAAAAATAAGTTTATGAATCCATGATTGAGAACAAGATTGGTCCAATAACCAAGAGACAACATCTATAGTCTAACCAATAACCATCGTGTGAGCAATATTCTCTCTCAATTGAGCAGAATTCAAACTTATTCTTCATTTGACGAAACCCACAATACATTCACAATCCTTGAGCACCATTGATCTCAAACACTTCTCATCTTCCCTCCTACAGATCAACCTTCTTCCCTCTTTGTGACCGAATTGACTCTGGAACGACCATTTCTTGGTTTAGGCCGGAGTCCTGCAGATTGATCTCTCGAACTCAACGCACTCCTGAGTCACAAAGAGGGAAGAAGGTTGAAATCTCTCAGAAGTATTTATGCACTTATCTCAAAACTCTCACAGACAAGATGTCATAGAAAACTCAGGAGAAAGGAAAATCCAAGGAAACATCTCCGGCTGCTGATCTCGAAATCTCTCAAATTCACGTGGTGAATGATTATGAAGTCCACAAATCTGCCGATAACCCACCAGCGAAGGAGTCTGCAGGTTTCATCACTCGTGAAAATCTGGAGTTCTTTCAGGAGGATCGAGGGAAAGACAAGACATCATCTATCCATCATCACCAACCTTCGTATCCGGCTGCTATACAAAGAATTCCTCTCCCAAAAGGCTACACTTCTCCAACGTTTATACTTTACAATGAAATAGGGAACGCCCGAGAACATGTTTCTCGATTCCTAAAAGCATTATGAGAGCATGAACACAATCATATCGTCCGTTTGAAGGAATTCTCAAAGTCTCTAACATGCCGAGCATATACCTGGTACAACAACATCGCACCAGGGAGCATCACTAGTTGGGGAGAAATGTTTAATACTTTCTACCGGAAATACTTCTTCGTCTCAGAGTAGATTACTCTCTGATTTAGGAAGAATATCTCAGAAGAACAATGAACATCCGAATGACTATGTGAAAAGGTTCAGAGTAGCTCTAGATTGTCATGACCCAAATGTCACTGAACAACAACTAGTGGACTTGGTGCATCAACGAAATGATCCCAGTCTACAGAGACTTACTGGAAAATATTTGGTTCCAGACTTTCTCAGAACTTCATGAAGCAGCCAAGCGATCAACAACTACTACTCCGGCCTTGTTAAAAAGAACAAGATCTGCAAAAGTCGAGGAACCGCAAGAAATTCGAGGCAGTGCCACGTACCTTATCAACAAGCAATATAATCTCCAACCTTCCATGAATGTCGTTGAAGCAAGCAAGAGGAAAGCTGAAGCACAACAGCATAAAAATGTTCCTCCATCCTACAAAAGCATTAAGGAAGGACAACCAAACTCGAAATGCACTAGCACCGACTCATCTTCAGCAGAATGGCCAGGTAGAACCAGACTTTCCTTTCTCCATTGAAGAGGTGGTCGAGCTATTGGAAGTATGGATCCAAGATGGTGCGATCAAAACACCTCATGTTAGGAGAGAGCCAACATAAGAGGAAATAGAGAATCCGCGCTACTGCCGCTTTCATAGGTTTGTCAATCATCCAACTAGTGACTGCAGAATTTTAAAATGCATATTCAAAGAGAAGGCCAATACAGGAGAATTGGGGACTGAAAGAGTACACAAGAATGCTCTCCCAATCATGACCTTTACACTCTCTGAACAACTAGTCAAAGAAGCAGTTCAATCGTTGATCGAGCACATCTTCAAATTGCTTTATTTGTCAAAGGCTCAAAAGAAGGACATGTTCACGACTTTAAATCATATAGTGGCCGAGAAACGTCTGTCCATTCTAAAAACACTCCCTGAGCCTCCGGTCATTGACAAAGAGATGTATGAAGAGACAGCTTACGGCAATCAATCTCAAAGGAAACGAATTTAGGAGAACTTTGATCGATGCTGGCACCGCTATCAACATTGTTCCACTTAAATCCCTTAGATTCATAGGTAGTACTCTACAAGAAGCTACTCATGCTCCCATCTCAATCAGAGACCATGAAGGAACGCTCAGGGTTACTTACGGCTACATCACTCTCAAAGTGAAAAGGGTTCAACCTGGACGGAAACCAAGTTTCACATAATCAGGAAGATCCAAGATATGACACGATCCTCGGATGAGCATGAATCCATGCTGAAAAAATGGCCATTGACAAAGCGTCTTTGGTTACACATCTCTCAAACGAAGAAAATTTTGATCCGAAGGATTTGGCGGACGTTCCATCATCAGAGCATTTGAAGAAATTTCGAACTTTGACGAAGTTGAAACAAGAACCTGCAAAAGATGCATAGACATTCATCAAGAGATTCCGTACTCAGGAAAGTCTCATTCCCCCCATGTCTATGTCATTTATTTCCTCACTCAATTCTTCTAGCAATTTTGCTATTGGAAGACGTTATGAATGGGTAGATTCACAATATTAACATTTTACCAAGTGGTTAAATCTGACACCTCTCTAAATCGATCACCTCACCGAGACATTCATTACTGAGATGATGTGTAATAATGGCAAAGAATACTTTGGGTGTTTCTCCATAGCCTTGCAGGAGTGTCAATGAGTGCCAAAAAATCAGAAAGATCTGATGTCTGCATAAGTGTTGAATTCCACTACCGAAATGAAAGAAATGCCGAATCAACAGAAGATACTCGGGGCTGATACAATCAAGCCCAAGACATTCTACGCTTAATGGATATGACGTTTCAATGCTCAAACATCCAAGGTTTGAAGCATTTTGGATTTTATTAACCTATCTGTTATTCTTAATTCCTCCAAAATGTATGCAATACTTACATTAATAATTGAATCCATAAAACACGAAATAAAATCCCTACAACTGTCAATCACCTACTTCTCCAAGGCCAGCCGGAATTCAAAAACCTCCCATATTTGAGTGTTATATTCTTCAGAAGCCTTCAGATTGTACTCCCAATCAAAGAGTACACCTTCGATAACGTGGCATCTAGCTTCAGCACAAATATCTTGACGATGACACACTGATTCAACACCAACACGATCAAAACATAACCGAATTACAATCGATAAGTCTTCACTATCCCATGATAATTCTTCTAAAGCAGATGAAACATCATCCATCCATAGATGGCACAAACTCCTTCAACATACACTGGGGACTTGATCTTATTGGAGAGATCGATTCAAATCTATTTTGTGCACATAATAAGTTATTGTAACCTGATATGATTCTATGAAACTTTATCAACGAGACATCTCTACATTACAATCCCCTGCACGATTGAGGAACTTCATATCTTCACCAATCATCCAGAATAAAGACTGCTGCTGCTATCTGCCGCAACAACGTCCATTCACTGACCAAGCCAGTTCAGAGTAAAGTCATATTGTTCAGGAGAATTCGGGTTGAACTCCCAGTATACCTTTATCTTAGGGATGCTCAACCCACCAACTAGTTCGTGAATGTAAAGGCTCGCTGGATGGAGGAGCAAAGACTATGTCAACAATCATGGTTTTAGCCTTTTCGATATCTGGAGCAACTCCGACCATAGTATCTGTTAGAGCATTGCTCGGTCGAACTCGCATGCGTTTCTATCTCAAGCATGTTTTTCAATATTAGTGATCAACACTATAGTCTTGATTTCTAGTTTACTTATGACTAAGTCTCGGTCTAGGATAGTTAAGTATAGTTGAGCTCTAGACTCCATAGCGATTATCTTCCAAAGACGAAGAACTACTCAAGGAACCAATGGAACTTCATCCGAACAAAAAGGTATGTGGAGACTTGAACTTATCTAACACTCAAAAGTCTATCTATCTCTTACTCTTGATACAACAGTCGTATAAGTATGATAGTTTTCATACATACACATTTGATATTTCGAGACGAGTTTACTCGCCTATCTTTTTCTCGAAATATGTATTGGTAAGCTTTCGCTTTAACCACGTTATATCTTTACCCGTGATGAAAGTTATGATGACATTTCAATCTTGAAAATGGCTTTGATGAAGATAGTCGATTCTTTATGTCTAACGACTATTATAACATTATAGAAGAATGTTTCAATGATTGAAATGTAGAGTTGAGATTACGTAACCACCCATGGATATAAACATATATAGTGTGTTAGCACATTAGTATATAAGTTCATGTACCGGAAACCAAGTGCGTGCATATGTGTGCATGCAGTATTGGTGAAGAAGATAGGTTGGGTACGCGTACTAGTACGTGTACTGACGGAAGTTCACGTTCGTGAATTTCTGCTAAGTTTGGAGTTTAAAAATTTACAAACCAGTAACCTTAGGTACGCGTACCCACGGAAGTTTTCAACCGAAAATTTCTGCTGGGTTTTCAAGCCTAATACCGGTAAAGCTAGAGTACACGTACACGTACCTGTACGCGTACCCATGTAAATACCAATATTCTGTGGAGCACGTGTCACTATCTTAGTGGCCACATATAAATCCAACTGTGTAACCTTCGCTGAAGTATTCATCACTTATTAAATGGCCTTATCCTTTGCAGGTCGGCTGTACAAAAAAATTTGGTTTTACAACTTTAGCCCTGAAATAAAATCCACCATCAACATTAAATCCCCTGCCTAGCACATAATGGTTACACTATTGTGGGGTAGGCATGAGATGGTGACAAATACATGGGAGAAAAACGAGATGAAGGGAGCTTATCCGGAAAAGCCTTGATCGACCGCTAGTAATTCCTCATGTGAACATGTTGTTGCAAGCATGGAATCCTGAGTGGGACCGGTTTCCTTCCTTAAGGGTTTGAAACAAAAGAGAAACCCTTTTCCCACAAGGATTTCCCAATTGTTCGTCTATAAAAGAGGATCGACCCCTCCTTTATATTTTCCTCTTGTTCGTTCATCTATCCTTCTTGTAGCCGCCGATCATGTTGCCGCCGCCGGATCTTTCCACTGCCGGAGCTTTCTGCCGTTTCCATCTGTCTTCTTTCGAGATCTCCTGGATTTAATCGACAGGGAAGAAAAATGGAGGCCTGAGGAAGCGTTACAACCACCGGTAAGCGCAAGAGCTGAAAGATTTGCTGCATGGATGAAAAGGCGAAGGGTCAAACATGAACAGCCTCCATGGGAAGATATGAGTGATTATTCGATCCGCGATGGTGTGATCATTCTTGATTCCGATACGGATGCGCCTGATCTCTCAAAAGTTTCCAACACTTTCTCTAATGTTGCAGTGACTCTTGAGAAAGATATGAAAGTTTCCTCTACTAAGGACATTGTGTAGAATGTTGCTGCAGAAATACCCAAAGTGGAGGCTGAGGAAGACCCGGAGGAAGAAGCAGTGGTGACTCATGACGAAGTTGAGGAAGACTTCAATGGTGGAGAAGATACAATCTATCTCCTCGATGACTAAATCTTCCTGTTATTTCTATTTTCTTCCTTTCTGAATATTTCCCGTAATTTTGTGAACACTTTTCTCCTCTTGCTCAGTGGCGACTGATTTCAAGGTTTTCTTATTATTGCTTGCTTGTTTGAACAAGGTTTTCATTTATGCTATTTTTGAGACAAATCCTTCATCAAGACTGCGCATGAGCTTTCTCAGCCACAGTTGTGTGCCTTCATATGATTGCATGTGATTCTTGTGATAAGAGAAATAATGCCATAAAATAACACAGACCTGTTCGTGTCCTCATGCCGTAAGCCTGTCCGCGATCTCCTAGCGTAAGATGGGGCAGACTATTCAGGGTGTTTTGTTTTTAGGGTTCTATGGTTTAGTCTGGTGGGTAATGATGATGACTCAGGTTGAACCTAGATCTTTGTGTCATGCCCAGGGGTAAAAATTTATAAAAGGAAATAACACTTTGAATGACTGAGAAATTGGAACCCTAATAATTATGAATGCAAGTATCACAATCATTTTTTGAAGGAATTACTAAAATAGCACGGAAAGGGAAATTATTG
The DNA here is from genome assembly GCA_023529315.1 of Papaver bracteatum. Lineage (NCBI taxonomy): Eukaryota > Viridiplantae > Streptophyta > Magnoliopsida > Ranunculales > Papaveraceae > Papaver > Papaver bracteatum. Next base: position 214,588 of record JAJJWX010001799.1, on the reverse strand, counting down.
GAGGAACACTGGAGGAACCATTCCGAAGAATGCTGGAGAGGAAGAGTAGCACATCATTTCTAGGTACTGTATGGTTTAAGCCATCGTGAGTGGATCGTCACACCCTCAAGCTTGTCAGCATTGATGATCTTGAAGTAGACGCCTAAGATGACATCTTCTACCAAAAATGGTTCATCTTCCTTCCTTGCCGACAAATTAGATTGGTTAGTCATTTCATCACCATGTTTCCGACTTGAAACGTGGTCCACTTTTCTACCATATCTCCAATTTGAAACGGATTAAGACTTGGCACATCTTCTTGTTTCCAGGAAACGTTGTCTCTGACTGCTTCGAAGCACTTGGAAAAATGTTTGAAAGGACCGGCACCCCACTTACATATTTTAGTGGTGGTTAGGTTGTTGAGTGAAGCAAGTCTCCGAGCCTCAGCAGGAAGAGGTTTGACTGTTTGTAAAAAGGGTTGTTAAATGAGACTTACTTGGGCTCGGAACCTTTTAAGGTATAAATTCAGACTTTCTCCAGAAAGTTGCGTCACATTTGCAAGGTGTTGATAGGGCAACAAACAATCTTTAGGATTTGACGGCTCGTTGGAAAATCTTTCAGGTACTGAAATCGGCAAATTATTCACTCCTAGTGCTGTTTTGTTGTTAAGTATTCACGGGCATCCCAGGATCATGTCGTAATTCAGATACTCTTTTACTATGTAAAATTTAGCATGTGTTAGATTTTTACTGATTTTAATCTCAATGTCAATGTATCTGTAGGCGTCTTTGAGTTCTCCTTCTGGGCTCCTAATTATGGTTGGGCTGCGGGTAGCTTCTTGTTTTGAAATCCTTGCGGCCCTCAGAGTCTTGACAGTGATGATGTTAAACTCGGAGGCTGCATCAATTAATGTGCTGTCAAACTTGACATCCTTCAAATGAGTGATGGTCAAGAGTCCCCAGTCCTCTTTGCTGGTCGTGTCCTCAAGGAAAGACTATGGCCTCGAGACTACTTCCTTTTCTGGATACAAACGCCTATCGGACACAACATGGTTGAGAGCTGTGAACATGTCTTGATGTTGTCCCTTTGAGATATACAAGATTTCACACAAATGCTCCATCATAGTCTGTACAGTCTTACAAACAGAATCCCCCGAGATCATGCAACTTCTAATGGGAAGAGGATCCCTATGAACGCCCTCGTATCCTAACTGGAGTTCTCCTGCTTACACCTCTTCTCTGAAGATTTTCTTTAACTTATTGCAATCTTTAGTCGGGTGATGGACAAACCTATGGTAACGGCAGTATTTGGGATTTTTCATCTCGTCCTCGGTCGGTGGGCGTCTGATAGGTGGTAGCTTGATCGCGTCATCTTGAATCAATGATTCCAAGAGTTCTATGACTTCATTCATGGGAAAGGGAAAGTTTGGAACGGTGTCTCCGGACTTTTGCACATGAGCCTTGTCCGCTCTCTTTCGAGATGAAGTCGTATGTGCTGGTGTTGCACGCTTGGGACGTTGTTCTGTTATTGACGCTTTCCTCTTTCCTACTTCGCCTACCACACTCACAGAAGGGCCGATGTTGTATTACTTGTTGATGACATGCCTGCTTCCTCGGCTTTCACGCGCATATTCATTTCGGACGATCTTAGTTCCCTCCAATAACGCTGGGGCTATTTTGGCCGATCGTTTAGTGGCTTCATGTAGCTCAGTAAATATTTGAAAGCCCAGGTTCTCTAACAAAGCACGGTATATGAGAATCATTCAGTTAATGCACAACTCTACCAACTGGCACTCGGTGACATTCGGATCATGACAGTCCAACGCCTGAGTTTTGAGCCTCTTAACGAAGTCGTTCGGATGTTCGTTGCTCCATTGAAATATTCTTCCCAAATCTGAAAAGGTGACCTGTTCTGACACGAAGAAATATTTTCTGTAGAAGGTTCTGACCATCTCACTCCAATTGGATATACTATTAGGTGCAATACTGTTGTACCAAGTGTATGCTCTTCCGTTAAGTTTCTTCGAGAACTCTTTCAGGCGGAGAACATGATTGTATTCGTGTTCCTCTAAAGATTCCAAAAATCGAGAGACATGTTCACGAGCGTTACAAGTACCATCATAAATGGAGAATTGAAGAGAGATGTAGCCTCTTGGAAGAGGAATTCATTGCACATCTTGTGGAGGCTGATGCTGGTGCATGTCCGTTGTATTTCCTTTTCCCCGATTTTGGAGGAGTCTCTCCAGGTCCTCACGCGTAATGAAGTTGGACGGCTGGCCTCTTTCTCTTGGGAGTTCTGGAGCATCACGAGTTTCTTCGTCCATATGGGTATGAGCCATTGAAGTGCCTACCCCAAGTGCATCGAACACATTCCTCATTGGCTTCAGGGGATGTCTTGGCCCCTGCGTTAATCGTTCGGTTAGGGTTTCGAGAAAATTAAGTACCTCTTTATGAGTCGCATCCATATCCGTTTTGTCTCTAGCAAAAACTGCTTGCCTTTCCATCAAATCCACCATGGTGATAGGGGGTTGTTCTCCTCTTTTTCCTCCAGCCCCTCGTCCTGACGGAGGAGTAGCAGTTGCCCTGGTAACGACCGGGGGCGTTACACTTGAAGAAATGCCGGGATTTGTGGCTGCTCTTGCTCTGGTGATATGAGGTATCACGCCTACTGGAATATCTCCTGATCCACTGGTGTTAGTGGTAGAGGATATGGCTCCACGAGATATATTGATCACGTTCTGAATGGCTGCTCCACTGACAGGGACATCAATACCAGGAGCGTTATAGACGCTGGTTCCATCGGAATTGATCGTTGATCCTGACCTAAGTTCTACCATCTTGCAATTTGAACAGATTGAAATGAAATTGAAAATTGATCTTGCAACCGGGAGACTAATCTCCCACTATGGTCTCCAATTGTTTATGGGTGAAAAATATTTCTGCTGGTTTTCGTAATTTGGGGTGTGTGGATGAGAAATGAATCTAAACCCTAAATAAATGCGGTGCACGTGAGTGATTTTGATTCGAGATATCAATCTATACAATTCTGGCCTAAACCAAGAAATGGCCGTTCTAGACTTGTTTCGGTCACAAAGTGAAGGAGATGGGGTTGATCTAAGGGAGGGAAACGAAGAAGGTGTTGAGATTGTGAAGATAAAGGATGTTTTATGACTTATAACAGAAAGGTGAGCAGGATTACGAACAATGCAAGCAGGCTATGGGTTTTTTGAATATGAATGTACTAACACTTGATTTCTGTCTGTCTCCCTTTGGAAATAGGGAGGAGAACCTATTTATACAAGTCTTTTGAGCCTTATTCAAGTCTCTCGTGGGAAGTGGAGTTATGGAGTAGTGGAGTTGTGTGTTAGCGTCACACGATCAGTCTAACCCACTTCTCCCATCATCATTAATCTTCCATGTCATCCTGACACGTTCTTGTGATGGTGCGTTGCACGCTGCAAGCTGTAAACTGCCAGACCAATACCCCTGTATGTATCCCCCAGTTTGTGACATGATTGATGTCTCGAGTGTGTGGATCGTGAGACCCACAGAAAGTAGCATGTAATGCTAGATTAAATAACTAAGTTATTTAGGAATTCGATACTTATAAAGTATCGTGTGTATTCTATGCAGGTACTGCATCGAATATATTCAACATGCATGAAGCATCGCTGTTTGAGCATCTTAAAATAGCTTCATGTCCAACCTACTTCGAGTGATCATTTGGAAGTTATACAAGCAACCTCTGACTTGGCCAATCACTCCATGTGGAAGAGTGGTGTACGGTGATTGTGGTGATGCCTCGTTGATAGCCTAACTCATGTCTTAGACTGTCCATCTAAGATGGCGAAGTTGGACTGACGAGATGACTTGCGACCATCATCTGTGACCGTCGGATTAGGGTTTAGAAGGTACACAAGTTCCTTCTTTCATCTTGGTCGAATCCAAGCATGGGAAGTGATTTATAGAGGACCGATCAAGCATGTTTGTAGACGACATGCTGGTGTCCATGTCCATACTTCACTATCCCATGAAGGTGCGATCTAGGCCACTCAAGTTTACCGGTAAAGAAGAGTGCCTGAGATTAATTTGCGACAGGAATCCTGTGCCACAAAAGATTCCTAAAGGGACGTGGCATGCCATCTTCAGGGCGCATGAACCAAGGCATCGAGCCATGGTTTTTCTTGGTCGGTCGCACATGGAGATAGATGGGTCCGCATTGATCATGTTGATACTCTCGGGACCTGCTTAGTCTATTCCTGGACCCTTCATCCAAGATGGCGAAAATGAACGCTCATGATCGATTAACGACACATGTAATATGTCGCAAACCCTAATTAGGGTTTTGGATCGGTCGTGCGCACACGACTTCAACCTAACGATTTGGTAGGCTATGCTCACCCTTTTGGGAGGAAGACCATGTGGGGCCCACATTGGGACCGTGGTGATTATGGTGATACCTGACTGGCGGTCATGGGCTTTTTCTAGGCCATCCAAACATGCCGACGAAGTTGGGTGATTGTGATCAGTTTGAGACCCTTAGCGACCCTTAAAGCATCACGCCGACCAGATTATGGGTGAAAGTTTGCTCCTTCCTGGCTAGGTCGTGAGATGGTTGGCTATGCAAGTAAATAGGGGGCCCATAGGTGTGCACAACGGTGCTTGCATAACCAGGGATGGGACATTCCGCACCGTCCAATTATGCCGGCGAAGATGATTGGCCGTGATGGGTTTGAGATTTCCGTAAGCAGTCTATGCTCGTAAGAGTTATTCCAAGCCGCTCCGTACCAGCACAAACGTCCAACACTAGGCTGACGTTTGGTGGCTATTTTACGGGCGTGACTTGTACCTAACCGACAATGGCGTAAATAAGCATGTTGGTGGTCATTGCAGTGATAGCCTGCTTCTGCTAGGGTTCGTCTAGGCTAGTTAAATCGTGCGACCAACTTGTGTGGTCGTGACTATTTCTGAGACTGCTATGGACAGTCCAGATTCAATTATGCTCGATCGGGCAAGTATAACACACCGAGAGATGATCCTCTTTGTTAGAGAATAATGTAGCCTGTACGGGTATATCGTGCATGCCTCACTGTTGATACTTGGATAATCATGTTACTCTGCTGAAAGTAACAATCAATCATCATGCCGCACCAACCATGAGAGTTCTGCTGAGAATAACACAGGAAATATAAGGCGATTCATGCTTTAATTGGTAATGCTAAAATTCACAGAATACTTGGGATTATTGCTACATGCTCCATTCTAGGTGAATTAAGAAATCGAAGAAGTATTCATCACTTATCAAATGGCCTTATCCTTTGCAGCACGGCTGCACAATTGTTTTTTGGTTTTACAACTTTAGCCCTAAACTAAAATCCACCATCAACATTAAGTCCCCTTCCTAGCACATAATGGTTACACTATTGTGGGGTAGGCATGAGATGGTGACAAATACATGAGAGAAAAAAGAGATGAAGAGAGCTTACCCGAAAAAGCCTTGATCGACCGCTGGTAATTACTCATGTGAACATGTTGTTTCAAGCATGGAATCCTGAGTGGGACCGGTTTCCTTCCTTGGGTGTTTGAAACAAAAGAGGAACCCTTCTCCCACAAGGATTTCCCAATTGTTCGTCTATAAAAGGGGACCGACTCCTCCTTTATATTTTCCTCTTGTTCGTTCAGCTCCCCTTCTTGTCGCCGCCGATCACGTCGCCGCCGCTAGAGCTTGCCACCGTTGTCGTCTGTCCGCCGACAAGGTAAGTGCTTTCATGGTTTTTTATTTTTTATTTTTTACGGTTGCATATAAAACCTAGCTTTTAGGTTATAGCTTGAGAAACCCTTGGCTTGAATTTCGTAGACACGATTCCCATGAGTAAAGGAAAAATCCTGCTATGATACATGAGAATGAATGAGGACCCTCAATATATGCTCGATTAAACATGTGTCCCATCGTGTGCCTGATCGAACTTTGACCTTATACCAGCCTTGTGAACTCGACCAACTTTGCTTGATGACGTAGCCCAATACCTGCCTGCTTCATTCGAGCATGTGTGATCGTACTATTCCATTAGCCCAACACTAACATAATCAAGTCCCCATGATATAATTTGACTTGTTTCTTGGACTGGAAACGTTTCTTTCCGTTGCACGGCAGTTTCCCTCAAATATTCGATAAACATGCACTGATTGTTATCCCGCATTTGTAGCCTTTGCAGACGGTAAGTGAAGACTCCTTTTTTTCTCCGGGATCTTGTTAAATTGTGAAGTATAAAGAAGACGCTGAGTCTTTTCCCATTCCAGAGGTGTTCCTTTCTTTTGTCCAGGTATTGCTCTATTACATAACTTGATCTTCTTGGTGATGATTTTTTTTTAACATAATCACAATCTGTTTTCGCAGAATGGAGGCGGCTGACAAGGACTGCGCTGGTATCTCTCTCGAAAGAAGCTTCGAAGTGAACAAGCCTGAGACCGATGGTCCATTCGAGGAGGTGATGGATAAAATTTATATTCCGCTTCATGAGGCTAATCGCGCCAAACGGGGAATGCCAATTCTGTACCTACGAGTCGATCGAGAGCGCGTTCGAGATCTTCTAGCTTTAAATGATAGGGAAGAAAAATGGAGGCTTGAGGAAGCGTCACAACCACCGGTAAGCGCAAAAGCTGAAAGATTTACTACACGGATGAAAAGGTGAAGGGTCGAACATGAATGGCCTCCACGGGAAAATATGAGTGATTATCTGATCCGCGATGGTGTGATCATTCTTGATTCCGATACAGATGAGCCTGATCTCCCAAAAGTTTCCAGCACTATCTCCAATGTTGCAGCGGCTCTTCAGAAAGATATGGAAGTTGCCTCTACTGAGGACATTGTGGAGAACGTTGCTGCAGAAATACCCGAAGTGGAGGCTGAGGCAGACCCAGAGGAAGAAGCAGTGGCGCACTACACCATTTTAAGGGATTCGTAACTAAGATTCGCAACGGCACTAGGTCGGTTGCGAATCTTAGTTGCTAATTTTTCGCAATAGATGAGTGCCGTTGCGAATTTTGCAACCTCACAAGAAAGGTTGCGAATTGCAACTGCGCTCAGTTCAAGCGTGCGAATCGCGTGTGCGGTCGGAACACTAGTGTTGATAAACATGCCCCAGTCAAACTTTGGTCAAGAGCGCTTCTTTTTTTTTCCACCCTTAATCCCAATCTATCCTTATCCTGCCCTTAATCCATTTCCTTCATCATTTTTTATCCGCCACAAGCAGAGACTCTCTCGTAACTCACTCTCTCCTCTCCTCTCCTCTCCAACTCTAAACTCTCATCTCCTCTCTGTCTCTGCATGAAGAATCTCTAAAATTTCTTCATGTTGTCTATGAATAAATCCAGTGAGATAGATGGATTAAGTCTGAAGATGATGAGTCTATAGATTTGATTTTGTTAGGATTTTTGATTGAAAAGAGAAAGATGATTCTATAAGAATCAGGGATAGGGTTTTGAGAGAGTTGATATTGTGACGAAGTTTACAATATTCAGATCAAGAGAAGAATAGTTGAATCAGGAATTTAGAAAATACGGAGATTGAAGAATACGAATTCAATTGAGAAGTTAGGGTTTTCTGTGGATAGGAATTAGGGTCTCGATTTGGTGATGATTAAGAAGAAATTAGTGGATGGGTTTTGAAGATTATAACATGAAGAAGATGATGGTCATGCCAATTTGAGAGTTCGATTACATAGAAGAAGAATTTGGAAAATTTAAAGAATTAGGGTTTCATAAGAACATATTATGCGATGATGTAGAAGACGAAACTGAAGTTCTAGAAGAATGATTCAGAGTTGAGTTTAATCTAAATTAGCTAGATTATGAGCCTGAGTTCGATAGTTAGGGTTTTATTCATGCTAGTGATTATGGTGAAGATTTGTTGGGAATTGGCTGTGATGAACTGATGGATTGACTTGAGATGGTGATGTACGGTTGAGTCAAATCAGAATAAAGAAGGGATCGATTTCAATTGTTTGGCATAAGTTGTTTTGAGGTAATTGCTTTGTTGAGTTAATTTAAAAGAATTATTCCACTCCATTTTTGAGTTTGTTGAATGATAGTAAAGATGGAGGGTGATGGTTATGGCTTGAAATTATGGTAGTAGTTTGGGTTATTAAAATATCAAAGTGTAAATTGTAACTAGAGCGTCTCAATATCTACTACCTTAGTCTAATAAAGTAGTTTTACAAGAAATCAGTGATCAAATTGGATATTAATTAGGTTTTGTTAATGATTGTTTTTTAATTTTTTTGTAGGAAGCTTTGTTGTGGTTGAGGAAAGAGGTAGAGAGGAAGCTATTGAGTCTAGTTGTAAGGTAGCTTGTATTGTTTCACAAGTTCTTCTACTACAGAAGTTTTCATAATGGTATTTCTTTGAAGTTATTCAATTACAGAGCAAGGTTAACTAGTTGGCTCATTTAATAGCACTCAACAGATTTTTCTATGGAGAGTTAGTGATTGATTTCCATGATGAGTTAGAACTGCGATTAAATTTTGTTTTGGCATATTTCTGCTTCTAACTTCTATGTTGTGTATGTTGTATCTCATATTTCATGTATTAGAAAATTAGTGTGTATCAAATTTGATTCAATGACATTTGATTACAATTACTGGCTATGCAAAGCAGCAATCGATGAACTTCAACTGTTTTGAGAAGAGTGGATTGATACAAAGAGGTAGTTTTCCTTATTGGTCTTTCTTTATGTATTCCTAATATTTTTTATGTCTAACTCATCCATGGTGCATATTATCTGCTTTCGTTTTTACGGGAGGAAGTTCTGGGGATACAACACGACGATGTAGCTTAACTATGAGATCAGCAAGTTGCGGACAATAGAATTTTGGAAAAGAATTTGGGTAAGACACATATTGCTTCCTTAGGTTTCGTGTTCAATTTTTTAGCACCCGGGTGTCCCCCTTAAAACAAACCAATTTGAAGGTTTCAGTTCTGATTGTTTATGTTATGATCTCCTTTTGACAGTTTCGATGGTATGCATTACGATGTTTCTCTCATTTATATTTAGCATGTGTGCTCAGTTGAATTTTGTTCCATATTTGAAGGTTTATTATGATGACAGTCGTGTTTTAATAGGAAAAATCAAGTGATGGCACTAAAGGGAAAAGGGATTGGTACAGAATATCTGCCATCGACTCAAGATTCTGAGTTCAGGGAAAAGGTAACTTATTCATCCATTTTTATATGAACAACATTAGAGAATAGAAAACTTAGTAGATCAAACTCAAAACATAGATATTATGTCCTGTGTATTATGATTTTGTCGTTATATTCATGGATCTCTGGAAAGCCGTCATTAAGCCTAGTAAGAGGTTCTTGTTGTTTTAAGTTACATCCGGACTGATATATTGCAACACAAGGGCTTATGTCAAAGCCCACAAAGCTGTATTCTAGATGTTTATTGAATCTAATTGCATATGACGAATGTATATTCTAGATGTAAAAAATGCCATCAACCAAACAAAACGATGAAACTCTTGTTTTTATTTTTTCGTTAATGCAGAGATTATGTATTCTATTTGACGAATTTTTTTGCCAGCATACTCGGCAGTCCTTATTCCTAATTTTTCTTGTTCTATTTCCTCAAGGTCTAGCTATCACAACCCTTTCCTCTTTAAGGAACTACCTTCCTGCTACCTATATTGTTTTAACAGCTACAGTTGATCCTAAGTAAGTTCTTCCTTTATTCTTCCTGTCTGAGCTTCGACACCAGGTGTTTTAACATATCCAGATATGTCTGTGCAGATTATGAGGCTCAGATGTATTGAGAGAGGAGATTTAACTCTTGCTTCTGCAGAATTAAAATTCCAGATTGACACTGAAACTCATGATAATCTTGATATTGGTATGGGATCTTATATGCTAGCACGAGTAAAATATGTTGTATTTTTTTCTATCTGTAGTTGAAATCCAGATTTTTCTGCAGGAATGTATCAAATTCGGGAGGCAAATCAAATGGTTGAGGAATTTATCCTTGCTGCTAATATTTCAGTTGCAGAAAAAATATTGAAACACTTTCCAGTATTCTCGCTACTAATGTAATCGCTACGCTGTGTCCTTCATATGAATGTTTTGTTCTCCTCGTGAAAAAGAGAAGTAGTTTATGCTTCAAACCTAATTTGAGGTGCTGCTTACATCGGGAAGTTTCCTAATAATGTGTCAACATACAATTGACGGCTAGTGATTATTGTTGCAGGCACCATCCGAGTCCTACCAAAGAGATGCTTGAACCTTTGTTGCATACTACATCTGCTCTTGTTCTGGGTTTGGATGTGTCTTCTTCAAAAACCCTGGCTGATTCACTTGACCAGGCTGTGGTAGGAATATTTATCTCTAGTCTACTTATTCACTTTCTTTTCATTTCCTTGAGCCATCACTGTTGGCATTATCAAGACTAATACTCCTTATTTGTAGAAAACACGAACTCACCAGTATTTGAAGTTAAGATTTTCCTTTATCATGTTATATGTATCTGATTAAATACTCTTTACTTGACGGGTTGATGATACATACTTCAATAAGCTTATTCGTATACTGACAGGCTGTAGTGGAGACCTCACCCCTCAAGAATTTCTGCATTACGGTCTGCAGCTCTATATTTTACCTCCCAAATTCGAAGATATGCATGTCAATTGTGAATGGATTAGAGAACCTGACCTGGTTATGCTTCATTTTCATGCAGATGTCATTGTATACAGATTGCTTGCTACAACTTTGGGGATTTATAAGCTTCCACCAATATTCCAAGGTACTATTCAACTTACTAGCATTGCTGATAGTAAGTACAATTTTCAAACTCACTGATCTCTTGTTGATTCTTGCAGTTGTTCTATTAAGTGTTGGGTAAGGCACGGGCAAGGGCTCTAGTGGCAGTGACGCGGATCTGATTTTAGTTCATGGTATTATTCATGTTCTGGTTGCATCTGTACTCTCGGGCTTTGCTTCTTCTCTCTGTCAGTGGGCTTCTCAGGTTAGTCACTAGTCACTACTAACAAATACTACGTATTTTTCGAAGTTGAGACTCACAACTGCTAAGGCACCTAACTCTCTCTTCCACTATGGTTCTCTATGTTTCAGGTGAAAAATCATAGTTCATACCTAATGACCGTAGAAATGTCAGTTGTTGGAAGCATGTGCTTGCTAGCAAGTACCTACAAGTCTCCTGATGGATAACAGATCAGAAAGCATGGATTTTTTTTATGGTTGGACCGCATTCACCCTGGTAATAGTCATCCAGAATCGTTGTAACAAGTTATCATGAATTTTATGAAACATGCTTTCATAAGTGACATGTTTTTTAATCGATACTACAATTGTCATTCAAATTTATAAAAATGTTACATGGTCTCTAAATTTCTAGCTTGCGCATGTTTAGCATTTATCATTTGTTCATTTTCCCTAAAGACTTAACTGATGGCAATATCTTGATTGCATAAATATAAGCCTAAGTGCTATTCTGAACTTTATTGCTTATGTCGGAGATAGTTCACCTTATTCTTTCATCATCTGATGATCCTAAATTGAAACTAGGCTGTATTGGGAATTTTTGGAAGTTTCAAGCTTGAGTTGCATAAAATAAATTAGTCTCCATTTCTATCATCTTTTGCAACTGTTGAACGTAGGACATGGAATTTCGTAGTGGAATCATTAATGGTTTTTCAAAGTTTTGCACCGTCGAGTAGGTTGTAGTAGTACGGTGCTATGTTATTTTTATTTATTGTCTTATTTCTCTGTGTATGTTGTTTTAATTGGCTCAGATACCAGTCCTAACCAATGATGTTGGTGGGATCCTTGTTGGACTTGTTACTGCTCATGCCGCTGGCGTCCACAAGGCAAGTTGAATACTCAAAAACTTTGTAAATATGTAGTCTTCAGGTCGTAGTATGTTTATCTGTATGTCCATTAAATGAATGACCTAGTTTGTATCAAATACTCAATACTTGTTGACTTCAATTGAAGAATTATTTTTTTCATAATGGTAAATGTGGAAATGAATGTGTAAAAGTTTGTATATTTGTGGAATGTTGAATATGGGGAACTGGGTAACTGCAGTGGGGTAAATATGGGGGAATGGATTTTGACCAGGTCAATTGATCCCTGACCTTTTTTTTTTCTGTTGCAAAAGATTAGCAACGTCGATGTTCTGTTGCTAAATTAGAAACAGAACCATAGTTCCGGGTAGGGCTATTCCTGTAATTAGAAACATCTTAGCAACAGCAGACCTTGGTTGCGAAAAAATAAAGTCACAACGGCACGGTACGTTGCGAATCCCCGTCGCTGACCAAGAATCGCAACGGAGCGTATACCGTTGCGAAAAACTGCAACACCGTGTTTTGAAACGTCAACCTTCCGTTGCGACCACGGTCAGCAACGTCCAGGCTCCGTTGCTAATTCCTAAAAATGGTGTAGTGGCGACTCATGACGACGTTGAGGAAGACTTTAATGGTGGAGATGATACGGTCGATCTCCTCGATGATTAAATCTTCCTGTTATTTCTCTTTTCTTCCTTTCTGAATATCTCCCCGTAATTTTGTGAACACTTTTCTCCTCATGCTCAGTGGCGGCTGAGTTCAAGGTTTTCTTATTGTTGCTTGCTTGTTTGAACAAGGTTTTCATTTATGTTATTTTTGAGACAAATCCTTCATCAAGACTGTGCCTGAGCTTTCTCAGCCACAGTGTTGTGCCTTCATATGATTGCATGTGATTCTTGTGATAAGAGAAATAATGCCATAAAATAACACAGACCTGTTCATGTCCTCCCGCCGTAAGCCTGTCCTCGATCTTCTGGCGTAAGCTGGGGAAGACTGTTCAGGGTGTTTTCTTTTAAGGGTTCTCTGGTTTAGTCTGGTTGGAAATGATGATGACTCAGGTTGAACCTAGATCTTTGTGTCATGCCCAGGGGTAAAAATTTCTAAAAGGAAATAACACTTTGAATAATTGAGAAATTGGAACCATAATAATTATGAATTCAAGTATCGCAATCATTTTTTTGAAGGAATTACAAAAATAGCACGGAAAGGGAAATTGTTAGAGGAACACTGGAGGAACCATTACGGAGAACGCTGGAGAGGAAGAGTAGCACAGTGTTTCTAGGTACTGTAGGGTTTAAGCCACCGCGAGTGGATCGTCACACCCTCAAGCTTGTCAGCATTAATGATCTTGCAGTAGCCGCCTAAGACGATATTTGTTACCAAAAATGGTTCATCTTTCTTCGTTGCCGACAAATAAGATTGGTTAGTCATTTTCACCGCCACGTTTTCGACTTGAAACGTGGTACTCTTCGCTACCATATCTCCAATTTGAAACGGATTCAGACTCGACACATCATCTTATTTCCGTGACATATTGTGTCTGACTGCTTCCAAGCTCTTGGAAAAACTTTTCAAAGGACCGGCATCCCACTCACATCTTTTAGTGGTGGTTAGGTTGTTGAGTGAAGCAAGTCTCCGAGCCTCAGCATGAAGAGGTTTGACTGTTTGTAAAAAGGGTTGTTCAATGAGACTTACTTGGGCTCGGAACCTTTTAAGGTATGAATTCGGACTTTCTCCAGGAAGTTGCGTCACATTTGCAAGGTGTTGATACTGCAATAAACATCTTCAGGATTTGACGGCTCGTTGGAAATTCTTTCAGGTACTAAAATCGTCAAAGGAATCACTCCTAGTGCTGTTTTGTTGTTATGTATCCATGGACATCCCAAGATCATGTCGTAATTCGGATACTCTTTTACTATTTAAAATTTAGCCTGTGTTAGAGTATTACCGATTTTAACCTCAAGGTCAATGCATCTGTAGGTATCTCTGAGTTCTCCTTCTGGGATCCTAGTCATGGTTGGGCTGCGGTTAACTTCTTGTTTTGAAATCCTTGCGGCCCTCAGAGTTTTGACAGTGATGAAGTTGAACTCGGAGGTTGCATCAATTAATGTGTTGCCGAACTTGACATCCTTCAAACGAGTGATGGTCAAGAGTCTCCTGTACCCTCTGCTGGTCTTGTCCTCAAGGAAAGACTGTGGCCTCGAGACTGCTTCCTTTTATAGATACAAACGCCTACCTGACATAACATGGTTGAGAGCTGTGAACATGTCTTGACGTTGTCCCTTTAAGAGATACAATATTTCACATAAACGCTCCATTATAGTATGCATAGTCTTGCGGACAGAATCCCCCGAGATCATGCAGCTTCTAATGGGAAGAGGATCCATATGAACGCCCTCGTCTCTTAACTACAGTTCTCCTGCTTCCACCTTTTCTAAGAAGATTTGCTTCAACTTGTTGCCATCTTTAGTTAGGTGATGGACAAACCTATGGTAGCGGCAGTATTTGGGATTTGTCATCTTGTCCTTAGTCGGTGGGCGTCTGATAGGTGGTAGCTTGATCGCGTCATCTTGAATCCATTCTTCCAAGAGTTCTATACTTCAATCATGGGAAATGGGAAGTTTGGAACTGTGTCTCCGGACTCTTGCACATGATCCTTGTCCACTCTCTTTCGAGACGAATTCGTATGTGCTGGTATTGCACGCTTGGGCGGTTGTTCTGTTGCTGACGCTTTCCTATTTCCTCCTTCGCCTACCATACTCACAGAAGGGCCGGTGTTGTATTGCTTGTTGATGAGACCCCTGATTCCTCGGCTTTCACGCGCATCTTCATTTCGGACGATCTTAATTCTCTCCAATAACGATGGGGTTGTTGTGGCCGATCGTTTGGAGGCTTCATATAACTCAGAAAATGTTTGAAAACCCAGTTTCTCTAACAAAGCACGGTATATGGGAATCATTCCGTTAATGCACAGCTCCACCAACTGGCGTTAGGTGACATTCGAATCATGACAGTCCAATGCCTGCGTTCTGAACCTCTTAACGAAGTCGTTCGTATGTTCGTTGCTCCGTTGAAAGATTCTTCCAAAATCTGAAAAGGTGACCTATTCTGACACGAAGAAATATTTCCTGTAAAAGGCGCCGACCATCTCACTCCAATTGGTTATACTGTTAGGTGTAATATTGTTGTACCAAGTGCATGCTCTTCCGGTAAGTGTCTTCCAGAACTCTTTCAGGTGGAGAACATGATTGTATTCGTGTTCCCCTAAAGATTCCAAAAATCGAGAGACATGTTCACGAGCGTTATCAGTACAATCATAAAGGGAGAATTTAGGAGATGTGTAGCCTCTTAGAAGAGGATTTCGTTGTACATCTTGAGGGTATGGAGGCTGATGCTGGTGTATGTCCGCAGTATTTCCTTTGCTCCGGTTTTGGAGGAGTCACTACAGGTCCTCACGCGAAATGAAGTTGGACGGCTGGTCTCTTTCTCTTGGGTGTTTAGGAGCATCACGAGTTTCTTCATCTATTCGGGCATGGTCCATTGAAGTGCCTACCCCAGGTGCATCGAACACGTTCCTCGTTGGATCCTGGATCTATCGTGGCCCCTGCGGTAATCGTTCGGTTAGGGTTTTGAGAAAAGTAAGTACCTCTTTCTGAGTCACAGCCATATCCGTTTGGGCTCTAGCAAGAACTTCTTGCCTTTCCATCAAATCCACCATGGTGATAGGGGGTTGTCCTCCTCTTGGTACTCCAGCCCCGCGTCCTGACGGAGGAGTAGCAGTTTCCCTGGAGACGACCGGGGGAGTTATACTTAAAGAAATGCCGGGATTTGTGGCTGCTCTAGCTCTGGTGATAAGAGGTGTCACGCCTACTGGAATATCTCCTGCTCCGCTGGTGTTAGTGGTAGAGGAGACGTCTCCACGAGATGTATTGATCACGTTCTGCACGGCAGCTCCACTAACATGGACATCAATACCATGAGAGTTATCGGCGCTGGTTCCATCAGAATTGATTGCTGATCCTGACCTAAGTTCTACCATCTTGAAATTTGAACAGATTGAAATGAAATTGAAAATTGATCTTGTAACTGAGAGACAAATCTCCCACTGTAGTCGCCGATTGTTTATGGGTGAATACTATTTCTGCTGGTTTTAGTAACTTGGGGTGTGTGGATGAGAAATGAATCTAAACCCTAAACAAATGCAGTGCACGTGAGTACTTTTGAATCGAGATATCAATTTATATAATTCTGGCCTAAACCAAGAAATGGCCGTTCCAGACTTGTTTCGGTCACAAAGTGAAGGAAATGGGGTTGATCTTAGGGAGGGAAGCAAAGAAGGTGTTGAGATTGTGAAGGTAAAGGCTGTTTTATGACTTGTAACAGAAAGGTGAGAAGGCTTACGATCAATGCAAGCAGGCTCTGGGTGTTTTGAATACGATTGTATTAACACTTGATTTCTGTCTGTCTCCCTTTGGAAATAGGGAGGAGAACCTATTTATACAAGTCTTTTGAGACTTATTCACGTCTCTCGTGGGAAGTGGAGGAATTGGAGTGATGGAGTAGTGGAGTTATGTGTTAGCGTCACACGATCAGTCTTTCCCACTTCTCCCATCATCACTAACCGTCCATGTCTTCCTGATATTTTCTTGAGATGGCGCGTTGCACGCTGCGCGTTGTAAATCGCCAGACCAATACCCCAATATGTATCCCCCAGTTTGTGACATTATTGATGTCCCGAGTGTGTGGATCGTGGGACCCACCGAAAGTAGCATGTAATGCTAGATTAAATAACTAAGTTATTTAGGAAGTCGATAATTATGAAGTATCGTGTGTATTCTATGCAGGTACTGCATCGAATATATTAAGCATGTACGAAGCATTGCTGTTTGAGTGTCTTAAAATAGCTTCATGTCCATCCTACTTCGAGTAATCGTTTGGAGGTTATACAAGTAACCTTTGACTTGGTCGATCACTCCATGTGGAAGAGTGGTGGACGGTGATTGTGTTGATGCCTCATTGATAGCTTAACTCATGTTTTAGGCTATCCGTACAAGCTAGCGAAGTTGGACGGATGAGATGACTTGCGACCTTCATCTGCAACCGTCAGATTAAGGTTTAGGAGGTACACAAGTTCCTTCTTTCAGATTGGTCGAATCCAAGCATGGGAAGTGCTTTATAGAGGACCGATCAGGCATGTGCGTAGACGACATGCTGGTGTCCATGTCCATACTTCACTATCCCACGAAGGTGCGATCTAGGCCACTCAAGTTTACCGGTAAAGAAGAGTGCCTGAGATTAATTTGCGACAGGAATCCTGTGCCACAAATGATTCCTAAAGGGGCGTGGCATGCCACCTTCAGGGTGCGTGAACTAAGGCATCTAGCCATGGTTTGTCTTGGTCGGTCACACATGGAGATAGATGGGCTCGCATTGATCATGTTGATACTCTCGGGACCTGCTTAGTATATTCCTGGACCCTTCATCCAAGATGGCGAAAACGGACGCTCATGATCGATTAACGACACATATAATATGCCGAAAACCTTAATTAGGGTTTTGGATCGGTCGTGCGCACATGACTTCAACCTAAAGATTTGGTAGGCTATGCTCCCCCTTTGGAGAGGACGACCATGTGGGGCCCACATTGGGACCGTGATGATCATGGTGATACCTGACTGACGGTCAAGGGCTTGATCTAGGCCATCCAAACATGCCGGCGAAGTTGGATGATCATGATCAGTTTGAGACCCTTAGAGACCCTTAAAGCATCACGCAGACCAGATTATGGGTGAACGTTTGCTCCTTCCTGTCTAGGTCGTGAGATGGTCGGCTATGAAAGTAAATAGGGAGCCCATAGGTGTGCACAACGGTGCTTGCATAACCAGGGATGGGACACTCCGCGCCGTCCAATTATGCCGGCGAAGATGATCGGCCATGATGGGTTTGAGATTTCCGTAAGCAGTCTATGCTCGTAAGAGTTATTCCAAGACGCTCCATACCAGCACGGACGTCCAACTCTAGGATGACGTTTGGTGGCTATTTGACGGGCGTAACTTGTACCTAACCGGCCATGGCGTAAATAAGCATGTTGGCGGTCATTGCAGTGATATCCTGCTCCTGCTAGGGTTCGTATAGGCTAGTTAAATCGTGCGGCCAACTTGTGTGGCCGTGACTGTTTCTGAGACTGCTATGGACAGTCCATATTCAATTATGCTCGATCGGGAAAGTATAACACACCGAGAGATGATCCTCTTTGTTAGAGAATAATGTAGCCTGTACGGGTATTTCGTGCATTCCTCACTGTTGATACTTGGATATTCATGTTACTCTGCTGAGAGTAACAATCAGTCATCATGCCGCACCAACCATGAGAGTTCTGATGAGAACAACACATGAAATATAAGGCGATTCATGCATTAATTGGTAATGCTAAAATTCACAGAATACTTGGGATTATTGCTACATGCTCCATTCTAGGTGAATTAAGAAAGCGAATAAGTATTCATCACTTATCAAATGGCCTTATCCTTTGCAGCACGGCTGCACAATTGTTTTTTGGTTTTACAACTTTAGCCCTAAACTAAAATCTACCATCAATATTAAGTCCCATGCCTAGCACATAATGGTTACACTATTGTGGGGTAGGCATGAGATGGTGACAAATACATGAGAGAAAAACGAGATAAAGAGAGCTTACCCGAAAAAGCCTTGATCGACCGCTAGTAATTACTCATGTGAACATGTTGTTTCAAGCATGGAATCCTGAGTGGGACCGGTTTCCTTCCTTGGGTGTTTGAAACAAAAGAGGAACCCTTTTCCCACAAGGATTTCCCAATTGTTCGTCTATAAAAGGGGACCGACCCCTCCTTTATATTTTCCTCTTGTTCGTTTAGCTCCCCTTCTTGTCGCCGCCGATCACGTTGCCGCCGTTAGAGCTTCCCACCGTTGTTGTCTGTCTGCCGACAAGGTAAGTGCTTTCACGGTTTTTTATTTTTTATTTTTTACGGTTGCATATAAAACCTAGCTTTTAGTTTATAGCTTGAGAAACCCTTGGCTTGAATTTCGTAGACACGATTCCCATGAGTAAAGAAAAAATCGTGCTATGATATGTGATAATGAATGAGGACCCTCAATATATGCTCGATTAAACATGTGTCCCATCGTGTGCCTGATCGAACTTTGACCTTATACCAGCCTTGTGACCTCGACCAACTTTGCTTGATGACGTAGCCCAATACCTGCCTTCTTCATTCGAGCATGTGTGCTCGTACTATTCCATTAGCCCAACACTGACATAATCAAGTCCCCAGGATATAATTTGACTTGTTTCTTGGACTGGATACGTTTCTTTCCATTGCACGGCAGTTGCCCTCAAATATTCGATAAACATGCACTGATTGTTATCCCGCATTTGTAGCCTTTGCAGACGGTAAGTGAAGACTCCTTTTTTTCTCCAGGATCTTGTTAAATTGTGAAGTATAAAGAAGACATTGAGTCTTCTCCCATTCCAGAGGTGTTCATTTCTTTTGTCCAAGTATTGCTCTATTACATAACTTGATCTGCTTGGTGATGATTTTTTTTTTAACATAATCACAATCTGTTTTCGCAAAATGGAGGCGGCTGACAAGGACTACGCTGGTATCTCTCCCGAAAGAAGATTCGAAGTGAACAAGCCTGAGACCGATGGTCCGTTCGAGGAGATGATGGATAAAATTGATATTCCGCTTCATGAAGCTAATTGCGCCATACGGGGCATGCCAATTCTGTACCTGCGAGTCGATCGAGAGCGCGTTCGAGATCTTCTAGCTTTAATCGACAGGGAAGAAAAATGGAGGCTTGAGGAAGCGTCACAACCACCGGTAAGCGCAAGAGCTGAAAGAATTACTACACGGATGAAAAGGCGAAGGGTCGAACATGAAAGACCTCCATGGGAAAATATGAGTGATTATCTGATCCGCGATGGTGTGATCATTCTTGATTCCGATACAGACGAGCCTGATCTCCCAAAAGTTTCCAGCACTATCTCCAATGTTACAGCGGCTCTTGGGAGAGATATGGAAGTTGCCTCTACTGAGGACATTGTGGAGAACGTTGCTGCAGAAATACCCGAAGTGGAGGCTGAGGCAAACCCGGAGGAAGAAGCAGTGGCGACTCATGACGACGTTAAGGAAGACTTCAATGGTGGAGAAGATACGGTCGATCTCCTCGATGATTAAATCTTCCTGTTATTTCACTTTTCTCCCTTTTTGCGAACACTTTTCTCCTCATGCTCAGTGGCGGCTGAGTTCAAGGTTTTCTTATTGTTGCTTGCTTGTTTGAACAAGGTTTTCATTTATGTTATTTTTGAGACAAATCCTTCATCAAGACTGCGCCTGAGCTTTCTCAGCCACAATGGTGTGCCTTCATATGATTGCATGTGATTCTTGTGATAAGAGAAATAATGCCATAAAATAACACAGACCTGTTCATGTCCTCCTGCCGTAAGCCTGTCCTCGATCAACTGGCGTAAGCTGGGGAAGACTATTCAGGGTATTTTCTTTTTAGGGTTCTCTGGTTTAGTCTGGTTGGTAATGATGATGACTCAGGTTGAACCTAGATCTTTTTGTCATGCCCAGGGGTAAAAATTTCTAAAAGGAAATAACATTTTGAATAATTGAGAAATTAGAACCATAATAATTATGAATGCAAGTATCACAATCATTTTTTTGAAGGAATTTCAAAAATAGCACGGAAAGGGAAATTGTTGGAGGAACATTGGAGGAACCATTACGGAGAACGCTGAAGAGGAAGAGTATCACATCATTTCTAGGTACTGTAGGGTTTAAGCCACCGCGAGTGGATCGTCACACCCTCAATATTGTCAGCATTGATGATCTTGCAGTAGCCGCCTAAGACGACATCTGCTACAAAAAATGGTTCATCTTTCTTCGTTGCCGAAAAATCAGATTGGTTAGTCATATTCACCAACCATATCTCCAATTTGAAACGGATTCAGACTCGACACATCATCTTATTTCCGGAACATATTGTCTCTGACTGCTTCCAAGATCTTGGCAAAACTTTTGAAAGGACAGGCACCCCACTCACATATTTTAGTGGTGGTTAGGTTGTTGAGTTAAGCAAGTCTCCGAGCCTCAGCATGAAGAGGTTTGACTGTTTGTAAAAAGGATTGTTCAATGAGACTTACTTGGGCTCGAAACCTTTTAATGTATGAATTCGGACTTTCTCCAGGAAGTTGCGTCACATTTGTAAGGTGTTGATACCGCAATAAACATCTTCAGGATTTGACGGCTCGTTGGAAATTCTTTCAGGTACTGAAATCGGCAAAGGACTCACTCCTAGTGCTGTTTTGTTGTTATGTATCCATGGGCATCCCAAGATCATGTCGTAATTTGGATACTCTTTTACTATGAAAAATTTAGCCTATGTTAGAGTATTACCGATTTTAACCTCAAGGTCAATGCATCTGTAGGCATCTCTTAGTTCTCCTTCTGGGATCCTAGTCATGGTTGGGCTGCGGGTAACTTCTTGTTTTGAAATCCTTGCGGCCCTCAGAGTCTTGACAGTGATGATGTTAAACTCGGAGGTTGCATCAATTAATGTGTTTTCGAACTTGACATCCTTCAAACGAGTGATGGTCAAGAGTCTCATGTACCCTTTGCTGGTCGTGTCCTCAAGGAAAGACTGTGGCCTTGAGACTGCTTCCTTTTATGGATACAAATGCCTACCTGACACAACATGGTTGAGAGCTGTGAACATGTCTTGACGTTGTCCCTTTGAGAGATACAATATTTCACATAAACGCTTCATCATAGTATGCACAGTCTTGCGGACAGAATCCCCCGAGATCATGCAGCTTCTAATGGGAAGATGATCCATATGAACACCCTCGTCTCCTAACTGGAGTTCTCCTGCTTCCACCTTTTCTATGAATATTTTCTTCAACTTGTTCCAATCTTTAGTCAGGTGATGGACAAACCTATGGTAGCGGCAGTATTTGGGATTTGTCATCTTGTCCTCGTTCGGTGGGCATCTGATAGGTGGTAGCTTGATCGCGTCATCTTGAATCCATTCTTCCAAGAGTTCTATGACTTCAATCATGGGAAGTGGGAAGTTTGGAACTGTGTCTCCGGACTCTTGCACATGAGACTTGTCCACTCTCTTTCGAGACAAATTCGTATGTGCTGGTGCTGCACACTTAGGCGGTTGTTCTGTTGCTGACGCTTTCCTCTTTCCTCCTTTGCCTACCATACTTACAGAAGGGCCGGTGTTTTATTGCTTGTTGATGACACCCCTGATTCCTCGGCTTTCACATGTATCTTCATTTCGGACGATCTTAGTTCTCTCCAATAGCGATGGGGCTGTTGTGGCCGATCGTTTAGCGGCTTCATATAGCTCAGAAAATGTTTGAAAGCCCAGGTTCTCTAACAAAGCACGGTATATGGGAATCATTCCGTTAATGCACAGCTCCACCAACTGGAGTTAGGTGACATTCGGATCATGACAGTCCAACGCCTGCGTTCTGAACCTCTTAACGAAGTCGTTCGTATGTTCGTTGCTCCGTTGAAAGATTCTTCCCAAATCTGAAAAGGTGACCTATTCTGACACGAAGAAATATTTCCGGTAAAAGGCGCCGACCATCTCACTCCAATTGGTTATACTGTTAGGTGTAATATTTTTGTACCAAGTGCATGCTTTTCCAGTAAGTGTCTTTCAGAACTCTTTCAGGCGGAGAACATGATGTATTCGTGTTCCCCTAAAGATTCCAAAAATCGAGAGACATGTTCACGAACGTTACCAGTACCATCATAAAGGGAGAATTGAGGAGATGTGTAGCCTCTTGGAAGAGGATTTCGTTACACATCTTTAGGGTATGGAGGCTGATGCTGGTGCATGTACGCAGTATTTCCTTTGCCCCGGTTTTGGAGGAGTCACTCCATGTCCTCACGCGTAATGAAGTTGGACGGCTGGTCTCTTTCTCTTGGGAGTTCAGGAACATCACGAGTTTCTTCATCCATTCAGGCTTGAGCCATTGAAGTGCCTACCCCAGGTGCATCGAACACATTCCTCGTTGGATCCAGGGGCTATCGTGGCCCCTGCGGTAATCGTTCGGTTAGGGTTTTGAGAAAAGTAAGTACCTCTTTCTGAGTCGCAGCTATATCCGTTTGGGCTCTAGCAATAACTTCTTGCCTTTCCATCAAATCCACCATGGTGATAGGGGGTTGTCCTCCTCTTGTTCCTCCAGACCCGCGTCCTGACGGAGGAGTAGCAGTTTCCCTGGAGACGACCGAGGGAGTTATACTTAAAGAAATGCCGGGATTTGCGGCTGCTCTAGCTCTGGTAATAAGAGGTGTCATGCCTACTGGAATATCTCCTGCTCCGCTGGTGTTAGTGGTAGAGGAGACGGCTCCACGAGATGTATTGATCACGTTCTGCTCGGCAGCTCCACTAACATGGACATCAATACCATGAGAGTTATCGGCGCTGGTTCCATCGGAATTAATCGCTGATCCTGACCTAAGTTCTACCATCTTGAAATTTGAACATATTGAAATAAAATTGAAAATTGATCTTGTAACCGAGAGACTAATCTCCCACTGTGGTCGCCGATTGTTTATGGGTGAAAACTATTTCTGCTAGTTTTAGTAACTTGGGGTGTGTGGATGAGAAATGAATCTAAACCCTAAACAAATATAGTGCACGTGAGTACTTTTCATTCGAG
The DNA here is from genome assembly GCA_023529315.1 of Papaver bracteatum. Classification (NCBI taxonomy): domain Eukaryota; kingdom Viridiplantae; phylum Streptophyta; class Magnoliopsida; order Ranunculales; family Papaveraceae; genus Papaver; species Papaver bracteatum. The sequence goes on along the minus strand of JAJJWX010001799.1, from coordinate 191,033 downwards.
ATATCAATCTATACAATTCTGGCCTAAACCAAGAAATGGCCGTTCCAGACTTGTTTCGGTCACAAAGTGAAGGAAATGGGGTTGATCTTAGGAAGGGAAGCAAAGAAGGTGTTGAGATTGTGAAGGTAAAGGCTGTTTTATAACTTGTAACAGAAAGGTGAGCAGGCTTACGAACAATGCAAGCATGCTCTGGGTGTTTTGAATACGATTGTATTAACACTTGTCTGTCTGTATCCCTTTGGAAATAGGGAGGAGAACCTATTTATACAAGTCTTTTGAGCCTTAGTCACATCTCTCGTGGGATCTGGAGGAATTGGAGTGATGGAGTAGTGGAGTTGTGTGTTAGCGTCACACGATTAGTCTTTCCCACTTTTTCCATCATCACTAACCGTCCATGTCTTCCTGACATGTTCTTGTGATGGCGCATTGCACGCTGCGCGCTGTAAATCGCCAAACCAATACCCCAATATATATCCCCCAGTTTGTGACATAATTGATGTCTCGAGTGTGTGGATCGTGGGACCCACCAAAAGTAGCATGTAATGCTAGATTAAATAACTAAGTTATTTAGGAAGTCGATACTTATGAAGTATCGTGTGTATTCTATGCAGGTACTACATCGAATATATTAAGCATGTACGAAGCATTGTTGTTTGAGCGTCTTAAAATAGGTTCATGTCTATCCTACTTCGAGTGATCGTTTAGAGGTTATACAAGCAACCTATGACTTGGACGATCACTCCATGTGGAAGAGTGGTGGACGGTGATTGTGGTGATGCCTCAATGATAGCCTAATTCATGTTTTAGGCTATCTGTCCAAGCTAGCGAAGTTGGACGAATGAGATGACTTGCGACCTTCATCTGCGACCGTCAGATTAGGGTTTAGGAGGTACGCAAGTTCCTTCTTTCAGATTGGTCGAATCCAAGCATGGGAAGTGCTTTATAGAGGACCGATCAGGCATGTGTGTAGATGACATGCTGGTGTCCATGTCCATAATTTACTATCCCATGAAGGTGCGATCTAGGCCACTCAAGTTTACCGGTAAAGAAGAGTGCCTGAGATTAATTTTCGACAGGAATCCTGTGCCACAAAGGATTCCTAAAGGGGCATGGCATGCCACCTTCAGGGCGCACGAACCAAGTCATCGATCCATGGTTTGTCTTGGTCGGTCGCACATGGAGATAGATGGGCCCGCATTGATCATGTTGATACTCTCGGGACCTGCTTAGTCTATTCCTGGACCCTTCATCCAAGCTGGAGAAAACGAACGCTCATGATCGATTAACGACACATGTAATATGCCGCAAACCCTAATTAGGGTTTTGGATCGGTCGTGCGCACACAACTTCAACCTAACGATTTGGTAGGCTATGCTCCCCCTTTGGGGAGGACGGCCATGTGGGGCCCACATTGGGACAGTGGTGATCATGGTGATAGCTGACTGACGGTCATGGGCTTGATCTAGGCCATCCAAACATGCCGGCGAAGTTGGATGATCGTGATCAGTTTGAGACCCTTAGCGACCCTTAAAGCATCACGCCGACCAGATTATGGGTGAACGTTTGCTCCTTCCTGGCTAGGTCGTGAGATGGTCGGCTATGCAAGTAAATAGGAGGCCCATAGGTGTGCACAACGGTGCATGCATAACCAGGGATGGGACACTCCGCGCCGTCCAATTATGCCGGCGAAGATGATCAGCCGTGATGGGTTTGAGATTTCCGTAAGCAGTCTATGCTCGTAAGATTTATTCCAAGCCGCTCCATACCAGCACGGATGTCCAACTCTAGGCTGACGTTTGGTGGCTATTTGACGGGCATGACTTGTACCTAACCGGTAATGGCGTAAATAAGCATTTTAGTGGTCATTGCAGTGATAGCCTGCTCCTGCTAGGGTTTGTCTAGGCTAGTTAAATCATGCGGCCAACTTGTGTGGTCGTGAATGTTTCTGAGACTGCTATGGACAGTCTAGAATCAATTATGCTCAATCGGGAAAGTATAACACACCGAGAGATGATCCTCTTTGTTAGAGAATAATGTATCATGTATGGGTATTTCGTGCATGCCTCACTTTTGATACTTGGATATTCATGTTACTCTGCTGAGAGTAACAATCAGTCATCATGCCGCACCAACCATGAGAGTTATGCTGAGAACAACACAGGAAATATAAGGCGATTCATGAATTAATTGGTAATGCTAAAATTCACAGAATACTTGGGATTATTGCTACATGCTCCATTCTAGGTGAATTAAGAAAGCGAATAAGTATTCATCACTTATCAAATGGCCTTATCCTTTGCAGCACGGCTGCACAATTGTTTTTTGGTTTTACAACTTTAGCCCTAAACTAAAATCCACCATCAACATTAAGTCCCATGCCTAACACATAATGGTTACACTATTGTGGGGTAGGCATGAGATGGTGACAAATACATGAGAGAAAAACGAGATGAAGAGAGCTTACCCGAAAAAGCCTTGATCGACCGCTAGTAATTACTCATGTGAACATGTTGTTTCAAGCATGGAATCCTGAGTGGGACCGGTTTCCTTCCTTGGGTGTTTGAAAGAAAAGATGAACCCTTTTCCCACAAGGATTTACCAATTGTTCGTTTATAAAAGGGGACCGACCCCTCCTTTATATTTTCCTTTTGTTCGTTCAGCTCCGCTTCTTATCGCCGCCGATCACATTGCCGCCGCTAGAGCTTGCCACCGTTGTCATCGGTCCGCTGACAAGGTAAGGGATTTCATGGGTTTTTATTTTTTATTTTTTATGGTTGCATATAAAACCTAGCTTTTAGGTTATAGCTTGAGAAACCCTTGGCTTGAATTTCGTAGACACGATTCCCATGAGTAAAGGAAAAATCGTGCTATGATATGTGATAATGAATGAGGACCCTCAATATATGCTCGATTAAACATGTGTCCCATCGTGTGCCTGATCGAACTTTGACTTTATCCCAGCCTTGTGACCTCGACCAACTTTGCTTGATGACGTAGCCCAATACCTTCCTGCTTCATTCGAGCATGTGTGCTCGTACTATTCCATTAGCCCAACACTGACATAATCAAGTCCCCAGGATATAATTTGACTTTTTTCTTGGACTGGATACGTTTCTTTCCATTGCACAGAAGTTGCCCGCAAATATTCGATAAACATGCACTGATTGTTATCCCGCATTTGTATCCTTTGCAGACGGTAAGTGAAGACTCCTTTTTTTCTCCGGGATCTTGTTAAATTGTGAAGTATAAAGAAGACGCTGAGTCTTCTCCCATTCCAGAGGTGTTCCTTTCTTTTGTCCAGGTATTGCTCTATTATATAACTTGATCTGTTTGGTGATGATTTTTTTTAACATAATCACAATCTGTTTTCGCAGAATGGAAGCGGCTGACAAGGACTGCGCTGGTATCTCTCCCGAAAGAATCTTCGAAGTGAACAAGCCTGAGACCGATGGTCCGTTCGAGGAGGTGATGTCTAAAATTGATATTCCGCTTCATGAGGCTAATCGCGCCATACGGGGCATGCCAATTCTGTACCTACGAGTCAATCTAGAGCGCGTTCAAGATCTTCTAGCTTTAATCGACAGGGAAGAAAAATGGAGGCTTGAGGAAGCGTCACAACCACCGGTAAGCGCAAGAGCTGAAATATTTACTACACGGATGAAAAGGCGAAGGGTCGAACATGAACGGCCTCCACGGGAAAATATGAGTGATTATCTGATCCGCGATGGTGTGATTATTCTTGATTCCAATACAGACGAGCCTGATCTCCCAAAAGTTGCCAGCATTATCTCCAATGTTGCAGCGGATCTTGAGAAAGATATGGAAGTTTCCTCTACTGAGGACATTGTGGAGAACGTTGCTGCAGAAATACCCGAAGTGGAGGCTGAGGCAGACCCGGAGGAAGAAGCAGTGGCGACTCATGACGACGATGAGGAAGACTTAAATGGTGGAGAAGATACGGTCGATCTCCTCGATGATTAAATCTTCCTGTTATTTCTCTTTTCTTCCTTTCTGAATATTTCCCCGTAATTTTGTGAACACTTTTCTCCTCATGCTCAGTGGCGGCTGAGTTGAAGGTTTTCTTATTGTTGCGTGCTTGTTTGAACAAGGTTTTCATTTATGTTATTTTTGAGACAAATTCTTCATCAAGACTGCACCTGAGCTTTCTCAGCCACAGTGGTGTGCCTTCATATGATTGCATGTGAGTCTTGTGATAAGAGAAATAATGCCATAAAATAACATAGACCTGTTCATGTCCTCCTGCCGTAAGCCTGTCCTCGATCTCCTGGCGTAAGCTGGGGCAGACTGTTCAGGGTGTTTTATTTTTAGGGTTTGATCTAGGCCATGAAAACATGCCGGGGAAGTTGGATGGTCGTGATCAGTTTGAGACCCTTAGCGACCCTTAAAGCATCACGCCGACCGGATTATGGGTGAACGTTTGCTCCTCCCTGGCTAGGTCATGAGATGGTCGTCTATGCAGGTAAACAGGGGGCCCGCCGGTGTGCACAACAGTGCTTGCGTGACCAGGGATGGGATGCTCCGCGCCGTCGAATTATGCCGGCGAAGATGGTCGGCTGTGATGGGTTTGAGATTGCCGTAGGCAGTCTTTGCTAGTAAGAGTTCTTCCAAGACGCTCCGTACCAGCATGGATGTCCAACTCTAGGCTGACATTTGGTGGTTATTTGACGGGCGTGACTTGTACCTAACCGGAAATGGCGTAAATAAGCTTGTTGGTGGTCATTGTAGTGATAGCCTTCTCCTGCTAGGGTTCGTCAAGGCTAGTTAAATCATGCAGCCTACTTGCGTGGTCGTGACTTTTTCTGAGAATGCTAGGGACAGTCCATATTCAATTATGCTCGATCGGGCTAGTATAACACCCCGAGAGATGATCCTCTTTGTTAGAGAATAGTGTAGCCTTTACGTGTATTCCGTGCATGCCTCACTGCTGATACTTGGATATTCATGATACTCTGCTGAGAGTAACAATCAGTCATCATGCCGCACCAACCATGAGAGTTATGCTGAGAACAACACAAGAAATATAAGGCGATTCATGCATTAATTGGTAATGCTAAAATTCACAGAATACTTGGGATTGTTGCTATATGCTCCATTCTAGGTGAATCAACAAAGAGAAGAAGTATTCATCACTTATCATATGGCCTTATCCTTTGCAGCATGACTGTACAATTTTTTTTTGGTTTTACAACTTTTGCCCTGTACTAAAATCCACCATCAACATTAAGTCCCCTGCCTAGCACATAATGGTTACACTATTGTGGGGTAGGCATGAGATGGTGACAAATACATGAGAGAAAAACGAGATGAAAGGAGCTTACCCGGAAAAGCCTTGATCGACCGCTAGTAATTCCTCATGTGAACATGTTGTTGCAAGCATGGAATCCTGAGTGGGACCGGTTTCCTTCCTTGGGTGTTTGAAAAAAAAGAGGAACCCTTTTCCCACAAGGATTTCCCAATTGTTCGTCGATAAAAGGGGACCAACCCTCCTTTATATTTTCCTCTTGTTCTTTCAACTCCCCTTCTTGTCGCCGTCGATCACGTTCCCACCGCCGGAGCTTGCCATCGTTGTCGTCTGTCCGCCGACAAGGTAAGTGCTCTCACGTTTTTTTTTTTTTTTTTTTTTTTTTTTACCTTTGCATATAAAAACTAGCTTTTAGGTTATAGCTTGAGAAACCATTGGCTTGAATTTCGTAGACATGATTCCCATGAGTAAGGGAAAAATCGTGCTATGATACGTGTGAATGAATGAGGACCCTCCATATATGCTTGATTAAACGTGTGTCCCATTGTGCGCCTGATCGAACATTGAACTTATACCAGCCTTGTGACCTCAACCAACCTTGCTTGATGACGTCGCCCAATACCTTCCTGCTTCATTCGATCATGGGCCCACTCTGTGTTCGTACTATTCAATTAGCCCAACACTGACATAATCAAGTCCCTAGGATAAAATTTGTCATGTTTCTTATACTGGATGCATTTATTTCCATTGCACAGAAGTTTCCCTCAAATATTCGATAAACATCCACTGATTGTTATCCCACATTTGTAGCCTTTGCAGACGGTAAGTGAAGACTACTTTTTTTTTCGGGATCTTGTTAAATCGTGAAGTATAAAAAAAACGCTGAGTCTTCTACCATTGCAGAAGTGTTTCTTTCTTTTGTCCAGGTATTGCTCTATTACATAACTTGATCTGGTTGGCGATGATTTTTTTTAACATAATCACAATCTCTTTTCGCAGAATGGAGGCGCCTAGAAAGGACTGCGCTGGTATCTCTCCCGAAAGAAGCTTCGAAGTTAACAAGCCTAAGGCTGATGGTCCGTTCGAGAAGGTGATGGCTAAAATTGATGTTCTGCTTCATGAGGCGGATCGTGCCATACGGGGCATGCCAATTCTATACCTGCATGTCGCTCGAGGGCGCATTCGAAATCATTTGGCTTTAATCGACAGGGAAGAAAAATAGAGGCTTGAGGAAGCGTCACAACCACCGATAAGTGCAAAAGCTGGAAGATTTGCTGCACGGATGAAAAGGCGAAGGGTCGAACATGAACGGCTTCCACGGGAAGATATGAGTGATTATCCGATCTGCGATGGTGTGATCATTCTTAATTCCGATACGGACGAGCCTGATCTCCCAAAATTTGTCAGCACTATCTCCAATGTTGCAGCGGCTCATGAGAAAGATATGAAAGTTGCCTCTACTGAGGACATTTTGGAGAACATTGCTGCAGAAATACCCGAAGTGGAGGCTGAGGCAGACCTGGAGGAAGAAGTAGTGGCGACTTATGACGACGTTGAGGAAGACTTCAATGGTGGAGAAGATACAGTCGATCTCCTCGATGACTAAATCTTCCTTTTATTTCTCTTTTCTTCCTTTTTGAATATTTCCCTGAAATTTTATGAACACTTTTCTCCTCATGCTCATTGGAGGCTGAGTTCAAAGTTTTCTTATTGTTGCTTGCTTGTTTGAACAAGGTTTTCATTTATACTATTTTTAAGACAAATCCTTCATCAAGACTGCGCCTGAGCTTTCTCATCCATAGTGGTGTGCCTTCATATGATTGCATGTGATTCTTGTGATAAGAGAAATAATGCCATAAAATAACACAGACCTGTTCGTGTCCTCCTTCCGAAATCCTGTTCGCGATCTCCTGGCGTAAGCAAGGGCAGACTGTTCATGGTGTTTTATTTTTAGGGTTCTCTGGTTTAGTCTGGTGGGTAATGATGATGACTCAGGTTGAACCTAGATCTTTGTGTCATGCCCAGGGGTAAATATTTCTAAAAGGAAATAACACTTTGAATAATTGAGAAATTGGAACCCTAATAATTATGAATGCAAGAATCGCAATCATTTTTTGAAGGAATTACAAAAATAACACGGAAAGGGAAATTGTTAGAGGAACACTAGAGGAACCATTACGGAGAACGCTGGAGAGGAAGAGTAGCACATTGTTTCCAGGTACTGTAGGGTTAAATCAATCGTGAGTGGATCGTCATATCCTCAAGATTTTCAGCATTGATGATCTTGTAGTAGCCGCCTAAGACGACATCTTCTACCAAAAATGGTTCATATTCCTTCATTGCCGACAAATCAGATTGGTTAGTCATTTTCAGCGCCACGTTTTCGACTTGAAACGTGGTTCTCTTTGCTACTATATCTCAAATTTTAAACGGATTCAGGCTCGGCACATCATCTTGTTTCCGGGACATGTTGTCTCTGACTGCTTCCAATATCTTGGAAAAACGTTTGAAAGGACCAGCACCCCACTCACATCTTTTAGTGGTGGTTAGGTGGTTGAGTGAAGCAAGTCTCCGATCCTCAGCAGGAAGAGGTTTGACAGTTTGTAAAAAGGGTTGTTCAATGAGACTTACTTGGGCTAGGAACCTTTTAAGGTATGAATTCGGACTTTCTCCAGGAAGTTGCGTCATATTTGCAAGGTGTTGATACAACAACAAACAGTCTTTAGGATTTTACGGCTCGTTGGAAATTCTTTCAGGTACTGAAATCGGCAAAGGACTCACTCCTAGTGCTTTTTTGTTATTGTGTATCCATGGGAGTCCCAAGATCATGTCGTAATTCAGATACTCTTTTACTATGTAAAATTTAGCATGTGTTAGAGTATTACCGATTTTAACCTCAAGGTAAATGCATCTGTAGGCGTCTCTGAGTTCTCCTTCTGGGCTCCTAATCATGGTTGGGATGCGGATAGCTTCTTGTTTTGAAATCCTTGCGGCCCTCTGAGTCTTGACAGTGATGATGTTGAACTCGAAGGCTGCATCAATTAATGTGTTGTCGAACTTGACATCCTTCAAACGAGTGATGGTCAAGAGTCCCCAGTCCCTTTTGCTGGTCGTTTCCTCAAGGAAAGACTGTGGCCTCGAGACTGCTTCCTTTTATGGATACAAACGCCTACCTGATACAACATGGTTGAGAGATGTGTACATGTCTTTATGTTGTCCATTTGAGAGATACAATATTTCACACAAACCCTCCATCATAGTCTGCACAGTCTTGCAGACAGAATCCCCCGAGATCATGCAGCTTCTAATGGGAAGAGGATCCATATGAATGCCCTCGTCTCCTAATTGGAGTTCTCCTGCTTCCACATTTTCTCTAAAGATTTGCTTCAACTTGTTGCAATCTTTAGTCAGGTGATGGACAAACCTATGGTAGCGGCAGTATTTGGGATTTGTCATCTCGTCCTCGGTCGGTGGGCATCTGATAGGTGGTAGCTTGATCGTATCATCTTGAATCCATGCTTCCAAGAGTTCTATGCCTTTATTCATGGGAAAGGGGTAGTATGGAACTGTGTCTCCGGAATCTTGCACATTAGCCTTGTCCGCTCTCTTTTGAGACGAAGTCGTATGTGCTGGTGCTGCACGCTTTCCTATTTGCTCCTTCGCCTACCACACTCCCAGAAGGGCCGTTGTTGTATTGCTTGTTGATGAGACGCTTGCTTCCTCGGCTTTCACGCGCATCTTCATTTTGGACGATCTTAGTTCTCTTCAATAACGCTGGGGCTGTTGTGGACGATCGTTTAGCAGCTTCATGTTGCTCAGAAAATGTTTGAAAGCACAGGTTCTCTAACAAAGCACGGTATATGGGAATCATTCCGTTAATGCACATCTCCACCAACTGGCGTTCGGTGATATTCGGATCATGACAGTCCAACGCCTACATTCTGAACCTCTTAACGAAGTCGTTCGGATGTTCGTTGCTCCGTTGAAAGATTCTTCCCAAATATGAAAAGGTGACATGTTCTGACACGAAGAAATATTTCCTATAAAAGGCGCCGACTATCTCACTCCAATTGGTTATACTGTTAGGTGTAATACTATTGTACCAAGTGTATGCTCTTCCGGTAAGTGTCTTCTAGAACTATTTCAGGCGGAGAACATGATTGTATTCGTGTTCCCCTAAAGATTCCAAAAATCGAGAGACATGTTCACGAGCGTTACCAGTATCATCATAAAGGGAGAATTGAGGAGAGATGTAGCCTCTAGGAAGATGATTTCGTTGCACATCTTGAGGGTATGGGGTCTGATGTTGGTGCATGTCCGTTGTATTTCCTTTGCCCCGGTTTTGGAGGAGTCGCTCCAGGTCCTTACGCGTAATGAAGTTGGACGGCTGGTCTCTTTCTCTTGGGCCTTCAGGAGCGTCAAGAGTTTCTTCGTCCATACGGGAATGATCCATTGAAGTGCCTACCCCAGGTGCATCAAAAACGTTCCTCGTTGGCTCCAGGGGCTGTCGTGGCCTCTGCGGTAATCGTTCGGTTAGGGTTTTGAGAAAAGTAAGTACCACTTTATGAGTCGCATCCATATCTGTTTTAGGCTCTAGCAAGAACTTCTTGCATTTCCATCAAATCCTCCATGGTGATAGGGGTTGTCCTCCTCTTGTTCCTCCATCCCCTCGTCCCGACGGAGGAGTAGCAGTTGCCCTGGTGACTACCGGGGGCGTTACACTTGAAGAAATGCCGGGATTTGCGGTTGCTCTGGCTATGGTGATAGGAGGTGTCACGCTTACTGGAATATCTCCTGCTCTGCTGGTGTTAGTGGTAGAGGAGACAACTCCACAAGATGTATTGATCACGTTCTGCACGGCAGCTCCACTGACAGGGACATCAATACCAGGAGCGTTATCGGCGTTGGTACCATCGGAATTGATCGCTGATCCTGACCTAAGTTCTACCATCTTGCAATTTTAACAGATTAAAATGAAATTGAAAATTGATCTTGTAACCGAGACTCTAATCTCCTACTGTGGTCGCCAATTGTTTATGGGTGAAAACTATTTCTGCTGGTTTTGGTAATTTGGGGTGTGTGGATGAGAAATGAATCTAAACCCTAAACAAATGCACTGCACGGGAGTGCCTTTGATTCGAGATATCCATTCTATACAATTCTGGCCTAAACCAAGAAATGGTCGTTCCAGACTTGTTTCGGTCACAAAGTGAAAGAGATGGGGTTTATCTTAGGGAGGGAAGCGAAGAAGGTATTGAGATTATGAAGGTAAAGGCTATTTTATGACTTGTAACAAAAAGGTGAGTAGGTTTACGAACAATGCATGCAAGCTCTGGGTGTTTTGAATACGATTGTATTAACACTTGATTTCTATCTGTCTCCCTTTGGAAATAAGGAGGAGAACCTATTTATACAAGTATTTTGAGCCTTATTCACGTCTCTTATGGGAAGTGGAGTGATGGAGCAGTGAAGTTTTGTGTTAGCGTCACACGATCAGTCTTGCCCACTTCTCCCATCATCACTAACCGTCCATGTCTTCCTGACACGTTCTTATGATGGCGCATTGCACGCTGCACACTGTAAACCGCCAGATCAATACCCCAGTATGTATCCCCCAGTTTGTGACATGATTGATGTCTCGAGTGTGTGGATTGTGGGACCCACATAAAGTAGCATGTAATGCTAGATTAAATAACTAAGTTATTTAAGAAGTCGATACTTATGAAGTATCGTGTGTATTCTATGCAGGTACTGCATCGAATATATTCAACATGTACGAAGCATCGCTGTTTGAGAGTCTTAAAATAACTTCATGTCCAGCCTACTTCGAGTGATCGTTTGGAGGTTATACAAGCAACCTCTAACTTGGCCGATCACTCCATGTGGAAGAGTGGTGGACGGTTATTGTGGTGATGCCTCATTGATAGCCTAACTCATGTCTTAGGTTGTCCGCCCAAGCTGGCGAAGTTGGACGGACGAGATGACTTGCGACATTCATCTGCAACCGTCGGATTAGGGTTTAGGAGGTACGCAAGTTCCTTCTTTCAGCTTGGTCGAATCCAAGCATGGGAAGTGCTTTATAGATGACCGATCAGGCATGTGCGTAGACGAAATGCTGGTGTCCATGTTCATACTTCACTATCCCACGAAGGTGCGATCTAGGCCACTCAAGTTTAATGGTAAAGAAGAGTGGATGAAATTGATTTGCGACAGGAATCCTGTGCCACATAGGATTCCTAAAGGGGCGTGGCATGCCACCTTCAGGGCACACCAACCAAGGAGTCGAGCCATGGTTTATCTTGGTCGGTCGGACACGGAGATAGATGGGCCCAAATTGATCATGTTGATACTCCCCGGACCTGCTTAGTCCATTCCTGGACTCTTCATCCAAGCTGGCGAAAATGGACGCTCATGATCGATTAGCGACACATGTAATATGCCGCAAACCCTAATTATGGTTTTGGATCGGTCGTGTGTACACGAATTTAACCTAACGATTTGGTAGGCTATGCTCCCCCTTTGGGGAGGCCGACCATGTGAGACCTACATTGGGACCGTGGTGATCACGGCGATACCTGACTGACGATCATGGGCTTGATCTAGGCCATGAAAACATGCCGGGGAAGTTGGATGGTCGTGATCAGTTTGAGACCCTTAGCGACCCTTAAAGCATCACGCCGGCCGGATTATGGGTAAACGTTTGCTCCTCCCTTGCTAGGTCGTGATATGGTCGGATATGCTGGTAAACAGGGGACCCACCGGTGTGCACAATGGTTCTTGTGTGACCAGGGATGGGATGCTCCGTGCCGTCCAATTATGCCGGAGAAGATTATCGTCGCTGATGGGTTTGAGACTGCCGTAGGCATTCTTTGCTCGTAAGGGTTCTTCCAAGCCGCTCCGTACCAGCATGGACGTCCAACTCTAGGCTGACGTTTGGTGGCTATTTTACGGGTGTGACTTGTACCTGACCGGAAATGGCGTAAATAGTCATGTTGGTGGTCATTGCAGTGATAGCCTGCTCCTGCAAGGGTTCGTCTAGGCTAGTTAAATCGTGCGGCCTACTTGCGTGGTCGTGACTGTTTCTGAGACTGCTATGGAAAGTCCAGATTCAATTATGCTCGATCGGGCTAGTATAACACACTGAGAGATGAACCTCTTTGTTAGACAATAGTGTAGCCTGTACGAGTATTTCGTGCATGCCATACTGTTGATACTTGGATATTCATGTTACTCTGCTGAGAGTAATAATCAGTCATCATGTCGCACCAACCATGAGAGTTCTGATGAGAACAACATAGGAAATACAAGGCGATTCATGCATTAATTGGTAATGCTAAAATTCACATAATACTTGGGATTGTTGTTACATGCTCCATTCTAGGTGAATCAACAAAGTGAATAAGTATTCATCACTTATCAAATGGCCTTATCCTTTGCAGGACGGCTGTACAATTTTTTTTTGGTTTTACAACTTTAGCCCTGAACTAAAATCCGCCATCAACACCTTCATGGATGGATACTCAGGCTACAACCAGATAGCACTTGCAGAAAAAGACCAGGAGCATACTGCGTTCTTTACCTCACGAGGCCTATATTGCTATACAAGGATGCCTTTTGCACTAAAGAACGCGGGGGAAACATACCAGTGATTAGTGGAAAAAATATTCAAACCTTGGATAGGCAAAATACTAGAGGTCTACGTAGACGACATGCTCGTCAAAAGAAAATAATCTAAATACCATCTGTCACACCTAAGGGAGATATTCGAAGTCATGAGGAGCTTTCAAATGAAGGTGAACCCGGAGAAATGCACGTCCAGAGTTACCTTAGGAAAATTCTTGGGATATCAAGTAACTCAGCGAGGAATTGAAGTAGATCCTGAAAGGGTCAGAGCTATAATGGAGATGCCATCTCCGCAAACTCTGAAAGGAGTACAAAATCTGAATGAATTCTAGCTGATCGGTGCCTAATAATGCACAAGTCTAGGTCATTTTGTTGTCTTTTATCACATCTCGAGTGCCTAAATGTCCCATTTTAAGTCAAATTATTATGTATTTTGCGTCTCTAGGTATCAATAATATTTTTCTGTAGTAAATATTGATGTGGTGTCTTCATTTTGTAGGATTGATAAATATAGGGAGGTCCATAAAGTGAGTTGTTGATAAAGAATTTGCAGAGACATCATGGAAAGTGTAAATGGGAAAGGTGGCTAAGAAGTGGAAGGAAAATGAGGTGTGGGTTGCGTTATATAATTCATGGGCCAAAATACAAGCTCATTTCACACTCACGGTTTAAAAATAAAATGCAAGCCCGATCTCTATTTACCCAAACAGAAGTCATAAATCTAAAGTAAGCAACCAAACATGCCTTAAGGAACTTTACCATCGACATTTCCAAGGTCAGAATCAAATTGGATTACTTGTCTTTGTCACACCACCCGAAAACACCTTCTTTGTCAACTGAATCCAGATACAACCCTATCTCTGTCAACCTCATCCCTCTATCCTCCTATTTTGCTAGCTTTCTCTTCAATTAGAGTATTATTTCACATCAAGTTACCGTTGGAAACATGATTTGAAGAGGCAGGTAGATAAATCAGAAGACGTTGTGAGATGTGTATTTTGAAGTCTGTTTTAGTGGTGAGTTTAGAGAATCAAATCCCTAAATTTTATACTGTATAATTGTTGATTATGGGGATCTGAATTTTGGGGAAACTTGTATAAATATGGTTGCAGATGTATCTTGAAAGCAAGCTCGGAGTAGCCGATGCAAGCTGTAGTTTTAGGTTTTAATTTTCCAAATCTAATTTTCAGTGATGTTTTAGTTTGTTAATTAGGGATTGGATGAAACCCTTATTCTAATTATAATCTCTGTTTTTATCTCATTGTTCTCAAATGGTTTTAATGTTTTAAGCATGGTTCAATTTCTGGATTTCAGCATGTTGTTTCACCTAGTATGTTAAGCATCCTTGGTACTTAGATTCTCTCTGTGTTGTTGTCCAAGCCAATTACAGTTCGAAATATGTTAGTCTGTGGTTGATTGTGCTTTAAAAAGACAATCAATGCTAGGGATTAATACTTTAGCTTATGAAATTGATTCATCCATTTTTATGAAAGAAATGTTATGTCACGTTCAAATCTTCGAGAGAGTAAGAGATTGACATCTCTAACTTTATCAAGTTTAAGTAGAACAATAGATAAAAATATGACTTTCTATTGAGTTAAGTGGTGGATTCGAACCCCTATTTTCTATTTGATTTGCATTGTTGTTTCTTGTAGTGTTTTATGCTACAAGAGATGAAAAATAAGCAGATCGAAATGAAGAAAAGAAAGGAAAAGAGAAGTTAAGAGAGTAAAAAGAAGAAATCAGATGAAAGAAGAAGAAAGAGAAAAGATATTGATTAAGAGTAATTGGTTAATTCAAAAGTAAGTTCATATCCAATGATCGGCAGGCTACAAATACCAATCTCAACAAGACACCAACATTCTATAATACTAATTACACCCACCTACAGATAAGGTCTTCACCCTCTTATGACTAATGGGCCTTAACATTACTCATAAGACTAGTGGGCTTATGACAAATACCCCCTACTCAAACTGATTCTTGTCCTCGAGAATCAATTTTGGAAATTTCTTCTTGAACATAGCCTTGTACTCCCAAGTGGCCTCAGCAGCTGTTGAGTGAGTCCATTGCACCAAGAACTGCTCTACTAATTATTGATTCTTCTTCACAGTTCTGGTGGAAAGGATTTGAAGTGGTGAAACCTTCATGCAGCCCTTGAAGTCCAAAAAAGGTAAGGTAGTTTGTGGTAGTAGACCTGCTCCCAGTTTAAGTTTTAACTGTGACACATGAAACACATGATGGATTCTAGAAGTAGCAGGTAAGCAGAGTTTGTAAGCCACCTTCCCTACTCTGGCAAGGACTTGATATGGGCCAAAGAACTTAGCTGACAACTTCAAATTTCTTCTTAGTTGCACAGATGTCTGCCTGTAGGGTTGCAACCTCAAGTAGACTCAATCCCCTACCTGAAATTCTCTATCAGTTCTTTTTTTGTCAGCTTGCTGCTTAATCCTGTGTTGAGCTTCTTCCAAGGTGGATTTGAGAACAACTCCCATAGCTTGTCTTTGTTGTAGAAAATCTTCCACAGAAGTATTGACAGATGGTTGGTGTGAGAATAAGCCAAACTATTGTGGTTTGTAACCATACATAGCTTGAAATGGAGTTGTCTTAAGGCTAGTGTGGTAAGTTGAGTTAAACCACCATTCATCCAAGGATAGCCAGCTCACCCATTTGGTTGGTCTGTAGCTGGTCATGCATCTTAAATAAGATTCTGAACATGCATTGACCCTCTCAGCCTGTCCAACTGTTTGTGGATGGTAACCTGAACTCATATGAAAAGCTGTGCCCATTAGAGTAAAGACTTCTTGCCAAAAATGGCTAAGGAAGACACTGTCTCTATCTGTGACTATAGTAGCAGGCAAACCATGCAATTTTAAAATATTGTCAAGAAATACCCTAGCCACAGAAGCTGCTGTGAATGGATGACTGAGGTGGAGGAAATGACTGTACTTGGTGAACCTATCCACCACCACCATGATGACTTCTCTGCCCTCTGACTTGGGAAGCCCAGTGATAAAGTCCATGGAAATATCCTTCCAAGCTTGTTATGGTACTGGTAAGGGTTGTAGTAATCCCCCTGGATAAGTATATGAGATTTTGTGTTGCTGACATATGTCACATTCCTTGATAAACTGAAACAAGTCTCTCTTCATGCCCACCCAATAGAAATAAGTTTTTGCTCTTTGATAGCTTGCTTGTGTGCCTGAATGACCCCCCACAGATGAAGAATGCACTGCAGCCATGACTTTCTGTCTTAAAGGTCCATGGGAACCAACATAAATTCTGTTCTTATACCTAAGAATGCCTTGTAGAAGTGTATAAGGACTCTTACTAGATGGGGAAATAGTCAGTTGTGGAAGCAATTCAGCAGCCCATTTGTCATAGGTGTAACTAGCTTGTACTTCAACAAACCAGGTTGGTTGCACTTGAGAGATAAGCTGACACTGAGGTGAAGAAGATGAAGGAATTCTAGACAAGGCATCAACCACCTTGTTCTCAATGCCCTTCTTGTAGACTACAGTGTAATCATAGCCAAGTAGTTTTGAAAGCCATTTTTTGTTGTACCATGGTGTGAAGCCTCTGTTCCATGAAGAATTTCAAACTTTGATGGTCAGTGAAAATAGTGAAGTGGCTGCTCAACAAGTAAGGTCTCCACTTAGTAACAACCATCACAATGGCAAGTAGATCCTTCTCATAAGTGGACATAGCCAGAAATATTTGCTGAAATATGCAAGTGGCCTCTTATTTTGCATCAGTACAGCTCCTATGCCTGTGTCACAAGCATCAGTCTCCACTTCAAATGGAAAGTTGAAGTCAGGGAGAGATAGTACTGGTGTGGTAGTAACAGCTTGCTGGAGAGCTTGAAATGCAGCTTGAGCAGCAGTAGTCCAATGGAATTTATCCTTTTTAAGCAAATCTGTCAGAGGTTTGCAGATAATACCATATCCCTGTACAAATTTTCGATAATATCTAGTGAGCCCCATAAACCCTCTTAGTTCCTTCAGGGTGGTGGGTATTTTCCATTTGAGCATGCACTCAATCTTTGCAGGATCAGCTTTGACTCCTTCACCAGTAATTATATGACCAAGGTACTCAACTTGAGATTGACCAAATGCACATTTGCTAAGCTTGGAAAATAGTGTATGTTGCTGCAAGGTTTTGTGAGTGATTTCCAAATGTTCTAGATGAGATGCCATGTCAGGGCTATATACCAGTATATCATCGAAGAAGACTAAAATAAATTTTCTCAAATGAGGCTGAAAAACATCATTCATTAATGCTCGAAAATAGGCTGGGGCATTGGTCAAGCCAAAAGGCATAACCATGAACTCATAATTCCCATGATGTGTCTTGAATGCAGTCTTGTGTGTATCTGGAGGAAAAACCCGAATATGATGATACCCTGCCCGTAGATCAATCTTTGAGAACACTTTTGCTCCGAACAATTCATCAAGTAATTCTTCTATGATGGGTATGAGGTATTTATTCTTGACAGTAGATGCATTCAACTTTCTATAGTCTACACAGAAGCGTCGGCTCCCATCTTTATTTTTAACTAGTAGAATGGGAGAGGAAAAAGGGCTTTGACTAGGTTGAATGACACCAGATTTAAGCATCTCTTTAACTAGCTGCTCGACTACCTCTTTTTGAATGTAAGGAATGCGATAAGGTCTCTGAGTTGCGGGAGTGGCAAGTGGTTTTAAAGGAATATGGTGATCATGTGCTCTGAATGGAGGAAGTGAAGTGGGTTCTTGAAAGACTGAAGCATATTTGTCAAGTAGGGGTATAATAGGATGGGGTGTTAATGAAGGTTCATCACAAGCAGTTATTGCAAATAATCGCCCTACCAAATACCCCCAAACTTATTATTTGCTAGTCCTCGAGCAAAACTAATAAAAAAGAAAACCGAGTTAATCTCGGGAGGGTTTACCAGAGGTGTACCCAAAAAACCATGACTTCTAATTGGTCACAAGTATCCAAAGAGCTATGAGGACATACAAATTCTCAACCTATCTCCAAGTGACTAGAATGCCAAAGAAAAGGTGCCAGCTCTACAACTGACTAAATAAAATGGGAGACACATCCGCAACACTGCTAGATAAAGAGATATCCGCTACACAGCTAGATAAACATTGTAAGATACGTCCGATGATTTACAGCTGGATAAGATTAGGAGAGAGAAAAAGATGAGAGGGACATCTGCTACACAGCTGGACTAATTACGTGTGATGAGTTTAACCAGTGGTAGAAAGATCTTGTGCCAGATTGAAAGCGCACTAACAAAGCAACCAAATGCATCTCTCTTCGACTCTCTCATAGTTCTCAGTAGAAACAACGTCTTCTTTGGTCTTCAACTGTTGATGATAAACTATCGAACCTCATAGAACCTTGACAATTAACTCTTCTCTTCGCTTTCTTTCTTGACATAAAAATTTCTACTTCCCTATGGCCTTATTGAACAAAATTTAAACTTCCTTTTTTTTTTTTTTTTTTTTTTTGCTTTTATAACTTCTTGTAACTTTGATTTTTGAATTATTCTTTTCTATTGTTGCTTCTAAACCTTAAACGTCTTCAACTTTCTTCATAGATTTTGATGTCACTCCGCTTGTTGATGATGATAAGTTTCTACCGAGAGAGAGTTGTAATCCAGTAACTAAGACTACATTATGAGGTTGCTTTGTCTTTCTAGAATTCCCTGAACTACTTTCCTTTCCATCATGGATGGTTAGGTCCAACATGGTAACCCTCTAAAAGGAACAAGTTCTCTCCTGAATTTCAAGGATATCAATGTCTTTTTCTCTAATGTCTAAATAGGTTGTTATCCTTAGCATTCCAATTTCTATCTTTTCGGTGAGAAACAATATGTAAACTTAGCTAACAGGATACCATGTGACGCTAGAAGTTTCAAAAGTGCAACTAAAAAGTTCTTCCCCACCCCCAAACTTAAATCTAACATTGTCCTCAAAGTTCTAAAGATGAAATTAAAAGCATGAACAATGAGAAATTGTTACCACTTGAAGAAAAGAGTAAGGAAAGATATTACCGTGTTGCACGAATATTGGGTTACCTCCCAAGAAGTGCTAAGTTTAAAGTCTTCAGCCGGACATCGGATGGAATTAGTCACCTCATAGAATCATATAGTAGTAGCCGGAATAACTGTGGGTCATCTGGATCAAAAAGTGTTACCCACAAGAAGAGGAGACTATAAAAGACCAGGAAGATATCCAACACACCCCTATATATTTTTTCGTTTAAGACAACTATATCTAGTTGTGGTTCGGGTTCAGGCTCTATAAAAGGGTCTAGATAAAAGTTTTCATCGGATGGATTTCCACAAAGGAAGGATCCTGAAGATCAGGTTCTAGAGTCTTGAAATACTCAACTAAGAACTTAGGAGCACATAACAATAACCTGAATAACTGGGATCCTCTAAGTCAATCAAACTTGACTCACACCGTTGACTACAGTAGTGGTCATTCTTAAGAAAATGTGTCGACCCTAATCTCCAAAAGTAATTAGGTTTAGTCTGAAAACTTAATAACCGACACATCTGAAAATCATAAGTTCCCACAATTGGAAGGAAGGTTTTTGGTGGGAAAACAAAGTCAATCGTGGTATCATAGCCTGGGTTAACCACATCAACTAGAGGATGGGTTCTTAACAACTGAACTTCTTTATGGACATAACTAGGCTTAGGAAAAAGTGTATGAAGATAATCTTTTAAAATGGTTGAGGCACATATGTCAAGTCCCAAGTTAGGAACCTTTTTAAGAGTTAAGGCACATGGAGAATAATAATCCCCCCCAAACTTAGAGTTTTCAGTGTCTCTAAAAAGACTAGTCACAACTTCCCTAATTTCAAGGTTATCTGATTCTTGAAAATGGTCAATTGATTCTTCTAAGTCAGGTACATCCTCACTCATCTCTACGAGTTCATATTTTTCTAAAATTTTTCTAAATCGCTAGACTCAAAATATACTCGTTCCTCTAAACCATCATTGGATTCGTAATCAAAAGGAAATACTATATCGTCTAAAACGGGGGTATTTCTAATCAAATCCTCATCCTTTTGAATAGGTGAATAATTATTAAAATTATTTGGATTTGAACTAGAAATATTATCATGGTAAAGCTCAGGTGGAGTAACAAATTCCTGATCACTATGCCTATATATTTCTGATTCTTCATCAACAGTATCCTCATCATAATCATCATTATAATAACATGAAAATGATCGAACCTCATCTAAAGTAGTGTTACCAATCCTAACCTCGTCATCTTGATTATTCAAGTAACTATCTTCATTTTCAAGGGTATTATTGGAGACACTGTATTGGAAAATAAGATTATTTCGAGCAAGTTTTTCAACAATCTTATTTGTACTTTCAGTAAATTGCTTAAGAGTCTCTTCTAAAGACATTTTAGTTGACCGCTCTGGGGACTCGTCTGGAATATTTAAGGTTTCCTTCACAAATATGGAATGACTCTTGAAAGCCTCTTCTAGAGAAATAGAAGGATTGTTTTGCTCATATGACTGGTGAGTATGCGAATAGTAATTGGGCTCACCATGGTATGAACCATAACCTTGAAAAGGTGGATGCTCCCAGCCACTATTCATACTCTGGTCAAAGTTGAAATGTCCATTTTGAAAATTAGTCGGATAATCACTGTATTGGCTATTGTAATACCAGTTCGACATCCTAACTGCAAGGGAATTCTAGGAAAGCACAAACAAGGTTGACTCGACCACAAAAAACCTACTGATTTCTAGTAAACAAAAAGCATGAAGGCTCCACTTAGATTGTTTCTAGACCATCTTCTAATCCTTTGAAAGGGAATTCGTTACAATTTAAGCAAACCCCTCTAGAATTAATTCGAGTTTAAGTAAGTTGAATAGAGGCGAGGGAAGCTGCGTGGAGCTTTGATACCCAAGGCCTCACCGCATTACAAGGCGGCGCAGTCACGCATTCAACTCACATAAACCATCATGAACTTTGAAGTATGCTTAAAAGAGTAACCAATATTTTTCGAATGATTTTCCTATTAATCTCGTTACCCTATCAGTCTCGTTCTAGTCAGTATTTTAGGCTTAGGTTCGCGTTTGGTATTGTTCTCCTAAGGCGTGCAAGAAGAGAACGGTGATGAAATCCGAACCCTTATCTTGTATGGCCAGTCCTTGCCCTTTACTAGGAAATTAAAGCGACCGTTTTCAAAACCTCAACATACATGCATACAAAATCATCCAGTAAACCCGCTGATAGGGGATTCGCGGGTGTTTAGAATTCTTACCCCCCGTTCTAGACGGGGGATGAACCGTTGAAGTCGACTCGGGCCACGACTCCTATGTCATGTACGAACCCGAGGGGCCGAGGTGATATTGTAATCACCGTCCTTCCCTGTGCAGTTTATATTTAAATAACCCTTCCGTAGGGTTTAAAAATAAAAGAATGTCCAAATGTCCAAGTCCAAAGTCCAAAATAAAATAAAATAACGTAAAGTGCTAAAGAAAAAGAAAATTACAAGAATAAAGAAATCCTAATACAATCTAAAAAAATAAACTCTTTTTTTTTCTCTCTTTTTTATAAAAAAAAATCTTCTCCTTTCGCTCCTTTCGCTTTGTATTTAACTCCAAACTTTAAGTATTCACCAAAAGATTTGGCAAATTTTTCTTTCGCCCCAAATTCCAAAATCTGTAGTAAAAAGAAAAAAACAACAACGTAAAGAAGAACAAATAAAATAAAAACAAATAAAAACCTAAAAAAAAAAATCTAAAAACTCTAGCCTAAAGACAAGCTCCGTGTCGACGACGCCAAAAATTAATGTGAATCAATGATGTTGTAGTAGTAAAAGGTTCGTGAGACTTGTGAAAGCAAAGGATTTTATATTTAATAAAACTAAAATAAGATAAAAATATATACAAAAATTGTCACAAGATGAAGAGATGTGCTGGGACTCAGGATTCGGCCAAACTCACAACAAAAGATTCAAAAATTAATTCTTTTAACAATTATCGCTCAACAAATAAAAACATGGACTCTTATTTTGCCAAAGTAGATCCTCAAAATATTAATTGTATCCCCTAAGCATAGATTATCTAAACAAAGCATAACCTATCTAATTGAATTACAACTAATTTTATCGAATCATAAATCAATTTAAAATAATGTAAAAGTCATAAAAAGAATTAAATAATTTTACCCATGTATGAAATTCGTCTTCCTTCGTCGTCCCAGTGATGGGGTCTAGCTCATCATATTGGAAACACGCTCAAAGTATGATTTCATTGCTCAAAAAGGTGCTTACAAGGATGAAAAGTATAAAACAGAGGTTTGCAACGGTGAATGGGTGTTACAGAACCTCGTGTTACAAATACAGCGTTGTTACAAAGAACGATAGTTGTAAATTGCCACTGTCACTGTAGAAGTTACGACGCTCCTTAATGTGTCGTTCTCACTGTTCATGAACGACTGTCTTCTCTGGTCGAAAGTTCTTCGTGTTCTTGAGGTGCAGCAACAGAAATAATTATGCAACCTCTGATTTCTAACCCTATTTGGTCCCCTCACTCTCCATCCCCTCTTACTGACCCCGTAAAACCTTTATATACTCTACAACAACCCATAAATCCTTGTAATAAATCCATATATCTTCAAAATATTTTTATGCAGTTCACGGGCAATATTTTCTTTATTTATATCTTTCACTCGTCAGCAGCCGTCGAACTTGTTCCTAACTTGTTCATTACACACCCCTGAAGCAATTAAACATTCAAAGTCCACATGCCAATCACAGGAAAACACGGGAAAGGGGGAACAAGTCCGTGAATATCTCACTCCCCTGTTTAATCGAGAATCGAAAAATATCTTCCTTTTGACGAGAATAATTCCCTTACCAAATCTTTTTTGGTGCAGTTACTTGATACTAATCCAAGTAGACGAGAAAATCCGACAATCTCTCTTCAAATTTTGATCCCAAAATCACGTAGGCGAATAACCAAATTTCCCGCCAAATTCTTTTTTAAATCGTAAAGAAAAGGTAAGGTGCCCCTATCCTGAACTGGGGTGCGAATAGCAGGTGGGGTGCGAATAGTGAAGAAGGTGTCCCTTAGTAACTGGGTGCCCCTTATCCAAACTGAGAGTCCGTTTAGCAGTTGTCCTCCCGGGGTCCTAAAAGCACTTTTTGAGCAACTTTTTTCACGCGAATGTATTTCTCAAAAAACACCTATACAAACATAAAAACACCAAAATAAGTACAAAATCAAGCACTAACAATAGAGACACTAAGGATAATTCAGACACAAAAATGTGTCTATCAGCCACCTTTATTAGCCTTGGGACACTTGCGGAGTGCCTTAGCAGACATCATAGAAAGTTGAGCTGAAGGAAGAGTACCTTGTAGTTGGATGTGTTGACTATCCTTAGAAAACTCCACTGTTAATTTGTTGAAGTCAAAGAGTATTGGGCTCATCCCACGCATCCAATTGACTCCCAACACCATGTCACAGCCACCCAGAGTTAATAACTGCAGGTCAAACTGGAAGTCATGCCCCTGCATCTGCCAGTTGAAGGATGGGCATTTAGCATCACTAACCATCTTGTTTCCATTAGCCACCGCAACCAATAAGGAGCTGGTAGGAACCATATGGCCACCACAACGTGCTGCTGCGGCTGGGTCTAAGAAACTGTGTGTACTGCCACTGTCAATAAGGATGGTAAGTGGCTGTTTCTGAGTAGCCCCTTCTATGCTAATGGTGTTGTGTGTTACATTGCCAGCCAAAGCATTACAGAAATCTCAACTTCCTCCTCCTGGATAGGAGAATTTGGAGTTTCGCAAGAAGAATCTTCTCCAGAAAGCGGTGAATCATCCTCATCAACAGCCAACATATAAATCTGTTGCTTGATACATTTATGCCCTGGCTGAAAAACCTCATTACAGTTATAACAAAGGCCCTTCTCTCTGCGCTTGCGCATATCTGCATATGATAGCTTTTTGATTTGGGGTGGGGAAATGTCAGGGGAGGGTGAAGAAGGTTTGGTGAAAGTTTTAGGATTGGTAACTGGAGAAGTAGTAGATCTTTGGGAGTAGATATTGGGAACATAAAGTGGTGATGGCCTGTATTGGGCTCTATATTTCTTTGCTGCATTTTCAATGAGTGCTTCTTGCATTCTTGCCAAATAGACAGCCCTAGTAAGTGTTGGTGGTGAAAACATTTGGACATGTAATCTAAGCTCCTCCTTAAGGCCACTGATGAAACTGAATGTGAAGTATGCTTCAGTGAGGTGAGGTTTTTTTCTCTAGCATTAATGCCTTCAATTCCTCAAAAATTTCTTGATAATCCAGTACAGACCCAGTTTGACGGAGCTTATTAAATTCCCCTACAACATGATCATGGCCAAGCTCTTGAAAACGCAAACAAATATCTCGAATGAAATCTTCCCATAATATCTCTTGTTTGCCAATTTGGTAATCTTGAAACCAAGTATCTGCCTTACCCTCGAGGTACATGGAAGCTAGATTTACCATTTGTGGATTGGAAAAATTATACATAAGAAAAAATTTTCTACACTTGCGTGTCCAAGATCGGGGGTTAGTGCCATCGAATTTATGGAATTCTACTTTAGGCCCAGGTTGTTGGAACTGATTTTGTTCATGATGAATAACAAAATTAGTAGGTTGAATAACATTTTCACCTGTAATAAATGGATTTACGGCTGGTGGAGGGCCCAAAATTCCGCTACCATACTGGTTGTCTCGATTAGAGCTTCCACCACCTGAAGCCTCCATAAAACGGTTCATCTGAGATTCAAAAGCGTCATTAATGACAGTGATGAGCTCCCTTGCCGTCTGAGCTTGAAATGCTTTAATTTCTGCAACTGTTTGCAAAACCGCATCATATTTAACCGTAGAATCGCTCTGAGATTTAGCAAGCTCATTGATCTTCTTATTCGAGTCGTATTGAGCTCTAGTGAGTTCATCGATTTTCCTTGTGAGTTCTTCCACAACATCTTTGTTAGCCATTCTAGGTCCAAGAATTGATGCTTCTGATACCAATTTGTAGTGGTTTATGCTACAAGAGATGAAAAATAAGCAGATCAAAATGAAGAAAAGAAAGGAAAAGAGAAGTTAAGAGAGTAAAAAGAAGAACTCGGATGAAAGAAGAAGAGAGAGAAAAGATATTGATTAAGAGTAATTGGTTAATTCAATAGTAAGTTCATAGCCAATGTTCGGCAGGCTACAAATACCAATCTCAACAAGACACCAACATTCTATAATACTAATTACACCCACCTACAGATAAGGGCTTCACCCTCTTAAGACTACTGGGCCTTAAAATTACTCATAAGACTAGTGGGCTTATGACATTTCTTTAGTATAATTATCTCCAAATCGTCTTTAATCGACCAAACTCTTTCGTCTTTAAATTAGTACTAGTAGAACCTCAGAGGTTTAGTTTCACCAATACGACTCCCCGTAGGATCGACCCGTATTTTCCGTTATCTATGTTCTAGACACCGTACGCTTGTGGTTTATAATTGTAGGTATCTCTTCCTAGCCTACCAAGTTTTTGGCGCCGTTGCCGGGGACTCGGTAGGGGTGTAGCTAAAATTTTTAAGTTTTATTTTACTGATTTTTTGTTTTTTGTTTTCCATTTTCATTTCAGTAAAATTAGTCATATATAGTTCGGAAGGTTCGAAATTTTTTAGCTAGTAGTTTTGTTTTGCGTAGTCATAATACTTTTGCAAATCCAAAGCTTTTGTTTCCCTTCCAGTTTCATTCAAGTAACTGTATCTCATCATTTTTTATTTATTTCTTAGTCATTTGTATTATATCTGTAGTAGATCATTAATTGTTTCTTGATAGTTGCATCACTTAGCTGCATTCTGTGTTTAGTGTTCTTTTACATAGCCCTGTTTGCATCATAATTGCTCGACCCATTTGTATATCTGTAATATATCATTTCATATTAATAGGATTAGTTCTTTGGTTCGTTTGTTTTTAGTGTAACTTAGATTTAGTCCACTAGAATCTGTAGCTTTTTGTTTGGATTTCTTTCTACCATTTTATCCTAGCTTAGTACGTAGTATTTAGTCATAAATTGCATTTTTTCCCCACTTAAACTAGTCTGTAGGTGCATATATCTTAATTTGTTTGTCATTAAGTAGTGACAATCTTGTAGTATTTCATTCCATAAAGCATTGCATTTCCTTAATTAGTTGTATTTTGTCTTGTTTTTACACTAAAATTTGATCTGTAGTCAACTTTAATGTTCATTAGTGGTATTGCTTAGTCCAGATTTCATGATACTCAGTCATTTTCATTCCCTAGCTCTGTAATTTGCCGTTTCATTTTCTGTTGTTGGTAATAGCTTTAAGGAAATTTGCTTACGTGCTTTCTATGCACTTCTTAGTCATGTATATATTTGTTTAGATCTCTGTTTCCCTGTTAGTGTTAGTATAACTTAGTTTTTTAGCTCATTTGTGTATATAACTTGCATCGTGTTCCATTTAAATTTTTCTGTCATTGCATAGTAACTCTTCATTGACTGTTAGCTTGTAATATATTCATTCCCTTAGAATTGTGCATCTATAGTCATTTTATTAGTAGTAGTGCATATCTTTCTTTGCATGATAGATACTTCTTACGGGTCTCTTGCAACATATCATTTCAGTCTCTTTTTACTGTAACAGTTTCACTCTTTGCTGTTAATGGACACTTCGGGGTACTGATTTTTTTTTGGGTTGTCAGGTGCACACAAAACTGAAGTGCAAGCCAAAGAGGAGAAGGAAAAGGAACGAAGCAAGATTCGTGCCTAAACCCGGTTCTGTACCGGCGGTATCGTTCTCGAAACTTGTTGTCTGTGATAATTGTGTAAATGAACATATGGTATTCATGAACATGATTATGTGATATTTGAGTGACATCTTTGCTCCCTGAATTTGTTATTTCACTGTGCACCTATCAATTTCTGCAAAATATTATGTCGCAATACACCTCTGAGTCTGTTTGTCATCACTATAAGCAACATCTTTGACCTGATTGTTTTCACTTGTTGCTATTGCTAGTTGTTATAACATGATTGGTGTGTCCCCTAGGCCATGATAGTAGCTTCGAGATTGAACTGATAGCATCAGACTGTCTACTTGAAGTACCGTTCCAGTTATTGACACACCTGTCCTAGTTGAGATAATGGGTGATGTTATGAATCGACCCGTACTCTCCATGAGCATATGCATCCCACGAGAACAAGTCAGTTCTCATGTATTGTCTTGCCCCAGACTGATGGTCCATTTGAATTGGATGCAAGCATGATACAAATGCTTCCAATATTTCGATGGGTTGAATCTGAAAACCCCTATCATCATGTAAGAGAGTTTGAGAAGATTTGTCGGGCTATGTAATTTGGTGCTTTGCCTGAAGACTCTCTAAAATTGCGTCTGTTTTCATTTTCTTTAAAGGAAAGAACTAAAAATTGGTTTTACAGTTTGAGACCGCAGTCAATCACCACTTGGGACCAACTCGCAACAGAATTTTTCAAAAAGTTCTTTCCATATCATAGAACCATAAGCATTCGTCAAAGTATAAACTTTTTTGTGCAGTTAGATGGAGAGACATATTTTCATTATTTTGAACGATTTAACGATTTGTTGTTTGAGTGTCCTCATCATGGATTTGAGAAGTGGAGACTGGTGGCTATTCTTTATGAGTGACTAGACTTTAAGTCCCGAGTCAGGGTTGAGTCTATATGTAATGGCGAATTCTTTGATAAAACTGTGGATGATGCATGGTCATTTTTAGACGAACTTACAGAGAAAACCCATCAATGGGAGTCCTTCAGAGGAATTAGGGCAATGTCACATGATGGGAGTAGTCTCCATGAGTTAGAGTCTGATTTTGACTCTGATACAAACATGAAATGCATGAATAGGACATTCAAAGATCTAGAAATGGGAACAAATGAACATGTCGTTATCTCTAACTCATGCACCCAAACTGAAATCCATGCTTGTACCTTGTGTGATAGATTAGGCCATCCTGTTGAAGACTGCCCTATTTTGCATGACTTTAGGAAGTCTAGAACGCAGCATATTGATGCCTTATATCAAGAAAACCAACCCTATTCACAGACTTCCATTTCAGCATGGGGAAATCCCTGTTTCAATGATACTGATAATGAACTAAATTTTGAAAATAGTGTGTCTAGTATTACTCATGCAACTGATATTGAATATGAACCCAATCTAGAGGTAATCGAGTCAACTGGAGACACTGCAACTTTAAATAGGGCGTTGCATCCGTGGTATGATGATGATGTTATGTTAGAAGAGCATGTGTATACTGAAAATATGGTGGAACTTTTGGGTTCAGAGACATTAGCTAGGCTTTGCTCCGACTTTCATGAATGATGTTTCTTCTAAATCTGCATATGCATGCGATGTTGACTCTGAGTTTGGGCTTGTACAATTGTTCTGTGAAGAAGAGCATAGAGAAAAACTTGTATCTGACTTAGGGAAGGATGAATTTTCTGTAGACATCAATAATTTTATACATGAAAATAATTTCGTTATGTCTAATTCCCTGCCTAGGTCACAATATGATGTTGTTTCTGATATCTCGATGCATGAGACCAAATTTCTTGATAATCATGATTCTGGAATAGAGTTTTATAATTTTTTCAATGACTGTGAGCATGATACTGCAATAGTTGTTTCTGACTAGAAAAAAACTAGACTGCGTTGTGATACCTTTGAGCCTAAAAATGAATGTAACTTAGATGCATCTGATTCCTTACCTAAGTCACAATCTGATGGCCTTGCACCCAGCCTAGATTTGGTTTGTAACAAAATTGTAAAACCATCTTTTCTGAGAATACCTAATCTAGGACTAGAACTGTGCTTCTCAAGTTCTTTTGGACCATTTTGCATATAAATATAACATCTTTAAGGATCCACAGTTGGAATGCATTTCTCTGCCCGTCCCTAGCAAATTCCACTTTGAAATAGACCTTGTGCATGATAAACCCCTAAATTTGTTACATTTTATATCTAAAAGCATATCTATAGAAAAATTCTGGTTTGGGGATAACTCATTTATATCCGCAGTCTTACTTGCACTCTCATGTTATATATGTGTAAAACTCCCGATATTTCTACATGTCATCTTCTGGGTTGATCCTCAACTCTTTAGATTGTTGATCTATGGTGAATATTTCTTACATTCTTTTCTGAGTCGGTTTGAGTCGTCGTATTTTATATCCTTTTCGGTTACTACTGTGGTACATATGTCTGTTCTAATCTAATGCTACACTCAGCTAATCTCTGATTGGATTATAAGAGCTAATAAAAGAGTTCTTACTTGGAACGGTCATCGAAATCTGGTAATATCTTTCATTTTCTCCACTTAGCATGGTTCTCATGGTATGTTGCAGTTATAATTTTTCTTATCTTTTGAAACATTGAGGACAATGTTCAGTTTAGGTGTAGGGGTGAAGAGTAGTTATCTACGTGACTGTCACTGTGCTATTAAAAAAAAAAGTCGAGTCATCTACCTTGACCTGTGATACCTGTGCATATATGATATTTTAGGGTCGATTTATTTTCTTTGGAACTTTTTGAACATCTGATTTGAAAATGCACTTGCACAATCTATCAAGCTTGCATAGTGTCTATGTTTGCATAGTCTAGTAGACGACCAACCATCCAGAATATTGATGGGATTTGCTAACATTCGAACTCCTAGATAAAATTCTAAGTGCTGGAATCAATATGTGTTACTTTGAACTTGTACCTTTGAAAGCTAGATTTATAGATCAAACTGTTGTGAACAAAATTTGAGATGCATGTGTCACATTTCAAGGAATTTGAGCTTATATTTTGTCCTAGAACTTTGTGGGTATGTTCTATGCAAGCCCTCACGAGACTTCAACTCGTCCACTAAGGACACTTAGTGGTTTAAATGACTTATTGCATTCGCTAAATGCTATCGAGAGACCAGCGACAATGGTATAGTTAGGATTTCTTAATTTTATGTTTTACTCGAGGTCGAGCAAAATTCAGGTTTAGGGGTGTGATCGGTGCCTAATAATGCACAAGTCTAGGTCATTTTGTTGTCTTTTATCACATCTCGAGTGCCTAAATGTCCCATTTTAAGTCACTTATTATGTATTTTGCGTCTCGAGGTATCAATAATCTTTTTGTGTAGTAAGTATTGATGTGTTGTCTTCATTTTGTAGGATTAATAAATATAGGGAGGTCCATAAAGTGAGCTGGTGATAAAGAATTTGCAGAGACATCATGGAAAGTGGAAATGAGAAAGGTGGCTAAGAAGTGAAAGGAAAATGAGGTGTGGGTTGCGTTATATAATTCATGGGCCAAAATACAAGCTCATTTCACAGTCACGATTTAGAAATAAAATGCAAGCCCGATCTCTATTTACCCAAACTGAAGTCATAAATCTAAAGTAAGCAACCAAACATGCCTTAAGGAACTTTACCATCGACATTTCCAAGGTCAGAATCAAATTGGATTACTATTCTTTGTCACACCACCCGAAAACACCTTCTTTGTCAACTAAATCAAGAGACAACCCTATCTTTGTCAACCTCATCCCTCTCTACTCCTATTTTGCTAGCTTTCTCTTCAATTAGAGTACCATTTCACATCAAGTTACCGTTGGAAACATGATTTGAAGAGGCAGGGAGATAAATCAGAAGACGTTGTGAGATGTGTATTTTGAAGTCTGCTTTAGTGGTGAGTTTAGAGAATCAAATCCCTAAATTTTATACTGTATAATTTTTAATTATGGGGATTTGGATTTTGGGGAAACTTGTATAAATATGGTTGCAGATGTATCTTGAAAGCAAGCCCGGAGTAGCCGGTGCAAGCTGTAGTTGTAGGTTTTAATTTTCCAAATATAATTTTCAGTGATGTTTTAGTTTGTTAATTAGGGATTGGATGAAACCCTTATTCTAATTAGAATCTCTTTTTTTAAATCATTGTTCTCAAATGGTTTTAATGTTTTAAGCATGGTTCAATTTCTGGATTTCAGCATGTTGTTTTCACCTAGTATGTTAAGCATCCTTGGTAGTTAGATTCTCTCTGTGTTGTTGTCCATGCCAATTACAATTTGAAATATGTTAGTATATTATTGATTGTGCTTTAAAAAGACAATCAATGCTAGGGATTAATACTTTAGCTTATGAAATTGATTCATCTATTTTTATGAAAGAAATGTTATGTCACGTTCAAATCTTCGAGAGATTAAGAGACTGACATCTCTAACTTTATCAAGTTTAAGTAGAACAATAGATAGAAATATGACTTTCTATTGAATTAAGTGGTGGATTCGAACCCCTATTTTCTCTTTGATTTGCATTGTTGTTTCTTTAGTATAATTATCTCCAAATCGTCTTTAATCGACCAAACTCTCTCGTCTTTAAATTAGTACTAGTAGAACCTTAGAAGTTTAGTTTCACCAAGTCAACTCCCTATAGGATCGACCTGTATTTGCCGTTATCTATGTTCTAGACACCGTGCGCTTGCGGTTTATAATTGTAGGTATCTCTTCCTAGCCTACCACTAGCTTCCATGGGAAGATTCATAGCAAGATCGTCAGATAAATGCAAAGCATTTTTTGATACGCTAAGGAAAGAAAACAGGTTCATATGGACCGCGGAGTGCGAACAAGATTTTCACAAGATCAAAGAATACTTGGCATCTGTACCTATTCTACAGAAGCCAGAGCCAGGTGAGATACTCACCTTATATCTAGCAGCAACAAGCTACGCTATGAGCGAAGTATTGGTACGAGACCAAGGGCAGAGAGAACAGCCCGTGTACTACATCAGCAAGACACTCAGTTCAGCGGAGCGTAATTACACCAAAGTGGAGCAACTCATATATGCCTTAGTAGTGAAACACAAAAGCTAAGAATATATTTCGATGCACACACCATCCGAGTCTTTACAAAGGCTCAGATAAATAAAATTCTTGACAGGACGGAGAAAGTTGGAAGAGGGGGAAAATGGAATGCCATGATCAAGCAGTTTCACATAATCTTCGAAACTAGGAAAGCTGAGAAGTCACAGATATTAGCATACTTATTATTGGACCTACCTATGAATGATGAAGTAGAGATATACGACATCCCATGAATGGAGGAAGAAAAGACGGACCCAGGAGACCTCTTGGAACCGCAAATCTCATGAAGGTGGGAAATATCTGTAGATGGCTCCTCCAACGGAGAAGGAGCAGGCATAGGGATTGTGTTGACAACCCCCACTGGATACAGACTCATCCATGCATTCAGGTTAGAATTCAAGCAATACACTAACAACATCACGGAGTATGAGGCAGTCATACACGTCCTACACCTAGCTCAATAGTTTGGCCTATCATACGTTTGTTTTACTAGTGATTCACAATTGGTCATTAGACAAATAGAGCTCAAATACCAAATAATAGATCTAATATTATATTTGTACCTAAATCTAGCACAAGAGAATACATCAAAGATAAACAAGGTCACGTTCAGACATGTCTGTCAGAAAGACAACAGACACGCAGATGCCTTAGAATTTATATCATCAATTGTGAGGGACAGAAACACCACCTCTGTCCAAATTGGGAGAATTTATGAACCTTCGATAGAAAGACTAACCTCAGTAGAGGAAGCCATGGTCGTTCAGACTAGGGCCATGAAAGAAGCAGAAAAAGAGAAGGAGGTTGTGGAATAACCAGACAACAAAGCCGACGAGTCTGACGAAAATCAATCCATGTCAGACGGGAGCAAAGAAGGCGAAGAGGAATACGATTGGATAATCCCAATCCATCGGTACCTTGACAAAGGTACCCTACCCGCAGATGTCAAAGAAGCTCGAAAAATCAAGTCAAAGGCAGCAATGTATAGCCTACGGAATGGAATACTATATAAAAGGTCATTTCTCAGACCTCTAATGCGGTGCCTCTCACAAAACGAAGGTAGAAAAATTCTACATGATATACACAGTGGAGAATCTAGTAATCACAGCGGAAGAAGATCTCTAGCAATCAAAGCCAAAATGCAAGGATACTATTGGCTAAGCATGGACGAAGACGCAAAGAACGTGGCAAGGCATTGCGAAAGATGCCAACGCTTTGCCAGGAAGATTAAATCACCAGCAACATATCTTAACTCGGTCATCAGCCCATGGCCATTTTCCAAATAGGGAGTTGACATTTTTAGACCCTTGATAGAGGGGAC
Organism: Papaver bracteatum; assembly: GCA_023529315.1. Classification (NCBI taxonomy): domain Eukaryota; kingdom Viridiplantae; phylum Streptophyta; class Magnoliopsida; order Ranunculales; family Papaveraceae; genus Papaver; species Papaver bracteatum. The sequence goes on along the minus strand of JAJJWX010001799.1, from coordinate 157,913 downwards.
ATCAAAAAGAAGATACCTCATAGTAGCTACTGACTATTTCAGCAAAGGCTTTGGAAATAATTAGGGACACAGATGTCTTTAGATTCTTGTTGAGAAAATTATATGCAGGTTCGGGATACCGGCCGCCATAGTCTCTGTAGTTGCAGGAAATCCCACAATACATCCCTCACAAGAATTCATAATAATCAACACATCTTTATGATCAAGAACAACACTTTTTATTAATTGATTCTAGGAATGTTGCAGGAAAGAAATGAAACCAAGATTACAACCTCTATTCTGGACTTTCTCTCTCCTCAACACTTTCTTAACACTCCCAAATTAATCTCTCCTTCCTTACACCTATTCAGCTCTTTATATAGGATATTACATAGTGGATGACAGCTAAGCTGTCCTTTAATTTTGGATCTGACTTGCGATATTCTCGTAAGAGTTCTAATGTTAATTTCGCAAACATCATAAATCTCGAAGGATTATCATACTTTTCTTGTGTTTAAGCTATCGTCACCTATTACGTCATTTCTGAGATCCTTCTACCACGTCTTCACAATGTTGTAGATGACTATCTCGCAAGTGTGTTGTTATTATGATATTCTGATCCTATATCTTGCCTCTTCTCATGTCTTCTCTGCGAAGGGGAGAATGTCATGAGAAACCGTTCTTCAAAATTCCGCAATTGTTCATCTTCCCATATTCTTTGACAATATTCCGTGAATTAAGTATAACCGCGTACACGTGCTAAATTCTCCTTTACTCATCAACACGTTTGATGCTACCCGATCATCTATTTAAGAAGAGTTCTAGAAGAGAGATGATTTTCTTTCTTTTACTTCGTCTTCTTTATCTTTTCTTTCTCTGTAAATCTTCATCGTCTGCAACTTTTTCTCTTTTGGTATTTAAGGATTCATCTTTCTGCTACTGTTCTCATGGAATCATCAAGGTTATTTTTTCTTTATCTTCTTCTGATTTTGCTGAAACTGATCTTGTTTACTTGGATTGTCTTATTTGATTTTTCTTGTCCTTATGTGATTCCCATACTATTTTCAGTTTCAGCGGAATCATCCCTAATACTAGAATTGTAGTCCCCAACACTAATGCTTCTAAAGACTCACAGCTCAAGGTCGCCGCAGGAAAAAGAAAGTCTGGGAATCGCATGGTAGTAAGAAACATTTTATTCTTTTAATAACAATATTGTTGCCTCTGTTTCTTATCTGAATTGTGATTCGCAGGCTGATGGAGGTGTCAATAAGCTTTCCAAGAAATCTCGCCATCTTAAGATCATGGAAACCTATGTTCTATGTTCTTCACTTATTCCTTCAAAACCTTCTGTGACATCTTCGAAAACTGAATCTTTACTTCCTATTAGCGAAAATGTTACCTCAGATTTCACCCCTTCGACTGATCTTCCAACAAATGAAACCCTTCTTATTAACCCTTCTGCGAATGAAACTACCTTTTCTCCTGTTGCGAACGCTCCTCAAGCCAACTCCTCCTTAATCTCAATTATTACCCCTCCTCAAACCTCACCTTCAAATGATACATCTGTCACGAAGAATAATTCAATTCCTCCATCTTCTATTATCACCACTTCTTCATATGAACCTCTTCTTTTTTTTAAAGAGATTGTAGAAGGAATATATATTGCCTTTAAAGTGTTATCTGACGTTCTAGATGATGTTAAGAAGTCTTCTACTGATCCTATCAAGTCTGGTGTCTGCGAGATTTTGAGTAAATATTTTGGTTCTGATAGAACTGTTTCGCAAATAGCTCTGGAGAAATAAGTCGAAGTCTTGAATAAGAATATCCAAGGGATGACCTTAGAGTGTAATACCCTTCGCCTAGAAAACCAAAAACTCCAGAATGTTTCATTGGATCGCGATAATCTTCGCAAGAAAAATGACGAACTAAAAGGTATAATTTTTCTTATCTTCGCCATTAGTTTATCCTTCTTTGTTGATTGTTTTAATAATTTTGTCCTTTCTATATTCGATTTCTTAAAATCCTTTGTTCGCCCTTTAAGCCTTAAAACAAGAACGAATTATGGAAAGATATCAATTTGAATCCATCGCGGAAGAGGTTCGCGTGGATAGAGATATTTGGATGGATCAATATAACCAGCTAGATAACCTTCATACATATTATGTTGATCAGATAGATAATCTTACCAAAGAGAACGCTCAATTAGTTTAGAAGAAAAATTTATTAAGCAATGAAATATCTCGCCTCTCTTATTCTTTGACAAAAGCTAATATGAAGATGGAAACTATATCAGATAAAAATAAAACTCTATCTCAAGAGAAGCGAATTCTTTCAAATAAGGAAGCGATCTCTTCGCATCAACTTAGCATTCTCCAAAAAGTATGTGATGACTAAGAACATTCTCTTCGCTCATTGAAAAGCAAATTAAAAGAAGTAACAGAATCATCTATTGCTGAGAAAAATACACTCATTCAGGGTAGGATAACTTTAAGTGTAAAGGAGAGTCAACTTAGAGAAGAATATTCCAAATAAGAAGAATCTTATTCTTTACTTGCGAAAGAGAACACCTTTCTTCTTTCTAAAGAGAAAAACCTTTAGTCTTTCCTAAAAGGCTTAGTTGGGGATAAATTTGATGATGCGATGGACCGGTAGGAAGACAGTTGTTTGGCTGTAACCCAATATCTTGTTTCACAAAAGGAAGGTAGTCATAAAAATTTGACTGCCTCAACTGTCTTTTCTTTGTCTAATCTCTTTGTAATACTTTCCTTGCGAACTCTTCGCCTGAATAATTTTCTATATTTTTCCCTTTCGCAGAATCCGAGAAAAATCTTCGTTCCTCTATTTCTGATTTGGATTCTAAACTTGCCAAGGTTCGCAAAGAGATTGGATTACTTGCTTCTCATCTTGCTCGATCGAGCAGAAAGAAGACTTGACTACCTTGATTACTTCAAGGATATTCAAGATAGAAACCATCAAAAAGCACTTCTTCGTCAAGTCTATCTTAAAGCCGAAGTTATGGTGAATGATATCTTACTGTCTAAGTCTCTTTATCCCGTGTCAGTCGAACCTTTAGAAGTAGATGATGATGAAATCCCTCGTCCTGAAGACAGCGATTTTGACTACGAAAGTGGTGAAGAAGCTATTTCTCAAGAGGATTTCGCAAATGAGGAAGAAATACCTCTCAAAGAAACAACTGATGGTGATGTCCCGAATGAAGAAAAATATAGAATCAATGAGTCAACTGTTGGTGATCACCCAAATGAAGTGGAAGTTAGAGTAAATCAGAATGAGGAGAATATTGGTGAAAATGATAAAGCTAGTGAAGAACATCCACTATATCCTTTTGGCGAAATTAACATTGAAATTTGAATTTCTTATCTAGTGTTGATTGTTGATCTTCTTGAATTGTTTTAATTTCATCTTCTCTTGAGAATTATGTATTAAGGTTAACTTTTGAAATTCACTTGTTTTTGCGGTACTTTATCTGTTGCGAGAAAGATAATGCTCTTTGTTTATTAATTCCCATACTTACCTCTCATCATCTTTCTTGTGATGAACAAAATTTTTCTGCATGAAAGAAAATAGATAATGTCTATAAATTTTCTGTTTTATTCTGTGGTCTTATTTTTCCTTCCTAGGTAAAGGTCTTATTTTGCCACCTCTTGTCACTGCAACAAAATCGCAGGACGTCCTTACACTTTCATGTAAGGACCCATTGATCTTGCCTTAACACTCTCTTTCTTATTTAAAATTTTTGTTGCGACAATATGACGGGCCTAAAGTTCTTGCGAAACTAAAGTCCTATGACACTGTCATCTTGCGACGAAATCGCAGGACGTCTTTACGCTTTCATGTATCGACCCATTGATCTCGTCTTATCTTTTTATTAAGGCTTATTGCCTTTTTTTTCGATTTCCGCACAAATATGACAAGCCTTAATACTCCCGTGAGTAAAAAGCCTCATGACATTTGTGTCTTAAGACACTTATCAGCTCCATAATGGAGGGTGCCGCCCTTATATCCCCCCTGGTTGTCCCTTCAAGGAGCCGTACTTCTGCCATACAATACTAGCCCCTCCCATCCAGTCTTGATAACAACCAGTTGTTTTCGTAGCCTCTTATCCCTTTTTCCTATATGGCTTATGGTTACGAGACTGCATCCTAAGTGGGGTTTTCTTCAGGATGAGTGCATCATAGTTAAGACTTTCCAAGAATGGTTAGGGTAGTTCCAGACACCCCAGGCACTCTTGGATCAACCGTGTACCTCGGCGCCTTGATCATATTCTGCACCCCTTAGAAGAGACCCTCAGTTGTCCTACCCAAATCATAATTCTAGGTTGAAAATCTAAGGTATCTCTTCTGGATAGGTTTTTATTGAACCCCACATCTCCATGACTCATGTTCCAGTAGCGGTATAACCTTTTCGCTGAGCCGTGCACTAGGTACCCCCTTCTATGACTTACTTTAGGTCTTATATTTTCCTCTTGCGAAATTTTATTCGCGAACTAGGGTGTACGCCATAAAGGTTCGCCCCATTCTAATCTTAGATTTTTATGGATCTTAGATTGTCTCTTGCAAAATTTTCGCATATTTTCATTCTGCTTTTGATATATGTAACTTTGCATCTTCTCTTTCATAAGACTTTTGCATTCATTCATTCATCTCATTTTAGTCATACATTATTTCGCAATCTACTCTTTCCCAAGATCTCTTATGGGTAATATCTTTTTAGGTATAATCGGTTCCATGGTATACCAAGCCTCTGACCCACATCTCAAACTTCAGGGGCCATCAACTTATATGCCCCTGTTCCAACTGTCTCTTTGATTATATAATGTCCATCTCATTTCCTTGCGAGTTTTCCGCCATCTTCTCGCATATATATTGGTGTTTCTCGCAGCACCAAATCACCCAGTTGAAACTCACGCGATTTAACACGTTTATTGTATTCTATGGATAATCTTCACTGATAGTTCTCCATGTGCTATAAAGATCTTTCTCTTTTCTCTTCTAGCTCATCCAGTTTGTTTAGAATCATGCCAGCACTAAGGTTTTTCTCCCAAGCTTCTCTTTTTATTGTAGGGATAGAAACTTCTGTTGGTAGCACAGCTTCAACCCCATATGTTAAAAAAAAAAGTGACATTCCTGTAGCTTCTCTCCTAGTTGTATTGTAAGCCCAGACTGCGTTATGCACCTGTTCGCACCATGCTCTATTATATCCTTCTAACTTCTTTTTTAATATATCTGCAATTGTCTTATTTGTTGCCTCTGCTTGTCCATTAGCTTGTGGATACAGAGGGGTGGATTTTCCACACTTTATCTTAAATGCATTGAGTAACATTTCTATGTTCTTCCCTCAAACTATTTACCATTATCAGATACCAATTGTGCTGGAATTCTGAATCTGCAAATGATATTTTCAAATATGAATGTAAATATGTATTTATCGCGAATATGTTGTACCGCCTTTACTTCTGCCCATTTTGTGAAATAATCTGTTGCGATAATTAAGTATCTTTTTTGTCCAGATCCTGGTAAGAATGGTCCCACAATATCTAAACCCCACTTTCCAAATGGTCATACACTTGTTGAATATGTTAATGGTGCTCCAGGTGCATGTATTTTCTTTCCGTGCTGCTGACAATCTTCGCAATGCCTTGATATTTGCTTTGCATCTTCGTGCATATATGGCCAGTAATAACCTTGCATTTTTTTTCTATATGCCAAAGATCTTCCTCCGCTGTGATTGCCAGCATCCCCACTATGTAACATTTTTAGCACCTTTTCTCCTTCTTCCCGTGTCAAACACCTAAGTGATGGTCCATTAAAAGATTTTCGATACAATATCCCATCTCTTAATTCATAATTTGTTACACGGCTCTTTAATTTGTGTGCCTCCAATCTGTTCCTTGGTGTTTCCCCTCTTGCCAAATATGCATGAAGTTCTGTTCTCCAATCTGTGATTTTGTCTATTTGCTTTTCTTCGCCACCTTCTATTATCATTACGTCTACGTCTTCTTCTTCTTCTTTGTTTACATATGGCGATAGAAGGGTTTGTATCTTTATGCATCTCGCAATGGGGTTTGTCATCATACTTGAAATGAAAGCATAAGCATCTGCAAGTCTATTGTCCTTTCTTGATATGTGTCTCCACTTTATTTTTGGGATTGTCGCTGACAATTCTTCAACGAGTTTCTTGTATTTTTTTAAGGATGGTTCATTTGTAGTGTATTCTCCCTTTATTTGGCGAATGACTAGCTGTGAATCACTGGTAATTCTCATATTCTCCAATTTCGTTTCTATTCCGAATCTTAGGGCATGTACCACATCTTCGTATTCAGTTTCATTATTATTAGATGTGAATTCTAGTCTGAAGGAAAAAACCATTTTGTTTCCTTCTGGCGAAATCAGGACAATCCCAACTCCATTACCTTCCCTGTTTGATGACACATCTACCAATATTTCCCATCTATCAGGTTCTATCAACAGATCTCTTGGGTTCCCATGTTCTTCTTCCACATCCATTATTTCTTCCACAACTTCATCAACTTTTAAAGGAAATTATACTAATAATTCTACAACAACTTGTGCCTTTGGTAAAGATAATAATTCATACTTAATTTCGAAATGTCCCACTTGTGCATTCCATCTCTCTACCCTTCCTGACCTTTTTGAATTCTTCATTACTGATTCAATGGGTACCTTTGTCAACACCTTTACTTTATGTGCTTGAAAATATATGCGAAGCTTGAACGTTGCGTAAACTAATGCCATAATTAGTTTTTCGATTTTTGAATAATTTCTTTCTGCGGCATTGAATGTTTTATTGATGTAGTAAATTGGTTTTTCAACTCCAGCGTCACTTCGCAATAGCACAACACTTAATGCATGCGAAGTTGTCGCAAGATAAATCAATAATTCTTCTCTTGGTTCTGCTTTTTGTAAAATAAATATATTCATCAGATGTTCTTTTATTCCTTGAAAAGCTTTCTCACATTCATCTGTCCATCAGAACTTTGTCCCCTTTTTGAGTATGTTGAAGAAATGTTTACATTTGTCTGAATATCGCGAAATAAATCTTCCCAGTGAAGCTAAGAGTCCATTTAATTTTTGTACATCTTTCACTGTCACTGGTGTTGGCATGTCACTAATTGCTTGTACCTTCTCTGGATCAACTTGTATTCCTTCTTTTGATACAATATAGCCTAAAAAAATTCCTGATGCAACCCCAAAAATACACTTCTCTGGATTTACCTTGATGTTAAAATGCCGCATCTGCTCAAAAATCTCCTTCAGATCTTGTACGTGATTTTTAAATTCTTTACTTTTTATTAACATATGATCTACATACACCTCTAATGTTTTGTGTACCCACTTCGCGAACACCTTCTCCACCATCCTTTGATATGTTGCTCCACCGTTTCGCAAACCAAATGGCATTTTTGTATAACAGTATAATCCTATTGGTGCAATAAAAGATGTATGCTCTTGATCTTCCTCTGCGAGAGGAATCTGATTATAACCTTTATACCCATCTAGAGAAGATATTCTATCATTTCCCGCCGCTGATTCAGCCATTTGTGGAATATCTGGTAATGGAAAACAGTCTTTTGGACATGCTTTATTTAGGTCAGTAAAGTCTATGCAAATTCTTATCCCCTTATTTTTCTTTGGGACCACAACCATGTTAGCTATCCATTCTGGATATTTAGCTTGTCTTATAATTCCTGCATCAAGCATCTTCTGTAACTCTTATTCTATTTTGGGATGGTATGCTATTGCTGTTTTTCTTATTCTTTGTTTGAATGGTCTTGCACTTTTTTCAATATCCAACCTATGACATGCCACAGATGGGTCTATCCCAGGATTCTCATCCATGCTCCATGCGAAAATATCTTTGTATTCTCGCAAAAGGCTAATAGTTTTTTCTTCCTCACCCACCTCCATTTTGGTCCCAATTCTTAGCATCTTGGGTTCTTCTTCAGTTCCAATATTCACTTCCTTTGTTGGTTCTGTCGCGGTGTAATTGGCTGTAGATTCTCCCATGGGCGTTGGTTCTTTTATCATCTTCGCAAATTCGTTTCCTTCTTTCGAAATTTTGCTAGGTATTCCTTTCCTTCCTATGCCATTATCATGTAAATACTAAATTCTTCTTCTTTATTTGCCTCCTTCGCCACCTTCCTGCGAAGCTTTCGCTTCTTTGCACGCCCTTCATAATTCTTCACTTCAATTTGATAACATAATTTCGCACTATCAGCATCCCCTCTAATTTCACCAACCCCACTCGGCATATGAAATTTAATGCATTGATGCAATGTTGATTCTATAGCTTTAACTGCGTGTATCCATGGTCTTCCCAATAACATATTATATGGCGATTCCATGTCCACCACACATAGTGTCACCTGTGTTTCAATCTCTCCTAGCGAAATTCGCACCGCTATTTCTCCTTTAGGTTTTGTTGTTGATTTTCCAAATCCATGAATATGATATGTTGAACGAGTCATTTCTTCATCTTTGTATCCCATTCTTTTGTATGCATGGTAAAACATTATATCCACCGAACTTCCTGTATCCACCAAAGTCCTATTCACCGCCCATTTTTCTATAGTTTTTTCATATTTCCTCTTTTTTTTCCGTGTGGTTACTGTGATTACCAAAGGAGATGTGTGGCATAAATTTTCTTTTGGTATTTCTGCTGCTGTAAATGTAATTTTCTGCTTTTCCCGATCCTTCAAGGGTGATACCTTCTCCACTGTCATAATATTATTTCCTTCACAATCTCATTTATGTATTCTTCCTTTGATGTTTTCATGAAACTTATTAATCATTGTCTTTGTGATTAAGCTACACTCCATCTTTCTTTTAACTGGTTTGGTGATTTGTTCCATCATCTTCTTAGTTTGAACAGTCTTAATAACAATCCTTACTCTTGTTTTTCCAGCCATCTTCAACCTTCAATCCCTGTTTCTAACGCCATTATGTAGTTGCAGGAAATCCCACAATACATCCCTCACAAGAATTCATAATAATCAACACATCTTTATGATCAAGAACAACACTTTTTATTAATTGATTCTAGGAATGTTATAGGAAAGATATGAAATCAAGATTACAACCTCTATTATGTACTTTCTCTCTCCTCAAAACTTTCTCAACACTCCCAAATTAATCTCTCATTCCTTACGCCTATTTAGTTCTTTATATATGATATTACATAGTGGATGACAGCTAAGCTATCCTTTAATTTCAGATCTGACTTGCGATATTCTCGCAAGAGTTCTAATGTTAATTTTGCAAACATCATAAATCTTGCAGGATTATCATACTTTTCTCGTGTTTAAGCTATCGTCACCTGTTACATCATTTCTGAGATCCTTCTGCGACGTCTTCGCAATGTTGTAGATGACTATCTCGCAAGTATGTTGTTTTTGCTGCGATATTATGATCCTAAAGTCTCTAACAATGTCAATCAGCTGGAAGGGAAGAACATAAACATGATGTCTAACGCCTTTAACATTCAGAAGAACAAGTCTAGTACTATATATCCTAAGATCAATGGTAAAGCAGAGGCCACCAACAATACGATAGCAATGCACTTAAAAAAGAAGCTGGGGGCATACAAGAAAGGTGGTGCGAGTAGCTACACAACGTCCTATGGGCCTACCGTACCACAAGAAGGGCGGCCACGGGAGAAACCCCGTTCTTATTAACCTACGGAGCCGAAGCAATCACCCTAACTGAGCTAATGATGCCAACAAAAAAAAAATAGAGGCATGGGAAAAGAACCTAACAACGGATCTTATGCTAGAATAGCTGGATGATCATGAATAAAGGCGGGAAGTAGCCTTACAAAGGATGGTGAACTACCAATTAAGGCTGGCTCGTGAATACAAAAAATGGGTAACTCCTAGAAACTTTGTGGTTGAATAATATGTACTACGTCAAATACCACCATATCAAAAGAACAAGGAGTGAGGAAAACTAGATGCAACATGGGACGAACCCTACATCATACACGATATTGTCGGGAAGGGTTCATACTACCTGAGGAACCTCAAAGGATAAGTATTGCAACACCCTTAGAATGCATTGTACCTAAAGAAGTACTACCCGTAAGTGAATGGTTATCACTTAGGAGAAGAAGGGAAGGGGCAATGGCCCACCATGTTCTATCCCTGATCAAAGGTATTACAAGTCTAAATAATTGAAGAAACTTTTTGCTAAGAAAAAGTATATATTGATTACATACAAATTGGGTTAGAAATTACACCCTCTGTCAGAATTGACAATGAGGCAAGGCACGGCATAACTGCGCATATGTCAATCTCGGATCCTAAGGGAGAATGAATCCTAAGAAATATATCCAATGAAGATAGATACCTTGTCGAAAGTAAAGCATCCATCCCTAAACATATAGGGTTACAGGAAAATTATTTCCCACGTAGGAACCCTCGCCGCCACGGTACCTTATGGCCAAAGGATATCCTGGTAGGACGTTGAATGTTCCACCAAGGTTAAACATACCTTAGCACCTTGTGATAACAAGAATATGCGAATAACTAGACACAATACGTCTACTTACGATCATATAAAAATACCACGATGGTGTTACCAAAATACGATTAATATGTCTTAAAAGTTGCAGATGACAAAGGTTCAGAATGTAGCAAAGGATGTTATAAAGAAAGAAGACATCAAAGGCCCCTCAGCAGGGGGGATAATACAACAAAGGATTTCAATGTCAAATATAGTATAAATAACACAATCATGGGTGAGGAAGACGGGGAAAGATGACTCTCTCAGATTGACGTTCAGCCTCAGCAAAATCATTATTGATGTAATCAATATTGGAATACTCAAATTGCACCTTCATCTGAGAAGCTTGAGCCTCCAATTCCGAAGCTGACTTCTGACGAAGTTCCTCGACCTAAGCACTAAGATGATCATTAGCTTGCTAAAGTGACTCAGCTTTGAGCTTAGCTGCGACATCAAACTGGATATATATTTCCAACGTAGATATTTGGCCCTCGAGGCGGCTAATCTTGGCATTTGCACCAACCAACTTCTCTTGGAGACCTGCGGATACAAAGGGTATCAACAACAAGAAAAGACGGATAAATACACAAAGAATGCTACGGAAAAACCAACATCCTAAGCTACCTCCGGTATGGCTAAGGGATTCTTCTAGACTATGCTGAGCTTCAGCAAGATCCACCTATGCTGCCTCAAGCCACAAGGGTATGCTTTTCCATCTGAATATCATCAACATCTATCCAAAGTGAAGCATTCTCAATGGACAAAGCTTGGTACACACTTTCTAACTCTTCAAACCTCTTTATTAAGGATACATAAGACATGGCAGAAGACGCAGATCCAATATCGACAATTTGGTATTTATGAGAATGAACCTCATAAGCCAATACATTTCGCTCCGCAGTAACCTTATCTAAAGAAGCACAAGAATCTTCAAAATCAGTATGATATTTCTTCCGAATAATATATTGGGCTGAGAGACGTTTCTCGACTAAGGCAATATCCTCCTTTTGCTTTAGAATAAGACTCTCCTTCCAACCAAGGGCTTTGTCATGCTCCTTATGAAGAAAAGCCATCTGCGCCACTAAATTCACATTGTGAGCAGACACAAGGTAAAGCTGAGCCTCATTATGGACAGTCACATTCATCAGCCTATCAAACTTCTTTTGGTAATACCAAACATCGGAAGTTAACTTGGCCACTTGATCTCGGAGATATCAAAGTTCACTAGAGGCACCGGCTAGTGGACGAAGTTTGTCTCAGGACTACGAATCCAACAAAATAAAAGAAGAAGCTAAGGAGAAGAAGAAACAAACCTATGGATTTGGAGGACTCAGCGGCTAAAGCACCATCAACAGCTTTGCCACCATCCTCAGAAACCTTGGAAGAATTATTGGCCCTCCTAAGAGCCAATAAAAAATCTTCCAAGGACCTCTGAGTCTTTCTCAGATCATCCTCCAACGAAGATATCATAGCAACAGAAGCTGCGTCACTTGACGAAGGATGTTGTGCAAAGGAAAGGGTATATTCTTGACGAGAACGTTCCAGCATGGCACTCAAATGAGTACACTTAGCCCTGTAAACCTTGAATAAGGTATATCTAACATCGATCTTCTTACAAAGATGGAAACAAAGGATCATAAGAGCGGACGAAAAATTTAATTAAGGAAAAATACACTCAGGTAAGAATCATTTACTGTGAATGCTGAAAGACGAGGAAGGAAAGTGGCGTAGGTATCCATGAAAGCCTCTATATCTTGGATGATACCCCTGCGGATCTCACCAAAGCTCTGACTGGAGCGTAGATAGTCCGAGATAAAGAACAAGTATTTAGCTGCACGGTACTGCGCAAATAGCACATTCAACTGCGAAGCTACCTCTATTGAACTATCAAGGTGATAATGATCAACTCCGACAGACAAGGGACCCTTGGAATCCCGTAGGATGGCTTCGAGAATAACATCATCAGATCTACCTAAGATCAAACTCTCCAACAACTTACATTGGCTTGATTCAACACCAATATGAGGTACGATTGTCGAACCCTCACCACAATAAAGGGATGGCGTGGTGGACGAACTGGAACAAAAGGAAGGCCTCGAGGACCCCCAAGGCCCATGTCACTAGCAAAAGTAAGATTACCCAGTATGGTCCAGTCTGGTGACGAAGGGGGAGGTCCAATAACTTTGGTGGCAGGGGAAGTAGAAACAGACTGAGCACTCCCCAATGAAGCAGGAGAAACATGGAAGGAGAAGCCATCTAGTAAAATCACAACCTTCTTCTTCGACTGCAAATATGAGCTACCAGCCACTGAAGGGATAACATCCTTGGAAAAAGAACCGATCGAATGAAGATAAGTGGCAGGAGATGAAAGAAGACTCTTAGAAGCCACAACAACGGCTCCAACAGCAGTGGAAATAGCAGGCAAAACTATGCTGGGAGAAGAAAACGAAGGCATATTTAAAGACAATGTAGGAGCAGGGGCTTGAACACTAACATGCTCGACCAACTGGGCACCGAAACCAACGAAAAGGTTCTCACACTCAGCAGAGATAGCTCGAACGGGGCTAGGGCTACCCTTAGAAAAATCCTCCTCAATATCATTCAAAGGAGGGCTGAGGCTAGTATCCTCGATATCCTCAATTTCATCGTCACATGGTACTTCACCAATAGCCTTAGGATCTTCATCCAAAGCATCAAGGTTGATAACAGTCTTCAATTTTCCCTTCCTCTGGAGGACTATAAAGAAACACATGCATCAGCTAAAAATCAGGGGCAAGGCACTAAGAAACTTACAAACACAGAGGTATGATAATGATCCTTACCTCCGCAGGTGTTTCAACCAAATATTTTATCTTTCTAGTCCTTGTTGCTACGGAGTTACCAGCAGAGCCCGAAGCAGCCCCAGTAGAAAAAGTAGGAGCAGGCTTCATCGTCAAAAGAGCAACACAAATATATTAAAGCAGACGAAGATGTCAAAGCAAACAAAGATATTAAAACTCACGAAGAGGTCAAAGAAAACGAAGATGTTGAAAACAAAGGTATCTCATGAGAAGCAGCAGGATTAAATTTCCAAGGCCGATACTCATCATACTTCTCGGGCAAAGAACGAGCCGAACGACGGATAAAGGGATCCGCAGTGGTGAAACCATAGGCCCAAGGACCAACCACACGAACAAGATTACGAGCCCAGCGGTCATCATGATCAAGATGGATGCGGTCATTCTTCGGCAAAGAAAGCATAGAAGAATAGGGGTTGGTGGTCAAACCACTCTTATAAATCCCCTCCAACAAATGAAGGCTATTACCCTCCCTGATTTGCATAGCAGTAACATGGATACGACGAGGACCAACACTCCAAGGAAGAAAATTAGTCTTCTGAGTAGCATCAGCATATGTAGCATTGAAGTTGGCATGGGTATAGTCATCCCTCTTAGATCTTCCATCATCAAAGGGGTCATAGACTCCAAAGTTGTTTTTCCCTTGCTACGGTACTAGCTCTTACGAAGGGCACGCCATAAATTACCAGTATATTGCATAACTCCTCTAACTTGAGTCTTGTTTGCTGGATATTCCCTCGAAGACAAAACATCATAGAAGAAGGGATCCTTTCTACTAAACAAATGGAGGAGCATACCTACGGCCAATTGGCCAATGCTAATAAGAAGGTTATTCTCATCATAAAGAAAATCCCGGATGAGAGACTCAGAAAGAACGTCAGGGCCATTGACGAAGAAAACCTCGAATTTGTGAAGACGGAAAGATTTAGTAATCTCAGCAATAGACATGTAGGATCAGAATATCTCTATGACATTATTACTATGAAATTAACAACACTTCTATGAGTACTTCTTCAACACTTTGCGAGCATCACAAGATAATTTAAAGAGTGACGTAATAGATGACGATGGGAAAAACACGAGAAGAGAATGATGATCCTGCGAGGATTACAACACCTGCGAGGACTAACCTTATAACTGTTGCGATAATACCGCGAGTCAGATCCGAAATTAAAGGATATCTTAGCTGTCATCCATTATGTAACTACCCTATATAAAGAGAACCAGTAGATTCAGAGAGGGGGATGAGTTTTTGAGCGTTCATAAAGTTTTGAGGAGAGAGAAAATCCAGGAGAACAGTTGTATTCTTGATTTCTTCCATTTCTTGTAAACATTTCTGAGAATCAAATAATAAAGTGTTATTTTTAATCTTCAAATATGTGTTGATTATTGTAAATTCTTGCAAAGGGTATAGTGTAGGTTTTCCTGAAACTACATTTTGGCGCCCGAAATGGGGATTTAATTAACGAAAATCATAGAAAAAGCGAGGTTAAAGATGAGAATTATTCAAGATTAAGAAGATAATTGAACAAATCGGTGAAATAGTTGAAGAAAAAATGATTAGGGCCAAAGAGAATTGTAGGAAATTGGAGTGTGGTATGATAACAAGGACAAAGGTCGACAAATTCCATGAAAACATTAAAGGGAGAATACATAAACGAGATTTTGAAGGAAAGAAAATTATGACGGTGGAGAAAATGTCACCATTGAAAGATTGGGAAAAGCAGAAAATCACATGGCTTTGGAAAATCTTTAACAAAACCTAAAGGTGAAATAGTGGTACGAATTCCGCTAGGAAAGATTGAAACACAAGTAACACTATGTGTGGTAGACGTGGAATCTCCGTATAACATGATATTGGGAAGACCATGGATACATGCAATCAAGGCTGTAGCATCAATGCATCAAATTTCCAATGCCCAGTGGAATTGGAGAAATTAGAGGAGATACTGATCTTGCGAAGCTGTGTTATCAAATTAAAGTGAGAAATTATGAAGGGCGTCCAAAGCTGCGAAAAGCTCGCAGAAAAATGGCGAAAGAGACAAAGAAAGATGAAGAATTTAAAGTTTACATGATAAGAGCAAAAGAAGGAAAATGAATACCCAGCGAAATCTCGCAAGAAGGAGATGAACCCGCGAGAGTTGTAAAAACTTCAACACCAATGGGAGAGCCTGAAGCCAGTTACATCGTAGCAGAAACAAAAAAGGAAGTAAATATTGGGAGTAAAGAAGAACCTAAGATACTGAAAATTGGAACGAACATGGACGCAGATGAGGAAGAGCGAACCGTAAATCTCTTGCGAGAATATAAAGACATCTTCGCGTGGAGTATGGATGAGATGCCTGGAATAGACCCGTCAATTGCATGTCATAAGTTAGAAATTAACAAGAATGTAAGACCATTTAAACAAAGGACAAGAAAAATCGCAACAACATACCATTCCCAAATAGAAGAAGAATTACAGAAGATGCTTGATGCAGGAATTATAAGTAAGGAAAAGTACCAGGAATGGATTGCAAATATGGTGGTGGTTCCAAAGAAGAATAAATGGATAAGAATTTGTATAGACTTTACTGACTTAAACAAAGCTTGTCCTAAAGATAGTTTTCCATTACCAGATATTCTCAAATGGTCGAATAAGCAGCGAGAAATGATAGAATATCTTCATTAGATGGGTATAAAGGGTATAATCAGATTCCTCTCGCTGAAGAAGATCAAGAGCACATCGCATTCTTTGCTCCAAGAGGATTGTACTGCTATACAAAGATGCCCTTCGGTTTACGAAATGCTGGTGCAAAATATCAAAGAATGGTGGAGAAAGTGTTTGCGAAATAGATCCATAAAACATTAGAGGTATATGTAGATGACATATTAATTAAGAGTAAAGAAGCTAAAAACCATGTGCAGGACTTGAAGGAGATTTTCGATCAAATGCGACATTTTAACATCAAGGTGAATCCTGAAAAGTGTACTTTTGGAGTAGCTTCAGGAATTTTTTTAGGATATATTGTGTCAAAAGAAGGAATACAAGTGGATCTAGAGAAAGTACAAGCAATTCGCGACATGCCAATGCCAGCAACAATAAAAGATGTGCAGAAGTTGAACGGGGTCTTAGCCTCGCTAGGGAGATTTATCTCGCGATCTTCAGATAAATGCAAGCATTTCTTCAATATACTCAGGAAGGGTACAAAGTTCAAGTGGACATATGAATGTGAGAAGGATTTTCAAGGAGTTAAAGAATATCTAATGAACATATCTATTTTACAGAAATCAGAACCGGGAGAAGAATTATTGATTTACCTTGTGACAACTTCGCATGCATTAAGTGCAGTGTTACTGCGAGTAGATGCAGGGGTAGAAAAGCCAATTTATTACATTAGCAAAACATTTAATTCTGTAGAGAGAACCCAACGAGTGGTAAATATTAGTGGATGGATCAACAAACGGAGAAGGAAATGGAATTGGAGTTATCTTTATCTCACCAGAAGGAGAAAAAATAGCTTTTTCATTCAGATTGGAATTCGCGTCCACTAATAATGAGACAGAATAAGAAGCTTTGATTCATGCTCTAAAATTCGCAATAGAAATGAAATTGGAGAATGCTAGAATTACTAGTGATTGGCAGTTAGTTATTCGCAAGATAAAAGGAGAATACACCACGAATGAACCATCTTTGAAGAAAGACAAGAAACTTGTTGAAGAATTGTCTGCGAGAATTCCAAAAATAAATGGAGACATATATCGAGAAAAGATAACAGACTCGCAGATGCTTTTGCTTTCATATCCATCATGATGACAAATCCAGCTACGAGATGCATAAAAATTCAAACACTTATGTCACCTTAAATCAATAAAGATGAAGATGAAGAAGAAAAGGCAGATGTGATGATGATAGAAGGTTGCGAAGAAGAACCGAGAGGAAATATTGCAGATTGGCGAGCAAAACTTCATACATATTTGGCGAGAGGAGAGACACCAAGAAATAGATTAGAAACACATAAATTAAAAAGCCGAGAAACAAATTATGAATTAAGAGATGGGGTATTATAACACAAATCTTTTAATGGACCATCACTAAGATGCTTGACACGGGAAAAAGGACAAAAGGTGTTAAAAATGCTGCATAGTAGAGACGTTGGTAATCACAGTGGGGGAAAATCTTTGGCATACAGAACAAAAAGAAAGGCTATTTCTGGTCATACATGCATGAGGACGTGAAGCAACTTTCAAGACGTTGCGAAGATTGTCAGTGATATGGGAATAAAATACATGCACCAGGGGCACCATTATCATCCTCATCCAGTGTGTGGCCTTTTGGAAAACTGTGGTTGGATATTGTGGGACCATTTGTATCGGGTTCTGGACAAAGAAGATATTTAATTGTCGCTACATATTATTTCACAAAATGGGGAGAAGTAAAGGCAGTGCAACACATTCGCGACAAAGATATTTTTACATTCATATTTGAAAATATAACTTGCAGATTTGGGATTCCTACACAGTTAGTATCTGATAATGGAAAGAAGTTTGAAGGACAGAATATAGAACTGTTACTTAATGCATTTAAGATTAAATGTGGAAAGTCAACACCACTATATCCAAAGGCCAACGGACAGGAAGAGGCAACAAATAGGACAATTGAACATATATTGAAGAAGAAATTAGAAGGATACCACAGGTCATGGTGCGAGCAAGTGCATAATGCAATATGGGATTACAATATAACTAGACGGGAAGCTACTGGAATGTCACCTTTTTGTTTGACATATGGGGTTGAAGCTGTGTTACCAATAGAAGTTGTTATTCCTACAAAAAAAAATAGGCTTGGGAGAAAAAATTTAGTGCTGGTATGATTCCAAATGAACTTGATGAGTTAGAAGAGAAGGTAGAAAAAAATTTACAACATTTGGAAAATTATCAGCGGAGATTAGCTCGCGAGTACAACAAATGTGTCAAAATACGTGAGTTCCAACCGGGTGATTTAGTATTGCGAGAAACACCAGGTTATTAGCGAGAAAATGGTGGAAAGCTGGTGAGAAAATGGGATGTACCGTACATCATTAAAGAGATAGTTGGGACAGGGGCATACAAGTTAATGAATCCAGAGGGTAGAGATGTTGGTCAAAGACTTGGCAGACCATGGAATAGATTATATCTGAAAATATATTATCAATGACAAATTCTGCGAGATTTGAGATGCTGGTATATTATATGATGAGATGGATAATAAAAAAATTTAATCACAGCTACGAGTACGTCATATGATGAGACTTGCGATATTTTTAAAATGACATAGAAAATAAGAAATGCGAAAATATCGCAAGAAACGCGAATAAAATTTCGCAAAGATTAATAGAATGGGACGAACCTTTATGGCGTACACCCTAGTTCGCGAATAAAATTTCGCAAGTGGCAAATGTAAGACCTAAAGTACGTCATATAAGGTGGTATCCATTTTCATGGCTCAGGGATAAGGTTATACCGCTGCTAGAACCTGAGTCATGGAGAGCTGGGGTCCATCTCCATGAGAGATACCTATCCAGGAGAGGTACCTTGGATTTCCAACTATATATATAAGGTTATACCCGGGTTGGACGACCGAGGGTCTCTCCTAAGGAGTGCATAGTATGACCAAGGCGCCGAGGTACATGGTTGAGCCAAGGGTGCCCGGGGCATACGAAACTACCCTGGACATTCTTGGTAAGTCTTGGCTATGATGCACTCGGCCCGAATAAAACCCCACTTAGGGTGCAGTCTCGAAACTATAAGCCATATAGGCAGAAAGGATAATAGGTTGCGAAAACAACTAGTTATTGTTAAGAACGGATATGAGGATCTAGTCTTATATGGCCGATGTGCCCTCCTTGAAGGGAAACCAGGGGGAAGATAAGGGCGACACCTGGTGAGCGTCGTTTACTCAACGAAATAAAAAGATATTTGCCACTAATTAAATATAATATATTGGTAGTAAGGATCATTCCCACGAAGAGTAATGCAATTGATATGTTATCTAAATCGGCGAAAATAAAATAAGGATAAAAAGAATAATAAGATAAAGATAATGAAGAAATCCTTCGCCATTATTAACCGTTAACTCAACATTGTACCCGTTTATCTCATGTTAGAATCAATTGCCACCAACCGTAAGAAAGCATGTACGCTTTTCTATCCCCAAAACTCCTTATATCACCGGATACGGAAGCGCTCGACTACCGGATTCTATTCAAAAGAACCACCTTGAGGTACGCTTACAAGATGTAATTCCCAGAACGCAATAATATTTGTGAATTTAGGTTTGATACAAGCAGTTAAACTCGGTACGCTCGGTCCACTTACTGGTGTTGTCTTTACTCGCAATTGTTACACAGAATCCCTCCGCATGGTATTGCGATTTCTACTTGTGTAGGAGATAAGAGACAATTACGGATCGACTCACCACTCTACTAGCATTATAATGATTAATAGACTAATCTAGTTGCGCACCCAAAACAGTCTAGAATCAATCATAAACCTTCGATATAGGAAAAACAATCCACAATGAATCGATTTAAAACTTGAAACAAACTTGTAAATAATTGAGCTTCACAATTAGAACTTTGAATTCATCCTTACAATAAAAAGAATATATAAAAGAGATAGTTCTCCCCCTAAGGGGGAGAAAAACGGTGAAAAGAAGATATCTCAAATTGTGCCTAGGCTTCCCTCTATATAGAGTTTTGTAACCTCTTCTTTAAGAAACTAGGAAACCTAAGAAAAATAGGAAAGTGCACCTCCTTAAAAATTATGTTCGTGCATCTCTCCGTGCAATAAGCTGCAAACTCTTTCCGAAACTTGAAACAGCTGCACCCTTAATGTGATCGTATAGAATAATTGGCTAAATAGCCTGTTGGGCTCGTGCAGCAGCTGCAGAAGCCCAACTCATATCTTCATTAGCCTGTCGTGTAAAGACTATTGGGCAACTATCAAGATCCGGCCCACTTTGTAACTTTAGTCATGTGTAACTGACAGTTTAACCATCTTTTCTGCCAAACTCTGTTCCAGCTGCAGACTCCAAGCTCGTGCAACTCCACTCGTCAGCCAACCATTCACGTCCTCATTCTTCCATCATTTCCAGTCACAAATCCTCAATCCCAGCAGTTTCCATATCTCATTACATCGATGGTTGACTCGAAGCATCACCATTTGCACACCACAGAGAACAATGCCATCACCAACGATAAAAGAGTATTCTCCCGATAATGTCTACAACATATCCTCCCCGTCCAACAGATCTTCATCATTATACACAGCAATATCAACCCTCTCTCGTAATACTCTATCAACCACAATCATCCTTCTTGACTGCACTGCCATACTACTCCATCCTCCCGACTTCATCCAAACACTCGGGTCTCAACTGCCATAATCACGTCCATTAACACCATCTCTTAACCCGAACTCCACATCTCGTAAGTTCATCTTCTCATGGTAGCAGCAGCCACCAGTTCACTTCCGTGACCATGGAAACAACCATCTCCTCCATCATTGTAACTGCTCATTTTCTCTATTCCTCGGCTGCAATTCTCCCAACCATTGCAAATAACTCATCTTCTATGGTTGTCAACATCTCTAAACTCCGGCAGTAAGCCACCATCTTCTCATCGACTATCTCTACTTAATGGCAGTAGCTTAATATCTTCTCCATCATGGCTGCCATCAGCACAACATGACCACTAAATCATCACCACAAACCACCAGCCCTTAAGTCCATCTTCTATATCCATAGTAGAAACTCAAGTCTACTGCCGTCGGTGACCGATCAGTCACCATTCACAAAACTCACCATGCACATAACAGAACCATGAAACCTCAAGCCATCTCCTTCACACTCACCGATCATCTCTAGTTCGCAGTAACAACCATGCCTCGAATATCAGCATAAACAGTTCCATGAACCCAGCTCAACCTTGAGAATCAATGGCATCATCTTCTTTCTCATTTTCCATGTTGTACTCAGATCTCCATACAATGGTAGCAAAGATCTAGCTCCACCACATAAACTTATCCATTACTACCAATCTTCTCAGCTTGCGTTCTATTTAATCCCCATCTTCCCTGGGAACTCAAATCCATGGAAGCAATGATATAGTGGCAACAGTTCATGATCATCTCCGCCATTACTCCTATTCCAAAGCCAAACCAACTAGAGTTATCACTGGAAGAAACCAAGTTAGCTTCATCTCACTGCCAAACTCGATCAACTGCCATGCTTCTCTTCCATTCGACTGCACTTCCATCAAAACATCACGATTTGTAGCACAACCGATGGCAGCACCCTTAATGTGAACTCCATTTAGAGTTTATACTTTATTCCAGCAAATGTATGTGAACCATATGGCCCATATTAAGCCCATGTTGGACTCGGTACCTCCAACCCAATAAGTTCATCAGCAGTTTTTGAAAATATGCCCATGCGACTTCCCGTAGTAGTTTCCATGCAATGATAATTCCGTCTCTCTTTTGGCAAATTGGACGATTTCTTGTTCTTTTCGGGAATAAGCTCCAAAATTCCCATAAAATATAAAAGAAATCTAATAACACAATTTCGCACGTAAACTAGCTAAGAAAGCATAACCAATTGATACTTAGAGAGGTGCTTTTTAAACACCTATCAACACCCTCCATTAGGGAGTTGATAAGTGTCTAAATACGGAAATGTCATGGGGCTTTATGTTCGCAAGAACATCTAGGCATGTCATATTGTTGCATGAAAAACATTATACAGAGGCAACAAGCCATGAGAAAAAGTTAAGATGAGATCAATGGGCTTTTACATGAAAGTGTAAAGACGTCCTGCGATTTCATCGCAAGACGGCAATGTCATGGCTCGAAAGGCTTAAACTTGTCATATTTTCGCAATACATTGAAAGAATAAAGATAAGACAAGATCAATGGGTCAATACATGCAAATTTAAGGACGTCTTGTGATTTTGTCGCAGAAACAAAAAATTGGCAAAATAAGACCTTTAACTAGGAAGGCAAAATAAGACCAACAGAATGATCCCAAACATTAACTATTTTATTGTAAGAATGCAAGAAAGCTTTGTTCATCGCAATGTACTATTCACAATTTCTCTGAAGTATTATTCAAATTCTCTCAGAAGGATTCTTTACAATTTCGCAGCACTATCCATAATTTCGCAGTCCTATTCGCAACACTGTTCGCGACAATATACTAAAATGCAGGAAACACTTGTCCATTACAAGAAAGATAATGAGGGGAAAGTATGGGAATTGATAAATAAAATATCA
Organism: Papaver bracteatum; assembly: GCA_023529315.1. Taxonomy (NCBI): domain Eukaryota; kingdom Viridiplantae; phylum Streptophyta; class Magnoliopsida; order Ranunculales; family Papaveraceae; genus Papaver; species Papaver bracteatum. The sequence goes on along the minus strand of JAJJWX010001799.1, from coordinate 135,268 downwards.
TTATCTTCCTTGAAAATATTCAAAATAACAGAAATGTAATTGAATTCCAAAGTTGCAAAGTTGCATAAAAGTACATTACTCGCAAGAAAGAGGAAGTAAAGGAAAACAAGAACAAAACTCAAGCTTCAGAATTGGTCTCGCCAGCTTCATTATTCTTGCCAGTGTTATCAACTTCACCAGTATTATTCTCGTTACGATTGATTCGAACTTCTTCTTCTTCTAACTCTTCACCAGCAATTGCTTCACCACCATTAGCTATTTTTCTAGGAGGGCTTTTTTCTTCTTCTGTTGGGTATTCTTGAGAAGTATCTTCTTCACCGCTGGCATAATCTAGATCATTATCCATAGGAAGAGGAATTTCATCATCGTCTACTTCTAGAGGCTCGACGGATATATGGGGAGAGACTTGGATATCAGAATGCCATTCACAAGAACTCAAGCACTAAGATGAACCTTGCGAAGGAAGCCTCTATCGCGATTTCTAATCTCCGTATTCTTGAAGTATTCAAGATAGTCATATCTTCTCTCTGCTCGATCGCGAGATTGAGCAAGATAAGAAGTGATAACTCCATTTTCTTTGAGAACTTTATCCAATTTGTCAGTCAGATCAGAAATGGTAGAATAAAGGCTTTTTTTCAGATTCTGCGAGAAAAAAAAATTAACAGAAAATATATTCAGGTAAATATCTCGCAAGAAGTATAGCAAAGAAATTTAACAGAGAGATTAACGATTGTGTCAGTTAAAATGACTACCTTCCTTTTGCGAAGTTAAATTTTGAATTAGTGTTAAGCAACAATTCTCCCATTGGTTCATGGCATCATCAAATTTATCCCCAATTATACCCTTCAGGCGAGATTTTATATTTTCTTCTTTGGAGAGGAGATACGAATTTTCTTTTGATAATAAAGAGTAAGATTCTTCTAATTGGGAATATTGATCTTGGAGTTTACTAGCCTTTAACCTTTGAGTTATCCTACCCTTCATAAGTTTATCTTTCTCAGTGGCAGATGATTCTGTCACTTTCTTGAGTTCATCTTTTAGTGAACGAAGAGATTGCTCTTGATTATCACACACCTTTTGAAGAATACTCAATTGTTGCGAGGAAATTGCCATCATGTTCGAAAAACTACGTTTCTCCTGAGGCAAAGTTTAATTTTCATCTGATAAAGATTCCATCGCCAAGTTAGCCTGGGTTAACAAATATGAGAGGCGGGTAACTTCTCTACTTGATAAATTTTGCCTTTGCAATAATTGGCCATTCTCATTAGTAAGATTATATATTTGATCGATCGAGTATGTGTGAAGATTGTCTAGTCTATTATATTGGTCCATCTAAGAATATTTCTCAGCACAAGCTTCTTCAGCAATAGACTCAAATTGAAATCTCTCCATGAATCATTTATGATTTAAAACTAAATATGTGAACCAAGGATTTAAAAAGGGAACTGAGTACAGAAAAGATGAAAATTCGCAAGAACAGAAAAACAAGAGACAGAGGCATGGAAATTATTGTAGGATCAGAATATCGCCACAACAATACTCCTGCGAGATTTACAGCGAAAGTTCTGCCAGCTCTTCAACTACACACTGTAAGTGTCGCAAAATGACTCAAAGCAATGATGTAACAGATGACGATAGCTGAAACATGAGAAGAGTGTGACCATTCTGCAAGGGTTACATCATATGCGATAGTCAGCGTTATCACTGCTACGATAAGATCGTGAGTCAGATCCGAAATTAAAGGACAGATTAGCTGTCATCCATTATGTAATTATCATATATAAAGAATCCCGGTAGGTTCAGAAAAGGGAGATAAATTTTTGAACGTTAAGAAAGTTTTGAGGAGAGAGAAAATTCAAGAGAGTGATTGTATTCTTGATCTCATCTATTTCTTGTAAACATTTCTGAGAATCAAATAATAAAGTGTTATTTTTAATCTTCAAATATGTGTTGATTAATGTGAATTCTTGTGAAGGGTGTAGTGTAGGTTTTCCTGCAACTATATTTTGGCGCCCGAAACAGGGATGAATTGATGATTATTTGAAGAAAAAGATAAAAATTGACATTGTGATTGGAAGGAATTTGGAACAATTAGTGAAAGATCTTACGCAATATCCAACAGTTTACTAAGATTAATGGCTAGAAGAAGAAGAAATACTTCAGAACCACTAACAACTGTAAGGAGTAGTAAAAGACCTGCAGGTGGAGAAACAGATAAAATAGGAGAATCTTCAAGGGTAAGAACAATAAGAAATAGAACAAGGGATGATGGAGAAAATCAGGTTCGACAGCCAAATCAGCAAACACCAATGCAAGATAGAGCTGTGGATTTTGATAGAGTAAGCGTGCATACTTGGCGATCAGATTTAATAGAAGAACCAGAAAATCGACAATTAAGAGATGAAGGACAAGAAGGAAGAAACCAAGAAGTAAATGGAGGATTAATACATGGAGATGATGAAAATGAAACAGTAGAGATTTTAAGACAAAGAATACAAGAGGAAAAGAGATTAGAGGCGGAAGAACGTGCAAATTTGGCAAGGCAAAACCATGAATTGAGAATGGAAAACATGAGGTTACAAAATAGAAGATCAAGAAGCACAACGAGATCAAGTTCGAGAACAATCAGAAGTGAGGTAAGAAGAAGATCACCTATAACAAATATTGAAGAAGAAAATCATGATCCAAATGGAGGATGTTGCGATAGGAGAGAAATAAAGGAAGATCGTTACATACTTGTAGGACCAGAATATCGCTACAACACTTCTCTGTGAGATTAACAACACTTCCCAGCGAGCATCACCGCAAGATCTTCAACTACACGTTGCGAGTGTCATAAAAATAGTCAAAAGAGTGACGTAATAACTGACGATTGAAGAAAACATGAGAAAAGCATGTATGTCCGGCGATGGTTACAAAGCTTGCGAGAATGAACATTGTAACTATCGCAGTACAATCGCAGAACAAATCCGAAATAATAGGAAAACTTAACTATCATCCATTATGTAACTACCCTATAAATAGAGACCCAATAGGTCCAGAAAAGGATGATGTATATTTGAGAATTGAGAAAGTCTTGAGGAGAGAGAAACTTCAAGAGAAAAGTTGTATTCTTGAATTCTTACATTTCCTGTAAACATTTCTGAAAATCAAATAATAAAGTGTCGTTCTTAATATTCAAATTTGAGTTAGTTATTACAAATTCTTGACAAGGGTGTAGTGTAGGATTTCCTGCAACTACATTTTGGCGCCCGAAACAGGGAGAATCAAGTTAAGAAATCTCTAATTACAATTTGAAGATTTGAAGAAATTGTTAGAGTTGAAGAAATGGCTAGAAGAAGAAGAAATATATCAGAACCACAAACAGCTGTAAGGAGGAGTAAAAGAATTGCAGGTGGAGAAACAAATGAATTAGGAGAATCTTCAAGGATAAGAACAAGAAGAAATATAACAAGGATTGAAGGAGAAAATACAATTCCACAACTAAATCAACAAACACCGATACAAGATAGAAATGTGGATTATGATAGAGTGAGTGTGCATACTTGGAGATCAGATTCGATGGAAGATGTAGAAGATCAACAATTAAGAGACGGAAGAAGAGAAGAAAGAAATCAAGGAGTGGTTGAAGGATTAATTCATGGAGAAGGAGAAGATGAAACAGCAGATGATCCAAGACAAAGAATACAAGTGGAAAGAAGATTAGAGGCGGAAGAACGTGCAAATTTAACAAGACAAAATCATGAGTTGAGAATGGAGAATTTGAGATTACAAAGTAGAAGATCAAGAAGTACTGTTAGATCTAATTCAAGGTCATTTAGAGAAGAGCCGAGATGAAATTCCCCAATAAGAAATGCTAGAGAAAATACTCGAGAAGAAAGACAAAATCCAAATGAAGATCAACGTCATAGAGAAGAAGAGGTAATTGAAGATCGTCATGATCCGCGAGGTGAAACTATGGAAGATAAACGCAATAATAGAAATCAAAAGGATGTAAATAATCAAAATGGTAAAGAAAATCAAGAAGAAGGTAGAAGAATATTACATGGGCGAGAAATTCAAATAAATCGAAGAATAATTGAGGATGAAATTGAGAGGCATTATGCTGAACAAGCACACTTAGCCTTCGAGAGAGAAAGATTAAGAGCAGAAGTAGAAGAACAAGAGTTTCAAGAGACAGTACGACAGAATAACCATGAAAATCGAGAAAGGAGACGTACACAAAATCGCTATAATGATAATATTCAGAAAGAGTATGATAGAATACAGAGGAGAATAGAAATACAACGAAGAGAAATGATAAGAAATGAAGAAATTCGCAGAGAAAGTAGACAGCATAATCAACTGAGATTTCAAGAAGGAGGTGAAAGAGAAAATCGCAAAGAAAGACAGGATGAAGATGAAGAAGAAGATGCACAAAATCTCGCAAGACAAGAAAGACAAGAACGTAGAAGAAGGAAAACTGCGTTAAAAAGACCAATGGAGCAAAATTCAGCTGAGAATGAGAAAATATTGAAAGAATTAGCAGAAATGCGAGGAATGATAAACAATAGAAGAGAAGGAGGTAGAAGGCAGCTTGATGAAACTATTGAAGAAGCTGCGAGAACTCCATTCACTCAAGAAGTACAGTTAGGAGGAATACCTCCAAAGTGCAACTTACCAGCATCAACCAACATTTTTATGGAACTACCTGTGCCATATAACATGTTAAGGCTTATGTTAGATGTATGCTACAATGTGTAAACCATGATGTTGTATTGTGCAAGTATTTTGCATCTAGCCTAACTGGCGAGGCGCTAAAATGGTTCGAGGGATTGCCTAAAAATAATATAACTTTTTTTGATCATTTACAAGCTACATTTCTGGGAGCATATATAAGCAACAATTCATCGCGGCCAGGTATTGAAGATGTATTTGGATTAAAACAGAGGATTGGCGAGAGTTTGAAGCACTTAAACATAAGATGGAAGACAATGTGCAATGAGATGGCTGGAAGAGTGGATGAAAGATATCTCATTTTGTCTTTCATTAATGCAATGTTCGCAACTAATCTGTTGTACATACAAATTTTCAGAATAAAAAATACTATCACAATGACTGAGCTACGAGAACTACAAGAAGAATACATTGCTTTGGAGGAGAAACAAAATGAAATGGAATCATATCCAATCGCAAACACCAGCTCCGTAGCGGAAAATGGAAGTTTACTTCCTAAAATGATTAACAATGTGGCGAGCACCTCGCAGGCACAACAAGAGAAAGTGGTGATTGATAATCAGCAGAAATTAGTAGCGATGGGCAGTCGAGATCAAGAAGAGTATGAGAGGGAGAAGAATTATTACAATCGCGGAGGAAATAAAAAAATCCAAAGGCTTGATCAGCCGCAAGAAACCTATGGTGGACAGAGGAACAATAACTTTAGGGGGCAAGGTAATCAGAAGATAGTATGGGAAGAAATCAAGATGCCACCCCTAAATGCTAGTATAGAAAAAAATTTGGGAAGCTATCATTTTGATGGAAAATATACCATCCCCATGGAACATGGGAAAGGAGCCGCATCCAAATAATCGGATTCAAGAATTTTGTCCTTACCATCACTTTCATGGTCACACAATAAATGATTGCAGGAATGTAAAGAGAATAATTTTAAGGATGATTGACCAAGGAAACCTAAACCACTTTGGGAAGAAATCAAGAAGATAGTATGGGAAGAAATCAAGATGCCACCCCTAAATGCTAGTATAGAAAAAATTTGGGAAGCTATCATTTTGATGGAAAATATACCATCCCCATGGAACATGGGAAAGGAGCCGCATCCAAATAATCGGAGTCAAGAATTTTGTCCATACCATCACTTTCATGGTCACACAATAAATGATTGCAGGAATGTAAAGAGAATAATTTTAAGGATGATTGACCAAGGAAACCTAAACCACTTTGTAGTTGCAGGAAATCCTATAAATACACCCTCAGTAGAATTCATAAAACTTTAAGAAGTTCTTGATGAAAAATGACAATTTACTGATTAATATTCTCAACTGATTACAAGGAAATATGTTAATGGAACTTAGAACAGTTACAAATTTCTCTGTTCTCTCTCCTAAGACTTTTTCTAACACTCACTTAAAGAACCTCAATCTAGCATTTGAACTACTATTTATAGTGAAATATGTACAACTGTATATAACCTGCGAAGCATCGCAACCTCTGATCGTAAATTTATTCTATATTCGCAAACCCTTCACACTTCTCCCGTGTTTCTTCTATTATCGCATTATCTTGCGACACTTTTCTCTTGTATTTGTTACTACATTCGTAGCCCAACATCTTACGATATTTAGTACCTACATCTTGCCTCTTCTCAAGTCATTTCTGCGAAGAAGTAATGATCGTGAGAATACAACCGTTACTTATTCTTTTCTTTTTTTTATCAGAATTCGAACACGTCTTTTATAACCGTATTTTCCTAACTATTTCCTTATATATACTCATTTTATTCCCTTCCTCATCTTTTTTACCTTATCCTTTTACTTCTGCAACTTCATCTTCTTCTCACATCATTTCTTCGGTTATCGCCTTCTCTTCCTGTTAATCCCATCATGAGTTCTCCGAGGTAATTTTATTTTATCTCTCGCATCTTTCACTTGTTTATCTCTTTTATTTCTGTTTAATTCATTGTTTGATTTTGATTTCTTTCAGCAAAACTTCTTCTCAAGTGAAACCTTCAACTAAACGCTCAAGCCCTAGCTCTCGAAGAAGAAAATCCGAGAATCAAAAGGTAGTTAAAATACTCTGTCTTCCTTCTGAAACAATATATTGTTGCCTCAGTTTTTAATCTACATTTTGATTCGTATGTCGGTGAAGAATCCAACCTTACCAAGAGATCTCGTATTGTCAAATCCAAGCCATCAATTTCAATCAGTGATTTCCTTCATGTGATTGATAAAGAATTTTCCTCTCCTCCTCGTGAAAGCACTTCTTCACAAACTCCTGCCTCCACTCCATTACCCAGTTTTCAGTCTCCCACCCCTGTCAATTTATCAACACTTCTTCAAGATCAACCTTCGCAAGCTACCTTCTCAACCCCTTCTCTTGAAAAACCCATTTTAGGTCCTAATCCTTTGAGTGATGTTGCTCCAAGCAATTTACAACTTGCTTTGATTCCTTCGAATTCTTCTCCCCTTCCTCAAGAAGTTCGAGATGGAATTTATTCAGCTTTCCTGATGTTATCTGATGTTTTGAGTAATAATACGAAGTCTTCAAATGTTCGCTTGCAGTCTGAATTTTGCAAAATGCTCAACAACTTCATCAATCCTGATGTTTCTATTTCACGTCAAGCCCTGGAAAAAGAAGTTGAATTGCTTCGCCAAACTAAGGAGTCTTTGAAAGCAGAGTGTGAGAATCTTCGTAAAGAGAATCATCAGTTTCAAAATAATTCTCTAGATTGTGCAATCCTTCGTAAGAGGAATGATGCATTAAAAGGTATTGCTATTATCTTTATATTTTCTCCTTTTGTTTGTTTCTATTTCTCGCATGTTTGAAACACCCATTAAAACCCATTCCACTTTATAGAATCAATCCAGAAATGTAGAATGTTGGTACTTCATCATGAATCAGTCGCAGAAGAATCTCAAGCCAAGCATGAAAGTCTTTTGAACCAATTTTCCCACTTATCTAGTCTTCATTCATGTGCTCTTGATAATTTAGATGCCATTTTCCAAGAGAATACCCAACTAATTTACGATCAAAAATTTTTGAACGATGAAATATCTCAGCTCACTTCTTCTTTAACTAAAGCTGATTTAAGAATAGAAACCCTATTAGAAGAGAATGAAACATTATCAGAAGAAAGATGTTCGTATTTGAATACAATGGCTGTTTTTTCGCAACAATTGAATATTCTTCAAAGTAAATGTTGCGATCAAGAAAATCTCCTTTATTTGTTAAAAGGTGAACTTGAGGAATTAAATAAGTCTTCATATGAAGAGAGAAGTTCTTTTGCTGCCGAGAAGAAATCCCTTCTTAATAAGAATATAATCTTGAACACTAAGAGGAATAAACTTAAAGAAGATTATTCCCAACTAGAAAACCTTAATACAAAACTTGCGAAGGATAAAAAATTTCTTCTTTCCAAAGATCAAAAGCTTCAATCCAGACTTGAAGGATTAGTTGGTGATGGTTTTGATAAAGCTATGGATCAGATGAAGAATTGTTATCTATCTTTAGCTCAATTTCTTACTTCAAAAAGAGAAGGTAGTCATTAAAATTTGACTGCCTTTGATATACCTTTAAATTTTGTTATATTCGCAGAATTGATTCTTTGAATATTGTTTCACTCGCAGAATTTGAGAACAATCTTCGCAATGCTAAAGTTGGATTGGAGACCACCTGTTCTGTGCTTCGCAAGAAGAACGCTTTGCTTTCTACTCGTTTGATTAATTCTAATGATCATGCCAATCGAAGATTCAACCATCTTGCTTATGCCAAAGATATTGAAGATACTAACCACCAGAAGGCTCTACTTCGTGAAAGTCATATGAAAGCTCAAGTCTTCGTAAACAACATTCTCTTATCAAGATCCTTGATTCCAGTGAAAGTTGAACCTCTGGAAATATCTGATGATGAAGTTGATCGTGATCCTGATAGTGACTTTTATTACGAGAGTGATGATGAAGGACTTGATGGTGAAAAAGAATCTATCCCTCAAGGAGAAGCTCCTGTTGAAGGCTCTACAGAGGGTAATGTTTCGTAAGAATTGAACACTGCTGATGATCCTACTCATCTTAAAGATCCAGCACAAAGTGTTGATGAAGAGCATTAAGCATGATAAACTTCTTTCCCAAGTTATCGTTAATCCTCTTGTTTTTCTTTCTTTTGAACTCTTTCTCTTGGTTACTGTTGATCCTCTTTTTACAAACAATTCTGCTTACTGTTTATGTTCCTTAAGAAGTATATTTTATATTTTGCGATAATGATTTGACCTTTCTCTAATTGAATACTTTCTTGATTTGCATAAATTTCATAAATTGATCATATGAAGAGAAATAACATATCTTGAAGACTTAACTTAGTATTCCCTTTCCCATTATTATTGCTCTTCAGGTGATTAATTGTTGTTGTAAGTATTAGAATATCTGCCTCAGTTTAAGTTGCAAAGTTTCAGGTTGTTGCGAAGTAAATAAGAAATCTCCCCCTTGAAGTATAAGAAGTATGAAACCTCCTTGTATAATTATGAAACATCCTTGAAGAAGTATAAGAATTATGAAACATCCTTGAAGAAGTATGAGAAGTATTCAATCCTCGAAAAATTTAATGAGTATGAAATATCCATCCTTGATTGCGAATAAAATTGCCTCTTTTGGTAGGAATTCTTGATATATATTCTTGTTGAGAATATAAAGAATCTCCAATGATACTGATAGAATTGACTTCATTAGTTTCTGTGGTCTTATCATGCCTTCCTAAGTAAAGGTCTTACTTTGCCACCTCTTTTGCGATAAAGTCGCAAGACGTTGGTGCATTCGCATGCCTCAACCCCTTGACTTTATCTTAACAATATTTTTGTGTTTGCGATAATATAACAAGTCTGAATATACTTGCGAATATACAGCCTTGTTACATTATCGTCTTGCGATGAAATCGCAGGACGTTATCACACTTTCATGTAATAACCCATTGATCTCATCTTAACTTCTTTGTATTTAATTCTGCGAGTATATATATATATATTTTTTAATCGCAGAAATATAATTGTTGCGCAAATATGACAAGCCTTTATGTTCTTGCGAACAAAAAGCCTCGTGACATTTGCGTCTTATAACGCTTATCATCTCCCTAATGGAGGGTGCTTCCCCTTAAAGGAAGCGTACATCGACCATACAAGGTTAGCTCTTCTCATCCGGTTCTAGAAACAACCAGCTTTTGTTCGCAACCTCTTATCCTTTTTGCCTATAGGGCTTATAGTTACGAGGTTGAACCCTATGGGGTATCTTTGGGCCAAGTGCATCATTTGCCAAGACTTGTAAAGAATGGAAGATGTGCTTCAAACCCATCCGGCACTCTTGACTCAACCGTGTACCTCGGCGCCTTGATCGTTTTCTGCACTTCTTGGGAAAGACAGTATGCCTTAGTCGCCCAACCTAAATCATGTTACATCGCAAGATTAAGTTGAGAATCCAAGGTGTCTTACCCGGATAGGTACCCCATTTTTGGGTTATGTACCCCGTAATGTCCATGTACTTAGGTTCCGTGGTGGTGTTCCGTTTCCCCTGAGCCATGCTTATAGGTACCCCCTTAAATGACGTACTTTAGGACTTTTCCTTTTGCGAAATGTTGCTTCGCGAACTAGGGTGTACGTCACAAAGGTTTGCCTGTGTAAAATTTCTGCGGCTTTCTTTCTTTTTTGAAAGCTGATCACAGTTTGCGGCTTTCTTTTATGAAAGCTGATCGCAAATAAATTTTTGTGTCTTTCTTTAATGAAAGCTGATCACAATAAGAATTTTAAAATTTGTAACTTTGGTTGTTTTTGTGCGAGCAAACGTTATTCGCAAAATTATCATGAGTTTTATGGATAATACCTTTTTAAATACAATCTATTCCAGGGTCGACCAAGTCTTAAACCTATGTCTTTCCCTTCTGTATCCATCAGCCGATAAGCTCCACTTCCCACAACCTCTTTAATGATATATGGTCCATCCCATTTTGGTGCTTGTTTTCCTCCATTTTCTTTCTGGTAGGGAGGTGTTTCTCGCATGACCAAATCACCTGGTTGATACTCACGTTCAATAACTCTCTTGTTATACTCTCGAGATAATCTTTCTTGATAAATTTTCATATGTCGCAACACCTTTTCCCTTTTTTCTTCTAAATCATCCAGTTCACTTAATATCACCCCTGCACTTAAGTTTCTTTCCCAAGCTTCTTTCTTTGTTGTCGGAATTACAACCTCTATTGGCAATACTGCTTCTACTCCATATGTTAAACAATAAGGAGACATTCCAGTTTCCTCCCTTCTAGTTGTATTATATGCCCATACTGCACTAGGCACTTGCTCGCACCACCCTCTGAAATGTCCTTCTAATTTCTTTTTGATTGTATCTGCGATTGTTTTATTTGTTGCCTCTGCCTGTCCATTAGCTTATGGATATAATGGAGTTGATTTCCCACATTTTATCCTAAAAGCACCGATTAACATCTTTATATTCTGCCCTTCAAATTGTTTCCCATTGTCGGATACTAATTGTGCTGGAACTCCATACCTACAAATGATATTCTCAAATATGAATGTAAAAACATCCTTATCGCGAATATGTTGTACTGCTTTTACTTCTGCGAGCTTCGTGAAATAATCTATTGCGACTATTAAGTATCTTCTCTGGCCAGATCCAGGTAAAAATGGGCCAAAAATTTCCAATCCCCATTTTCCGAAAGGCCAGCAGCTTGTTGAAGAGGTTAATGATGCCCATGGTGCATGAGTTCTTTTCCCATGTCGTTGACATTCTTTGCATCGTCTCACCAACAATTTTGCGTCTGTGTGCATATAAGGCCAGTAATATCCTTGTATTTTTGCTCTATAAGCTAGAGATCTTCCCCCACTATGATTACCAGCTTCTCCTCCATGTAACATCTTCAATACTTTTTCTCCTTCTTCACGAGTTAAACATCTGAGAGGTGGTCCAATGAAAGATTTTCTGTATAAAATTCCTTCTCGTAACTCATAATTTGTTGCACGACTCTTTAATTTATATGCTTCTAGTCTGTTCCTGGGTATTTCTCCTTTTGCGAGATATGCATGAATGTCCTTTCTCCAATATGCGAGATATTCTACGATGTCTTCTGGTAGTTCTCTTTCTACTTCCATCGCAACTGCTTCCTCAATTTCTTCTTCTTTATTCACTGATGGATGTTGAATTATCTGGATTTTGATATTTCTTGTATTAGGGTTTGTCATCATACTTGGAATGAATGCAAAAGAATCTGCGAGTCGATTGTATTTCCTTGTTATATGCCTCCAATTTAATTTTGGTATCTTCGCAGATAATTCATCAACGAGTTTCTTGTATTTATTCAAAGAAGACTCATTTGTGGTATATTCCCCATTAATTTGACAAATTACCAGCTGAGAATCACTTGTTATTCTTATATTTTCGAGCTTCTTTTCTATTGCGATCTTCAATGCATGCACTACATCTTAGTACTCTGTTTCATTATTCGTGGATGCAAATTCTAGTCTGAATGAGAATGATATTCGTTCTCCTTCTGGTGAAATCAACACAATTCCTACTCCATTCCCCTCACTGTTGGATGATCCGTCTACTAAAATTTCCCATCTATTTGGTTCTGTTAATAGGTCTTTTTGATTCCCAAATTCTTCTTCAGTATCCATCATTTCTTCTACTGCCTCATCTTCTTCCAAAGGAAATTCTGCCAAGAAATCTGCGACAATTTGTGACTTTTGCGATGATAACACTTCGTACTTTATCTTGTAATGGTTTATTTGTGAATTCCACCTTTTTATTCTTCCTGATCTTTTTGTGTTCTTCATGACTGACTCAATTGGGACTTTGGTTACCACTTTTATCACATGCGCTTGAAAGTATATTCGCAACTTAAATAATGCATAAACCAGGGCTAAGATTAACTTCTCCATTTTAGAATAATTTCTCTCTGCTGTGTTAAAAGTTTTACTGATGTAGTAAATGGGCCTTTCTATTCATGCATCTGTTCGTAATAGAACTGCACTTAAAGCATATTGAGTTGTTGCGAGGTATACCAATAATTCTTCATCTTTCTCTGGTTTCTGTAATATGGATGTATTCGCGAGATATTCTTTGATTCCTTGAAAAGCTTTTTCACATTCATCAGTCCACTTGAATTTTGCTCCCTTCTTAAGTATGTTGAAGAAATGTTTGCACTTATCTGACATTCGCGAAATAAATCTTCCAAGTGAAGCCAAGAGTCCATTTAGCTTTTGCACTTCTTTTACCGTTGCAGGTGTTGGCATGTCACGGATTGCTTGTGCTTTTTCTGGATCGACTTGTATTCCCTCCTTTGATACTATGTATCCCAAAAAATTTCCTGATGCAACTCCAATTACACATTTCTCAGGATTCAATTTGATGTTGAATTTTCTCATTTGTTCAAATATTTCCTTCAAATCTTGCACATGATCTTTGGCCTATTTACTTTTTATCAACATATCATCTACATATACCTCTAAGGTTTTATGTATCCACTTTGCGAACACCTTTTAGACCATTCGTTGATATGTAGCACCCGCATTTCGCAGACCAAATGGCATCTTCACATAACAATATAAACCTCTTGGAGCAAAAAAGTCAGTATGTTCTTGGTCTTCTTCTGCGAGTGATATTTGATTGTACCCTTTATATCCATCGAGTGAAGTGACTCTATCATGTCCTGCAGCTGATTCCACCATTTGTGGTATATCTGGCAATGGAAAACTGTCTTTGGGACAGGATTTGTTTAGATCAGTGAAATCTTTACAAATTCTTATCCCTTTATTCTTCTTTGGAACAATGACCATATTCGCTATCCATTCTGGGTATTTTGCTTCTCTTATGATTCCTGTATCCAGCATCTTTTGTAATTCTTCTTCTATTTGTGCATGATAATTTTGTGAGATCTTTCTTATTCTTTGTTTGAATGGTCTTACGCTTTTATCTATGTTCAATATATGACATGCCACTGATGGATAAATTCCTTGTATTTCATCTACACTTCCTGCGAATATATCTTTGTATTCTCGTAAGAGATCAATAATTCTTTTCTCTTCTTTTTCGTCCATCTTAGTTCCAATTCGCAAGATTAAAGGTTCCTTTTCAATTCAAATATTTATTTCTTTAGTTAGTTCTGCTGCAACGTAACTAGGACTTTGCTCTCCCATAGGTGTTGGTTCTTTGATTACTTTCATTAGTTCTCCTTATTTTTCTAGGATCTCACTTGGTATTCCTTTTCCCTCTCTTGCTCTTATTGTATACACTCTGAATTCCTCTTCCTTTTTCGCTTCTTTTGCAAGTTTTCTACGAAATTGTTTCTTTCTTGCTCTCCCTCCACACTGTTTTACTTCAATCTGATAACAAAATTTTGCACTATCAAGATCCCCTTTTATTTCTTGTATTCCGCTTGGTGTAGGAAACTTAATTGATTGATGTAATGTTGAAGCAACAGCTTTAATCGCATGAATCCATGGTCTTCCCATCAGCATATTATATGGAGATTCCATATCTAGCACACATAAAACTATGTGTGTTTCGATTTCTCCCAGCGGTACTCGTAACATTATTTCCCCTTTGGATTTTGTTGTAGATTTTCCCAATCCATGGGTAAGACATTCTGAATTTGTGATCTCTTCATCTTTAATCCCCATCCCCTAAGTGCATGATAGAATATAATATCAACAGAACTCCCTGTATCAATCAAAACTCGGTTTAATTTCCATTTTTCTATAGATTTTGTAGCTTTCTTTTCATCTCGCATGATCGGAATTGTGACTAATAATGGTGAAGTGTGGTTCAAGTTTTCATTTGGAATTTCTTCTACTGAAAATGTGATTTTCTGCTTTTCCCATTCTTTCAAAGTTGTTATTTTCTCCACTTCCATGATCTTTCTTCCTCTACATTCTCGTTTGTGTATCCTTCCCTTCATGTTGTTATGAAATTCATCAATCATTGTCTTTGTGATCATATTACATTCTTCTCTTTTGCAATCTTCATCTACTGACTCCATTTGATCTTCAAATTTCCAAAATTCCTTCAAATTTTTGCTATAACAATCTTCAAATATCCCTGTTTCTAGCGCCAATTATGTAGTTGCAGGAAATCCTACAAATACACCCTCAGTAGAATTCATAAAACTTTAAGAAGTTTTTGATGAAAAATGACAATTTACTGATTAATATTCTCAACTGATTACAAGGAAATATGTTAATGGAACTTAGAACAGTTACAACTTTCTCTGTTCTCTCTCCTAAGACTTTTTCTAACACTCACTTAAAGAACCTCAATCTAGCATTTGAACTACTATTTATAGTGAAATCTGTAAAACTGTATATAACATGCGAAGCATCGCAACCTCTGATCGTAAATTTATTCTATATTCGCAAACCCTTCACACTTCTCCCGTGTTTCTTCTATTATCGCATTATCTTGCGACACTTTTCTCTTGTATTTGTTACTATATTCATAACCCAATATCTTACGATATTCGGTACCTACATCTTGCCTCTTCTCATGTCATTTTAGTAGGACATCCACAATCTCAGCGATTGCCTCCAGTACCAGAAATTCGCAGGGTAAATACTGTAAAAGAAGCAGAAACATTCGTAATAGAAGTTGGGGCTAAAGCAAAGAATTTGTTTTGTAATTCCATTGTACATTCACACAAAACTATTGAGGATTTCCATGATAATGTTCTAAGCATAGTCTTCGCGAGAGACACAGATGGAAGAGAGATAATGAATATTGCGAGAGCATTGCCATTAGAAGAATGGCAAAAGAAAACTATATCTTTCACTGCACAAGAAGTACCAGAGCCTGGCTAGCAGCATGATAACCCATTGGTGGTAAGGTTAGAGATAAATCCAAAGCAAGTAGAAGAAGAAGATGATGAAAATGAAAATGAAGATTCTTGGGCTATCAATAGAGTTCTAATAGACACAAGCAGTTCAGTCGACATCTTATTCTATCATACCTACAAAACCATGGGTGGAAGAGACAAAGATCTAACACCATCAACATATAAAATCTATGGCTTTAATGGAACAGCTAACAAACCAAAAGGGGAAATTGCAATGCGGATTCCATTAAAAGGAATATCTTCAAAGATCTTGTTCTGTGTTGTGGACATTGAATCACCTTATAATTCCTTGATTGGTCGACCTTGGATACATGGGATATTATGTGTAGCATCTAATTTTCACAAGTGTATTAAATTTCCTCATCCTAATGGTGTTGGAGTTATTAAGGGAGATTGGGGAGAAAGTAAGAAATGTTATGAGATTGATATAAAATCTTGCGAGGAAAGAGCTGAGAAGAATAGAAATTGGAAATACAACATCAAGCAACGACAGAGATGTGAAAGATTGATGATTGATATAATAGAGAAGCGAGAGGAAGTTGATGGCGAGCGTATCGCAGAAAAAGAAAAAATAGCAAAACGTAACAGAAAAGCAGAACCAGAAAATAGTAAGTAGAAAGGTAAAATGATGAAATTTAAAGAAGCTTACGCATAATTTGTTTGAAGAAAATGCAATTGAAAAGAGTACTCTGTTTGAAAGAATTGCAAAATTTTACAAGAAGATCAAAGAAATGAAGTTTTATCAGAGTTACAATACTCGCGAGAAACGCGAATAAAATTTCGCAGAGATTAATAGAATGGGACGAACCTTTATGGCGTGCACCTTAGTTCGCGGATACCATTTCGTAAGAGGCAAATGTAAGACCTAATAGTGCGTCATATAAGGGGGTATCTCTTTACATGACTCAGGGATAAGGTTATACCGTTGCTGGAACCTGAGTCATGCAGATGTTGGGAGGTTAAAGAAAACCTTTCCAGGAGAGAGATCTTGGATTTCCAACTATATAAGGTTATACCCTGGTTGGACGACTGAGAATCTCGTCTAAAAAGTGCATAATATGACTAAGGCGCCGAGGTACACGGTTGAGCCAAGGGTGCCCAGGACGGACGAACATACCCTGGCCATCCTTGGTAAGTCTTGGCTATGATGCACTTGGCCTGAAGAAAACCCCACTTAGGGTGCAGTCTTGTAACTATAATCCATATAGGTATAAAGGACAAGAGGCTGCGAAAACAGCTGGTTGTTGGCAAATATGGATGGGAGGAGCTAGTCTTGTATGGACGATGTGCCCTCCTTGAAGGGGCAACCAGGGGGAAGATAAGGGCGGCACCCACCATTAGGGAGCTGATAAGTGTCTAAAGACGGCAATGTCATAGGGATTTATGATCGCAAGAACATTTAGGCCTGTCATATTGTCGCGTGACGTAAATTATACAGAGGCAACAAGCCAAAAGAGAAAAGTTAAGATGAGATCAATGGGTTTTTACATGAAAGTGTAAAGACGTCCTGTGATTTCATCGCAAGACGGCAATGTCATAAGGTTTAATTCTTGGAAAATAGTTTATACTTATCATATTGTCGCAGAGATGTTGAAAAAATATTGATAAGACAAGATGAATGGGTCGATACATGCAAATGTAAAGACGTCCTGCGATTTTGTCACAGAAAGAAAAAATGTGGAAAAATAAGACCTTTAATTAGGAAGGCATAATAAGACCATAAAATTATTGCGATAATGCTCGCAGAATTTATGAGATTTTCGATTTTACGCATAGATCATAAAGTTATGCAATTGTTGCTAGCGATAGCATTGCCAATATTGAGGCAAATTTAATTTGATTTACAACTAATATCTAATCTCTACTCAATTTTTTCATATTGCAGATGAATAATAGAGGCAAGTATGGGAATGCATAGAATGATGAAATTATTATTCATCCATCATATGATAAAATTGCATAAGATATTATTAAATGATATAATTATACATATAATTAAAGGATAATAATTGGGTTGATTGATTATGTTGCAGAAAAAAGAATTATTTTCTAATTCGTACAGATAAAAGCAAAAGAAATTTGCACATCAAGATTGGAAAAACTCGCAGCAATATTACGAGTAGCAAAAAATAAATGTACAAAATTTACAAGGAAGAAAAATAAAAGAAATAGAACTAAGTAGATCCATCACCACCTTCATCAGATTTCTCTTCTTCTTCAGACTTATCCTCATTACCGGATTTCTCTTCTTCATCATTATCATTATTATCTCCATCTTCATTAGATTTTTCTTCCTCGCCAGATTTTTCTATACCATTATCATCTTCACCAGAATCCTCAGTCTCGCTGTCAGAAATAACAAGATTTGGAGTTTTTGCTGGAATTTCCTTTGCAAGGCCAGGGTACGTAGAGTAAGGAATATCATGATCATCACAAACCAATTTAACGGCATCATTGCGGACAACAACAAGAGAGCTATTAAAATTCGCGGTAGTAATTCTAAATTGTTATTTCAACCGTGAATACTTCTCATTGCGAGCAATAAGACTATATGTGAGTTGATTCTTTTCATCTTCAAGTTCTTCAATTCTTTCAAGACATCTCTTTTCAGATTCTGCGAGTATACAAAAACATGTTGGAAATTTTAAGGAAGAATAATAAAAACAAGACATCGATAAGGAGGAACGGTTAACAACCTTCTCTTTTAGAAATCATGTCCTTAATTAAAGCTGCTTGTTCAACATGAAGACTAACATCTACACCTAAATTATTTCTGGCATTATCAAGAACCATCGCAGCCCAAGAAAATTCATCATCACTATTAATAAGAAGACGAGAGCGAACTTGAGTTTCCCTCACAAGAAGATCTTTATTCTCGCGGATAAGTCTATCTCTTTCCATTTGAATGCTAAGAAGAGTTTCATGGAAATCTGCTAGGGCCTTAGTGCCATTTTTAATTGCACGATCTTTCTCGTCAATAAGATCACTATTCTTACTTCTTAATCTATTGATTTCTTCTTTTGAATCAAGATAAAGGCGTTTAAACTTATTAGTTAAACTTAAATTGAATCTGTGCTCAATCTTTAAAAGATTAAGTTTGGATTTAAGTTCATCTACAGAGAGGGACCTAATTTAATCATCTGAGAAACTACTTAAAGAATTATTAAGGCGAGTAAGAAGGGTACTCTCGTCTACAGGTTCAGGAAAAGATTGGAGGAATGTAGCCTCGTCAGTAAGACCATAAATATCTGCAAAAATGGTTGCTTGAGTAAGCTGCGATAGGGTGAGAAGAATTAAAACAAAAAAGAAATAAATCATACCATAGAGTTGTTGATTAGCTTTATAAAGATCAGAGATTTTTTGCTTATAAACTGAAGCTTCAGTCTCCAGCTGCTTATTCTTCCTGCGAAGCTCAGCAACTTCAATTTCTAGTTTTTATTTATCCTGGCGAAGATTAACAGCTTTCTTTTCATAAATAATACGTCTATTATCCAAATCAGAAGCAACAGCAAAAGAAGCTCTTCCAACCTACGATAGAACTATATAAGTCAAGATCTGGTAAAAATATCAATAAATACATAAAAGGGATGAACAAATAAAAACATACCAGGCTACCAAGTGAATTTAAGAAACTTGGAGTCAGCGATATTGAAACCCCGCGAAGGGAGTCATTATCGGCTAATATGGGAGCATCGCAGATTTTGGCGAGAGAATGGGATATTCCATTAATAGCTTCATCTCCATACTCATTTGGGATACCAAATGTACCATCGCCAAAAATTCTTGAGAGTTGAGCCATTCCAGACTCAGAAAAAGAGGAATCCTTTATGGAAGGAACGTCATTATCAAAACCAAAATTATCATCATTATTATCCTTATCAAAATCAACACCTAAATTTTCTGGAATAGATTGAGGAGTTGAATAAGAAGAGAGTTGGGTTTTTCTTCTCTTTAAGGGAGGATCGTCAGATCCCTCACTGCGAGGAGCAGTAGGCTTCCCTTTGGGATGAGCAGTATATTTCCCCTTGCGATCAACTGAAGATTTCACAGACTTCACCTTGGTCTTCGCAGGTTTTATTGGTTCTAATTCTTCGATTTCCTGCGAACACAGATGAAGATAAGAAATAAGGGAAACAATATATTGTTAAAATTTATGAAAAGATATTTCTTACCTCATTTGTGAAAGATTTAAGAGCTAAGAGAGTGCTGGGTTTCCTAAAGTTCTGGTAATTGAGTTTCATCCTGTCAATCTGGAAAAGATCGAAATCTTTTAACGAGAAAATGAAAACATAAGGAAGATGATGGATAATAATTATGCAAAAATTGGACAGAACATACCTCTTTGGTTCTTTCAGGCCAATAGAAGACCCATGGTTGATATTTTGTAGCACTCACAGGTATTGCATGGGAACCAGAGATATATGGACCCTCTAAAATTAGAGGGAAGATGAACCATTTGTCATCGCTGGAGTGGCGAGGACCTTGATTAGTATTTGTATGCCAATATATATCTAGTATAAGAACTTTATCATCAGCGATCTTCTATTTCTTCTGCAAGCGAACACCCCAGCAAGTGATATCCCTCTTCATAGGAATAATCTTATAGTTTTCAAAGAATTTCTTCACGGTATAATTTGCAGAGACAATTGGAACATCTTTAAATTGAGGATTCTTCGCAGATTCGGGGTAGCGAGATCCTTTATCAGCACCGCGAGAAGCATATTCAAGTAGTAAACGAATACAATCTCCACCCAGCTGATATACTGCTCGTGAGAACTTTTTGTGAGAGATTATTTGATAGAATAATGGAAGTTCCGGGTCGTAGAGAGGAATTAGAAGATCGGCTTCAAGTTGACCTAGCGATAATATAACTTTCTCGCGAGAACATTGATAATCAGTAAATAATTTGAGAGAAAGTTCGGATTTAGGGTTCTGATCTGGAACTGTGGACAAAGTAAAACCTTTGCTTTTGAGTTTTTCTCGCATCTCACCAAAAGCAGCCAAATTTTTAGCACCAGCAACAACCATTTTTTAAGTATGGGAATGAAGAAAAAGGTTGAAAAATAAGAAAGGAATCACAACAATAACAGACGCGCAATTTACGTAAGAACAGTAAACTTGCATAGAAGTTACAGAGAGAAAGAAGAAGAAAGTAAAAGAGGAAAAGAAAAAAATGAAAGGAGTATTTATAGAAAAAAAAATTTCTCGAAGAAGATGAATGTAATAAATTCTAAGAAAAGACATGAACGGTCAGATCGCAGCGGTTAAAAAGGACGTGTCATAAATTTATTAGAAGAAAGAATACGCGAAAACAACTGGCGAAGGATACAGAAACGTGTCAGAACAGAGAAGTCTGAAAATATAAGTAGTTGCAGCATTTTAAAATTCTCACGATCTTCTCTTCTTCGCAGAAAAGACATGATAAGAGGCAAGATATAGGACCAGAATATTGCTACAACACTTCTCTGCGAGATTAACAACACTTCCCAGCGAGCATCACCGCAAGATCTTCAACTACACTTTGCGAGTGTCACAAAAACAGTCAAAAGAGTGACGTAATAGCTGATGATTGAAGAAAACATGAGAAAAGAATGTCTGTCCCGCGATGGTTACAAAGCTTGCGAGAATGAACATTGTAACTATCGCGGTACAATCGCAGAACAAATCCGAAATAAGAGGAAAACTTAGCTGTCATCCATTATGTAACTACCCTATAAATAGAGACCCAATAGGTCCAGAAAAGGATGATGTATTTTTGAGAATTGAGAAAGTCTTGAGAAGAGAGAAACTTCAAGAGAAAAGTTGTATTCTTGAATTCTTACATTTCCTGTAAACATTTCTGAAAATCAAATAATAAAGTGTCGTTCTTAATCTTCAAATTTGAGTTAGTTATTACAAATTCTTGACAAGGGTGTAGTGTAGGATTTCCTGCAACTACAATACCACAAGGTGAAATTCAACAAAACAACAGAAGGCAGGAAAATGAACAGCGTCAGGCACGAAATAACCAAGATGGTGAATAAGATCAATAGGAAGGAAGGAGGATATTGCATGGAAGAGAAACTCTAAGAAATCAGCAAATAATTGAAAGAGAAATCGAGAGACATTACGCTGAACAAGCACGCTTAGGCTGAGAGAGTGAAATATTGAGAGCAGAGGTAGAAGAGCAAGAATTCCAAGAGGCAATTCGCCAGAATAATCATGACAATCGAGAAAGAAGACGTGAACAGAACCGCAATAATGGTAATATTAAAGAAGAATACGATAGGGTGCAAAGGAGAGCAGGAAAAAATCGCAGAAGAGAAAATAAGAGATATAACGGTTACGTATTCGCGAAAGAAATGTAAGAGAAGATAGCGGAGAAAGACAAGTAGAAGATAATAGAGATAGAAATCAAAATCTCGCAACACAAGATAAGCAAGAATGTAGGAGAAGGGAATCTGCACTGAAAAGACCAATGGAGCAAAATTCAGTTGGGAATGAACAAGTTTTAAGAGAATTAGCAGAAATGAAGGGAATGTTAAATGATAGAAGAGAAGGAGGCAGAACACAACTTGATGAGGCGATTGAAGAAGCTGCAAAAACTTCATTCACTCAAGTAGTACAATTAGGAGGAATACCCCCAAAATGCAACATGCCAGCATTAACTAGTATTTTTGATGGATCTACATGTGCCATTCAACACATCAAAGCTTATGTGAGATGTATGCTACAATGGGAAAATTATGATGATGTGTTGTGCAAATATTTCACATCAAGATTAACTGGTGAAGTGCTAAAATGGTTTGAGGGTTTAACTAAGAATACTATAACTTCTTTCACTCATCTACAAACCACATTTTTAAGGGCATACATAAGTAACAATTATGCGCGTCCAGGAATTGAAGATGTGTTCGGGTTAAAACAAAGGGTTGGCGAGAGTCTGAAGCACTTAACATTAAGGTGGAAAACAATGTGCAGTGAAATGGCTAGTAGAGTGGATGAGAGATATCTAATTTTTCTTTCATTAATGCTATGTTTGCAACCAATCTACTATATGTTCAAGTTTTCAGAGTCAAAAATACCATCACAATGACTGATCTACGAGAACTACAAGAAGAATACATTGCTTTGGAGGAGAAACAAAATGAGATGGAATCATATCCAGTCGCAAACACCATCTCAATAGAGGCAAACGGAAGTTTACTTCCTAAAATGATTAATAATGTGGCGAGCACCTCGCAGTCACAAGAATAGAAAGTGGTGATTGAAAACCAGCAGAAGTTAGTAGCCATGGGAAGTTGAGATCAAGAGGAGTATGAAAGGGAAAGGAATTATTACAATCGCAGTGGAAATAATAAAATTCAAAGACTTGATCAGCAGCAAGAGACTTATGGTGGTCAGAGGAAAAATAATTTTAGAAGGCAAGGGAGTCAGAAGATAATATGGGAAGAAATTAAGATGCCCCCTCTAAATGCTAGTATAGAAAAAATTTGGGAGGCTATCATTTTGATGGAAAATATACCATCACCATGGAATATGGGAAAAGAACCACATCCAAATAATCGAAATCAAGAATTTTGTCCTTTCCATCATTTTCATGGTCACTCAATAAACGATTGCAGGAATGTAAAAAAGAATAATTTTGAGGATGATTGATCAGGGAAAATTAAATCATTTTTTAATAGGACATCCGCAATCTCAGCAGTTACCACCAGCACCAGATATTCGCAGAATGAATACTGTAAAAGCAGCAGAAACATTTGTGATAGAAGTTGGAGCCAAGGAGAAGAATTTGTTATTTAATTCCATCATACATTCATACAAGACTATTAAGGATTTCCACGACAACGTTCTGAGCAGAGTCTTCGCGAGAGACGCGGATGGAAGAGAGATAATGAATATTGCGAGAGTCTCTCCATTAGAGGAATGGCAAAAGAAAACTATTTTTTTCACTGCACAAGAGGTACCAGAGCCTGGCGAGATGCATGACAACCCACTGGTGGTAAGATTAGAAATAAATCTAAAACAAATAGAAGAATAAGATGAAGAAAATGAGGATGATGGAGTTGAAGATTCTTGGGAAATTAACAGGGTTCTTATTGACACTAGAAGTTCAATGGATATCTTGTTTTATCATGCCTACAAGACCATGGGAGGGAGAGATGAGGATTTGTTACCATCAACATATAATATCTATGGTTTTAACGGTACTGCCAACAAGCCCAAAGGGGAAATTACAATTCGAATTCCATTAAAGGGGTTATCTTCCAAGATCCTATTCTGTGTTGTGGATATTGAATCACCTTATAATGCCCTGATTGGCCGTCCTTGGCTACATGGGATATTAGTTGTGGCGTAAACTTTCCACCAATATATTAAATTTCCTCATCCTAATGGTTTTGGAGTTATAAAGGGAGACTGGGTTGATGGGAAGAAATGCTATGAAATTGATATGGAATCTTGCGAGGAAAGGGTTGCAAAGAGCAGAAACTAGAAACATAACATCAAGCAAAAACAAAGAGGTGATAAGCTGATGGTTGATACAATAGAGCGGCGAGAGTAAGGAACATTGTGAAATCAAAATGAGCTTTAAGCAATAGATGGCGAGCGTCTCGCAGATGGAGGGAAAATAACAAAACGCAACAAAAGGGCAGAAACAGAAAGTAGTAAGTAAAAAGGTAAAATAATGAAATTTAAGAAATTTATGAATGATTTGTTGAAGAAAATGTCTCAAAAGAATATTTCGTTTGAATAAAAAATATGAAGTTGAAAAATTATACAAGAGTTGAAATGCAAATAAAGAGAAGATCAAAGAAAAGAAATTTCATCAAAGTTGCAATACTCGCAAGAGATATATAAGAACGGGACGAACCTTTAAGGCGTACACCCTAGTTCACGAATAAAATTTCGTAAGAGGCAAATGTAAGATCTAAAGTGCATCATATAAGGGGGTATCTCTTTACATGGCTCAAGGATAAGGTTATACCGTTGCTGGAACCTGAGTCATGGATATTGGGGTTATTGAAAACCCATCCAGGAGAGGTACCTTGCATTTCCAACTATATAAGGTTATACCCTGGTTGGACGACCGAGAGTCTCTCCTAAGGAGTGCAGAGTATGATCAAGGCACCGAGGTACACGGTTGAGACAAGAGTGCCCGGGGCATACGAAACTACCCTGTCCATTCTTTGCAAATCTTGGCTATGATGTACTCGGCCCGAAGAAAACCCCACTTAGGGTGCACTCTTGTAACTATAAGCCATATAGGCATAAAGGACAAGAAGCTGCGAAAATAACTGGTTGTTGTTAAGACCGGATGGGAGGAGCTAGTCTTGTATGGCCGATGTGCCTTCCTTGAAGGGGAAACCATGGTAAGATAAGGGGGTCACCCTCCATTAGGGAGATGATAAGTGTCTAAAAACGGAAATGGCATGGGGCTTTATGATCGCAAGAATATTTAGGCATGTCATATTGTCGCGTGACAAATATTATACAGAGGAAGCAAGCCATGAGAAAAATTTAAGATGAGATCAATGGGTTTTTACATGAAAGTGTAAAGACGTCCTGCGATTTCATCGCAAGACGACAATGTCATAAGGCTTTGTTCTCGCAAGAGAGCTTAGACTTGTCATGTTGTCGCAGATAAATTGACAAAATGCGGATAAGGAAAGATCAATGGGTCAATACATGTAAGTGTAAAGATGTCCTGCGATTTTGTCGCGGAAACAAAAAAAGTGGCAAAATAAGACCATGAGAGATCATAAAATTATACAGACATGACCTGCGATATTTATACAGAAGTTGAGACAAAGTTTACAAATAGATTTTATTCAACATTAATCTTCTCAATCTTTCATATTGCAGATGAATAACAGAGGCAAGTATGGGAATGAACGGAATGATAAGATTATTATTCATCTTTATATGAAAGATTTACGCAGATGAATAAAAATTATTAATCATGTTGATTAACCACATTGCAAAAAAGAATTGTTTATTAATCGTATTGCAAAAAAGAATTGTTTACACGGATAGAAGCAAAAGAAACTTATACGTCAAAGAACCTTGCAGTAATATCACAAGAAGAAAGAGATAAATGTACAAATATTACAAGGAGATGAAAAAGAGGAAACAAAACTAGTTAGATCCATCATCAACCTCGCCATATTTTTCTTCTTCTTTGTCTTTACTGTCATCTTCGTTGTATCCTTCATCTCCGCCAGATTCTTCAGCTTCACTGTCAGAGATAACAATATTTGAAGTATTCTTTGGAACTTCTTCCGCAAGGAAAGGATACAAAGAGTGAGGAATGTTTTGATCATCGCAGACCTTCTTGGCAGAATCAATGCGAACACCAAAAAGGAGATTACTAAAATTGGTAGCAGAAATCTTTAATTGGGACTTCAATTTTGAATATTTCTCATTGCGAGGAACAAGAGTCTTTGCGAGTTGATTCTTATCAGCTTCAAGTTCTCCAATTCTTTCAGAGTATCTCTTCTCATCTTCTGCGAGTATATAATAACAAGTTGGAAATTTTGCAAAAAACTATAAAAGACAAGAAATTAAAAAGGAAAAACAATTAACAACCTTCTCTTTCAGAATTCATGACTTTAATTAAGGCCGCTTGTTCAACATGAAGACTAACATCTACACCTAAGTTAGCTCTGACATTGTTAATAATCTTTGCAGTCCAGGAAAATTCGTCATCATCATTAATAAAAAGACAGCAACGAATTTGGTTTTCTCTTTCAACAAGATCCTCTCTCTCGCGGATAAGTTTATCCCTTTCAATTTGGACTTCAAGAAGGGTTTTATGAAAATCCTCTAAAGTTTGAGCTCCTTGCCTAGAAATGCGATATTTTTCATCTATAAGATCACTTTTTTGGGCTCTTAGAATCTTGATTTCTTCTTTAGAATTAAGATATTGACGCTTGGATGTATTAGCCGCTCTCAAACTAGATCTGTGATCAATTGCTAAAAGATGAAATTTGGATCTAAGATCATCTATAGAAAGGGATTTAATCTGTTCATTTGAATAGTTATCTAAGGATTCATTAAGGTAATTGAGAAGAGTATCATTGTCTATTGGATTTGGAAAAGAACGAAGTAATACAGCTTCGTCAGAAAGGCCGTAAACATCTGCGAAGAAGAAAAATAAGAAAAAATGCAAAGGAATACAAGGTTAAAGAAAAAGAGAGATATTTATTACCATAAAGTTGATTGTTCGCAGATTGGAGGCTTGCGACCTTATATTGCGATAAATAAAGTTCAGTTTCCAACCTCTTGATCTTTTATTGAAGGTCAGCAGACCTAGATTCCAATTGCCCACGAAGACTAGCGGACTCATATTCCAACTACACATTCTTCTTGCGAAAAACAATATTCTTCTTGTGAAAAGATGCGCACCTCTTCTCCAAGTCTGAGGCAATAGTAAAGGAAGCTCTTCCAGTCTGCGATGGAATAATGTAAATTAAAACATGGAGAGGAAATGAATACATAAATATGGTGAAGAAATGAAAACATACCATAATACCAAGAGAATTTAAGAGACTGGGAGTTATTGATCTTGAGATTCCTTGGAGAGAATCATTATCAACCAATATGGGAGCATCGCAAATCTTGGCAAGAGCCTGGGATACCCCGTTAAGAGCTTTATTTCCACAATCATTTGCAATACCATGTGTAATATCACCAAAAATGTTAGATAGCTGGGCCATGGAAGATTCAGATTGGGAGGATTCCATTGCGGAAGGGTATCAGCATCAAAATCATCATCATCATCATCATTATCAGTATCATCATGAGAATTTTCTTCATTAGACTGGGGAGATGAAGGGGAAGTAGTTTGGGTCTTTCTTTTCTTCGAGGGAGGACCAGTGGATTTTTCCTTGCGAGGAGCATCAGATTTCTCCTTGTGAGGAGCGTTAGATTTCCCCTTGCGAGAAGAATCATTGCTTTTCCCTTTGGTCCTCGCAACCACAACAGGTTCTCTTTCTTCAATAACCTGCGAACACATATAAAGATAAGAAATAGAGGCAACAATATATTGTTAAGAATCATAAAGGAATATTTCTTACTTCATTTGTGAGAGATTTAAGGGCTAAAAAGGTGTTGGGCTTCCCAAATTTCTGGTAGTTAAGTTTCGACCTGTTAATCTAGAAAAATTAGAGTAGTCAGCGAGAGTATGAAAACATGAGGAAGATAATAATGATAATTATGCAAAAAATTTGAGGGAACATACCTCTTTATTCCTTTAAAGCCAGTTGAAAACCCACGGCTGATATTCTGCGAGATTCACAGGCAATGCATGAGGACCAGAGATGTAGGAACCCTCTAGACATAATGGAAAAATGAACCATTTGTCATCACTGGAGTGGCGAGGGCCTTGATTATTACCCGTATGCCAATCAATATCTAACATAAGAACTTTATCTTCAGCGATGTCATCCTTCTTCTGTAAGCGAACACCCCAGCAAGTATTGTCTTTCTTCATAGGAATTATATCATAATTTATGAAGAAGTTCTCCACAGTATACTTCGCGGGGACAATTGGAATATCCTTGAATTTAGGATTCTTCGCAGTATCAGGGTAATGAGATTTTTTACCTGCACCGCGAGTAGCATACTTAAGAATTAAGCGAATGCAATCCCCACTCAACTGATATATCGCCCGCAAGAACTTCGCGTGAGAGAGTATCTCATAGAATAAAGGAAGTTCAGGGTCATAGAGAGGAATGCGAAGACCAGCTTCAAGATGGCCTAGCGAGACTATGATCTTCTCATGGTTACATGGAAGATCAAAAAATAATGGAACATAAAGTTCAGACTTAGGGTTTTGATTGGGAATGGTGGATAAAGTAAAACCTTTGTCTTGAAGTTCTTTTTGAATCTTCTCAAAAGAAATCACATATTTGCGACCAGCTGCAACCATTTTTAGTATGAGAATGAAGTTTGAAGGAGTAAAAGATCGAAAGAAAAATTGTAACAGTGGAAGATTCAGAATTTACGGAAGAACAGTAAATTTGCAGAGAGATTACGGAGAGAAGGAAGAAAAAGGTAAAAAGAAGAAAAGAGAAGAGTGAAGAAGATATATATAGAAGGTAAAAAATCTCGAGAAGATAAGTGCAATTAATACAAGGAAGAGACTTGAAAGGTTGGAATGCAGCGGTTGAAAGGGACGT
Organism: Papaver bracteatum; assembly: GCA_023529315.1. Lineage (NCBI taxonomy): Eukaryota > Viridiplantae > Streptophyta > Magnoliopsida > Ranunculales > Papaveraceae > Papaver > Papaver bracteatum. The sequence goes on along the minus strand of JAJJWX010001799.1, from coordinate 106,508 downwards.
GTCAGAAGTTGAATGGATAAAAAGATAGTGTAACAAACCTGGCGATGAAAAGATATGTGTCAAAAGAACATGAAAAATAGACAGTTGCGGCATTTCAAAAGGTTTTGATTTCTCATGGTTTTTTCCCTTCGCAGAAAAGACATGAGAAGAGGCAAGATGTGGGATCAGAATATCGCCACAACAATACTCCTGTGAGATTTACAATGACAGTTCTGCGAGCTCTTCCACAACACACTGCGAGTGTCACAAAATGACTCAAAGCAATGACGTAACAGATGACGATAGATGAAACATGAGAAGAGTGTGACCATTATGCGAGGGTTATATCATCTACGATAGTCAGCGTTAGCACTGCTACGATAAGATTGCGAGTCAGATTCGAAATTAAAGGACAGATTAGCTATCATCCATTATGTAATTATCCTATATAAAGAGACCCGGTAGGTTCAGAAAAGGGAGATGAATTTTTGAACGTTAAGAAAGTTTTGAGGAGAGAGAAAATTCAAGAGAGTGATTGTATTCTTGATCTCATCTATTTTTTGTTAACATTTCTGAGAATCAAATAATAAAGTGTTGTTTTTAATCTTCAAATATGTGTTGATTATTGTGAATTCTTGTGAAGGGTGTAGTGTAGGTTTTCCTGCAACTACAATTATACCTTTTAGTTCATTGTTTTTACCGCGAAGATTCTCGCAATCAAGTGAAGAATTGTGAAGCTTTTGGCAAAGAGTGTCACATTCTGAAGTCTTGGCTTGGAGACTTCTTTTCAAAGTTTCAACTTCATTCTCTAAAGATGCATGTGAAGCCGTTTGGTTAGAACCAAAATACTTACCTAAAACCTCGCAGACACCCTGCTTGACAGGATCAATAAAAGACTTCTTAGCATCATCCAAAATATCAAACAAGATTTTAAAAGCAACATCTATTTTTACTGAAGTTTCCTTAGAGGAAGGGAGAGATGCAAATGGTGAAGTAGTGATAGTAGAAAGCTGGAGATTTGAATCATTCGCGATAATTGTATCACCAGAAGGTGGAGTGTCTGGGAAAGTAACAGTTAGAAGTGACATAGGAGGGGAAGAAGTTTTGTTCACAACAACTTTAGGAGTCTCATTTGTCAGAAGATCAGCTGAGACATGGATATTGGTAACAATATTCTCGCAGATAGAGGATGGAGGTTCCATTTGCGAGGTTTTAGGAACAGAACTCGCAGATGATAATGTGGGAATGATAATGTCAATATCAATTGTTTTAGCTTGGCGAGATCGCTTGCGAGGTTTAGCAATACCTTCGTCATCCTGCGAATAATAATTTAGGTAAGAAACAGAGACAACAATATTGTTATTAAGAAAACAAATATTTCTTATTGTAGCACCCCCTAAGCTAGCAGCTGACTAAACCAATAATTTAACTAAATAAAGAGGCACTAACGAATCTAAACCAAACACTTAAGCATTCAATTAAGAAAAATCTACTACAACTTAACCCAGAACTAGCCCCATTCTGAAATATACATATATATAAAATCTCCTCTCAAATGATACATATACAATAGTGATTTGGTTTACAAAGAATATGCAACAATAAACATAGCAGAAGTTAATCATCTAGCGAACTCAACACTTGAAGCTTTTGTTGCGCTACTCTGATCATCCTTTGGCCTGAAAGTGGGAATGGGTGAGCACATCATCCCTAAAAGGGGTGCCCAGTAGAAATAACAACTAGCTTTCAAGTAATCATTAATATGATTTGAAAACAATGCAGGTTTAATCGAAAGTCGGTAATACAAGGAAAGACAATAAAATATAGCGTAGAAACTTCTTCATAGACATTCATAAATAACAGTAAACATCCATGTATGAGATGTGTGTTACCGCACATAAGGGAAGAATAATATTGCGGTGGATCGCCCTAGCCATAATAATATTGCGGTGTATCGCCCTAGCCATAGAATACTGAATATATATAAAAGAAGAATAATATTGCGGTGTATCTCCCTAGCCATAATAATATTGCGGTGTATCGCCCTAGCCATAGAATACTGATATTGTGTTGGCACACATCTCATACCACACCAAGCACAGAAGATATTCATGAATTTCATAACACATATTTATTTGTAAAACAATAATGAATACAAGAGAGTTCGTTATCGATTCCCACCTCTTTTGATGACAAGCCTCGCCTACCTCGAGATCCATGATCCATTAGTTCATCCTTGAATTGGTCGTTGTTAATAGTCTAACTGTTAATCATACAAGCACTCTAAAATTTTAGCCAAAAGGCTCACACAAGAATCATACAAGTCAATTTAATGGTTCTAATCACAAGTCCAATAATCCGACCCATTAATTTAAGGTCCAGTCCAACTGGTCAACTGACAGTCTCTAACGATCAATCTAACAGTCAATTGTCAACTAACAGTCAACGTCTACGTCCAGGAAAAATATCAAGTCAAAGTCCAGGGTCAATGGTCAAAGTCTAAAGTCTAAATCGGTCACTGAGTCAACTCAGGTCAAGACAGGAAACTCGGTGAGTACACCGATTCAACTCAGTCAGAAACTGAGTCAGCTAAACTAAATTAGTCAGACATCTGATCAAGTGATGAACACCTGTCCTGAGCTATTGTACATGCCAAAACTTCTTAGACAGCTGCGACTCTAACTCCAGTTCAACGACAAAACTCTCTAATGTTCAGATTCATTAACTCAATTCTACCCAATTTGATCATTACATAAATATTCACTTTAACAAAATTCTAGAACTCAAAATACAATTGCAATTTAAGATTTACCTGCAATTGCAGCTTTAAGCTTTTCACATCAATACTCTAAGCCACCACTTACAATTCTCAATCATTCATCTAACACTTTCACTTCAAATAACCTTGCACAACCAAATTGAGTATTTACCAGTTCATTAACTTCAACTGATACTGAATCAATATAACTACCAATATCCCCAACACACCAACACCAATTCATGTACATTCACGTAATCTCTACCATTTTAACAAGTTGCAATTATAACTCAATTCCATATCCACCCTCTCCAGCTCTTCACTGCCTCGATCATCAGTTCTCTGTAATATAATTTCTCCTAAAAACAGTTCCTAAACCTCCACCATCCACTCATATCCCCAGTAGCTTCAACCACACTACCATTACAACTTCAAATGAAAATCTTGGCTCATTCTCAGTTTCATAACCATATCAAAATCACCTCACCAAACGCATACTTCCTGCAAGATCTCATTTATTTAGACCATCCCATAATACATACAACTTCATATACACAAAAAACATCACAATTCTCAAGCCACCAACACCACCAATCTATAGTTCATACATCTCATACAATTTGTAGGAGCGAAATATCACAGCAAATGATAACTTACGAAATTGTGAAGAGAAAATACATTTTGCCAGTATAGAATATTTTGCGAAGATAAAGAAATCGCAAAGAACGTTTTACGAGTAAAGGAAGTTCGTGAAGTAAATTTGCGAAGGTTCGTATGATGATTCTTTGATCCGAAATTAAGGGAAAGATTAGTTGTTATCCAATGTGTAAAATCATATAAATAGCCATTTAGGCATGAGAGGAAAGGGAGAGACACATTTTGAGAGAGGGGATAATTTTAGGAGGAGAGAGAAAATGTTAGGAGAGATTTATTTTCTTTATCATCTTCTTCCCCAAAATTCTAGAGCTCCAAATATTCATTAATGGAGTCTCAATTGTAAAATCATGTAATCACATACAATCACTAGTGAAGCACCGTGGATGTAGATCACATTGATCGAACCACGTAAAAATATTTGTGTCTCTTTATAATTTTAGTACCTTAATTCTTAGTTTCATATCAAATTAATTAGGTTTAGGAATCATTTTAATGGATTCTAATGAGGGTGTAGTTGTGAGATAATCCGCAACTACATAATTGGCGCTAGAAACAGGGAGAGAGTAATGGATTTATCCAACCTGATATTTAATTCAAGAAAATTCCAGTAAAGTTTAGTACAATTATCAAAAAATCTCACTGTATCGAAGGAGTTGAAGAAAATACAACTAAACATGAAAGCAGCCAAAGTTTTTATCAGCAACACGATTTCATCTTCAAAAAACGATTCACGATGAATTTTTAAAACAATACTGTGATGTAAGATGGTAAATACTACCAAGCACAGATTGTTAATGGGGAAATTTGGAAGAAAATTCGTTGTTGCAAGAAAAGGAATCAACAGCAAAATTAAACAAGAAGGATTCTCTACTACCAACACACATTAATAACCAGGAACCTACAGATTGGAGAATGATGGAGGATCGAATTAAAGCCTCTTCTCATACTCATGATAAAATTTTGGTCCTGATATTGGAATCTTCTTCACCTCATCTGCAAGAGAGTATGATATGATCATCAATCAGAAGAGTATAGAATTTCTAAGCGGAGAAATTAAATTCATGCGGTGGTGGCCATCTGTTAACGCCATTAACCCAGCGTGGATTTCTCTTGTAAGGGTTCCTTTTCACCTTTTGTCACCAGGAATCGTTGAAGGTCTACTCATGAATTTTGGATCGGTTGGAGATATACTACATACTTACGAAGATGGTCCCATATACTTACGAATATGATCCCCATCAAAATTCTTACGAAGATGGTGCTTACGAAGATGGTCCCCATCAAAATTCTTTTCTGTCATATACTTACGAATATCATCTTCGTATGGTCAAATTTTACGAACGTTCGCAGAAGCAACTTTTTTACTTTTTTACACCTCGCAAATATTCACGTTGCGAACATTCGCAGCACCAATACTTCGCAAATGTTCGTTTACTTCGCAAAAGTTCGCAAAACAGCAGAATTCTATTTCGCAAGAGTGGGCTAGAATAATTGGTATGCTATGAGAACATGCAAGACGATGCTAGCTTCGCAAGCAAATCACATACTTCGCAAGAGACAACAACGACTCACATAAAAGCTAAGTACCTCTTTCCTTAAACATTTTATTTGCTTACGAAAAATAAAAGATTTTTGATTTGATTTACAAAAAGCGATTCAATCACACAATTACAAAGATTATACAATTACAAAGATCTCAATATTTCACAATTACAAAAGAAACCGAGAAAAACATCTCGCACAAATCAATTTATATATTTCTCTTGAAAAATTTACTTTATTTCCAATGATATGATATTCGACATGGAGAGTAGTAGCTGGCAAACCTTTATGGCGTATACTCGTAAAAGGCAAAGCACCTCATTGCGTCATATGAGGGGGTACCTATTAGGATCATTTCCATGGAAAAATATTTGTCAAGAGAGATGAAATAGATAATACAAAGGAAATCAAAACAAACAAAAAGATTTTGAAGTAGCATATAAATAAAAAATAAGAAATTTTGATAAAAGAAATGTTGAATACTAATCTAAATTTTTATTTGCATTACAGCATAGCATGAGGCAAAGAACATGGAGTGAGAGTTCGCATGATGGGTTCGCAATATTTCTTACATTTAGAGGATTAAGTACTTCTTAAGGATACTTCATACTTCTTATATATTTCGAGGATTAATTACTTCTTATACTTCTTCAAGGATACTTCATACTTCTTATACTTCAATGGTTGATACTTCTTATTTACTTCGTAACATTCCGGGACTTCGCAAAAGAATAGAGGCAAGTATATACTTTTCAAGACTAGTATTCTTTCGCTCGTTCCTTCATCAACAAAGATCAAAGATTACTACAACAACGGATTTTTTCTTAAAGATCGCTCTTCAAGCAATATTCAAGAAAAAAGAGGCAAGATGTAGGAGCGGAATATCACAACAAATGATAACTTACGAAATTGTGAAGAGAAAATACATTTTGCGAGTATAGAATATTTTGTGAAGATAAAGAAATCGCGAAGAACGTTTTACGAGTAAAGGAAGTTCGTGAAGTAAATTTGCGAAGGTTCGTATGATGATTCTTTGATCCGAAATTAAGGGAAAGATTAGTTGTTATCCAATGTGTAAAATCATATAAATAGCCATTTAGGCATGAGAGGAAAGGGAGAGACACATTTTGAGAGAGGGGATAATTTTAGGAGGAGAGATTTATTTTCTTTATCATCTTCTTCCCCAAAATTCTAGAGCTCCAAATATTCATTAATGGAGTCTCAATTGTAAAATCATGTAATCACATACAATCACTAGTGAAGCACCGTGGATGTAGATCACATTGATCGAACCACGTAAAAATCTTTGTGTCTCTTTATAATTTTAGTACCTTAATTCTTAGTTTCATATCAAATTAATTAGGTTTAGGAATCATTTTAATGGATTCTAATGAGGGTGTAGTTGTGAGATAATCCGCAACTACATAATTGGCGCTAGAAACAGGGAGAGAGTAATGGATTTATCCAACTGATATTTAATTCAAGAAAATTCCAGTAAAGTTTAGTACAATTATCAAAAAATCTCACTGTATCGAAGGAGTTGAAGAAAATACAACTAAACATGAAAGCAGCCAAAGTTTTTATCAGCAACACGATTTCATCTTCAAAAAACGATTCACGATGAATTTTTAAAACAATACTGTGATGTAAGATGGGAAATACTACCAAGCACAGATTGTCAATGGGGAAATTTGGAAGAAAATTCGTTGTTGCAAGAAAAGGAATCAACAGCAAAATTAAACAAGAAGGATTCTCTACTACCAACACACATTAATAACCAGGAATCTACAGATTGGAGAATGATGGAGGATCGAATTAAAGCCTCTTCTCATACTCATGATAAAATTTTGGTCCTGATATTGGAATCTTCTTCACCTCATCTGCAAGAGAGTATGGTATGATCATTAATCAGAAGAGTATAGAATTTCTAAGCGGAGAAATTAAATTCATGCGGTGGTGGCCATCTGTTAACGCCATTAACCCAGCGTGGATTTCTCTTGTAAGGGTTCCTTTTCACCTTTTGTCTCCAGGAATCGTTGAAGGTCTACTCATGAAGTTTGGATCGTTTGGAGATATACTACATACTTACGAAGATGGTCCCATATACTTACGAATATGATCCCCATCAAAATTCTTACGAAGATGGTGCTTACGAAGATGGTCCCCATCAAAATTCTTTTCTGTCATATACTTACGAATATCATCTTCGTATGGTCAAATTTTACGAACGTTCGCAGAAGCAACATTTTTACTTTTTTACACCTCGCAAATATTCACGTTGCGAACATTCGCAGCACCAATACTTCGCAAATGTTCGTTTACTTCGCAAAAGTTCGCAAAAAATGGAAATTCTATTTCGCAAGAGTGGGCTAGAATAATTGGTATGCTATGAGAACATGCAAGACGATGCTAGCTTCGCAAGCAAATCACATACTTCGCAAGAGACAACAACGACTCACATAAAAGCTAAATACCTCTTTCCTTAAACATTTTATTTGCTTACGAAAAATAAAAGATTTTTGATTTGATTTACAAAAAGCGATTCAATCACACAATTACAAAGATTATACAATTACAAAGATCTCAATATTTCACAATTACAAAAGAAACTGAGAAAAACATCTCGCACAAATCAATTTATATATTTCTCTTGAAAAATTTACTTTATTTCCAATGATATGATATTCGACATGGAGAGTAGTAGCTGGAAAACCTTTATGGCGTATACTCGTAAAAGGCAAAGCACCTCATTGCGTCATATGATGGGGTACCTATTAAGATCATTTCCATGGAAAAATATTTGTCAAGAGAGATGAAATAGATAATACAAAGGAAATCAAAACAAACAAAAAGATTTTGAAGTAGCATATAAATAAAAAATAAGAAATTTTGATAAAAGAAATGTTGAATACTAATCTAAATTTTTATTTGCATTACAAAGATATAGCATGAGGCAAAGAACATGGAGTGAGAGTTCGCATGATGGGTTCGCAATATTTCTTACATTTAGAGGATTAAGTACTTCTTAAGGATACTTCATACTTCTTATATATTTCGAGGATTAAGTACTTCTTATACTTCTTCAAGGATACTTCATACTTCTTATACTTCAATGGTTGATACTTCTTATTTACTTCGCAACATTCCGGGACTTCGCAAAAGAATAGAGGCAAGTATATACTTTTCAAGACTGGTATTCTTTCGCTTGTTCCTTCATCAACAAAGATCAAAGATTACTACAAAAACGGATTTTTTCTTAAAGATCGCTCTTCAAGCAATATTCAAGAAAAAAGAGGCAAGATGTAGGAGCGGAATATCACAGCAAATGATAACTTACGAAATTGTGAAGAGAAGATACATTTTGCGAGTATAGAATATTTTGCGAAGATAAAGAAATCGCGAAGAACGTTTTACGAGTAAAGTAAGTTCGTGAAGTAAATTTGCGAAGGTTCGTATGATGATTCTTTGATCCGAAATTAAGGGAAAGATTAGTTGTTATCCAATGTGTAAAATCATATAAATAGCCATTTAGGCATGAGAGGAAAGGGAGAGACACATTTTGAGAGAGGGGATAATTTTAGGAGGAGAGAGAAAATGTTAGGAGAGATTTATTTTCTTTATCATCTTCTTCCCCAAAATTCCAGAGCTCCAAATATTCATTAATGGAGTCTCAATTGTAAAATCATGTAATCACATACAATCACTAGTGAAGCACCGTGGATGTAGATCACATTGATCGAACCACGTAAAAATCTTTGTGTCTCTTTATAATTTTAGTACCTTAATTCTTAGTTTCATATCAAATTAATTAGGTTTAGGAATCATTTTAATGGATTCTAATGAGGGTGTAGTTGTGAGATAATCCGCAACTACACAATTCTTTCATCTACAAGCCAATTATTCATCATAAATAACTCAACTTTGAGTTCAGATAATAAGCACACAACTTCAGAACAGAATTCAAATAACTTTACTAAATTCACTAAGAAGAACAATTACCTCAAGATGAATCCATTCAGGTAAATATAATTCAATCCATGTTCCTGCTTAACTGGATTCTGCAATTCTTCTCAAGGCTACTACATCCCACCAAATTAGTTCATCCAACACCAAAATACTCCCATCATCACCAAAAATTCTCAACTAATCTTAATTCAATTCTTATTTCTCAACATCGAGACCCCAATTCACTGATCCATCAATTCACCGAATAACAACTTAATTCCAATTGTAACTCTACTCAACCAATCCATACCCATCTGTAAACACACTTCTTGAAAATCAATTTCATCTTCTAAACATCTTTTGAGTATTTTATTATGAAACCCTAACTCCTGATTCAATTCTCAAAAAAACTCCACGACTTCGATTAACCACAACCCATCTAATTAATCCATCATCTCTTAACCAATTTACATTGAACAGATTCAAATGGAAGAACCCTAATTTTAAATCTCAAATTATCTTTTCCGCAGGTTCTGTATCAGCCGCTTGAATCAACACCACCACCACCACCACCAACTAAAACTAACTCTACTCTTCTTCTATCTCGATCTGAGTTTCATAATCATCTTTACCCTCATCGATTATCAGAGAAACCCTAACTCTTCAGTTCATCTCCAAGAAAATTTCAGAACTTCAATTAAACCTAAACCCATGACTCTTCTTCAACCATAGCTCCATAATTCATCTTTTAAATCTTCAGAACATCAATCAGTTCCATGAACCCTAATTCCGATTTCAACAACAACTCTATTATCTTCATCCCGTGTTCAATTAACATCAATCCCACCATTAACAACCAATTCTTAAAGTTTCCCCTAAGTTTATTTTGATTTCACTGCCTTAGAACCATCTCACAAAATCGCCATAGAAAACAGAAGGAGAAGAAGAGAAAAGAAGAATGAAGAAGAAAATAAAGAGAATGAGTTTATCTACTCGAGCGGTCTGGGGATAAGGCCGACCATATTTACTAAAGTCACCCGAAAAAATGATAAGGTCAGCCAAGGTGGCTAAACTGCATCATAACTAATGTTCCGTTCATACTCATCCGATGATATCTTCTTCATCTGGTATCCGAATGGCACATTCGGATAGTGTATTCTGCGTAACTTTTCGAGATCTATTTAACGATACTAGTTTCGTAACTAGTTCGTTGTTATATTAATTCCTATTAATTAACGTACTAAATGAGTTATTATCGGCTAAATTGTCACTTGATCATCTCTTGACCGGTCTAACAGCGTTGACGAGCTTGAGGGTCACTACACGTACTACCTTATGACTTGCAGGCTTTCTTTTCTTTTCAGCTAGTTTTTTCCCCGAATATTTAAAAAGATTAGGGTTTTGGATTACAGACCGGGTGCTAGGGGCAGTTTCACTGAAAAGAAAACACAGTATGGGAATTACGAAGAATCAAGTAGAAAAGGTTGAATAATATGGATGAACATAATTCAGACAAGCAAAATAGAGTCTAATAACGTCAGAAGAACACATACCTTGGTGATTCCATTAAAGCAGTAGCAAGTGAAGAAGAAAGTGGCAGGTGAGAAAAGTTTGCAGAGAACGAAGAGGTGAAGAAGACGAAGAAGTAAAAGAAGAAAAATATTTCTTTGACAGATTTTCTCTTTTATAGACAGAAGAATGGTAACCAGATAATAAAGGATTAACCGGTAAAGAAAAGAATATTTGACACGTGTGGGCGGTTACACTTAATTTACGGAGTTTTGTCGGAAAAAGAATATGAAAAAATGGGTAGTTGCGGCACTAAGAAAAGATAAATTTCTCATGATATTCTCCTCTTGGTTTTGCTAGAGTCGATTTTCCTTTAACCGTAGGTTTCTTCTCGAGACCCTGTCGGTTAACGACTTGAAGACTTCATTAGGATTGTGAAGCCAGACGAAACTACTTCTCTTGTAGTTGAGCGATCTGATCTTGTTATTTTCTATTGTACGAGTTCAATTGAATAATTGGCTAGAGATTAAGATAAAAAGAAATCACAAACATCTTCGTCTCATCTTTTGTGATTCCGGAATATCTAGTTTCGCTACCATAAGATTTATATTATTATGAGGTGATCAACAATTCTAGGATGTTCTTCAGGAATATAAGTTCAGGTTATTGATTGGTTCTTGTTCACCTTGATTTTATCAAAATACGGAACAAAACTCATAGGTTTATCTGTGGGAGACAAATCTATCTATTATTGTAGACATTTCTGTGCGATACAAATTTGTTTATTCAAGTCTTCGACTTTGAGTCGTAGAAACTCTTGATTGTGGGTGAGATTAGCTAAGGGAATCAAGTGCATAGCATCCTGCTGGGATCAGAGACGTAAAGAGCACAAATATACCTTGAATCAGTGTGATATTGATTAGGGCTCAACTACAGTCCAGACCGAAGTTAGTTTGTGGTAGGCTAGTGTCTGTAGCGGCTTAATACATTGTGGTGTTCAATCTGGACTAGGTCTTGGGGTTTTTCTGCATTTTGGGTTTCCTCGTTAACAAAATTTCATGTGTCTGTGTTATTTATATTCCGCGTTATATTTTGTTATATAATTAAAATATCACAGGTTGTGCGTTTTATCGATCAATTGTGAAATCCAACCTTTGATTTTTGATTGGAAATTGATTGATCCTTGGATATTGGTTTTTGGTACCAACCAAGTTTATATCTCTTGTATTTGATAAATACTTGCAGATATATATTTGCTTGAGTATAGATCAAATCGAGAGATAGAGATATTAACTCCTTGATATACTTTTTATTAAGATTGAGTCTGACTGTCTAGTTGATTCTCTTAAAAGTATAATAGAGTTAGTCCATACAGATTGCTAATAGAAATATTGGGTGAGGTTGTTAGACCCCCGCTTTTTCAGTATCGTGATCAACAAGGATATCTGGAGGAACTCTGTCCATGGTATCAACATCAACAAGAATGTCTAGAGAAAAATTCAATCGTGATCTCAACATCAATAATGGTCTCAGGAGAAACATCCTCATGACAAGGCTTCATCAACTAACCATTCTCTGAAGTGTTACTCGATGAAGCGGACTTCTTCAAGCACTAATGATTCATATCAATATGTGTAGACATGAAAACATGTTCACATGAAAGTATTCCCAAAGCTTGCACGACTGATAGCACAAGACAAAGTCTTCTACAAGATGATCTCATCATCTCTACAAATGAGATGCAACATACTTCAGTCCATGGATTCAGAAAAACGTACCAATGGGTGAGTAATGAGACAATGCTTCCTCAACAAAAGATGTTCATCTATGTCTGTGCTACGACATACCTAAAGGACACATCAATCGGACATACGAGCAAAAAGATACGGCTTCCACACTCAGGTTTATGAAATCTAAAAAATTTGCTCGGGATTACAAGTTATAGATGTGCATGCACCATTGACTGCCCTAAATATCTCCAAACTGAAGGATTATTTCTGCATGTAATTCCTCAGTCTCTTAGCTTCGAAAGTTGGGGTCAAGCATTGAATTCCGACATCGTATGATGTTTATGACATACAAGTAGAAATTTCTAGACGTGATTCATAACACTCACAGTCGAGCGACGTCCCCTAGATCCCTACTGATACTGGGGACTGATAGTCTACCACCGTGATACTGCATGTATCTCCATGACGGCTCCATAAGTTTCGAAGACGTAAGTAGATGGGTTTTTTTGCAACAAGCTTATCTGATGAAATTTTGCATTATCCTGCGCAAAGAGACAACTTGGAGTAATTGATGAAGAATTAAAGGAAGAGTCATTCTCTCCATACGGAGGTCCACTATAACATGTCAAAAATTCACATCAAATTGATTAACAATCTAAAAATTTCTAAAGAAAAATCACGATCCTTCATGCATATGGACATTCATCCACTCCATTCAATCAGAGGCAAAATGACAAGCAAGGTTTCTGATATTCATGAAGCAAAAATACTGAAATAATCAAGGAAACATCTACACCTATAGAAATCAAAAGATGTTCAACTACTACTGTTGATGGTGGTTTTTAGTTCAAGGATAAAATCATAAAACATGTATTTAACGCACTGCCACCCTGCAAGGGGTAAAGCTATTTAAGAAGTGATGAGTTCAGAAAAACCTCTTCGCTCGTTTGAAGCAATTCAATGTATATCTGTGAAATACACTCAGAATGGTGCGCGAAGTAGCAATCCCAAATATTTTGTGGTTCCTATTTTATACCAGCATTATTAATTAATGCATGATTTGCCTAGTATTTTCCGTGTTATGTTCTAAACCGAACTCTCATCATTGACATGACATGACGATTAAGTGTTCACTCTCAGCAGAGTAGCATGAATCTCCCGAAGTGCCAGTGTTGATATCTGCATGAAAATACCCACGCATGCTACCTCACTCTCTGACAAAGAGAATCTCGTATCGACACACTCTTAATTAAGGTCAGCTCAATCGAACATGTTTAAATTTCTTAAGGATAATCTAGACTGATAATGTCAGTCTCATAAATGATCACGGCCACACAATTTGGCCGCATGTTTTAGTAAGCCTAGACTACTCCTGGTAGAACGAGGTAATTACCACATTGACCGCCGGAGGGCCCACTAGTGCCCCAACCGGACGAAATTTGTTTAACGCTTTCTAGCGTTGTCAAATGCCAACCCTAGACAGGGTAGTCGCACTGATTAAAGGAAGCTCGAATGAGCTAGACTATTCAAAACAGTTCTTAGAGTATCACGACTGTCCAACTTTACCAGCATGGTTGGACGACTTGGATATTCCTATGAGTTATTAAGGAAGTGCCTGCATGCACACTGGCATCCCAACTTCCCCCCAACTCGATCGTTCCATCCACGACAAGCCTATAGGGCAACAAATCATTTTCCCAAACTAGGGAAAACACGATGCTTTCAAAACCTTAATTTAGGTCCCGACAATGTGTTGGTGTCTTAAATCGATCACGACCATCCAACTTAGAAAGTCTAGTTGGACGTCTTAGATCGCGTTTTGGACAATCAAGGAGGTGCGCATGAGTTCACTACCGTCCCAACATTGTTCCCGCTCGATCAACTTTCCTAAAGGAAGTCAACAGCATGCCAAACCTCTTGATCAAACTAGGGTGAACATGGCCGTCTCTAAACCTTCATTGGTGTTTGAGGTAATTCACTACTGTCGCAAATCGATCACAACCATCCATATTTTCCAACCTGATTGAGTGGCTTAGATCTAATTTTAGGCGGACCAGGAGATGTCTGCATGATCACCGACAACCCACCTCTACACATGACCGATCAACCTGTTCGAATTAGGGATCGATGTCTCGGAACATTCGCTCAAAGAGGGTTGGCCGTGCATCGTCAAACCCTAAAATATGATTAGCGAAAACATTTAATTGACGCAAATCATCTTGTCCGACCAACTTTGCTATCTTGGTTAGACGGTTTAGATCAGATTCTAGATGGCAGGAGGGTGACGCCACGATCACCAGCCACCCCTCCTCCACGAGTAGTGATCGTCCAAGCAATGACGTGTCCTTAGAGTCACCAAAATCTCACCCAAAGGTGGTCGATCATGCTACCTTATTGTAGGAGCAGAATATCGCAACAACAACACTCTTGCGAAAACTTCTACCACATATGGCAAATGTCTCAAATTAATTACAGAAATGACGTAACAGACAACGACAGCATAAAACACGAGAAAGATGTGAAGATTTTATGGTTGTTATAAAGAAAGACGCTAGAATAAGGCGGGAGCTCGCGAGAACAAGGCGGGAGCTCGCTAGAATGTAGCAGGAGCTCGAGAGAATATGGAGAAAGCTTGCGAGAGTGTGGAAAGGGATCCTAAAATATGGGAAGTATGAGCTATATGTGAGCTGTTATCCACTATGTAAACACCTATATAAAGAGGAGAGTAGGAGAGAGAAGAGGGAGAGATATTTTTGTAACAGAGAGAGAAACACATTTGTTAGGAGAGACTTTTATTTTTCTTTATCATCTTCTTCCCCTAAAGCTAAATTTAGAGCTCCAAATACTCATTAATGGAGTCTTAATGTAACCCAAATGTAATTTCAATAATCATAGTGAAGAACCCTAACCCCGTGGATGTAGATTACATTGATCGAACTACGTAAATCTTGTGTCTTATTTATAATTTTAGCACTTTAATCTTTATTTTGGTTATGAAATAGATTTAGATCTAGAAATTGTTATCATAATATTATATGGGGTGTGTTGTGAGATTTCCTGCAACTACATTTTTGGAACTAGAAACAGGGATGATGCTTACTAGAATGAAGGAGATTCAAAGAAAATAATTATTGTGGATCTGGATCTATAAAATTCAGGAGCGAAAACAGAAATTCCATCGAAGGATCTGCATCTTCAAATTAACAATAGATAACATCAGCAGCAGTTAGAACGAATCAAGGGATGACGAAAGTATGATGGACAGTGAATGAGATTCAATGAATACTAATCTTCACCAATGATTGGACTAAAAGAGAACTGTAGTTTTCCTCAATCATAGAAGATCTACAGGGATTGAACCTGTTTGTTTCATAAATTTTTTGAGAATTTGGGTACAAAATTGCTGGATCTTCAAAGCTCAGGAGTAAAAACGGAGCAAAGCTGGGAATATGCAAATACAGCGAAAGAATAAACTCCAAAGGCAGAATATATCATGCGAAATTAAAGCACCATCTTAAATCTCACCAAGGGTAACAACGAACGAATAAAAGAGATTCTGCGGGCAAAGTAACAACATCAAGCAGAAAATTTTCAACCGAAATACGGAGAACATTTTCAACAAATTCAAGGGCGATATATTCGCAGAGAATGAATGAACTGGAATGGAAGGGATATAATGTCTCTAGGCAAAATAACAAGAGAACATTGAGAACAGTGGATTATTTAACAAAATTAAGAAGACTTTACGGGAGATAATGAATATTTAAGCAAGAATAAGAGTTCTAACGAAGTAATAAGAGAAATATAGTAATAGTCCTATTTGTTTACCGTGGTGCAGTATTCACAGACTATTTTATGTTTGGAGGAAATCATTTTGTAAAATGGGGAGCAACGGAACCTTTGTAAACACACTTGGAAGTTAAAGCAGTTCGTAACAAGTCAGTTGGAAACACATCATTGGAATTTTGTGAAGAACTATCTTCAGTTCGCCAGGACCTATTCAAAAGGAATGAATTGCAGAGAAAGTAGAACTAAGGCATCAAGACAAAAAGCGAAGATGAAGAACAGATATCATCTTCACAATACATCTCATGAGACGTGAAAGCTTGCGAAAGCAAGAAAATACTATTCTATTTAAACGTGAAAAAACCATAATGAAGAAAAAGTATAAGGGTGATGGGACCATTCCAACAGAGACAGTACCGCAAAAGAGCTTGCATGGGAGGAGACTTTGCAGATGAAGGAAAAATCATCAAGTGGCGAAGAATGAGAAGAATAAGAGCGGAATTCCGATGAATTAAAACAAAGCAAGGACAAATATTATTATGGAAGAAAGACATAGTAATTCCTCGCCTTTCACGAAACTTAACCATTATAGGTTCAGAGGTTCCGCCCACTCAACTTTGTGAGTAGAATATTTTTTCAGGATGGCTCCGTTTTTTACCATCTCTGTATTTGAGGAGGCATTTCTTTGATGCTCTCTTCCCTCAAATTTTTCTTTAGAAATGCACTCTTTTGTGCATCTCTGCGAGGATGGAAACCTTCTTTTTTTTTTTTTTTTTTTTTTTTTTTTTTTTTTTTTTAAACGGAAGGAGGTGAAACTTGTACTCACTCATTTGTTTGTTTGGAGACATATCATTTCCAGGAACTTTCCTTCTGTAACTTAACTTCACGAGCTGCTACTTTCTTTTTTTTTTTTTTTTTTTTTTTATATTTTTCAAAACTTAGAATTTGGGTGATAACTAGTTTCTATTGGGGGTTGAAAAATGACTTTGGTCTGTTGAGACGTACCTTGCGTCTTCTCATCTTCTTTAAACTTCATTTGTGCGGAATTATCACCTTCAACTTGTAGCGGAAACTTTAACGCCCATTTGGATCGAACCCGCTCTGATACCATGTTAAAAATTTAAATGTTTTGGAGGCTCTGATACCATGTTGAATTTTTATGATAGTTTGATGAACATGGAGATATATGAGCATAGGTTTAGTGTTGCTCGTATAGAACTCCTAGAACTCTAGAAGTGAAGGTGGAAGCAAGGATCTTTTTTATTGATGTTTCTTGCTTTTGTTCTTGCTTGCTTACAAATGACACATGACTTGCCTATTTATAGGCTTACATAAACTGTCCACAACCACTCTAGTTTTCTCTAGAGTTTTCTAATCTTATCTTTTTACTAACTCTTTCTCTAGAATACTCTAGGCATTAGCCACTAACTTTGACTGACTGACTCTTTTTCTAGCCACTAAACTTTCTGCTTTCTAGAAGACTCTAGCCACTAAACTTTTTTCTTCTCTCTAGAAGACTCTAGCCACTAACATTTTTAGCTTCTAGAGGACTCTAGCTACTAACATTTTTTCACATGTTTTACATTATATTTGACACTCCAGATTATTTGTTTATTCTCTAGCTTTATCTAGAGAATTCTTTTCTTAATTTTCCCATTACAAATTACATGTTCCAACAAACTATTCTCTATGAAGACAACCTCCATTCGTGAAGTGTACACATTTCATCGTCAAGCAGCATATAAAGCTCACCATCAGCTCAACCATTAGATCGCAACAATTCATTTCAAGGCAATTAGCTCACTTCAAGTAAAAACCAATTCCTGCGAAAGCACTTCAGTTCGATCTGCTGCTATGGTTACTATAAGATTATCATAGGAGAAGAATAAGAATCTACTGCTACTAAGAAGATAAATAACATAAAAGAAGAGAATATGAAAGATATGGGGCAAGGGAAGACTAAACAGAACTATTCCATTATCAATTATCTAAACTGCATGCAAGAAAATAAAAATGATCTGATGATTACAGCCATAAAGTCGAATACAAATTTTGCAAAGAAAAATAGAAGGGGCGATAATAAGAGAATAAAACACGCAAAGCTTACATTAATTTCGCAAAACAGAAGCCAGCACAGATGGTTAGAGAGGAATACTATGAGATTGAAGACTCAAGATCGAATCTCCATTTCGCAATTTTTTTTCCTTCTTTTTTTTTATTTTTTCTTCTTCCCCTTTTTACTACTCATAGATTTTCTTCACTTCGCAGAGACTTTCTTCCCAAATACTTGCAGGAACAAGAAAATAAGTGTTTCACTAAGCCCAGTTCGTGGGTCTCCTTATGAGAAGCACTACAACAAAAACATACATGGATCATTCTTAAAAAGTGTGATCTAAGTACTGGATGTCTGTGATCTTTGCCAGTATAATCTAAAGGGTGATTTATAGATAACTACTCTCCAGCAATGAAAAGTGTGATCTTCCCCTATGCAAAGAACATAAAGTTTTGAAAAGTAGAGATCTAAAGACAAGGTTTTTTAAAGTAGTGATCTTTCCAATGAGTTTTCTATTCAAATTTACCCTATACAAATAGTAACCCAAAGTGTGATCACATATCATTTATGCACCTGTAAGTCATTTGTCTGAATCAAATTCATTCATTGTCTAAACCAAATACATTCAATGTCTGAACCAATAACATTCAATGTCTGACTGAACCAAATACATTTAATGTCAAAACAAAATTCATTTCAAAACCACCTGTAAAAATGACACATTTCTACTGTAAACTGCAAATGAATTTCTACTGTAAAAATGACACATTTCTACTGTAAACTGCAAATGCAATTTTAAGTTGGAAATCTCAATCATCCAAAAGAACAGGAAAGGAAACTTCGTCTATGTGCTATCCACTCCATCTGAAATGTTATTATTTGGACTCTTTAACTCATCCTCCGCCTGTTAAGAAAAAGCAAATGCATTGGTTCAAAGACCTGGCAAATAGAATTTAATCAGTGAGCTAGTGCCTGTGCTAGTGCCTTTGATTCATATGCATTGGCTAGAAAAAAAAAGATCAGATTAGATGATTACATAGATGATCAAAGATCATATTACAGACGCTATAAGCCATCAAAGCCAGTATTACACCAACATTCTAAATTAAAGACACGGTAATTTCAACTATTCTGACAATACCATGTGACTGTATACACAGTAACAAAAGTACAACATTGCAGGCCAAATATATGTTTTAAGCAAAACAAATTTGCACCACTACAGGTATGCAGCAATGGGATATCCAACTAAATTTTTTCCTCAATAAACCAACTTTTTAATAAATTTGGAAACAGTAAAATTCCTAAAGATACAAGCAATGTCTTGGTAACAGTAAAATCCTAAAGATACAAGTAATGTCTTTGGAAACAGTAAAATTCCTAAAGCTACCAGCGTCCGAGATAAACAATCTTTGATCATCTATGTAATCATCCCTACTGTAACAAGGACATCTTATAAGAATATGTTTTTTCCTACGTTTATGTGAATGCTTTTCATTGTTTTTTTCTTCGTGACGAACTGCAAATCTAAGGAACTGCTCAACTCCGTTACTATATGCATCAGATGTCCTATCTTCTATTATCCAGGACTTATCCATTACTGCGAATGAACTTGATAATTAAACAGAAATCTAAAACCTATCAGAGGATGAGTTTCTGTGGACTATGTAACAAATTTAGAGAATACAGGGTCTAGTTACTAGTTCACAGAACAACGTTGTAACTAGTAACATTCATAGCAGCGCAATAAAAAAACAAAATAACAGAACAAATGAACACAACTGATTACCAACCTTTCGCAGCTCCACAAGTTCAGCCCCGAAATCAACCTCTGTCACAGAATTCCTAAGATTGTACTCCCCCAGCTTCATAAAAGAAACAAAAATGTAATCTCATCAATCTCCACATACAAGATGGACATACAAGGTAATACAATAGTATTCTACAAAGAGAAAATGTGTGTAAAATTCTGCAGAGTAGACTTTTGAGTAGCCTCTTTCTCTTCTTCAAATAAATATTAAACATGATCATATTTATGAACCAGATTCATTGACCATGTTGGAAGAAATAAACTAAACAGAAAACACAATTTCCAAAAGCCTCTTAAAATATATCATCAATCAATAATAATATTACATCCATGTTTAAAATGTAACAAGAAGCAGGCCAGTAAAGGCTATGCTAAAGTTAGAAGGAAATCAGTTCAAGCTTCAACATATTTTGAAACTGACATGGATAAAAAATAAAAATAAAACTTAAATCGGAGTCGAACATGCATTCATTTGCAGTAATAAAAGAAATTACCCGTTCGTTATTATTCTGTTAGGCAACACAGAGCTCCTCCTTTTTCTTTAAATCCTGTTACAACCACATAAAAGTTTAAAAAATGAGCTTACTTACGCTACACAGTAATAGATTATACTGAAACTAAAACAACAACAAAGCTTTACTACTGGAACCATTAGAGATTGGAGCCCACTTTGGTGTCTCATTTTGTTCACCCGTATTAACTTCTTCATAGCAGTTCAATTACCAATGCCACCCACACAACCATGGTTTAAAAAAGCGTTTTGGTGCGCATATGAGGGCGCGCTTTTTTGCGCCCCAAGCCCAAAACGCTTTTTGGTGCGCGCTCTAGAGTTCATCAGTATATCAAGAAAAAAAAAGGCTTTGAAGCCCAACAATTAAGTCAGTTTACAGGCCCAAAAGTCTGTCCAAGTAAATAAACTAAAGAAAAATCTCAAATATTCTATCAAAACGTTTCTTCTCCTAGTATTTCCCGTTCCTTATTCTTCCTCCTCTTCTTTCTCATCATCTTCTCCTCTTCAACCTTCATTTCTTCTTTATTTATATTTTGTAGAGCGGCGCTTTACTAACGCTTTTATAAGCGCTTTACGATCTACTAAGAAAACGCATCGCTATTTTAAACCTTGCACACAACACATTTTAATATCATTTTGTTTAGTGGGAGATGAGATGAGATGGGATTGATGGCCAATGTCTGACTGAATAAATGGTTTGAGTGTCTTAGTTTCTTTCCTTTATAGCAAACTTTAAGCTTTGCTCCCCTGCCACCAGCCAAAACTAAACACCTATTTCTCACAATTCCCTAGTCAATATGGTGTGCAGTTTCTTATAATTATGCACATATAGTAAAGCAAACACTTTTTAGCTAGTGAGCTGGATAATGGATTCTAGTCATACGATTTAAAGCTTGAAGATAAACAACAACAGTAGTGATGGAATCATTGCCATGATCTTAAAGAGAATGTAATATTTTAGCAGCTTCTAATCTTGATTAAAGAAATGAAAATTCATTAGTATATTACTTGCACTTTCTTCCACCACTTAGAAGAATAGAATAGTTGTCTACTGTAATAAAGAAATAAAAGTAAAGTAAAGCTTTTGGGCAGTTGGACCCTACAAGTAGGACTAGACAAGGCACATGAAACATTGTTTATCTTTACTATTATAATGCAAAGAGGTCATTTGAGGCCTTTTGACATATACATCCTCACATTTTAAGCAAATATAAAAATAAAACGAGGGCAGATTAGTCAAATATGTTACTTAAAAAATGAAGGGGTACAAATGTAATTCACAATGTCCCAATTTCGAGAAACAGATTCGATATTCAAAATTCAAAATTCAGATCCAATCCCTCTCCCTCTCAACCGGACTCTCTGTTATTCTCTCTTCCATTTCCGCCTAGATTCACAACACGGTAATGTTTTGGATTTATGAGTCGGAACAGTGGTTATCTTCTTCTTTCTTAAGATTAGGATTTTTAACTCATGTCTTTCGGATTGGAGTTTACTGTATATATAAATTTACGTTCTTTTTTTTCATACTTCCATTTGATTTTTGTTTTTATTTTCAATACATAGTGAATAAATCGTATGGTAAAGCTGTAAAACTTGGTTACATGTATGTTCCCTTCATTCAATTGAGTATCCACTTGAGGGTTAATCTCCTAAGGTAATGTGCTTCACTTATCGGTCTACTTATATATTTTTGTACTTTGATTTCTATGAGATGGTTTGGTGTTTCAGTATAGGGGTTTGATTTTTAGAAAGGGATGGATTTGCGTTGCTATAATTGGGTTTTTAGTGACAATTTGAAATCCATTGATTTTATTGTGAAATGGATAAGTACACGTGAAGTGTTCAATAATTTGCTGGGAAGAGTTAATTTAGTTGGCTTTAGTGGTAGTTTGCTTTTACTCATAGTGGTAAAAATGAGGCGCTACAATGGCAGCAAATTCGATTTATTGGTGTAACTTAATCGTATGTTCATAATAATGTCTCTGATGACTTTGCATAGGGAATTGCAGAAACAACTTATGATTAGAAAGAGTAGCACCACCAATTTCAACTTACAATTACCAAGGATACGGATGACCCTTCATTAGAATGGCCTCCTACTTGGGCTTGACAAAATGACAAGATTGGAACGGTATGTTTAATAAGTTATTTATTGAATTGATGTGGCCTTTCAGACTTCCTTACGCATATCTCTTAGATTGTTGTGCTGACAAGCTAACAGTGAGGTTTACCCAATGAGATTTCCATGTAGTATGCAGCAAAAAATGGGACGAAGCAGTTGTAATTCTGGACTGATTTTAAGGTAATTAATAAATTTTCGTTGCTTATTTTTATTTCATAAAAGGGAGAAGTTACAAGCAAACATGTAATAACGACCTCCTAACTACTTTGCAGGGAAGTTCACCTCTCAACAAATGGTACGAAAGTCTACTTCAATCTTAACATAGCGGAATATTGTTGCAGTTGCTGTGAACACCCTGCGCCCGTAGGATAATTATCCCATCCAAAGCTGAAAATAAGTTTTAGTCATTGGATGTGAAGATACTCGTAAGGCCATCTCCTAGGTTCTTCTGTATAAATGGGATCCAGAATATTATGTTCGTTGGATGATTTTTAAGTCCGAAATTTCTCTGTTGCGCCATGTTTGAAGATTACATTAATTTATGCAAGGGGGTAACAACATTTTTCATCACACTCTATTTGTAGTCTGGACCAAACTTTGATTTTCATTTCTGATTCTATTCATCATCCTTAACCCGGTTCGATGTTGTGCAGCTCATTTTAGGCTTAACCACTCATCTCTTTCGTCCTCTCTATGCTCAATTGGAGTCGCACTATCCGGTCATACTTTCTGGCTTATGTAAGTTTAAAATTTTGTCTCACGTCAAACTTATTTGATTTTCTTTTTATTGTCTCATCTGCTTGCTAAAAGTGTGTGAGCCTCTAGCAAATTTTAGTCATTCCTCTTCATGTAATTGATTTCAGATGGAGGGTAAGCAACTACGACACTGTTTATAATAGCCATTCTACTGTGTCTTCAATTGGATGGGTATCTCATCGACTAAACTACAATGCTAAGGTATGGCGTTATGTGTTTATTCATTGACTGATTTTGTTTTTGAACATTTGGTTTAATTTTGTGCATATTTACTTCGGTTTATACTATTAGATAAATCTTTGTTTTTGACGTGGTGAAACGTTTTCTTATAATTTACGATATTCCCTGTGTAAGTAGTCGTAAGGCAGCATTTATAACTCTTATATGCATTTTTTTTGTGCGATGGTATTGTCCGAATATGATTCTTACTTTCATAGTTTATTTTTAATCTTATAGACAATAAACCAGACAAGCTCAAGAAGGGACTGTAACAAGAAGCATTTTCCTTTCCCTTCCTGGAGAGGGACTGATGATTGATTAAAGACAAGGGTTTAATGGGAGTAAGATTTATACTGGAGAACATATGTGCAAAGGCAAATGAAATTGTCTAGATCAGGCTCAATTTTGCAGCAAGGGTATTATCCTCTGATTTATGCATTTGTCTCATTTTAACAGAGAACTTACGGATGTTTTTGCTCTTCTTGCAATTTGATATATTCGATTGTAATTGTATTTGGCTTTTGCATTTGTTTGGTTTTAAGTAGCAGGCTATTGGAGCCTTCACCGGAGCTGTTGCTTCATGCTTTAGTACTAATACTAAAATGGGTTGTTGGTTGATATTGTAGTCAGTTTTAGTACTTTTTTATTCAGTTTAGTGTTCTCTTTCAGTATTTTTTCTGTGTCCAGTGGACATAGATAGTATCTCTGGCATTTGTGATAGGCTCCAAGGATACTATTGCAACATTATATACCAGTGGCAATTAGCTGGTGTAAGAGGAAAACAACTGCTAGAGCATTTTAGGTTGAAGAAAGACGATGCATCTTTGCTTCAAAGTTTAAATCAAATAAAACGTGCAACGCACGTGCACTTTACTAGTTGTAATAAAGAAGAAGGTAAAGCTTTTTGTCTGTTGGTCAGTTTAATTTATACCCTACCAGTAGGCAGAAGCGTCACCCTGAGCCCCATAGACATAATTGTGTTTTAAGCAAGAATATGTGTTTATGACTTGAACCAAAATCTAATCATGGCACTAAGTTTTGGTCATTCTTCAACTTAAGTAACTGTACCAAACTTGAAACTGCTGAGTGCATTCACAAACAAGAAGTCATGCTAAGTTTTCAACAGCTGTGCAACAATCCTAAATTTCCCTCCAATTATCTAACCCTTTTAGTGTCCTATTATATGACTATTTTTGCTGGAACCAACAACTCTTAAGGTACCCATATTCATAGAATGAGCACAATAGTAATTTCTATTTCAGTAACAATCAATGAGAAATGTACGATTAATATAGCTACTCCTACACTCCAAAGACTCGATGATACTGTTCAAGAAAATAAATTCAAATGTCATCAACAGCTGAGTGATAGCACAATTTGTAGCATAACAAATAGATGGTGTACCTTGTAATGTGAGTGGAGGTCTTAAGACTAAACACACCAGAGATAGCATTACTATGATGAGAAAAGGGGATGAGTTTTTCGAACACAGGAAGATACACCAAACATGATCTTAGTACTCCACTGATTTCAACTAATTTCCTTGAAGAAAAAATACTTGAGGAAATATCAAATCGAAACATGAACCAGGCAATCAGTTAAACTGGTAGAGCTCAAAATATCAACTAATTTCCCAAAGATCAAACATGAACCAGGCAATCATTTAAACTGATAGAGCTCAAAATTAGTAATTTAGATTTTAAAGAGTCTAAACAAAGTAAAAGAGTCTCCTTCAATCTA
This sequence comes from Papaver bracteatum, assembly GCA_023529315.1. Classification (NCBI taxonomy): domain Eukaryota; kingdom Viridiplantae; phylum Streptophyta; class Magnoliopsida; order Ranunculales; family Papaveraceae; genus Papaver; species Papaver bracteatum. Next base: position 81,388 of record JAJJWX010001799.1, on the reverse strand, counting down.
AAGAGTCTCATACAAAAATTTCCCAAATGCCAAACACAACCAATAGTTCTAACTTCTAACAGCATGAAGCAAAACATAATGAACTATGATCTTAATATGGATAATAAGGTAGCTCGTGGTTCTTTAGATTTTAATTCAAACTTGGAAGAGAAGGTGTATGTCAACATTTCTTACAGAGACTAGCAAACAAATGTAATTTTAAACTTTAAGTAACTGAAAAGAAAACGTAGTTATTGAAATAAGAACCTAAGTTCACTCCTGGACCCAAAAGAAGAGAACTAGATTGCAGTGTTCAAAGTAATAAAGTTCTAATAGTTATTCAACAGAGCAACAACCAAAGTGGACTGAAAGTGTAAGAAAGTAAAATCTAAACAAAGTAAAAGACAAAAATTCCCAAACACCTCAGGAATGTACATGTTCAATATTTGTGCTGTTTTAATCATGATACTGGTACATGGGAGCATTCATCAAGATTTCAAACATCAAATAGTTAAGCTAAGAAGATTTCGAATATCAACTCACCTTATATGGAAGAAGAACTTCCATAATTGCTGCAACGTTTTCCACACGAGAAGATATCCGAAATTTAGCGAAAAAGACTCTGAAATTGAACCCAATGTTTCAATCTGAGATGGTATGCTAACATTTTTGATAAACCGACAAAAATACAGCCAAATCCAGCAAAATATTTCTCATGTATATAATTGTTCATAGATCTGTGTATTCATAAAGTTATTATTAGTTTATCACTATAAAAAATATCTCAGCAAACACTTGTTTTCTTACTTTTAATGGAATATCCATTTAAAGCTTGAAGAACAAATACTTAAGGAAATATCAAATCGATCTCTATAAACAAATCAATCTCTATAAACTAAGCAATCTACTAAGTAAAAGTAAGAAAACAACTAATATAAATCAGAACCAAACATGCAAGAGAAATATTTACAGCAAACCTAAATCAAATCAGCAGAGATAGATTCGGAGTTTTAATTGTAATACCAAATCAAACTTCACCGATTTCAAAACAAAATCTCACTCCAAGTTTAGATCGCGTACGCCTGCAGACAAACCAAATTGAAATCAAAAATCAAAACAACTACAAAATCAACCCTAATTTCAAATCTCAACTACAAAATCAACCCAAAAAAGAGGGGAACCAGTTGAATCTTACCTGAATCCAAATGAAACTAATGATTTCTACAGACGGAGAAGGTTTTGAGATCGTTCCTTAAACTTGAAGCAAAATCGAGAGAGAAAAATCGAAAGGAGCTCTGGAAGGAGAGAGACGGAGTGAAAATGAGAAAAAAGTTTGACTGAGAATTCGAGGAGTAGAAAAGTAGGTTTTACTATTGGACCTTCAAAAATTACGTGGGCTATCTTATTTTCCTCTAATGGACCTGAAGGTCGCGGTTTCGAGTCACGCTCACCGCGATTTTTATTAAAAATCTATCAAAAAAAGCTTAATGGACAGACTTTTCATCACAAAATAATGTTGAAAGTAGTCAAATGCTCAAATTGTAAGATCACACTACTTAAAATGTATGAGATATATGGGCAGGTCTTAATATCAAATATCACAAACACTAAAATATTAATGGTCTTTAAGTTTTAGCCATAAAAAGACCATAAGTGTTCATAAATTGTGATGTTTGGCGTGTGATCTATATCACATATTGTTGTAGTGAAGTGTCCATCCTTGGTGATTATTTCGCAAAGAGAAAGACAAATTTCAATAAATGTTTCGCAGAAGCAAAGAAAAGAGTTGATGATTATCTCGCAAGAGAGGGTTAGCACAATTGGTCTAGTGCAAGAGTACATAAATGAAAGAATGAAGAATGGAAACAAGCGATAAATTCGCAGAAATTCTGCTTATCAAAAAAGAATAAAATGAAGACATGCGATAATTTCACAGAATTTATGAATATTACAAAAGAGAATCAAAGATTGAATGAATAAAGAACGCGAAAATTTCGCAGAAACGCGAATAAAATTTCGCAGAGATATTAGAATAGGACGAACCTTTATGGCATACACCCTAGTTCGCGAATAAAATTTCGCAAGAGGCAAATGTAAGACCTAAAGTGCGTCATATAAGGGGGTATCTCTTTGCATGGCTCAGGGATAAGGTTATACCACTGCTGGAACCTGAGTCATGGAGATGTTGGGGTTAAAAAAAACCTATCCGGGGGAGGTACCTTGGATTTCCAACTATATATATATATTAACAGTTGGACGATCGAGGGTCTCTCTTAAGGAGTGCAAAGTATGATCAAGGCGCCGAGGTACACGGTTGAGCCAAGGGTGCCCGGGGCGTATGAAACTACCCTGGACATTCTTGGCAAGTCTTGGCTATGATGCACTCGGCCCGAACAAAACCTCACTTAGGGTGCAGTCTCGTATCTATAAGCCATATAGGCAAAAAGGATGAGAGGCTGCGAAAACAACTGGTTGTTAGTAAAACCGGATAGGAGGAGCTAGTCTTGTATGGCCGATGTACGCCTCCTTGAAGGGGAAACTAGGGGGAAGATAAGGGCGGCACCCTCCATTAGGGAGCTGATAAGTGTCTTAAGACGCAAATGTCATGAGGCTTTATATTCGAAAGAATATTTAGGCTTGTCATATTTGTGCAACAATTATACAAAGGCAAAAAGCCATGAGAAAAAGATAAGATGAGATCAATAGGTTTTTACATGAAAGTGTAAAGACATCCTGTGATTTCATCGCAAGACGGCAATGTCATGGGGCTTTGTTCTCGCAAGAAAACTTAGGCCTATCATATTGTCGCAACAAATTGACAAAATGAGGATAAGACAAGATCAATGGGTCTTTACATGCGAATGTATGGACGTCCTGCGATTTTGTCGCAAAAACAAAAATTGGAAAAATCAGACCTTTAACTAGGAAGGCAAAATAAGACCAATAGAATAACCCAAACATTAACTATTTTCTTTTTAGAATGCAGGAAAGATTTGTTCATCGCAAGAGAGATAATGAGAAGCAAATAATATTTAGAATCTCTCAGAAATACTATTCAGAATTTCTCAGAAGTACTATTCAGAATCTCTCAGAAGTATATTCAGAGTCTCTCAGGGGTATTATTCAGGATTACTATTCATAATTTCGCAGCACTATTCATAATTTCGCAGCACTATTTCAGGAACACTATTCATAATTTCGCAGCACTCGCAGGGTTATTCATAATTTCGCAGATTATTCAAAATTTCGCAGAATGTGGTTATTTAGCTCACTTATTTCGCAAAATTTGAAGCAACTTGAAGAGATTATAATATCACAAGAAAATAGAACATGAGACAGAGGCAAGATAAGAATAAAGAAACAATTCGCTCATTCAACATTTTCTCAAGGATTTTACCTTCATAGATAAAGAACATAGGCAACTATGGATTACCAAGAAAACATTTTATGTTCTTTACCTTCTCGGCAAGAATCATTTCCAAAATGGGCAAGAATTATCACCAAAAATGAAGTAATAATTTCACATGAATAGAGGCAATACTTATGACTTTCATTTAAGGACGGATACTTCTTATATTTTGTTGATTGAGTACTTCTTATATTTCTTCAAGGATACTTCATAATTCGTATACTTCAAGAGTTTATACTTCTTATTTTCTTCGCAAAGATCTGGAACTTCACAAAAGAATAGAGGCAAGTACGTACTTTTCAAGTCCAATATTATTTCACTCGTTCCTTCATCAACAAAGATCAAAGACAACTACAACAACTGATTTTTTCTTAAAGATTGCTTTTTCAAGCAATATTCAAGAAAAAAGAGGCAAAATGTAAGAGCAGAATCTCGCAACAACAACGCTCTTGCGAAAAATTGTACCACATATGGCAAATGTCGCAAATTAATTACAGAAGTGACGTAATAGACAACGACAGCATAAAACACGAGAAAGATGTGAAGATTTTATGGTTGTTATAAAGAAAGCTCGCTAGAATAAGGCGGAAGCTCGCTAGAATAAGGTGGGAGCTAGGGAGAACAAGGCGGGAGCTCGCTAGAATGTAGCGGGAGCTCGAGAGAATATGGAGAAAGCTTGCGAGAATGTGGAAAGGGATCCTAAAATAGGGGAAGTATGAGCTATATGTGAGTTGTTATCCACTATGTAAACACCTATATAAAGAGGAGAGCAGGAGAGAGAAGAGGGAGAGATATTTTTATAACAGAGAGAGAAACACATTTGTAAGGAGAGACTTTTATTTTTCTTTATCATCTTCTTCCCCTAAAGCTAAATCTAGAGCTCCAAATACTCATTAATGGAGTATTAATGTAACCCAAATGTAATTTCAATAATCATAGTGAAGAACCCTAACCCCGTGGATGTAGATCACATTGATCGAACCACGTAAATCTTGTGTCTAATTTATAATTTTAGCACTTTAATCTTTATTTTGGTTATGAAATAGATTTAGATCTAGAAATTGTTATCATAATATTATATGGGGTGTGTTGTGGGATTTCCTGCAACTACACTTCTTTAAAACGCTTAATCCACGAATTACTCAACCAAGCTCTAAAACAACGATGATTCATACACATCAATTATTTTGAGCTTCTTAATCGCGATGCTTTGCATGCATCGAATACATACGATATTTTATGTCGGCCTCATAAACAACTTAGTTATTTAACTCAATAGTACTGTATTCTATTCTTTGCAGAAGGTCCCATGACTTGACCCACTCACTCGAGACATCGAACATGTCACAAACTGGGGGATACTTACTGGTATTAGTCTGGCGGTTTACATCATGCCACGTGCAATGCGCCCATTACAAGAACGTGTCAGGAAAAGATGAACGGTTAAAGACGATGATATAAGCGGGCGAAGAAGTGACCACGTGATGATTACCACCTCCTACACAACCCCACTACTCCATCACTTAACATTCTCCACTTCCAACAAGATCAGGTGTGCGCTCAAATGACTTGTATAAATAGGTATTCAACCTATTTCGAAAAAAAGGAGAAGTGTGGTCGCCACAATATCCAGAAAACACCCAGAACTGATAGCTTACATTATGCAAGCCAGTTCGATATTCGGATACAAGTCATAAATATCCAACACCTTCATAATCTCAACACCTTCTTCGCTTCCCTTCCTAAGATCAACCCCATTTCCTTCACTTTGTGAACAAATTGAATCTGGAACGACCATTTCTTGGTTTAGGTTAGAGTCTTACAGATTGATCTCTCCAATATAAAGTACCCCCATGTAGTGCGTTGTTTAGGGTTTGAATTTGTTCCTCATCAACACACCCAAATTTACCAAAAACAGAAGAACCAGTTTTTACCCTCAAACAACTGGCGACCATAGTGGGAAATTAATCTCTCGGTTACAAAATTGGTACCGATCTTCATTTTAATCTTCCTCAATTTGGAGTGGGTAGATCTTAGGTCTAAACCCATTCATCAACCTTATTTCATTTTAATCACCAATCCCAATTTTCACTTCATAATGTATCATCGCCGATCAGATTCTCCGAAAGTCATGAACAATCGAAGCCCAATCACCATGGAAGGCGTGGCTAGAATGCTAGAAAATTGACTTGCAAATCAAGTCGATATCGCTAGAAGGCAGAAGGAGACCTTTTGTCTCCAAAATAACATGGCAACCCGATTACGGGAAAATTCGACAAACATTTACTCGGAGAATACCATAAATGTTGAAGATGACAAAAAAAAAATTGAATCTTTATCTGAAGTTCATGCCTTTACCAGCGTAGATGCAGATAGAAAGCGTATCTGCAACAAACACGGGCTAAAAGGAGATAGGCGGCAGGATCAGGCTGACAACGAATACCCGAAACAATTCCATCAAGGAAAGGACTCGTCAGGAATACATCAGCATCGATTGGATAGAGGTAAGGAGCCGGAGGCTTATGAGGCCTTATTAGAAGATTTGTATTTATAAAACCTTGCTGAAGTTGTTAGAGAATTGCTCGGTCAAACTCGAATGCATTGCTATCTCAAGCATGTTTGTCAATATTGGTGATAAAAACTATATGTCTTTATTTCTAGTTTACTTATGACTAAGTCTCGGTCTTGTATAGTTAAGTATAGTTGAGCTCCATACTCCATGGAGATTATCTTACGAAGACGAAGAACTATTCAAGGAACCAGTAGAACTTCATCCGAACAAAAAGGTATGTGGAGACTTGAACTCATCTAGCACTCAAAAGTCTACTCTATCTCCTACTCTTCAGACACAGTCATATAAGTATGATAGTTTTCATACATACACATTTGATATTTCGAGCCGAGTTTACTCGCCTATATTTTTCTCGAAATATGTGTTGGTAACCTTTTGATTTAACCACGTTACATATTTACCCGTGATGAAAGTCATGACGACGTTTCAATCTTGAAAATGGCTTTGATGAAGATAGTCGATTCTTTATGTCTAACGAATGTTAACATTATAGAAGAATGTTTCAATGATTGAAATGTAGAGTTGAGATTACGTAACCACCTATGGATATAAGCATATATAGTGTGTTCGCACATTAGTGTATAAGTCCATATACCGGAAACCAAGTGCGTGCATATGTGTGCATGCGGTATTGGTGAAGGAGACATGTTAGGTACGTGTACCCGTACGCGTACTGGCGGAGGTCCTTGTACTGATAATTTCTATTGTAGTTTGGAGTTTACGAACTTACAAACCAGTCACCTTAGGTACGCATACCCACGTGTTAGAGTATATCTCGGTTGAACCCACCAAGCGTTGGTATGTCAAGTTTGGTTGTTATACTTTAGTGAGCCAAAACTCATTTAAGATTCACTTGATTTAAATGTACTAGAGTCAACTTGGTATAGGTTAGCTTGAAAGTATTATGATGAGACATTACAAGTATTATGAAGACTTGAAGAAGTGAAGAAGTACGAAGCTACAACCATAACATCATCCTTCCACTTGAGGTTGGTGATATTTAACTTGAACTGTTTCATTCCCTAACGTATCTTTCAAGTCGTGCATATTGAAAACATAAAACTGCGAAGCATGAACACTCTTGATAGACATAGTATTAAGGAATACAATATGAGGTTTATTGCTTAACCATTAAACTTTGTATATAAGACATCAACATAATCGTATGAATGCTATTGTGATTATGTATGGGTATGAGGTGAGGATTTCATCCTAGGAAACAATGTTTTTACATGTGTTTTAAGGAAGTAAGTTCATGATATGTGTTGTGAACTAAAAAGGAAATCGCCAGGCGTTATTAGGATTGTTCTTCATTGCATAACTTATGAACAACCAATATGTGTGATTAGTATAACCTCTCATGATGTAGTTGCAGGATTTCCCACACTACACCCTTGTTAAGATTTTGCTATAATCAACTGTGAATTGAAGATGAAAAACGACAATTTATTATTTTGGTTTCAGAAATGTTTACAGAAATGAGAGAATTCAAGATTACAACTATTCTCTTGAAGTTTCTCTCTCCTCAAGACTTTCTTGACTCTCAAAAACACATCATCTTTTTCTGGATACATTGAGTCTATATTTATAGGGTGGTTACATAGTGGATGACAGCTAAGTTTTCCTCTTATTTCGGGTTGATTCTGCGATTGTACCGCGATAGTTACAATGTTAAATCTCGCAAGTTTTGTAACCATCGCAGAACTAATATGCTTTTCTCAAGTTTTGTTCAGTCGTCAGGTATTACGTCTCTCTTTTGAAGGCTTTTGTGACACTCGTGAAGTGTTGATATAATATCTTGCGGTGATGCTCGCTGTGAAGTGTTATTAATCTCGCAGAAAATAGATGTAGCGATATTCTGGTCCTACATCTTGCCTCTTCTCATGTCTTTTTTGCGAAGAAGATAAGATCATGAGAATTTTAAAATGCTGCAACTATTTATCTTTTCATTTCCCTATTCTGACACGTTTTTGTACCCTTCTCCAGCTGTTTTCACATATTCTCTCTTTTAATGAATTTATGACACGTCCTCTCTAACCGCTGCGATCTGACCATTCATGTCTTTTCTTAGCATTTATTGTGCTCATCTTCTCGAGAAACCTCTTTTTTTATAAATACTCCTTTCATTCTTTTCTTTTCCTCTTTTTACTTTCTTCTTCTTTCTCTGCGTAACTTCTCTGCAAGTTTACTGTTCTTCCGTAAATTGCACGTCTGTCATCGCTGTGATTTCTTTCTTATTTTTCAACCTTTTCATTCATTCACATACTCAAAAATGGTTGTTGTTGGTGCTAAAAACTTGACTTCTTTTAATGAGATGCGAGAAAAGCTCAAAAGTAAAGGTTTTACCTTGTCTACAATTCCAGGTCAAAGCCCTAAATCTGAACTTTCTATCAAACTATTTTATGATCATCAATGCTCTCGCCAGAAAATCATAATATCGCTAGGTCAACTTGAAGCTGGTCTTCCCATTCCTCTCTATGACCCAGAACTCCCATTATTCTATCAAATAATATCTGACGAGAGGTTCTCGCGAGCAATATATCAATTAGATGGAGATTGTATCAGATTGCTGCTTGAATATGCTTCTCGCGGTGCTGATAAAGGATCTCGCTATCCTGAAGCTCCGAAGAATCCTCAATTCAAGGATGTTCCCATTGTCTCTGTAGATTATACTGTGGAGAATTTCTTCAAAAATTACAAGATAGTTCCTATGAAAAGGGATAGTACTTGCTGGGGTGTCCGCTTGAAGATAGAAAAGATCACTGATGATGAGGCTCTTATGTCAGACATTGATTGGCATACACCTACCAATCAATTCCCTCACCACTCCAGTGATGATAAGTGGTTTATCTTTCCGTTATGTCTTGAAGGTCCTTACATATCTGGTTCTCTCCCATTACCTGCGAATCTCTCAGTGTATGAGCCATGGGTCTTCAACTGGCTTGAAAGATCTAAAGAAGCATATCCTCTCAACTTTTTGCATTATTATTATTTACTATCTTCTTCCTGTTTTTATATTCTCGCTAACTATTTTGATCTTTCGTAGATTGATAGAATGAAGCTCAGCTATCAAACTTTTAGGAAACCCAACACTTTCTTAGCTCTTAAATCTTTCACGGATGAAGTAAGAAATATCTCTTCATAAATTTTAACAATATATTGTTGCCCCTATTTCTTATCTTCATCTGTGCTCGCAGGAAATTGAAGAACTAGAGCCAATAAAACCTGTGAGAACTAAGGAGAAACCTTCAAAGGATAAATATAATGTTCCTCCTAAAGGAAAGTCTTCTGCCCCTCGCGGTGAAGAATCTGGCGATCAAGATAAATCTGTTGTTCCTCCCAAAGGGAAGCCTTCTGCCCCTCGTGGTGAAGAATTTGGCGATCCTCCTTTGAAGAAAAGGAAAACCCGACCTTCTTCTTCTTCAACTCCTCAACCCACTCCATAAAATCCAAGTGTTGATTTTGACAAGGATAATAATGATGAGGATTTTAATGATAACAGCTTCCCTTCTATAAATAATTATTCTGATTCTGATTCTTCTATGGCTCATTTATCCATTTTTTTTTGGCAAGAATATGTTTGGTATCCCAAATGAGTATGGAGATGAAGTTATTAATGAAATATCCCAGTCCCTCGCCAATTTCTGCGATGCTCCCATACTAGCTGACAGTGATACCCTTCGCGGGGTTTCAAGATCGCTGACTCCAAGTCTTTTAAATTCACTTGGTATCCTGGTATGTTTTCACTTGTTCATCCTTTTTGTGTATCTATTGATATTTTTGTCAGACATTGATTTATATAGTTCTATCGCAGGTTGGAAGAGCCGCCTTTGCTTCTGATTTAGACAATAGGCGTATTACTTATGAAAAGAAAGTTTCTAATCTTCGTCAAGATAAAGAAAAACTAGAAGCTGAAGTTATTGAACTTCGCAGAAAAAATAAGCAGCTGGAGACTGAAGCTTCAGTTGACAATCAAAAAATATATGATCTTGATAAATCCAATCAACAACTCTATGGTATGATTTATTTCTTTTCTCTTTTAATTCTTCTCACCCTATCGCAGCTTATTCAAGCAACCATTTTTGCAGATATTTATGGTCTTACTGATGAGGCTACACTCTTCCAATCTTTTCCTGACCCTGTAGATGATAATACCCTTCTTGCTTGCCTTAATAATTCTTTAAGTAATTTCTCAGATGATAAAATTGAATCCCCCTCCATAGATGAACTTAAATCCAAATTTAATCTCTTAAAAATTGAACACAGATTTAATTTAGGTTTGACCAACAAGTATAAGCGCTTTTATCTTGATTCGAAGAAAGAAGTAGATATATTAAGAAAAAGGAATAGTGATCTTATTGACGAGAAAGATCTTGCCGTCAAAAATGGCTCCAAGACCCTAGCAGATTTCCATAAAACTCTTATTAATGTTCAAATGGAAAGAGATAAGCTTATCCGCGAGAATGAAGATCTTCTTGCGAGGGAAAATCAAGTTCGATCTCGTATCCTTATTAATAGCGATGATGAGTTTGCTTGGGCTGCGAAGATTCTTGATAACGCCAGAACTAATTTAGTTGTAGATGTTAGTCTTCATGCTGATCAAGCGGCTTTAATTAAAGACATGATTTCTGAAAGAGAAGGTTATCACTCTTATGATTTCCCTGAATTATTTCCTAATTGAATCATCCTTATATGTATTAATTTTGTTGTCATTTGTTTGCAGAATCCGAAAAGAACTATCGTAAAAGATTTGATGAGTTAGAAGAAGAGAAAAGCCAACTCGCTAGAAATTTATCTTCTCACAATAAAAAGTATTCTAGATTAAAGGAAAAACTGAAAATCTCATCTTCAAATTTTAGCAATGCCCTTATCCGTGTTCGTAATGACGCTGTTAAACTAGTCTGTAATGATTATGGTATCCCTCATTCTATATACCCCGATCTTGCAAAGGAAATTCCAGCTGATTCCCCAAATTTAGTTATCTCTGATAGCGAAGCTGAGGAGTCTAGCGAATACGATAAAGAATTATCTGGCGAGGAAGAGAGATCTGACGTGGATAGAGATAATAATGATAATGATGGGGAAGATAAATCCGGTAATGAAGAGAAAGAAAAGAGCTCTGATGAAGGTGGTGATGGATCTACTTAGTCTTGTTTCTTCTCTGTTTCTTCATTGTAAATTTTGTACATTTATTTTTTGCTTCTCGTAACATCGTTGCGAGCTTCTCCAAGTTGATGTGTAAACTTCTTTTGCTTTTATCTGTTATGAATTAGAAAACAATTCTTTTTCTGCAACATAATCAATCAATCATAATTATTATCCTTTAATTATTTGTATAAATGTATCATCTATGCAATTTTATCATATGATGGATGAATAATAATTTCATCATTCTATGCATTCCCATACTTGCCTCTATTATTCATCTGCAATATGAAAAAATTGAGTAGAGATTAGATATTAGTTGTGAATCAAATTAAATTTGCCTCATTATCGGCGATGTTATCGCTAGAAATAATTGCATAATTTTATGATTTTTGCGTAAAATCGCAAATCTCATAAATTTTGCGATCATTATCGCAATAATCTTATGGTCTTATTATGCCTTCCTAATTAAAGGTCTTATTTTGCCACATCTTTTCTTTTTGCGACAAAATCATAGGATGTCTTTACCTTTGCATGTATTGACCCATTGATCTTGTCTTATCAATACTTTTTCAACATCTCTGCAACAATATGATAAGTATAAACTCTCTTGCAAAAATTAATCCTTATGACATTGCCGTCTTGCGATGAAATCGCATGACGTCTTTACACTTGTTAAATGTAAAAACCCATTGATCTCATCTTAACTTTTTCTCTTTTGGATATTTGCCTTTGTATAACTTTCGTCACGCGACAATATGACATGCCTAAATGTTCTTGCGATCATAAAGCCCCATGACATTGCCGTCTTTAGACACTTATCAGCTCCCTAATGGAGGGTGCCACCCTTATCTTCCCCCTGGTTGCCCCTTCAAGGAGGGCACATTGGCCATACAAGACTAGCTCATCCAATCCAGATTTGCCAACAACCAGCTGTTTTCGCAGCCTCTTGTCATTTATGCCTATATGGCTTATAGTTACAAGACTGCACCCTAAGTGGGGTTTTCTTCAGGCCAAGTGCATCATAGCCAAGACTTACCAAGAATGGCCAGGGTAGTTTCGTATGCCCCGGGCACCCTTGGTTCAACAGTGTACCTCGGCGCCTTGGTCATACTTTGCACTTCTTAGTCGTTCAACCAGGGTATAACCTTATATAGTTGGAAATCCAAGATCTCTCTCCTGGATAGGTTTTCTTTAACCCCAACATCTGCATAACTCAGGTTCCAGCAGCGGTATAACCTTTTCACTGAGTCATGTCAAGAGATACCCCCTTATATGACGCACTATTAGGTCTTACATTTTCCTCTTGCGAAATTGTATTCGCGAACTAAGGTGCACGCCATAAAGGTTCGTCCCATTCTATTAATCTCTGCGAAATTTTATTTGCGTTTCTCACGAGCATTGTAACTCTGATAAAATTTCATTTCTTTGATTTTCTTGTAAAATTTTGCAATTCTTTCAAACAGAGTACTCTTTTCAATCGCATTTTCTTCAAACAAATTCTGCATAAGCTTTTTTAAATTTTATTATTTTACCTTTCTACTTACTATCTTTTGGTTCTGCTTTTCTGTTACGTTTTGCTCTTTTTTCTTTATCTGCGCGCTGCTCGCCATTTTCTTCCTCTCGCTTCTCTATTGAATAAATCATCAATCTTTCTCATCTCTGTCGTTGCTTGATGTTGTACTTCCAATTGTTCTTCTTCTCAGCTCTTTCCTCGCAAGATTTTATATCAATCTCATAACATTTCTTGCTTTCTCCCCAATCTCCCTTAATAATTCCGACACCATTAGGATGAGGAAACTTAACACACTGGTGGAAAGTAGATGCTACACCTAATATCCCATGTAGCAAAGGTCAACCAATCAGGGAATTTTAAGGTGATTCAATGTCAACAACACAAAACAAGATCTTGGAAGTTATTCCTTTAAATGGAATCCGCATTTCAATTTCCCCTTTGGGTTTATTGCCAGTACCATTGAAACCATAGAATTTATATGTTGATGGAATTAGATATTTGTCTTTTCCACCCATGGTCTTATAGGTATGATAAAATAGTATGTTAACTGAGCTGCCTGTGTCTATTAGAACTCAATTGATAGACCAAGAGTCTTCATTTTCATCATCATTTTCTCCATCTTCTTCTTCTATTTGCTTTGGATTTATCTCTAATCTTACTACCAATGGATTATCATGCTGCTCGCCAGGTTCTGGTACTTCTTGTGCAGTGAAAGATATAATTTGTTTCTGCCATTCTTCTAATGGCGAGGCTCTCACGATATTTATTATCTCTCTTCCATCTGTGTCTCTCGCGAAGACTCTGCTTAGAACATTATCATGGAAATCCTCTATTGTTATGTGTGAATGTATAATGGAATTACAAAACAAATTCTTTGATTTAGTCCCAACTTCTATTACGAATGATTCTGCTCCTTTTACAGTATTTACCCTGCGAATTTCTGGTGCTGGAGGTAATCGCTGAGATTGTGGTTGTCCTACTAAAAAGTGGTTTAGCTTTCCTTGGTCAATCATCCTTAAAATTATTCTCTTTACATTTCTGCAATCATTTACTGTGTGACCATGAAAGTGATGGTAAGGACAAAATTCTGGACTACGATTATTAGGATGTGGTTCTTTTCCCATATTCCATGGAGAGGGTATATTTTCCATCAAAATGATAGCTTCCCAAAAATTTTCTATACTAGCATTTAGAGGAGGCATCTTAATTTCTTCCCATATAATCCTCTAATTTCCTTGGCTTCTGAAATTGTTTTGCCTCTGTCCACCATAAGTTTCTTGCGGCTGATCAAGCCTTTGAATCTTATTATTCCCACCGCGATTGTAATAATTCTTCTTCCTTTCATATTCTTCTTGATCTCTACTTCCCATTGCTACCAATTTCTGCTGGTTATCAGTCTTCACTTTCTCTTATTGTGCTTGCGAGCTGCTCGCCACATTGTTAATCATTTTAGGAAGTAAACACTCATTTGCTGCTACTGAATTGGTGTTCGCGATGGGATATGATTCCATCTCTTTTTTTTTCTCCTCCAAAGCAATGTATTCTTCTTGTAGTTCTCGTAATTCAGTCATAGTGATTGTATTCTTGACTCTAAAAATTTGTATGTACAGTAGATTAGTCGCAAACATTGCATTGATAAAGGACAAGATAAGATATCTCTCGTCAACTCTTCCTGCCATCTCACTGCACATTGTCTTCTATCTTACGGTTAAATGTTTCAGACTCTCTCCAACCCTCTGTTTTAACCCAAACACATCTTCAATACCTGGCCGCGATGAATTGTTGCTTATATATGCTCCCAGAAATGTAGCTTGTAAATGATCAAAAGAAGTTATAGTATTTTTTGGCAATCCCTCAAACCATTTTAGCGCCTCTTGATTAAGCTAGATGCAAAATATTTACACAATACAGCATCATGATTCTCCCATTGCAGCATACACCTAACATAAGCCTTAACATATTGTACAGCACAGGTAGTTCCATCAAAAATGCTGGTTAATGCTGGTAAGTTGCACTTTGGAGGTATTCCCCTTAACTATACTTCTTGAGTGAATGGATTTCTCGCAGCTTCTTTAATATCTTCATCAAGTTGCCTTCTACCTCCTTCTTTTCTGTTATTTATTATTCCCTTCATCTCTGCTAACTCTCTTAAAATTTGCTCATTCGCAGCTGAATTTGGTTCCATTGGTCTTTTCAATGCTGCTTCCCTTCTTCTGCGTTCATGTACTTCTTGTCTTGCGAGATTTTGTATATCTTCATCTACATCCATATTTCTTCTACTGCGATCTTATGCTTCAGCTTTTTCTTGCCATCGCAGCTGATTATACTGTCTATTTTCTTCTCTGCGAATTTCTTCGTTTCTCATCATTTATCTTCGTTGTCTTTCTATTCTCCTTTGTATTCTATCATACTCTTCCTGAATATTATTATTATGGCGATTTTGCGTCCGTCTCCTTTCTCAATTTTCATGGTTATTTTGTCGTAATGCCTTTTGAAATTCTTGTTCTTCTACTTCTGCCCTCAATCTTTCTCTCTCGCAAGCTAGTCGTGCTTGTTCAGCATAATGTCTCTCAATTTATTCCTCAATTATTCTTCGATTTCTCTGGATCTCTCGGCCATGTACTATCCTCCTACCTTCTTCTGGATTATCTTCATCATTTTGGTTGTCTCTTCCCTCTTGATTTCTGTTGTTAAGTCTATTATCCAAATTTTCGCCACGCGGATCATGGCGATCTTCTACTACCTATTCTTCTCTATGACGTTGCTCTTCATTTAGATTTTGCATTTCCTCTTGGATATTTCCTCTAGCATTTCTTACTAGGGAACTTGGCCTTAATTCCTCCCTTACTGATCTTGAATTCGATCTAACAGTACTTCTTGATCTTCTATTTTGTAATCTCAAATTCTCCATTCTCAACTCGTGATTTTGTCTTGTTAAATTTGCACGCTCTTCTGCCTCTAATCTACTTTCCTCTTGTATTCTTTGTCTTGGATCATTTGTTGTTTCATTTTCATCTCCTCCATGAATTAATCCTTCAACCATTCCTTGATTTCTTTCCTCTCTTCTTCCGTCTCTTAATTGTTGATCTTCTACATCTTCCATTGAATCTGATCTCCAAGTATGCACACTCACTCTATCATAATCCACATTTATATTTTGTATCGGTGTTTGTTGATCAGGTTGTGGAATTTGATCTTCTCCTTCAATCCTTGTTCTATTTCTTCTTGTTCTTATCCTTAAAGATTCTCCTAATTCATTTGTTCCTTCTCCTGCAAGTATTTTACTCCTCCTTACAGTTGTTGGTGGTTCTGACGTATTTTTCCTTCTTCTAGCCATTTCTTCAACTCTAACAATTTCTTCAAATCTTCAAATTGTAATTAGAGATTTTTTAGCTTGATTCTCCCTGTTTCGGGCGCTAAAATATATTTGCAGGATTTCCCACACTACACCCTTGTTAAGATTTTGCTATAATCAACTGTGAATTGAAGATGAAAAACGACACTTTATTATTTTGGTTTCAGAAATGTTTACAGAAATGAGAGAATTCAAGATTACAACTATTCTCTTGAAGTTTCTCTCTCCTCAAGACTTTCTTGACTCTCGAAAATACATCATCCTTTTCTGGATACATTGAGTCTATATTTATAGGGTGGTTACATAGTGGATTACAGTTAAGTTTTCCTCTTATTTCGGGTTGATTCTGCGATTGTACCGCGATAGTTACAATGTTAAATCTCGCAAGTTTTGTAACCATCGCAGAACTAACATGCTTTTCTCAAGTTTTGTTCAGTCGTCAGGTATTACGTCTCTCTTTTGAAGGCTTCTGTGACACTCGTGAAGTGTTGATATAAAATCTTGCGGTGATGCTCACTGTGAAGTGTTGTTAATCTCGCAGAAAATAGATGTAGCGATATTCTGGTCCTACACATGACTTGTTTGTGTTCTTGGTAAAACTATTCACATGAGGCCTGACTTATGTATTGGTATGACTTTTATTAGTGAAACCGATCTTAAGTAATCACCCGGGGTGTGACCGGGTTTGTGTGTCTGACCAAATTTGGGAGAGGGGAACCGATCCTAGTAAGAGGTGCAGTACATCACAAGGGGAACCGATCCTTGTATGAGGTGCAACAAGGTTTATAGTAAAAAGGGGAACTGATCATATGAACATGTGCAACACGTTTTTAGGGAAAGGGGAGCCTATCCAATGGACATGTGCAACACATATAAGTTAGATACAAAATATATGTGGGGAATCGATACTAGTACCTAGTCAACCGAAAATTTGGTAAGCTAGTGTGAGTATGCACAGTACTCACATGGAGGTAGAACCGAAACTTGTTTTGGTAGAACCGTTACACCCATGACTTGTGATTGAGTGTTACTTGATCAATCACATAGTTCTTGAAAGTCAGATGAACCAATTCTAAACTTGTTTGGAATAGTGGTAAATCGGTTTCAAGTGAGTAAGTATGAAAAAAGACTTACAAGAGGAAAGATGTTGACACACTTTGAACATGTGCATTAATGTATATCTTTTATTGTTCAAAGATATTCCTTAACAGCTAAGAAGGAAGTAAATCCCAAGATCAAAATTAAATAAGTTAAAAATATTTTAATAAAGGTTTTTAATTATATATGAAAAAAGAATTAATGTGCATTTGCTAGTTAAAAATTTCCAAGGAGATTTCGATCATAAATTTGGACAGTGCATTCTCAGGAATTATGAAAACCGAATTTGGAAAATATTGAATATCTTGAGAATATTTTCGGTTTGAGAAATTTCTTGGTGTCCAAACTTGTCTATAAATACTTTGAGTTTGCATTTCTAGCAAACTAATCCTTCGTGACAGTAAACTTCCTCTGTTGTATTGTTACTGGTGAAGCTGCCTATTCGGAGAGGAAAGTAACCTAATTAGGCGAAATTTCTTACGGCCGCTCAGTTTAAAGTCTTCTTTGGGATTGAGAAGCTATAGTGCGTACCGTTGGTGGGAAACTAGATAATTACGGTTTGTCTTTAGTTTTCATATTGATTTGATTGATTAATGGTGGTTGAACTTTGATTGAACCTAGTTTGTTTATGCTTGAGAATCTTCTCTTCTGATATAAGATTCACTAAAACTAGTTCAAGGTTTCAACAGGGATATTTAGACTGTTGTTAGATCTAAAGACGATCGTGTGATAATCCATTGTTAACAGATTTTGTCCTGTGTGTGATTGATCACAAGATGTTATAGCATTGCTCGGTTGAACCCACCAAGCATTGGTATATCAAGTTTGGTTGTCATATTTTAGTGAGCCAAAACTCATTTAAGAAGTCATTTGATTTAAATATTCTAGATTCAACTTCGTATAGGTTATCTTAAAAGTATTAGGGTGAGACATTACAAGTATTGCGAAGACTTGAAGAAGTGAAGAAGTGCGTAGCTACAATGACAACATCATCCTTCCACTTTAGGTTAGTGATATTAGACTTGAATTGTTTCATTACCTAACGTATCTTTCAAGTCATGCATATTGAAAACATAAAACTGTGAAGCATGAACACTCTAGATAGACATAGTATTAAGGAATACAATATGAAGTTTCTTGCTTAACCATTAAACTTTATATATAAGACATCGACATAATCGTATGAATGCTATTGTGATTATGTATGGGTATGAGGTGAGGATTTCATCCTAGGGACAATGTTTACATGTGTTCTAAGGAAGTAAGTTCATAATATATGTTGTGAACCAAAAAGGAAATCGTCAGGCGTTATTGGGGCTGTTCTACATTGCATATCTTATGAACGACCAATATGTGTGATTAGTATAACCGCTCATGACTTTCTTGTGTTCTTGGTAAAACTATTCACATGAGGCCTGACTTATGTATTGGTATGACTTTTATTAGTGAAACCGATCTTAAGTAATCACCCGGGGTATGATCGGGTTGTGAGTGTCTGAACTTATTAGTGGGAAGAGGGGAAATGATCCTAGTAAGAGGTGCAATGCATCACAAGGGGAACTGATCCTTGTATGAGGTGCAGCAAGGTTTATGGACGAAAGGGGAACCGATCCTATAAAAATGTGCAACACATTTTTGGGAAGGGGGAACCGATCCAATGAACATGTGCAGTGCATACAAGTTAGATGCCAAATATATTTGGGGAACCGATACTAGTACCTAGTCAGCCGTATCTTTGGTAAGCTAGTGTAAATATGCACAACACTTACATGGAGGTAGAACCGAAACTTGTTTTGGTAGAACCGTAAACCCATAAGTTGTGATTGAGTGGAACTTGATCAATCACATAGTTCTTGAAAGTCAGATGAACCAATTCTAAACTTGTTTGGAAGTGTGGTAAATCGGTTTCAAGTGAGCAAGCATGGAAAAGACTTGCAAGAGTAAGATGTCGTCACACTTTGAACACGGTGCATTAATACTTATTATATATTTGATAGGTGTCTAAAACACCTAATTTTATATTTAGTATTTATGCTTTCTTTGCTATTTTTCTTGTAAATTATGTATCTTATGTTTTGTTTTTGAGTATTTAGGTACTTTAGAGTCGTTTGGAGCAAAAGAGGAGGAAACATGGCAAAGGCGTTGGAGGCGAACTATTTCTCATTATTTGCTTTTATTTCTTCATCTCTGTCTGAAAAGCATGACAACTTTAGTGATGAATCTCATTGGAGAGTATAAGTGAATATGAGAAATAAGGGATGGCTGCAGCTGGTGGAAGAACTCGAAAGAAAAGAGAGAGCATTCATTTGGAGCATAAAGGGGAAAATCTGTCATTTCCTAGGCGAACGCTATTTGGAGTCCACTCAAGGTTAAAGGGCTACAACTCTTTTAGAGAAATACTAAAGACAGCCTATCCACGGTTAAAGGGTGACCAGTTTTGTTTTAAATGGAAATGTTAAAGGCACCCATGAAATTACTCAGGGTACTCGTTTGGGTGGATAATATGCAGCAATGGGGTGGATAATCCAACCCATTATAACCCTAAAATCGAGATATCTCTCACAAATCATTTGCAGCTAAAATCAAGAACAGCAGTTGCTACTGTTGGTCTGAAATTGAGAGAAGATAGAGACGATGATTGTTGTTCTTGGGAGAGTTGAAATCGAGAATGAATTGATTTACAGGTTCGATGTTGGATTGGGTTTGTCATGTTCTTGCTGTTATAGGGGGTCATTGGAATGGATTAAACTGTGGTTAATTCAACCAGAGAAGAAGAATTAAGGTTGGATGCTGAGAGAGACGGAGGAAGTGGTGGATTTCAGATGGTTTGATTGAGGTCTATTCAGAAAGAAACTTGATGGGTTTGCTCTGTAACTGACGTTGGAATGAAGATGAAGAATTGGATTCAGTTGGTGTTGAAATGGTGGTGATAAATTAGGGTTTTGAAGGTGGTGGTAGATTGTAAACTTGGTGGAATCTGATGTTTCTGGTGATGAAATTGATGTTGTTGGTCATTTGTTACTGAGTTGGGTTTTATCTGAACTTGAAGATGAAAAGAGCTGGGGTTGAACTGATGATGGTGGTAGTGCAATGGAATTTGTGGTGGTTTTCAGGTGATGCTGCAGTTGCAGTTGTTGTTGGTGGATTTCTGAAATGGGTATGAGATTGATAGTGATTACAGGTGAAGTTGCAGTTGAAGAATTGATCTGAAATTTGCAGTATGGAATGGAGGTTATGGAAAGGAGAGCTGAACTAGAGTGAGTTATGAACCAGTTGATGCTGCAGCTGTTGTATGAGGCATGGATGAAGATGGTACTGGTGCAAGTTGTGTGGTGTGTATGCAGCTATTGTTGTTTAGATGCAGGTGGTGGTTCTGGTGCTATCTTGTTGAAGGAGTTATAGGATGGCGCTGCAATTGGAGCTGGATATTGATAGAGTTATGGCTGCAATGGCAAGGTGGGTGCTGTCGATTAGTGCATTGCAGGAGAGAATGGGAGATGCAGGTGAGCAGCTGAAGTGTTGCTGCCATGGACTGTGACTGTGCAGTCATATTAAAGCTGAACTGGAGGCAATTTCAAGTGCTGCAGCTGTAGGTGTTCATGAAGTTTGTATTGGAGATGAATTGCAAATGCAGATGGATGATAGATGGATTCTTAAGTTACTGGGTTGCTGGTTTGCAGTGGAGAAGCTATAGAGCTGAAATGCAAGGTTGAACTGGAGCTAGTTGGAAGGAGTGTGCAGCAGTATGTGAAGCTGAGATGCTGTTGGTGTTTTGAACACAAAGAGAAACCGAGCCATTGCAGTATAATTGGTGTGTTACAGTGTGCAAGTGGGTTGGAATGAAAGTGCAGGGAAGGTACAGAAGCCAGCCATCATGGCTGGCTGTGAGCAAGTGAAGCTGCAATGATGGTGCAGCACTACATAAGGCCTATGCAAAATTACAATGGCCTGGCCTGGACCGAGTCGAGTTCACTAACTCGGTGTTGACCCGAGTTCACTCAGTTGACTCTGAGTTGGACCGTTGACCGTCGGATTTTTCAAGTGGCCGACGGCAATTTTCCGGCGCCGGATTCCAACCAATTTTCGGCCAAAAACCTAGTTTTCCGGTGACCACTTTTGGGAAAGATTTTCTACATGGGTTTCTCTCACACGTGGGCTGGGTAAATTTCCAACTAATGGACTTTGAAGACAAAACCTATTTTTGGAAGGAGAAAAAGCTATAAAAAGGAAGTTTTCTACACAATTTTAAAAACAACGTTTTATTCTATTCTTAGAGCTTTTGCAGAGAACTACTTCTAGGGTTTGCTTTCTTTTATGTTTCATAGTCTTCCTTTGAATATTTTGATGATGAACTCCATGAATATGAGTAGCTAAATACAATAATTGGTTATGGGATAAAAAGTTGATTTCTTCAAGCATGTTATTCGATTCTATGAATTAGTTTTGTCTCAATTTTATCGTTTATGATTCATTATTTTATTATCATATGATTTGAATGCTAGTTTGGTTGAGTCCGGAATCAATTGGATTTGTTTTCATCTCTAAAGCTATATTAGGGTTTTCAATACGTAAAAGTTGTTATCTCTGATTTTTAGTAGCATCTTGTGGTTAATACTTGTAGTGATACATCTTTTTAATCGCATATGAATCATAACCTTTGTTAAAACGAATTAGTGCTTTTACACGTTTGTTTGCATCGATTAGTCTTATGTCATAGAACTTATTGCTCTTAGGAGTTAAATCTAATTGTGCTTTTACACTTTAGGTTGCTTTTTAAGAAGATTTCACAATAGCATCTTTTAATGTTGTTTGTGATAAAATTAGGAAATAAACGGGATACTCTTGCGATCAAGATATCCTAGGACTTTTGATAATTGAGAGATTAAATACCAATTCTAATCATAGATGAAAAATACATGTTTGTGAATGATACTATCCCTTAACCAATATCTCCTCCTTATTGATTATTCCAACTATTTATTTTGCTTTATTTAGTATTATTACTTTGATAAAAACAAAAACACACCTTGGGTTAATTGGTTACATAAGAATCTGAAAATTACATAACAACAATCGCCTCTCTGTGGATACGAACTCTTTCTTATCGAATACTATATTCATAATTAGTAAAGTGAGGAAGTGAATTATTTTTGACGCATACGACACGCATCAAATTTTGGCGCCGTTGCCGGGGAGGCATTCGGCTTGTTATCTAGTTTTTAGTTTCTTTTATTATTTTTATGCTTGCATACTTGTGTTTCGTTTCTTGTCTTGTTTCTCACTTGTTTGCGAGAATTGTTTTTCAGGTACCTAATATCTGGCTTCTAAAGATTGGAATTATCCAAGGTGCGGGATAGCTACCCTAAAAGGCACAATACTCCAACCAAGGAAATGCACGACGGAAGAACACGACTTGGAAGTAGAACACGAAGCTCTTCGGCAAGAAGGAGAGGAAGTAGAACAAGATATTCCTTTTGAAGAATAAGGAGAAGGAGAAGGAGAAGAAGCAATGGGTGACCCTGAAAATCGTTCACTCAAAGACTTAGCTTCTCACAAGCTGGATATACAGCAGGGTTGCATTCAAACCGACTCCACTTTTGAAATCAAGCCGTGACTTCTTAGAGAATTACCAAAGTTCCATGGTTTGGTGAATGAAGATCCAAACAAGCATCTTATGGATTTCCACACCATTGTCATGGCTATGCTCCCAACAAATATGGAGGCGGATGGTGCTATGTTGAAGGTTTTTCGATTCTCATTGGAAGGTAATGCTAAGGATTGGTTATACTACTTGCCTTCCGGGAGTGTTACAACTTGGAATGGGCTCAAGAAACTCTTTATAGAGAGATATTTTCCTGCATCTAAGGCTACTCAAATTCGCAAGGAGATTTGCGGAATGAAGCAAAATGTCGGAGAATCATTATATGATTGTTGGGAACGATACAAGAGGTTGGTGGCAAGCTGTCCTCATCACCAATTTAGTGACGCCATGATCATCCAATACTTCTATGAAGGACTCCAATCAAGTGATAGGAATCTTATCGACGCAGCGGGTGGTGGTACACTAGTGAGCAAGACGGTGGCACAAGCTAGAGAGTTGATTGAAAACATGGCAGCAAACTCTCAACAATTCTTGAGTCGTGGTTCGGATGTGCTTCTTCGGCGAGTCAATGAAGTGAGCGAGGTGGAGGAACTTCGTCAACAAATGGGAAACATCACAGCAATGCTACAACAAGTTTCAGCCGCGGTGATACCAAATTCTCATGGGTATGAAGACGTCAATGAGCAAGCTAATGAGGTTTTTCCAAATCAGCCAAGATGGTATGATCCTTATTCCAATACTTACAATCCGGAGTGGAGAGATCACCCCAATTTTAGCTATGCGAATAAGCAAGGAGCGGTTCAACAACCTACTTTCAACAATTCGGGTGGATATCAACCTCAACAACAATAATTCCAGCCGCGTCAACAATTTCAACAATCTCAATTTCAACAACAACAACCTCAAAATCAGGGGTCAAGTATGGAGGAGTTGATGAAATCTTTTATGCAAAGAACGGAGAGCACAATGAAAGAGTTGCAAACCCAAGTTGGTTCTATGGCTCTTGAGATGAACCAAATGAAGGAACAAAATAGTGGGAAACTCCCTTCTCAACCTATTAACCCAAAAGAGGGTGTCAATGCGATTACGTTGAGAAGTGGTACACAACTTGTGCCACCCGAAGTTGCTTATTCGGGCAAGGTGGAAGCACCAAAGGAACCTGTTTTGGAGGAGAAGAATGAGGATTCTCCCCAAACTTCTGAGGTACCTATTTCTAACTCTAAAACTCATATTCCTACTTATGTTCCTCCTTTACCTTTCCCCCTCAGATTTGCAAATTCTAAGAAGGAGGCACTAGAAAAGGAGATTTTAGACGTTCTTAAGAAGATTCATGTGAACATACCACTCATTGATGCTATTAAGCAAGTTCCAAAGTATGCAAAAGTGTTGAAGGACTTGTGTACCAATAAGCAAAGGCTCAAAGGTAATGAAGTGCTTAGTGTGGGGGAGAATGCTTCGGCGATCTTACAACACAAACTCCCACTGAAATGCAAAGACACGGGCATCTTTGACATCCCCGTCACAATTGGTACCACTACATTTGACAAAGCAATGTTAGACTTAGGTACATCCGTTAATGTTATGCCTGCATCTATGTATAAGTCACTTGATTTAGGTCCTCTCAAAAAGGATGAAATTGTGTTGCAATTAGCCGATCACTCTAATGTCTACCCAATGGGTATTGTTGAGGATGTTCTTGTGCAGGTTAATCAACTAGTATTTCCAGCAGATTTTTGTGTCTTAGAGATGGATGAAGGTTCACCGGACTCGTCTCTTCCATTGCTACTTGGGCGTCCCTTCATGAAAACGGCGAAGACCATTATTGATGTGGATAAGGGAACGCTAACTATGGAGTTTGATGGAGAAGTAATACGTTTCAACATTTTCGAGACAATGAGATATCCTAGTGATGTCCACTCTTGCTTCTCCGTTTATGTTATGGATACTTTGGCACAACAAATGTTTGAATTGAACGGTGATGATGCTTTGGAAACCGTTTTAACTACATCCATTGATAATGGTGTAGAGTGTGGTAATGAGGTCAAAGAAGCCCTTGGTGATCTCAACTCACTACAAGGATGCCCGGAAACTCATAATATATCTTTTATTTCTTTACCATGCAGTGATGAGAAACTCTTAGCTTCTATTGTTAAATCTCCAAAGTTAGAATTGAAACCTCTTCCTAGTCACTTAAAGTACTTGTACTTGGGTGACAATGAAGAGTTACCTGTGATTGTTTCTAATGAGCTTAGTGAATTACAGGAGAAAAAACTTCTAAGGGTGCTAAGGAAGCACAAGACGTCCATAGGATGGACAATTGCCGATATCAAGGGTATAAGCCCTGCCGTTTGTATGCACAAGATACATTTGGAGGACGATGCAAATCCTACAAGGGAAGCGCAACGTCGTTTGAACCCCCCTATGATGGAAGTTGTGAAAAAGGAGATACTCAAGCTTTTGGAAGTGTGTGTTATCTACCCCATATCCGATAGCAAGTGGGTGATCCCGGTACAAGTTGTACTAAAGAAATCAGGTGTGATGGTGGTGGAGAATGATGAGAATGAACTTGTCCCAACTCGTGTGCAAACCGGTTGGAGGGTTTGTATTGATTATAGGAAATTGAATGCCACTACTAGAAAAGATCACTTTCCATTACCTTTTATTGATCAAATGCTTGAACGTTTAGCTGGACACTCTTATTATTGCTTTCTTGATGGCTATTCAGGTTATAATCAGATTATGATAGCGCCGGAGGATCAAGAGAAAACCACTTTCACTTGTCCTTTTGGTACTTTTGCTTATCGAAGGATGCCTTTTGGCTTGTGCAATGCTCCAGATAATTTTCAAAGGTGTATGGTGAGTATATTTTCGGAATATGTTGAAAACATAATCGAAGTGTTGATGGACAACTTTAGTGTCTTTGGTGATTCATTTGACCTTTGTTTGAACAATTTGTCACTAATCCTTGAACGATGTGTTGAAACAAATCTTGTGCTTAATTGGGAGAAGTGCCATTTCATGGTAACTCATGGCATAGTTTTAGGCCATATAGTATCTTCTAAAGGCTTGGAAGTTGATAAATCTAAGATAGACCTTATTCGTGCTCTAACCCCTCCCACTACGGTGAGGGAGATACGCTCTTTTATTGGTCATGCAAGTTTTTACCGTAGATTCATCAAGGATTTTTCCAAGATAGCATCACCACTTTGTACCTTATTGCAAAAAGATGTGGTTTTTAACTTTGACGAAAAGTGTGTGGCGGCATTCAATCGTTTGAAAGAACTTTTGATTTCAGCCCCTATCATTAAACCACCGGATTGGAGCAAGCCTTTTGAGCTCATGTGTGATGCTAGTGATTATGCGGTTGGTGCGGTGCTTGGGAAGCGTGTGGGGAAGCTACCTCATGCTATTTATTATGCTTCTAGAACGTTAAATGAAGCCCAACAAAACTACACTACCACTGAAAAAGAGTTATTAGCTATTGTTTTTGCTTTGGAAAAGTTTCGCTCTTATCTAATTGGTACAAAAGTTGTTGTGTTTTCAGATCATGCAGCACTTAGGTACTTGCTTACAAAGAAAGAGGCGAAACCTAGGCTCATACGGTGGATTTTACTCTTGCAAGAGTTTGATATAGAAATCAAGGACAAGAAAGGAATTGAGAACACCGTTGAGGATCATTTGAGCCATCTTGCTGTAGACAAGGAAGCTATCCCGTTGCGTGAAAGTTTCCCGGATGAGCAACTATTCTCAATTGCATTTGGAGAACCATGGTATGCGGATATTGTGAACTACTTGGTAACTAAACAAATCCCAAAGAACTTGTCTCGTGCTGAGAGGGAAAAACTTAAAAGGTTAGGAAACCAATATATATGGGATGATCCATACTTATGGAAACATGGCAGCGACCAAGTAATAAGAAGGTGCGTTCCCGAATCTGAATTTAACTCTATATTGTCTTTTTGTCACTCCTATGCTTGCGGAGGACATTTTGGGAGTAAAAGAACAACTCACAAGGTACTTGAAAGCGGTTTTTATTGGCCAACCTTATTTAAGGATGCACACATATTTTGCACAACTTGTGATAGGTGCCAAAGGACAGGCAATCTAGGTGGTCGAAATCAAATGCCACAAACTTTTATTCAATTTATTGAAGTTTTTGATGTATGGGGTATTGATTTTATGGGTCCTTTTGTCAACTCCCATGGGAATTTTTATATCTTACTTGCTGTTGATTATGTCTCGAAATGGGTGGAAGCTAAGGCCACCCCAACTAATGATTCTAAAGTGGTTTCAGATTTTGTGCAAGCTAACATTTTTGCAAGGTTTGGAATTCCAAGAGCCATAATTAGCGATGGGGGATCTCACTTCAAAAACAAGTTCTTACAAGGATTATTGAAGAAGTACAATGTGTCGCACAAGATTGCAACACCTTATCATCCCCAAACTAATGGACAAGCCGAGGTGTCGAACCGAGAGGTGAAATCCATACTAGAGAAGACGGTGAATCCAACAAGGAAAGATTGGAGCATGCGACTTAATGATGCTTTGTGGGCTTATAGAACCGCATACAAAACACCTATTGGGATGTCTCCCTTTAGGCTTGTGTACGGTAAGACTTGTCACTTACCCGTTGAGATTGAACATAAGGCATTTTGGGCTATTAAGCAATGCAATTTGGAGTTAGATGGTGCTGGAAAACAAAGGAAGTTGCAATTTCAAGAGCTAGAGGAGCTTCGCAATGATGCATTTGAAAGCTCGCGCATTTACAAGGAGAAAACTAAGGCATTTCATGATTCTATGATTTCTAGAAAACAATTTTGTGTTGGGAAGAAAGTGCTTTTGTTTAATTCTCGCTTACAATTATTTCCGGGTAAACTAAGGTCACGTTGGATCAGACATTTTATTGTTACTAATGTGTTTTCTCATGGTGCAGTAGAAATTCGTAGCATAGCTACATGAAAGGAGTTTAAAGTGAATGGACACCGGTTGAAACCATATTATGAGAACTTTACTTCCGAAGTTGTGGAAGGTGTGAACTTTGTGGATGCACTCCCTCTGGAGGAATCTTAGTGAACAAGGAGAACGTCGGGCTGACAACTTTAAACCAAGCG
The DNA here is from genome assembly GCA_023529315.1 of Papaver bracteatum. Classification (NCBI taxonomy): domain Eukaryota; kingdom Viridiplantae; phylum Streptophyta; class Magnoliopsida; order Ranunculales; family Papaveraceae; genus Papaver; species Papaver bracteatum. The sequence continues at coordinate 53,601 of JAJJWX010001799.1, read as the reverse complement.
CTAAGTGGAAGGCAACCCACCGGTTTTGTATCTTTACCCTTATCTTTTTATTTTTATGCATTTGCTTTTATCTTTATTTTCTTGTTTTTGCATATCATTTGCGGAATTTCCCACCTTGAACTTTCTCTGGATGATTCAATTTTACATTGAGGACAATGTAAAGTTTAAGTGTGGGGGAGCATTTATATGTTTGTATAGTTTGTTTTAGTGTGTTTTATGCATTTTTTTTAAAAAAAAAAATCAGAAAAATAGAAAAACCAAGAAAAAAAAATTGTGCTTTTTGAACTCCGAAATCTAGAAACTTGTGCCTTTAGGATGACACCATTAGTGGATGGAACCATTTTGAATGCAGGATTTGCGGAAACAATTAACTAAAAGGGACGAACATAGCTCATAAATCACAATTAACATGATAGTTGTTACCATATCTCGGAATATCACCATATCGCATTCTATTTTTTTATTTTTCCATATTTATCTATTGTTCTCTAAGTGCTTTGGTGGGTCACTAAACATCGACGTGTTATTACTGCTAGGATGGAATAGAGTGATTGAGTTACTAGAAAAATAAAAAAAAGAAAAAAAAGAAAGAAAGAAGAAAAAAGAAAAACAAAAGAGACCGACCAATTAGACCAAAAAGGAATAAACAATGACACTTGGGAATAGCAGTATGTGTGAAACGTAGTCCCTGTCTCCGTCGCCTAAACAAGCGTGGAATGCAGGATCCAAGGCAACTATCATGTACTTGCTGACAAGAATCATGCGCTTGGATCCAGTTTGATCCAATCATGTTGTCTAAAAAAAATGAAGTAAAAAAAAAATGAAGAAAAAAACGGGTACTGTCACTGGTTTTTCGGCGATGAGCTCCGGCGTTGATCTTCGGCGACTGAAAGCTGTAGTATCACAATGGATTGGTCTCATCCTTGGAGTTTACTGGTTTTTGTTTTCTCCCCTTTTTCTTTTTTGATTTCCACGACGTTTTTCTTTTCTTCATTCGGTTCTTTTTCCTGTTTATTTTCTCGAGCTAGGGTTTCTTGAGTTTCTTTTTTTAGGGTTTTGGAGGTTTTGTTTACTTTTCATGGAGGGTTCCTCTTGTATTTCCAAGAGCTCTGCAAAGAAACCCCCTAAAACACCCAGCCTTCCTCCTTCTTCTCCCCAGCTTGTTCAAAATACGCTAGATGCAGCTTCAAACGGGTACTGTCACTGCCCTTTTAAGAATTTTGACAGTTGCCGCGACGGAGTGAACGGAAGAGGCTATGCAAGGGGGTCTATTCTCAAACATCTGCAGGATAGGCACTTCTTTTCGGAGGACAACAAATCTTGTTGCAGAGACATCATTTCTAACGATTTGGGTTTTTTTTGCGCTTGGGAAGGGATTCTCTTACAGCTACGTATGTGGCTTTGCTATCTTTGTATGAATTTACATACTTGGAGGACTTCTTGTAAATTTCTGGTAGGTTCTCAGGGCAACGTCATTGTTGGTCCTCTCAACGGCAACTCAACAGATTTTTTCATTCATGGGGTTGTCAAGCCAGACACAGCAGACTCGCATGTTTCGTCTTCAGCTGAACTGTTGGCTACTACGGAAGGGGTTGAGGATGATGCCGTGTTTGACGAAGCTTTTTCCCTGTCCACGTATTTACTTAACACTGTGTTCCAAAGGCAGTTCTCCACCGTGATTAGTATCCCTTACCAATGCAGGCTAAGTTTCTCCCGTACATTGAAGGAATGTTTGGACAGAGTGCTTCGTAAACCCTCTGACCTAGTTGGTTGGATTCATTTGCTTCTTCTCCCAATTTTCACGCTGACGCGTTATAGGGCTAAGAGTTCTGGTGAGGAGAGGTCTTGCAACAGAAAACGTCTCCAAATTGCTTCTATCCAGCAGGCTCTTTTGGCTTGGAAGGAACCTATGGGTTGTTATACGTTGGTTACTAAATTGCTTCGCCAGCCTTGTCACCAGCGTTCTCAACAGGACAACAACAAGAAGAAGCCGGAACTTGCTAACCTCACTGCCTGCCAGAAGAAGATCAGTTTGGGACATTACGCTGCTGCCATTCGTGTTTTGTCTTCAAACGGGCTTGCTCCTCGCTGCGAAGAGACGTTTTCTGATCTTCAATCTAAGCACCCAACAGCACCGCCACCTTCCATTCCGGAGGAGGATTTTGTTTGCGACCCCGTTATGGTAGATTCAAGGGCCGTCTTAGGGGCAATCAAGAGTTTCCCTCGAGGTACGTCTTGTGGGCGTGATGGTTTACGCGCACAACATTTAGTCGACGCTTTGAGCGGAGCCGCTGCTGCTGTTGCATAAGATTTAATGGCTTCAATTGCGGGGGTGGTAAACCTTTGGTTGGCAGGAAAGTGTCCTAGGGTTTTGGGAGAACTTGTTGCTAGTGCTCCGCTTACGCCTCTTCTTAAACCTGGCGGTGGGATTAGGCCTATTGCTGTTGGTACCATTTGGCGTCGTTTGGTCTCCAAAGTGGCAGCTTTCTCCATCGGTAAGGCTATGACATCTTACTTGGGTGATCATCAATTTGGTGTGGGTGTGCCGGTTGGAGGCGAAAGTATACTTCACGATGTTAACAGTTTGCTAGAGATGAGAGGACATTCGGATAAGATGTCCATGTTGTTGATTGACTTTTCGAATTACTTTAATTTAGTGTGCAGGTCTCACCTTATTAGAGAGGTCCGGCTTCATTGTCCAGGTATTTCTAGTTGGGTTGAATTCTGTTATGCTAGGCCTGCTAGATTATATTACGATCAGTATATCTTGTCTTCTGCATTTGGTGTTCAGCAAGGTGACCCTCTTGGCCCCCTATTATTTGCTCTGAAGCTTCACCCTCTAGTGAAGTCTATTGCTTCTCATTGCCAACTCGATCTCCATGCTTGGTACCTCGATGATGGTACTATCATTGGTGACACCCTTGAAGTTTCCAAAGCTTTGAGAATCATAGAAGCCGAAGGTCCGAGCAGGGGTTTGCATCTCAGTATCAAGAAAACTGAAGTTTTCTGGCCTACTTTCGATTCTCGCAGCATAGCTGAGGGTGTTTTCCCCAAGGACATTGGCAGGCCTAGCAGAGGTGTTAAGCTCTTGGGTGGTCCCGTGAGTTTGGACTTGGATTTCATGAGTGATATTGTTGTTAGTAGGGTGAACAAGACTATTCATCTAATGTCTTCTATAAAAAAACTCAAGGATCCTCAGAGCGAGATGCTACTACTTCGTAACTGTGTCGGGGTTTCCAGACTTTATTTTGCGATGCGCACCACCAATCATTCGGCTCTTCATCATGCATCTAACCTCTTTGATGATCATTTATTCAAGTATTTGAGACTTCTAATCACGGGCGACGGAGCTGGTTTTGGGAACTTGCAACAGAGATTAGCCACTCTTCCTTTTAAATATGGAGGTCTTGGGATTTACACCATGTCTGACACCCGCACTTATTGTTTTCTTGCCTCTCAAAGTCAGACTACTTCAGTGCGAAAGGTGATTCTTGGCAGCTTATTCTCAACAGACAATGGTGCTGCCTACCAGATGGATCTTCAGAATTTCATTTAGGTATGAGATTTGCCTTCTTCTTATTGTGTCGATGAAACTTCCCCCCCTTCCATGCACTCCCTGGCAGTCACTTACTTCGATGCAGTTAAGAAGCAAATCCCTGTCCAATTTACATTATCTGTAAGAGATTCTATTTTATGGCAAAGCAACCAGATTAAGCATGCGCAAGACTATCTTTTGGCCATCCCCATCAGTGGTTTAGATCAATGTCTTGGTCCTAGGCAGTTCAGAGCAGTGGTTTGTTATCGTCTTGGTATCCCTTTGTTTGTCGAAGACGGGCTTTGTTCTTGTTGTAATAAACCTATGGACATTTATGGTGATCATGCACTCCACTGCGCCAAGGATGTTGGGAGTAAGTTTCGACATGATTTGGTTCGGGATGTAATGGTGGATATTTGTTTCAAATCCAACGTTCATGCTCGCAAAGAAGTTTCTTTAGGTTTAGTATCAGAGAACAACAAGGATCTTCGCCCAGCCGATATTCTAGTGATCAACTGGGAAAATGGCAGGGATGTGTGTATGGATATTACAAGCGTTTCACCTTTTACTGGTGGCGGAGTTCATGGCTTTGTCCCAGGCCAGGATATTTCAAGAGATATCGCGCGTAAGCGTAATAAATACTTAAAGGAGTGTGATTCGCACGGCCTTGGTTTAGGTGTTTTAGCTTTCACTACATTAGGAGAGCTTAGTGAAGATTTTGTTTGTTTTTTCAAACGTCTTAAAAACTGTTTAGTTAGTAACAATGCTGGTAGTGGTCTCGGTAGTTTTATTTTCCATAGATTGGGTGTTGCTATTCAAAAAGGAGTTGGTGCTCAGCTTGTTGCTCGGCTGCCAACTAAAAACTCCTTTGTGTAAAAAGTATGTAATAATATTTTTCCTTTTTATATCAGAAAAAAAAGAAAAAAAAAGAAAAAAAGTATTATATTTGGTTGAATAAAGTCACTCCTGGTTCCCTTGTATATGTCAGTGAGTTGATGTAGAATTCAAACCAAGTATCTCAATCCAATAGGCGTAGGTTCATCTTGGCAGTGACCTTCAGACAGATATGGGAAACATCGATCACTTGTGAACATTTGCCAACTTCTACATCTATATCCATCTTCTTTATCTTTTCATTGTGATTGTGGTTTGTTAGTTTCCGAGTATTGTGGCTTGTTTGACTATCTAATTAAAGCTAAACTTTACTAATATATGAATTGAATTTGCAAGGCACCTCCTCCTGTAGTCATTTTGGATTCGTTCATTGATTTATCACAAATAGATGGAGTTTGAAATATAGGTTTTGTAGGCAGACCTCTTGTAAACCTTCACGAGACTAAAACTCGTCCACTAGGGACACCTAGGGGTTTAAAGGCTTGTTATTTATGCTAAAATTAACCGTAGCCTCGACGAGACGGAGTTGTATGTATTCTTTATAATTATTTTTGTTTGATTTGCTCGAGGACTAGCAAAGTCTAAGTGTGGGGGAATTTGATAGGTGTCTAAAACACCTAATTTTATATTTAGTATTTATGCTTTCTTTGCTATTTTTCTTGTAAATTATGTATCTTATGTTTTGTTTTTGAGTATTTAGGTACTTTAGAGTCGTTTGGAGCAAAAGAGGAGGAAACATGGCAAAGGCGTTGGAGGCGGACTATTTCTCATTATTTGCTTTTATTTCTTCATCTCTGTCTGAAAAGCACGGCAACTTTAGTGATGACTCCCATTGGAGAGTATAAGTGAATATGAGAAATAAGGGATGGCTGCAGCTGGTGGAAGAACTCGAAAGAAAAGAAAGAGCATTCATTTGGAGCATAAAGGGGAAAATCTGTCATTTCCTAGGCGAACGCTATTTGGAGTCCACTCAAGGTTAAAGGGCTACAACTCTTTTAGAGAAATACTAAAGACAGCCTAGCCACGGTTAAAGGGTGACCTGTTTTGTTTTAAATGGAAATGTTAAAGGCACCCATGAAATTACCCAGGGTACTCGTTTGGGTGAATAATATGCAGCAATGGGGTGGATAATCCAACCCATTATAACCCTAAAATCGAGATATCTCTCACAAATCATTTGCAGCTAAAATCAAGAACAACAGTTGCTACTGTTGGTCTGAAATTGAGAGAAGATAGAGACGATGATTGTTGTTCTTGGGAGAGTTGAAATCGAGAATGAATTGATTTACAGGTTCGATGTTGGATTGGGTTTGTCATGTTCTTGCTGTTATAGGGGGTCATTGGAATGGATTAAACTGTGGTTAATTCAACTAGAGAAGAAGAATTAAGGTTGGATGCTGAGAGAGACGGAGGAAGTGGTGGATTTCAGATGGGTTTGATTGAGGTCGATTCAGAAAGAAACTTGATGGGTTTGCTCTGTAACTGACATTGGAATGAAGATGAAGAACTGGATTCAGTTGGTGTTGAAATGGTGGTGATAAATTAGGGTTTTGAAGGTGGTGGTAGATTGTAAACTTGGTGGAATCTGATGTTTCTGGTGATGAAATTGATGTTGTTGGTCATTTGTTACTCAGTTGGGTTTTATCTGAACTTGAAGATGAAAAGAGCTGGGGTTGAACTGATGATGGTGGTAGTGCAATGGAATTTGTGGTGGTTTTCAGGTAATGCTGCAGTTGCAGTTGTTGTTGGTGGATTTCTGAAATGGGTATGAGATTGATAGTGATTACAGGTGAAGTTGCAGTTGAAGAATTGATCTGAAATTTGCAGTATGGAATGGAGGTTATGGCAAGGAGAGCTGAACTAGAGTGAGTTATGAACCAGTTGATGCTGCAGCTGTTGTATGAGGCATGGATGAAGATGGTACTGGTGCAAGTTGTGTGGTGTGTATGCAGCTATTGTTGTTTAGATGCAGGTGGTGGTTCTGGTGCTATCTTGTTGAAGGAGTTATAGGATGGCGCTGCAATTGGAGCTGGATATTGATAGAGTTATGGATGCAATGGCAAGGTGGGTGCTTTCGATTAGTGAATTGCAGGAGAGAATGGGAGATGCAGGTGAGCAGCTGAAGTGTTGCTGCAATGGACTGTGACTGTGCACTCATATTAAAGCTGAACTGGAGGAAATTTCAAGTGCTGCAGCTGTTGGTGTTCATGAAGTTTGTATTGGAGCTGAATTGCAAATGCAGATGGCTGATGGATGGATTCTTAAGTTACTGGGTTGCTGGTTTGCAGTGGAGAAGTTATAGAGCTGAAATGCAAGGTTGAACTGGAGCTAGTTGGAAGGAGTGTGCAGCAGTATGTGAAGCTGAGCTGTTGTTGGTGTTTTGAAAACAAAGAGAAACCGAGCCATTGCAGTATAATTGGTGTGTTACAGTGTGCAAGTGGGTTGGAATGAAAGTGCAGGGAAGGTACAGAAGCCAGCCATCAATGATGGTGCAACACTACATAAGGCCTATGCAAAATTACAATGGCCTGGCCTGGACCGAGCCGAGTTCACTAACTCGGTGTTGACCCGAGTTCACTCAGTTGACTCCGAGTTGGACCGTTGACCGTCGGATTTTTCAGGTGGCCGACGGCAATTTTTCGGCGCCGGATTTCAGCCAATTTCTGGCCAAAAACCTAGTTTTCCGGCGACCACTTTTGGGACAAATTTTCTACATGGGTTTCTCTCACACGTGGGCTGGGTGAATTTCCAACTAATGGACTTTGAAGACAAAACCTATTTTTGGAAGGAGAAAAATCTATAAAAAAGGAAGTTTTCTACACAATTTTAAAAACAACGTTTTATTCTATTCTTGGAGCTTTTGCAGAGAACTACTTCTAGGGTTTGCTTTCTTTTATGTTTCATAGTCTTCCTTTGAATATTTTGATGATGAACTCCATGAATATGAGTTGCTAAATACAATAATTGGTTATGGGGTAAAAAGTTGATTTCTTCAAGCATGTTATTCGATTCTATGAATTAGTTTTGTCTCAATTTTATCGTTTATGATTCATTGTTTTATTATCATATGATTTGAATGCTAGTTTGGTTGAGTCCGGAATCAATTGGATTTGTTTTCATCTCTAAAGCTATATTAGGGTTTTCAATACGTAAAAGTTGTTATCTCTGATTTTTAGTAGCATCTTGTGGTTAATACTTGTAGTGATACATCTTTTTAATCGCATATGAATCATAACCTTTGTTAAAATGAATTAGTGCTTTTACACGTTTGTTTGCATCGATTAGTCTTATTTCATAGAACTTATTGCTCTTAGGGAGTTAAATCTAATTGTGCTTTTACACTTTAGGTTGCTTTTTAAGAAGATTTCACAATAGCATCTTTTAATGTTGTTTGTGATAAAATCAGGAAATAAACGGGATACTCTTGCGATCAAGATATCCTAGGACTTTTGATAATTGAGAGATTAAATACCAATTCTAATCATAGATGAAAAATGCATGTTTGTGAATGATACTATCCCTTAACCAATATCTCCTCCTTATTGATTATTCCAACTATTTATTTTGCTTTATTTAGTATTATTACTTTGATAAAAACAAAAACACACCTTGGGTTAATTGGTTACATAAGAATCTGAAAATTACATAACAACAATCGCCTCTCTGTGGATACGAACTCTTTCTTATCGAATACTATATTCATAATTAGTAAAGTGAGGAAGTGAATTATTTTTGACGCATACGACACGCATCAATATTGTTCAAAGATATTCCTAAAAGGCTAAAAAGGAAGTAAATCCAAATATCGAATTTAAATAAGTTAAGAATCTTTTTAATTAAGGGTTTTTAATTATATATGGAAAATAATAATTAGTAATGTGCATTTGCTAATTAAAGATTTTCCAAGGAGATTTCTTTCATTATTTTTGGACAACGCATTCATAGGAATTATGAAAACCAAATTTGGTGGAGTAATGAAAAATATCTTGAGTATATTTTCGGTTTTGGAAAATCCTTGGTGTCCAAACTTCCTTGTCTATAAATACTTTGAGTTTGCATTTCTAGCAAACTAATCCTGCGTAACATTAGACTTACTCTTTTGTCTTTGTTACTGGTGAAGCCGCCTATCGGAGAGGAGAGTAATCTAATTAGGTAAAATCTCTTACGGCCGTTCAATTTAAATTCTTCTTTGGGATTAAGAAGCTCTAGCGTGACCCGTTGGTGGGAAACTAAATATTGCGGTTTATCTTTAGTTTTCATATTGATTTGATTGACTAATGTCGATTGAACTTTGATTGCACCTAGTTTTTTTATGCTTGAGAATCTTCTCTTCTGATATAAGATTCACTCAAACTAGTTCAAGGTTTCGACAGGGATCTTTATACTGTTGTTAGATCTAAATACGATCTTGTGATAATCCATTATTAACAGACTCCGTTCTGTGTGTGATTGATCACAAGAGATTTAAGTAGTTGTGTGCAGGTTTTTATTGAAGATCTAAGAAGATTTGAAGACAAAGAAGATATTGAAGATTTATGACTTGGTTTTTACAATCTTTGGTGTGCATAATACTTCTTTGAAAAAAAGAGGATCCGACTATAATTGATTTATCCTTTTGGGTATTTTGATAGAATAGTTGAGGAAGATCGGCATCAACACATATCACTTGGTTGAAGAGTGTTGTTGGCTTAATCTTAACGATTACCTTTGAGTGTTTGAACATAAGATAGATCTTGGAACCTGGCAAAGGAATTTATGTTAAGATAAACAAGGGAACCTTTGCGCAACTCATATCACTTGGTTGAAGAGAGTTGATACCAAACATATTTGTTGTTCCTTTACTGTTTGGAATACGATCCAAAGGAATTGGTCCAAGTACGTGACTTGTTTACAGGATAGAGGCGTGGGAATACAGAAGGAACTAGGTGAACTATAGGTTTAGTTGCTTGGTCTCAACTATACGAAGTTGGTATTATTTTGTATAGCGGCTTAATCCTGAGAGTATTCAATTCTGGAATAGGTCCCGGTTTTTTTTTGCGTTTGCGGTTTCCTCGTTAACAAAATCTTGTTGTGTCATTTACTTTATATTTCCGCATTATAATTATTTTATTATAATTAAAGTAAATTGCACAAACGTTAATTTATATTTACTTGATACGTGAATCCTATTGAGTTTGGTTAAGTCTGAACCTTTGTATCAAGTAAACACACTTTGTTGTTGTATTGTCTCGATCTCGTATCCATAGACGATCACACAAAGTGTGAACCGTTTTTTTTATATTGTCTCGACTCAGTCCATAGACAATCACTTTCGGGGAAAGGACTTATAGGAAGGAAAAGTTATAGCTTGAGGTATATTTGGGGTACCCTCACCTTTTCAATTGGTATCAGAGCGGGCAAACACTAAAAGATCCAACAATCTGTGTTTGGTGCGATCCGTCCTATAAGAATTGAGTCTGGTTAATGATTTAGTTAACGTAATGGCAGGATTTAACTACTTCAGGAATTCATGGTGGATAACACATATGAAGTATATAATAATTTTATTCCTAAACCTGTTAGGAATTATGCATATGTATTGTAGTAGCAGGAAATCCCACACTACACCCCTCACAAGAATTCATACAATCAAATCATTTTTAGATCAAAAATCATAAATTTTATTGATTAATCACACAAATTTTACAAGATGGAAAGGAAATAAAGCTAAGAATTAATAACCACTCTAGACTTTCTCTCTCCTAAATGACTTGCTCAATACTCGAAAAAGATCTCTCCATTCCTTACGCTTGTTCAACTCTTTATATAGGAATTTACATAGTGGATGAAAACTAATATGTCCTTTAACTTCGGATCTGACTTGCGATATTCTCGCAAGATTTTTATTTTCAAATTTTCGCAAACATTCTAATCATCGCAGAATTATCACACTTTTCACATGTTTCTGCTACCGTCACCTGTTACGTTATTCTTCAAATTATTTTGCGACGCTCGCAATGTGTTGTTAACCAAACTTCGGAAGTGTGTCCTTCTTGCGATATTCTGATCCTACATCTTGCCTCTTATCATGTCTTCTCTGCGAAGAGGAGAATGTCATGAGAAACTACTCTTCACAATGCCGCAACTGTTCATCTTTTTATATTCTCTATACTAACACGACCTTGTACTTTGCGTAAACTTTGTTACACGTACTTTTTCTTCCATCCATCTTTTGACACGTCTTTTTCAACCGCTGACTTTTAACCGCTCACGTCTACTCCTCGCATTTAATGCACTTATCCTTTCGAGAACTTTTACTCTCTATATATATTCTCCATGTTCTTCTCTTCTTTTCTTTTACTTTCTTCTCTGCTTCTCTGCAATTTTACTGTTCTTCCGCAAATTCCGCTTCTGCTACTGTAAATTTTTTGTGATTCTTCTTCTCTTGATTTTTATTTCCTTTCTTCATTCCCATACTAAAAATGCCTCCTCCCGGTCGTAAGAATGAGATTGCTTTTGAAGAATTTCGGAAGAAACTTCAAACCAGAGGTTTTGATTTATCTCCCATTCCTGGTCAAAACCTTAAATCTGAACTTTCCATTAATCTATTATCTGATCATCCTTGCAGTCATGAGAAGGTCATAGTCTCGCTATGTCAGCTTCTCGTTGGCCTTCCCATTCCCCTTTATGATCCTGAACTTCCCTTATTTTATGAAATACTTTCTCATGCAAAATTCTCGCGATCTACATATCAATTAAGTGGGGATTGCATTCGTCTAATGCTTGAGTTCTCCAATCATGGTGCTGGAAAGGGATCTCTTTATCCTGATGAAGCTAAAAACCCTAAGTTCGCTGACATTGCGATTGTTCCTGCGAACTATACCGTGATTATTTTTTTTTGTGAATTATGAGATAATTCCAATGAAGAAAGATATCACTTATTGGGGCATTAATTTAAAGAAGAAGGATGACATTGTTGATGACAAGATACTTATGCAAGATATTGATTGGCATCCTAGCAAAAATTTATATCCGCGTTACTCCAACGATGATAAGTGGTGTATCTTCCCTTTAATCCTAAAGGGTCCATACATATCTGGATCTCATGCTTTACCTGCGAATCTCGCAGCGTACTTACCCTGGGTATTCAGCTGGCCGGAAAGGGAATCAGAGGTGCATTCCCAAACTTTATTTGAGTTGTTATTCTTTTTATTCTTATATATGATTTTGCTGATCATGTATCTGCGAAATTATCAGGTTGAAAGGATGAAACTGAGCTATAGCAAGACTGGGAAAATCAGTACCTTATCAGCTCTTCGATCATTCACAGATGAAGTAAGAAATATTCTTTTATGATTCTTCACAATATATTGTTGCCTCTATTTCTTATATTTATCTATGTGTGTAGGTTATTGCTGAAGTAAAAGAGCAACCTGTCAAAGTTGTGAAGAGTAGGAGTAAAGGCAAGAGTATTTCTCGTAAAGACAAATCCACTACCCCTCTTTCAAAGAAACGAAAATTCCAATATAGCGAAAGTTCTAGCGATCATAACGATGATGATGATGATGCTTCTTCTGCAAAGGAAACTTCTCAACCTGAGTCTTCTATGGCGCAACTATCCGGCATCTTCTCTAGTACTATGCAGGGAATTGGTGATACTCCTCTCACTAATGCATTCCAATCCATAGCTGATATTTGCGATGCTCCCCTCTTGGAGAATAATGAATCTCTTCGCGGGGTCTCAAGATCTATATCTCCAAATTTCTTGCATTCACTCAATAGCTTGGTAAATTTTCATACTTATACTTTTCTTTTCTTTTTTATTTTTATCTCGAATCCATAATTTATTCTGAAAATTCGCTGGAATATTTCGCAGGCTGGGAAGGCTTCTTATGATGATACTGCAGATTTAGAGAAAAGGCGTGAGGCTTTCGCAAAGAAGAATCTTGAACTTCACAAGAAAAATGAAGAGTTGGAGATTGAAGTTATTGGTCTTCGCGAAAAGAGTAAGCAAAATAAAAAATTAGAGACTGAAGGTACTGATCTTTGCGAGAAGATCAAACAATTGGAATCAGATAATTCTCTTCAGGCGAACAAAATATCTAATCTTCAATATTCCAATAAGCAACTCTATGGTATGGGATTCTTCTTCTTTTCCCTTTATTTTATTTTCTCAAAAATTTCTCCTTATAGAGTTCACCATTTCGCAGACGTCTATGGCCTTACTGATGAAGCAATTCTTCTTCAGACATTTCCCAACCTCGTGGAAGATAATACCCTTCTTGAGCATCTAAATACTTCTCTAAATAGTTTTTCAAATGATAAGATTGAATCCATTCCCATAAATGAACTTAGATCCAATCTTCGCCTATTAGAAATTGAACATAGATCTATCTTGAGCTTGGCTAATAAATTTAAACGTTTCTTCCATAATTCCAAAGAAGAAATCAATAATTTAAGAGCGAAATATAGTGATCTTATAGATGAAAAAGATCGTATTTCTCTCCAAGGTGCTCATACTTTAGCGAAATTCCAAGAAACTCTTCTTGAAGTCCAAATCAAAAGAGATGATCTCAAACGTAAAAGTGTTGTACTCTGCGAAAGAGAAAACCAAATTCGCTCCCGTCATCTCATAAATGATGATGATGAATTTTCTTGGGCTGCGAAAGTTCTAGATAACGCCAGAAATAACTTAAGTGTAGATGTCAGTCTTCAAGCTGAGCAAACAGCCTTGATTAGAGATATGATTTCTAACAGAGAACGTTGTTAATCGTTCTTCTTCGTTTAGTTATTTAATTTTTCATAAACTACTATCAGATTGTTGACTTATTATTATATTTTTGCAGAAGCTGAAGAGAGATATCGCAAAATAATTGAAGATCTTGAGAATGAAAAAGCGAAGCTCGCAAAATATTTATCTTCTCGCAATGATAAGTGTTCAAGGTTGAAGGCTCAAATGAAGATCACTATTACAAATTTTGGGAATGATGCAATTTATTTTCTCAATGACACCATCAAAGGGATTTGTGATGACAACAAGATTACTCACTCCAAGTATCCTTTTCTCCTAGACAAAGTTCCAGATAATGTTCCTAATTTGGTCATCTCTGATAGTGAAGCTGATGAAGAGACAAAGTCTGAAGAAAATGAAGATGAGAAGTTTGATGAAGAATCTGATGGAGAAGAACTTGATGATGATAATGAAGAATCAAGCAAAAGAGAGTTTTTGATTCCTTGTTCTTTCTTGTTTAATTTTTCGTAAAACTTGTATATTGGCTCTTGATCTTTCATTCTTATATACTTGTAATCTATCACTACGAATTTCTCCAGTCTCCAATACAAGTTTTATTTCTTTTGTTCTTTTCTGCATGTGTTAGAATTTGTTTTCTTTCTTGCAACATGATCGAACAAAGTACAATTAATTTTTTACTTTATGCGTAAATCTATCATGTGAAGACAAATAACATTTAACTCATTCTATGCATTCCCATACTTGCCTTTGTTATTTGTATTCAGATGAGGGATTGAGCAAGCTGCCTCTATTTAATAATTTGCGATAAAATCGCAATTATATCTGCATAATCTCACAATTATAAATTGTTAGAAAATTGCAATTATCTCTGCATAATCTCGCAATCATAAATTGTAAAATTGTATTCTTTCTTGTATTCTGATATGGTCTTATTTTGCCTTCCTAAGTAAAGGTCTTATTTTGCCATTTTTTTTATTTGCGACAAAATCGCAGGACGTTTCTACACTTTCATGTAGAAACCCATTGATCTTGCCTTAACTTTATGTTCTTTTTGTATTTTTGCTGCGACAATATGACAGGCCTAAATTTTCTTGCAAAACGAAAGCCCCATGATATTGACGTCTTGCGACGAAATCGCATGACGTCTTTACACTTGCATGCAATGACCCATTGATCTCATCTTATATTCTCTTTTGTATTATTGCCTCTTCAGGAATGTTGCAAAAATATGACAAGTCTAAATATTCTTGCAAAAATATAGCCTTATGACATTTGCGTCTTAAGACACTTATCAGCTCCCTAATGGAGGGTGCCGCCCTTATCTTCCCCCTAGTTTCCCTTTCAAGTAGACATACTTCTGCCATACAAGATTAGATCCTCCCATCCAGTCTTAACAACAACCAGTTTTGTTCGCAGCCTCTTATCCCTTTTACATATATGGCTTATGGTTACGAGACTACACCCTGAGTGGGGTTTTCTTCGGGCCGAGTGCATCATAGCCAAGACTTTCCAAGAATGGACAGGGTAGTTTCATATGCCCTAGGCACTCTTGGGTCAACCGTGTACCTCAGCGCCTTGGTCATACTCTGCACCCCTTAGGAGAGCTCTTATTACCTTAGTTGCCCAACTCAAGTCATATGCTCAAGTCGAGAATCCAAGGTGTCTCTCCTGGATGGGATTTCATTGACCCCAAATCTCCATGACTTAGGTTCCAGCAGCGGTGTAACCTTATCGCTGAGTCATGTAACAGATACCCCCTTTTATGACGTACTTCAGGTCTTACATTTTCGTCTTGCAAAATTTTATTCGCGAACTAGGGTGTACGCCATAAAGGTTCGTCCCATTCTGGATCTTAAATGATCATTTCTTGCGAAATTTTCGCACATTTTCATTCTGCTTTTGATATTTGCAATTTCGCATCTTCTTTTTCATAAATTTTTTGTATTCATTCATTTCATTTTAATCATTAAGGAAAATATATTTTTTGAAATTTTTGCAACAAACCAATTATACATCTTTTTTATTTTCCTCAATATTTTTTTCACTTCACAGTTTAAATTTTTTACCTTTCTTATTATCTGCCTCTGTTCTTTTGTTGCTTTTCGCTACAGTCTTTACTTCTGCGAAATTTTCATCATTGGTTCTTTTCAGCAAGCTTTGACTTCGTAGCATTCTTTCTTCTCTCTATTCTACTTAATCACCATCAATCTCTCACTTATTTGTCTTTCTTTGATGTTATGCTTCCAATTCCCCTTCTTCGCAGCTCTTTCTTTGCAAGATTCTACATCAATTTCATAGCACTTCTTACCCTCTACCCAATCTCCTTTTATTACTACGATGCCACTAGGATGTGGAAACTTAATGCACTGGTGGAAAGTCGATGCCACACCTAAAATCCCATGTATCCAAGGTCGGCCAATTAAAGAATTATAGGGCGATTCTACGTCAACAACACATAATAGGATCTTAGAAGATATCCCCTTTAATGGAATCCGCATAGTAACTTACACTTTAGGTTTATTGGCAGTGCCATTAAAATCATAGATTATATAGGTCGAAGGTACTAAATCTTCATCTCTGCCTCCCATTGTTTTGTAAGTATGATAGAATAGGATATCTACAGAACTCCCACTATCAATTAAAACTCTAATAATTTCCCATGAATCTTCGGCCTCATCATCTTCATCTTCATCTTCATCTTCTTCTTCATCTTCTCTTTGTTTTGGGTTTATCTCTAGTCTCACCACCAATGGATTCTCATGCATTTCGCCAGGCTCAGGTATTTCTTGTGCAATGAAATAAATTGTCTGCTTTTGCCACTCTTCTAATGGCGAAGCTTTCGCAATATTCATTATTTCTCTCCCGTCAATATCTCTTGCGAAAACTCTGCTTAAAACATTGTCGTGGAAGTCTTCAATTATCTTGTATGAATGTATAATAGAATTACAAAACATATTCTTCGCTTTTGCTTCAACTTCTATTACAAATGTTTCTCCTCCTTTTGTTGTGTTTACCCTGCGAATATCTGGAGGTGGTGGTAAGGGTTGAGATTGAGGGTTCCCTATTAGAAAATGATTTAGCTTTCCCTGGTCTATCATTCTGAGAATGATTCTCTTTATGTTTCTGCAATTATTTGTAGAATGTCCATGAAAGTGATGATAAGAACAAAATTCTTGACTTCTGTTATTTGGAAGAAGTTCTTTTCCTATGTTCCAGGGTGTTGGTATATTCTCCATTAAAATTATTGCTTCCCAAATTTTTTCCACACTAGTGTTCAAAGGTGGCATCTTGATCTCTTCCCATATCATTTTTTGACTTCCTGATCCTCTCTGATAATTTTGCCTTTGTCCTCCATAATTTTCATGTGGCTGATAAAGTCTTTGAATTTTGTTATTTCCACCTCGACTATAAAAATTTATTTCTCTTTACTAAAAAAGAAAGTTTTACTTTCATTTAATTTCCAAATTCAGACAAGAAACTAGTCGGAAGCCTAGCAACAAGCTGGCCTCCAACTCCTTTTTGAACTACCACACTTAACCTATGAAAAAGGAAATCACCTACACGCACGTTAGCATCATGACTAGCAATATAGTTGCGGAGCCGCTGAACGAAGTCTGTTGTTCCGTCCCCAAATTCACCTAGAGTAGTGAAAGCCAAAGCACCAAATCCATATCCTTGTGCAGTGCATTTTTCTAAATACTTGGTATTTTTGCGACTGACAGCATCCTTGATAGCCTTCCCCCCTTCCAAAGTACGACCATTACTCCCAGCAAAGGGCGACACAATCGTAACATCGAAGCAAACGTCCCGACCATTGTCCCAATTGAGCACAAGAACATCTGCCGGTCTCAAAGAAGTACCGTTGTTCATAAAGCATACCCAAGTCCACCTCTTTCCGTGCAGCCACCCCCTCGATAACGATATGTATGTCTGCAATCGTGTCGCGTACTAAATCATGTCGAAATTTTAAACCAACTTCATTTGTACGATTGCACTTGCATGGTCACCAAAAGCATCCATCTCTCTCTTGCGAGAAGGGGCACAAACTACCTGGTTCAAACAAGGGAATACCAAGTCTATAACATAATACCGCACTAAACGCCTCGAACCAATTTCTTGATTTAAACCAGGGATGGGGATAGCCATTAAGAAATCCAGGGCATGCTTCATTTGGTTGCTCTGCCATAGGAATGAATCACGTTCAGACAACTTGAATTGGGAAGTCAAGTTCTTCTTTACTGCATCAAAATAAACAGTTTCCAGAGTTGACATAGAATGGTTGGCAGTGTTATCGACGCATATAGGAGAAACAGGACTACGAGAGAGTTGAAAGAAGCTGCAGCACGCTCAAGATGGGAGCTAAAACCACTGATGCGGTGTGCCTCAATATGACAGATTGCGGTTCTAGTGTTTCCAAGCACGACGCCAAATAACGATAATTCATAGTGTCTTGCATCGAGTAAACACCAAAACCACCTAGTCTGAGGGGCAGCGTGGAAAATCGCATTTGCAAGGGGCCGAACCCTGGACCATCTCCTGTTATTATATGTTGTAGGAACTTGTAGAGACGAGAGTCAAACAAATCTTGAGCCACAAAAGTGCAGTCTGGAAAGGTAGTGCGTAAAGAAAAATATAAGCGAGAAACTCCAGCACAGTTTCTAAACAAAAGAAGCTCACACTGTGGATCTTCAAGTTTTTCCACTGAATCAATGAGCTCTATAGTTTTTTTCACTCTTTTAACAACCAGATCCGCATTAAATTGGGCATCAAGGCTAACAGGAGCACCTAGCAGCTTAACTCCTTCTCACGGCCTACAAATATCGGTGGAAACATACACTGCAACGGCTGTCATCCGGGTCTATAGAGGGCCAAAACAATTCATCTTCTTGATGTTCAAAAACAGCCCCTAGCAACACCTTCTTCTTGAATTATTCTCGAGCTCTAGCAACCATCATAGTGTCCCCAATCACCGTACCATCATCAAGATACCAAGCCTGCAGTTCTAGATCACACCTTTACGAAATACTCAAGACTAGCGGGTGGAGAGTAAGAGCGAACAAAAGTGGCCCTAAAGGATCACCTTGTTGCACTCCCTGAGCGAAGAAAGCACATGGTCCATATAATATAGTCGTCTTTGGTGAAGCGTAACAAAACTCAACCCAACGAGATATCGAAGGACATAACCTACGTACCTCTAAGATCATGGTTGTTCTATCTATGAGATTGAACGCATTAGAGAAATCTACCGCAGGCATGGAAAGCGTATTTTGGTCCCCTTTCTCTTCCAACACGCGATTCACGGCATGTAGAATTGCTTCTCCACCACACTTAGCCCCCACTCCAAACTGAAATCACCCAAATATGAGTTCATTTCCTTGCCAACAAAAGATGCGGCGCATTTAGAGACAAGTCTCCTCCATATTGTGCCAACCGCTATAGGCCGCAAGCCACCACCGGGTTTGATGAGTGGGGTGAGAGGAGCACGGCCACATATTCTCCCAAAACCGACGGGCAAGAGCCTAATAGACATAAGTTAACCACTTATGTGATGGAGGCAAGTAACTCATCTGAAATAACAGTTGCTGGCCCACTGAGAACATCGAGAAGATGTTGTGCCCGGAAACCGTCTCTTCCACAAGTTGTCCCCTTAGGGAAACTCTTTAGTCTACTTAGCACAAGATCCGTCGTAGCTACCATAGCCTCCTGTGAAGGTGAAGAAGAGGGGATGACCGGCAAGGCAGCAGTGGGATGTTTGGAACGAAGTTCAGCCCGTGTACCTTCATTATTGGACGCAACTCCAGTAGAAGTGAGAGTGCGAATCGCAGCAGCATATAAACCATGTCGGAGCTTACCCCTACACAACCTCAAGTTCACAGCTTCCTGATCATCCTGTTTAGGTTTCTTCTTGGCTTTCTCTTGTAATTCCTTCATCTCGGCATGTTTCTCAAACACACATTGAACCAGCACCATACACCCATTCGGTTCATTCCATATGCGCAATGCATGATTAACTGACTTAATCTGCAGCTTTCTCCGGGTGTCGACTTTCAACTCTTGGTACTCAGCAACATGGAGAGTACACACAGGGAAGAGCATTAGTTGTATCCATGAAGACAGATCATTAGGTACAGCCACCACTTTCTGCAACACAGACTTGAAGGTTCGTGCAAAGTGCAACCTACATTTAGCTGGAATACTAGAGATTGTAGGGATCTGAGCTAGAAACACCATGTTCAATAGCGCAAGACTTAAAGTAGGCGCAGCAACCTCAACATCAGTAGGATCGGAAATATTAACAGCAGCAATGCCGTGAATTGTAGCCGTAGAAGGAGCGAGCTCACCTTTCTCTTTTAAATTCCTCTTGATCTCTGCTTCCCATAGCCACCAGCTTCTGTTGATTATCATTCTTTTCTTCTTATTGTACCTGCAAAGTGCTTGCCATTGTGTTTATCAATTTAGGTAATAAGCTTGCATTCGCTATATTTGAACTTGTGTTCGCAACGGGATATGATTCCATTTTATTCTGTTTTTTTTTCAAGAGCAATGTACTCCTCCTGTAGTTCTCGCAATTCAGTCATTGTGATTGTATTCTTGATTCTAAAAATTTGAATGTATAGTAGATTGGTTGCGAACATTACATTGATAAATTATGAAATGAGATATCTCTCGTCCACATGCCCAGCCATCTCACTGCATATTGTCTTCCACCTTATGGTTAGATGCTTCAAACTTTCTCCAATTCTCTTCTTTAATACAAACACATCTTCTATTCCTAGTCGCGAGGAGTTGTTAGTTATATACGCCCCTAAGAACGTAGTTTGCAAATGGTTGAAAGATGTTATAGTATTCCTAGGTAGACCTTCGAACCACTTTAGCGCCTCTCCTGTTAGACTTGATGCAAAATACTTGCACAACACAGCATCATGATTCTCCCACTGTAACATACATCTCACATAAGCCTTAATGTGTTGAATTGCACAAGTTTCTCCATCAAAGATGCTAGTTAACGCAGGAAAACTGCATTTTGGAGGTATTACTCATAATTGTACTTCTTGTGAGAACGGAGTTTTCGCAGCTTCTTCTATAGCTTCATCCATTTGTCTCCTTCCTCCTTCTCTCTTATTATTAAGCATTCCTCTCATTTCTGCCAGTTCTCTTAAGATTTGTTCATTTACCCCGGACGCTGATTCCATTGGTCTCTTTAATTCTACTTCTCTTCTCCTGCGTTCTTGCTTGTTTTGTGTTGCAAAATTTTGATTTTCTTCCGTGATTTTCTCCTTCACCTCTTTCTTGAATTCGCACACCGTTATATCCCTCATTTTCTCTTCTGCGATTTTTCTCACTCCTTATCAACTCTCTTTGTTGTCTTTCGATTCTCCTTTGTATTCTATCATATTCTTCATTGATATTACCATTGTTGCGGTTTTGCTCGCGTCTTCTTTCTCGATTGTCATGGTTGTTTTGATGTATTTCTTCCTGGAGTTCTCTTTCCTCCATTTATGCTCTCAATATCTCTCTCTCGCAGGCTAAACGTGCTTGTTCAGCATAATGTCTCTCGATTTCTTCTTCAATTACTTGCTCATTTCTGAAATTTTCTCTCCCATGTAATATTCTTCTTCCTTCTTCTTGGTTTTCTTCATCACCTTGGTTATTTCGTTCTTGACGCTGCCTGTTTTGAGGAATTTCGTCATGTGGAATGTATCGATCTTCAATCATTTCTCTATTTTCGCGACGTTCTTCATCTGGATTTTGCACCTCCTGCCGAATATTTCCATCAACATTTTGTACAAGTGAGTTTTGTCTTTCTTCTCTTCTGATTGATCTTGAACTTGATCTTGTAGTTCTTCTTGACCTTCTATTTTGTAATCTCATATTCTCCATTCTCAACTCATGGTTCTACGTTGTCAAATTAGCGCGTTCTTCTGCTTCTATTCTCCTTTCTTCATGTATTTTTTGCCTTAATGCTTCTAATGCTTCAATTATTTCATCTCCATGAATTATTCCTCCAATTGCTTCTTCAGCTCTCTCTTCATGTCTTTCATTTCTTAAATGTTGCTCCTCTTCTATTTCTTTCGCTGAATATGATCTCCAAGTATGTACGCTCACCCTATCATAATCCAAAGTTCTATTTTGCGCCGGCGTATGCTGAATTGGTTGTTGAATTTGATTTTCTCCATCATTTCTTGTATTCCTTCTTGATGATTCTCCAGTTTCGTTTCTTCTTTCTCCAGCAAGCCTCTTACTCATTCTCACAGTAGTTGGTTGTCTTGAAGCATTTCTTCTTCTATCCATCTCTTCAATCTCAATGAATTGTTGAAAATTGTCTGAAACTTTTCACCAACTATTCCAAATTCTTTCAAATCATAATATTAATATTCACACTATCAACAAGGATGATCCCTGTTTCTAGCGCCAATACGTAGTAGCAGGAAATCCTACACTACACCCCTCACAAGAATTCATATAATCAAATCATTTTTAGATCAACAATCATAAATTTTATTTTAATCTCATAAATTTTACAAGATGGAAAGAAAATAAAGCTAAGAATTAATAACCACTCTAGACTTTCTCTCTCCTAAATGACTTGCTCAATACTCGAAAAAGATCTCTCCCTTCCTTACGCTTGTTCAACTCTTTATATAGGAATTTACATAGTGGATGACAGCTAATATGTCCTTTCACTTAGGATCTGACTTGCGATATTCTCGCAAGAGTTTTATTGTCAAATCTTCGCAAACATTCTAATCATCGCAGAATCATCACACTTTTCTCATGTTTCTGCTACCGTCACCTGTTACGTCATTCTTCAAATTATTCTGCGACGCTCGCAATGTGTTTTTAACCAAACTTCGCAAGTGTGCCATTCTTACGATATTCTGATCATACATGTATGTCATGAATGACTTACATAATCCTTTGATTGTCATAGGATTGTATATCATTATGATAAGTAATGATGTAATGGTCAATGAGACAGATTGAATCTTGAAGATGCATAAGATTCTACTTAATATTTTTATGAACCTTGGCTATAGTGTTCTTGTGAAATCTAGAATCTTAAATATATTTTGGATAGCATATCAAAGTATATTTGTATACATTTTCAGATCAAAGACTATTAATGATTCGCCTTTATTGGTACAATTTTGGAAAATATGTAATCCTCCAAGGATTGAGTTTTCAGTTAATAATACTATTAACTATGGACTGCTTCATACACCTCACAACTGTTTTAATGTAGTAAGTGATCTTTTAAAATTCTACAGGATTTATGATTCAAGTGATATTTTTAACAAATATCATATTTTGTTCAAACATGTATCTGTATACTCTATAAAATTCTTGAGTGAGTTTCAAGTAATATTATCAATCTCTGGTAATAAAAGAGTAAACAAACTTTTGGACAAAGACATTGAATCAATACCAAATAAAGATCCATTCCATAAAAAAATCGGTTTTCCAAAAGAGAGATCCAGATACAAAATCGGATTTGTTTCCCCACAAGTCTCGATTTTCGATTTTGCTAGTATTTCCTAAAACTGGCTGTTTCCGATTTTTGATCTCAAGTCTCCCTATAAAAGATTATCTCTTACTATGTGTTCGAACATATTGGGGAAGACTAGTCAAAACCGTAACTAGGGTTTTTCATATTTTCGCAGATATGGGAAAAAGGAAATCAAGGACTAAGTCCACTAATAATCGATTCAGAATCGATAAAGTTGATAGGATCAGATTTCCGAACAGTATTGATAACAAGCATGAATTTGCTCATTTGGTTGATAGCTCATGCTTTAAAAAGTATGAAATTCTCAAGGGAATAGAATTTACTGCTGAAAAAGGTTTGATCCTGAAGTCAGAAATAAGGACTATGTAAAGTTGGTTCAAGATCGAAACTGGGGAAATCTTTTTGATTTTGAAGAATATTCACCTGATATGGAAAGAGTTTTCTATGCCAATATGCACAATATTGATCACAAAAAACTCAGTTTTGTGACTCTTGTTGGTCAAGGAATCTATTACATTAATCTTTCAACGATTTCAAGGGTTATTAAGTACAATGTGGAACGTAGTCACCTGATTACTGGAATTGAAATTGAACACGATAACATTTCAACATGCATCATTGGAAGAAAGGCTACATGGGAAAATGATAGATTTCCAACAAAGGATATACCCTTTTATCTGAGGGTTTTTGGAAAACTTGCACTAGCAACCATTTTAGCAAGTACAAGAGACAAGTCAGTTTGGGACAAATCGTTTGCTGAATTTGTCTATTTTGTATTAAAAGAAGACTCTCAGATAGATATTTGCGGGATAATTGTCAGTCAAAAGATAAAGATATCAGATTCTATATCGTCTGCTGGAATCAAGGGGCATCTTGGATTTCCATATATAATCACCAGAATATGTGAAAATACTTGGGAAGATAACCTTACTGATATGAAAAAGATCAGTACTGTAACCGATAAGGTTATGATCCAAATGATAGGAGGGCAAGGCTCCAAAAATTTGGTTGAAATGATTTTATCTAAGTTTCTCAAGAAGTCTCTCGGTATTCAGCGTGAATAAACAACTTGACTGTTTTCAAAAATAGATGGCATTTGCTGCTAGAAACAATTTAGAAACTCATGAAGGAATGTTAGAGCATTTCTCGGTCGAACTCGCATGCGTTTCTATCTCAAGCATGTTTGTCAATATTAGTGATCAAAACTATAAAGTCTTGATTTCTAGTCTATTATAGCTAAGGTCTCGGACTAGGATAGAAAGTGTAGTTGAGCTCAAGAACTCCATGGCAATCATCATACAAGACGAATGAATACTCAAGAACTAGTGGATCTTCATCGACTAAAAGGTATGTGGAGACTTGAACTTATCTATCACTCAAAATTCTATCTACTCTATCTCCTATCTTGAGATAAAAGTTGTATTACTATATAGACTATGAATATACACATGTGATATTTCGAGCTGAGTATATCTCGCTTATCTATTTATCAAAATAAATGTTGGTAAAGCTTTCGCTTTAGCCAAGTTCATCTTTACCTAGTGCCTAAAGTCATATTACGTTTCAATCATTTTGGAAATCGCTCTGACGGAAAATAGTTTGTGAATAACAACTATATAACGCCCTCTGAGAATGTTTTAATGATTAAAATGAGAGTTTAGACAATATAACCATTGGGGGATATAAACATTGTTGTGGTAACACATATATGTATAAGTCCTTATCACTTGAACCGAAGTTTGCGAACTTTGTTGATCAAGTGAAACCGGAACTTGGGCATCCAACTCAGTCCACGAACGTGTGTAGTTCTCGAACCCGAGAATTTCTGCTGGAGTTGTAGCTCGGTTTCAGTCTGCGAACTCAGTCCGCGAAATGACAGAAGTTCTCGAACTCGAGAATTTCTGCTGGAGTTTGTGAACTCCAACCGGTTAACTTGATTCCGCGAACTCAGTCCACGAACTTGAATGGTTATGTCTAAAAATTATGTTTGTGAACTTATCATAATAATTAAGGAATGCTATTGCAAACCGTGGATTTATAGTTCATGAATCGATTCGAGTGAATCACATCATTTTTTGCTTCAATTGTGTCTCGTGTAGTACATGAGATCTCATAGTAATTGTACAACTCTCTAACTAGTTCATTTGTGTCATTTGGACTAGTTATGGTGAAGAAGAATATGGTTGATATGAAAGTTATCATTTGGCTAACCATTTGGTTAACTAGTATTGAACCAACTATTGTACACCTTTGGGTACGGTTACACAAAACCAAAATCGTCAAGTACATATGTGTATGACAAGCTAATTTTTTGATCTAACGGTTGAGAATTATTAGCTTGAATCTAATCAGGTTTTCATCTAACGGTGAATATTGAATGCTTTGTTACCAAGCTAACATTGATTGCAAACCCTGATTTGAAAGACTATATAAGGGAGAACTCTAGCAACTGGGAAACCTAATCCCCACAGATTCTGTGTGATACTAGTTTTCTAATCTAGAGTCAATTTTCCTTTAACCTTTGGTTTTTTTCTTCTAAAACCAGGTTAACGACTTAAAGACTTCATTGAGATTGTGAAGCCAGACCGATACTACTTTTTTTATAGTTGTGTGATCTGATCTTGCTGTTTCTATCGTATGAGTACAATTATAATAATTGGCTTGAGATTTCTATCTCCGATAGGAAAGATATAAAAGTAATCACAAACATCTTCATCTCATCGTTTGTGATTCCTCAATAATCTTCTTCGCTGCGTCGATTAAGTTTATTGTGAGGTGATTGATAAAAATGAGTTGTTCTTCAAGAACATAAGTTTGGTTTTATTGATTGGTTCATGTTCACCTTGATTTATCAAAAGGCGGAAAAAAACTCATAGGTTTATTCGTGGGAGACGAATTTATCTATCTTGTAGACTTTTCTGTGTGAGACAGATTTGTTTATTAAAGTCTTTGACTTTGGGTAGTAGCAACTCTTGGTTGTGGGTGAGATCAGCTAAGGGAATCAAGTACACAATATCCTGCTGGGATCAGAGGTGTAAGAGCATAACTGTACTTTGGATCAGTGTGAGATTGATTGGGGTTCAACTACAGTCTAGATCGAACTTAATTTGGAGTAGGCTAGTGTCTGTATCAGCTTAATACAGTGTATGTTTAATCTGGACTAGGTCCCGGGGGTTTTCTGCATTTGCGGTTTCCTCGTTAACAAAATTCTGGAGTCTGTGTTATTTCTTTTCCGCATTATATTTCGTTATATAATTAAAATAATACAGGTTGTGCGTTGTTCAATCAATTAGAATATCCGACCTTATTGGTTGTTGATTTAAATTGATTGACACTTGGATATTGGTCTTTGGTACCATCCAAGTTATCTCTCTTTGATTAAGACTCGCGAATTGTATTTGCTTGAGTAAATCAAATTGAGAGATTGAGATAATAACTCCTTGAGTATTTTCTATTGATTGAGTCTAACTATCTAGTTTATTCTCTAGAAAATAACTCGGAGTTGTCCATACAGATTTCTAATCAAAATATTGGGTGTGGTTGTTAGATCCCCACTTTTTCAATTGGTATCAGAGCAGGAAAACACGTTCAAGACCCTACAAGTCTGTGTTTATAGCGATCTGACTCTATGGACAGAGGTGCTATCTCAATAAACGTACCACCAGTCTTCGATGGCTCCAATTACTTATAGTGGAGAATCGCTATGCGAGATTTTCTTCAAGCACGTGATTTCCAATCATGGGTATATGTTGTTAATGGCTATGATGCTCCCGTTGAAGTAGTTGGAGGTGTAAACGTTCCTAAGAATATTGGAGAATATACTCCTGCTGAGATTCTTGCTGCAAAGCAAAACTCCGACGGTTTGAATGCCATCATACATGCCATTACACCAAATCTTCAGAACCATGTGTCTAAATGCACCAAGTCGCAAGAAGCTTGGGATATCTTAGCAACCGTATTTGAAGGTAATTCCAGTGAAAAGGAAGCTAGGCTTCAAAACCTTAATTCCGATTGGGAAAACCTTCATATGGCAGATGAAGTAACATTTGATGAGTTTAATCACAAAGTGTTTGAAATTGTTAATGCATCTTTTGCATTGGGTAAGACTATTCCTGAAAAGGACATTGTGATGAAAATTCTCATATCGTTGCCATCCAGATACGATTTTAAGAAGCATGCCATCGTTGAGGGAAATAACCTTGATACTCTCTCTAGAAATACACTGGTTGGCAAGCTTAAGATCTTTGATCATGAACACTCATCCAAATCTAAGGATGTTGCGTTCAAAGCACTAAAGGACACTAAATTACTTGATAAAAGTAAAAAAATGTATATCTCTGAAGATGATCACTCTAAGACAGATTCATCAGATGAAGATCTTGACAAATCAGTCTCGATGATCACCAGACAGTATAGGGATCTTCTATTGAAGAGAAGTAAACAGTTCTCCAGAGATAAGCCTAAGGCATCAGTGAAACTTCATAATCGTGTTCCTCCTAAAAATAGTGATATTGATGAAACTGATAATAAGGATATGCCTCAGTGCTTCAAGTGTAAAGGTTTTGGTCATTTTGCTAATGAGTGTCCAAATCGGAGAAAATACACTGGGAACAAAAGTTTTGCTGCAACTCTTGATGAAATGTCTGACGTCTATGATTCTAATGAAGACGTGAAATCAAGTGTTGCTCTTCTTGGTGAAAATATCGATTTTGATAATTGTAGCAATACACACATCAATATTGATATTCTTTCAGAAGATAATCCAATCATTCTGGAAGAAAAAGTTGACCATTTTCTTGGAAACTTTGTTTATAATATTTCAGGATCCATTATGTGCCTAGCTGCTTGCACATCTCAGAAGCCTGATTATTATCCAGTATGACGTGCTCGTATTTTTCATTAAAAGGTCATGAACACTCAAGGTGTTACAAGTTCAAACATAAAAAAAGACACGTCAACAAACTTCAACAAAAAGCAAATCATTTAGCAAGAAAGCTTAAACTTGCTCAGAAGACCGATGATGTATGTAATATTTTATCTTCGTATAAGAAGTTAGTTTCCAAGGAAAAACCAAGACCATTTGAAAAGAAAGTATGGTCAAACTATTTCGATAGACAGAAGTCTGTGGATTTTCCACAAGAGGAAATTGGTGGACAAATTGTAGTTCACCACAACGCAACTTGATTGTGTTGTAGTACCAGAATATCGCTACAACACTATTCATGCGATATTAACAACGTTTCTGCGAGCGTTAATGACAATTCTTCAACAACGCTTCACGAGCATTACATAACAATTATAAGAAACTGACGATGGAAGAAGTAAAAGAAGAATGTGTTGATCCTGTGATGGCCATCACTCTTGCGATAGGGAATATTGTAACGATCGCGATAAGATGGCAAAGAAGATCCGAATTCAGGGGAAATCTTAGCTGTCTTCCACTATATGTTTTCCTATATAAAGAGCACGATAGATCCAAAAAATGATGATGTATTTTTGAGAGTTGAGAGAATTTTGAGGAGAGAGAAACTCCAGAAAGAAAGTTGTACTTCTGAGTTTTGCTCTTTCTTGTAAATCTTCCTGAATGTGAATTAATAATAGTGTTATTGTTCATCCACAATTATGGCTTATTTTTCATAGATTCTTGACAAGGGTGTAGTGTAGGAAATCCTGCAACTACATTTTGGCGTCCAGAAACAGGGAGAATCAGTCTAAGAAATCTTAAATTGCAACTTGAAGATTTGAGAAAATTGTTAGAATTGGAGAAATGGCTATAAGGAGAAGAAATACATCAGAACCACCAACAACTGTGAGGAGAAGCAAAAGACTTGCAGGTGAAGGAACATGTGAATTAGAAGAATCTTTAAGAATAAGATCAGGAAGAAATAGAACAAGAAATGAAGTAGAAAATTCAAATCAACAGCCGAATCAACAAGCACAATAGCAAAATAGGGATGTGGATTATGATAGAGTGAGTGTACACACTTGGAGGTCAGATTCAATGGAAGAAGCAGAAAATCGACAATTAAGAAATGAAGAAGGAGGAGAAAGAAATCAAAGAATGGCTGGAGAATTAGTTCACGTGGGACGTGAAAATGGGACAGTAGATGATCTGAGGCAAAGAACACAGGAAGAAAGGAGATTAGAGGCGGAGGAACATGCGAATCTAACAAGACAAAATCATGAGCTAAGAATGGAGAATTTGAGGTTACAAAGAAGGAGGTCAAGAAGTATTGTGAGATCAAATTCAAGATCATTCAGGGAAGAACCAAGGCGAAATTCCCCAATGAGAAATGTTAGAGAAGAAGTACAAAATTTAAATGGAGAACAACGTCATATAGAAGGAGAGATAATTGGCGATCATTATAATCTGCGTGATAATAGAAATCAAGAGGGAAGAAACAACCAAATTGAAGAAGAGAATTCAGAGGAAGGTAGGAGGATATTGCATGGGCGAGAGAATCAAAGGAATCAAAGAATAATTGAAGAATAAATTGAAAGATACTATACTGAACAAGCACGCCTGGATTGCGAGTGAGAAAGATTAAGAGCAGAAGTAGAAGAGCAAGAATTTCGAGAGGCAGTACGACAAAATAACCATGAAAATCGAGAAAGAATACATGCACAAAATTTCTATAATAATAATATTCAAGAGGAGTATGATAGGATACAAAGGAGAATAGAGAGACAACGAAGAGAAATAAGGAGAAATGAAGAAATTCGCAGAGAAGAAGATATGCAATTGCGATTTCAAGAGGATGGTGAAAGAGAAAATCACAGAGAAAGACAGGATGATGATGAAGAAGGAGATACGCAAAATATCGCAAGACAAGAAAGACAAGAATGCAGAAGAAGAGAAGCTGCATTAAAAAGGCCTATGGAGCAAAATTCAGCTGAGAATGAGCAAATTTTGAGAGAATTAGAAGAAATGCGAGGAATGATAAGCAATAGAAGAGAAGGAGGTAGAAGGCAACTTGATGAAGCTATTGAATAAGCTGCGAGAACTCCATTTACTCAAGAAGTACAGTTGAGAGGAATACCTCCAAAATGCAATTTACCAGCATTAACCAGCATTTTTGATGGGACTACTTGTGTCGTTCAACACGTTAAAGCTTATGTTATAGTATGCTACAGTGGGAGAATCATGATGATGTGTTATGCAAGTATTTTGCATCTAGCTTAACTGGCGAGGCGTTGAAATGGTTTGAGGGGTTACCAAAAAATACTATAACTTCTTTTGATCATTTACAAGCTACATTCTTAGGAGCGTACATCAGCAACAATTCATCGCGGCCAGGTATTGAAGATGTGTTTGGGCTAAAACAAAGAGTTGGCAAGAGTCTGAAGCACTTAACTATAAGATGGAAATCAATATGCAGCGAAATAGCTGGAAGAGTGGATGAAAGATATCTGATCTTATCCTTCATTAATGCAATGTTCGCGACTAATTTATCAGTACATTGATTTTTCGAAATCAAGAATACAATCACCATGACAGAATTGCGAGAACTGCAGGAAGAATACATTACTTTAGAGGAGAAACAAAATGAGATGGAATCATACCCAATCATGAACACCAGCTCGCTGGCGGCAAGTGGAAGTTTTCTCCCTAAAATGATAAATAATGTAGCGAGCACCTCGCAATCACAACAAGAGAAGGTAGTCATTGATAATCAACAAAAATTAGTAGCGATGGGCAGTCGAGATCAGGAAGATTATGAAAGGAAGAAGAATTATTATAATCGCGGTGGTAATAATAAGATTCAAAGACTCGATCAACCTCAAGAAACTTATGGTGGACAAAGGCAGAATAATTTTAAAGGACAAGGTAATCAGAGGATAATCTGGGAAGAAATTAAGATGCCAGCTCTCAATACTAGCATTGAAAAGATTTGGGAAGCTATCATTTTAATGGAAAATATACCCTCTCCGTGGAACATGGGAAAAGAACCCCATCCAAACAATCGAAGTCAAGAATTCTGTCTTTATCATCATTTTCATGGTCACACAGTAAACGATTGTAGGAATGTGAAGAGAATAATCTTGAGGATGATTGATCAGGGAAAGTTAAATCATTTTCTAGTAGGACATCCACAATCTCAACAATTATCGCCAGCACCAGAAACTCGCAGAGTGAATGCTGTAAAAGGAGCAGAAACATTCGTAATACAAGTTGGAGCCAAAGAAAAGAATTTGTTTTGTAATTCTATTGTACATTCACGCAGAACTATAGAGGACTTTCATGACAATATCTTAAGCAGGGTCTTCGCGAGAGACACAGATGGAAGAGAGATATTGAATATCGCGAGATCCTCGCCATTAGAGGAGTGGCAGAAGAAAACTCTATCTTTCACTACGCAAGATGTACCTGAGGTTGGAGAGCAGCACGATAATCCATCGGTCGTACAATTAGAGATTAATCCAAAACAGATGCAAGAAGAAGATGAGGAGAATGATAGTAAAGTTGAAGATTCTTGGGCTATCAACAGAGTCTTAATAGATACAGGGAGTTCTGTTGATATCTTATTTTATCATACCTTTAAAACCATGGGAGGAAGAGACGAAGATCTAATTCCATCAACATACAAAATCTATGGTTTTAATGGCACTGCTAACAAACCAAAGGGGGAAATTGAAATGCAGCCATTAAAAGGAATATCTTCAAAAATCTTATTCTGTGTTGTGGACATTGAATCACCTTACAATGCCTTGATAGGACGACCCTGGTTACATGGGATATTGGGTGTAACATTTACTTATCACCAGTGTATCAAATTTCCTCATCCAAAAGGTGTCGGAGTTATTAAAGGAGATTTGGGAGAAAGCAAGAAATGTTATGAAATAGATATGAAGTCTTGCGAATAAAGAGCTGAAAAGAATAGTGTAGTTGCAAAATATCCTACAACTACACCCTCAGTAGAATTTGTAAAACTTAAGAAGTTCTTGATGATGAATGACAATTTTCTTATTAATGCCCTCAATTGATTACAAATATGTATCTAAATGGAACTAGAATAGTTACAACTTTCTCTATTCTCTTTCCTAAGATATTTTCTAACACTCACTAAAAGAACCTCTCAAATTTTACATTTGAACTACTATTTATAGGGAAATCTATACAACTGTATGTAAGCTGCGAAATATCGCAACTTATATTCGCAGATCTATCTCATGTTCGCAAATCCTTCACACTTCTTCCGTGCTTCTTCTACTATCGCGCTATCTTGTGACACTTTCCTCTTATACTTGTTACGATATTCGTAAACCAATACCTTGCGATATTCGGTACCTACATCTTGCCTATTCTCATGTCAGTTATACGAAGAAGAAATGTCATGAGAATTATTATTTTCGTGAATTTAATATAGTTATCATCACCTGTTAGATTCGCAACACGTATTTTTTCTTTCATTAAATTTTTGACACGTTTTTTGTAACCGTTCTTCTTAACCGCTCACGTCTAATCGTATTGATGAGTTCTATCTTCTTTGAACTCTCTCTTCTTTATAAATATTACATTTAGTTCTTCTTCTTATTCTTTTATCCTATTCATCTTCCTCATCACTTCTGCTTCTGCAATATATTCCTTTTTTCTAATACTACTATTTCTCACCTCTTTTATATCTTTTCTTTTCTATTTTCTATTCTTCATCTAATGGCTCCAAAGAAGAAATCTGTAGAACAACTTAATGCAGAGTTTGCTGATAGAGACCTCGTTCTTTCTGAAATTGATGGTCACAACAATAAATCCTCTCTCTGTATGGAACTCTTTACTGATCTCCACTGGGATGATCGGAAATTTTTAGTTTCACGAGGTCAAATCCTCGCAGGTCTTCCTATTCCTCTTTATGATGTCAATCTTCCTCTATTCTACGAAATTATTTCCCACCCAAATTTCTCACGAGCCATTTATCAATTAACTGGTGATTGCATTCGTATTCTGGTTGAATTCGCAAATCGTGCTGCTTTTGGAAAATCTTTGTATCCAATCGAACGTAGGAAGCCTGTATTTAGAGATGTAGAGATTATTGCTGAGAATTACACGGTTGAGAATTTCTTCAAGAATTATACACTAATTCTTGCGAAGAGAGAAGATAAACGTTGGGGGTGTTCGTATTCATCGTAGATCTGATGTCGCAGAAAATGATCTCCTTATGCATGATATTGATTACGCTTCTGGGAACAATCATACTCCTCGCCGTTCTCATGATGAAGATTGGTACAACTATCCTCTTGCATTATCGGGTTCTTATATCTCTGGAATAGTAGACCTTCCTGCGAATCTTTGTGATCGTAACTATCAACCCTGGGTTTTTTCTTGGCCTAACAGAGATAAAGATGTATGTATCTTTATCCCTTTATTTTCTTTGTTATTTTCCTTCTTTTGCTGATCCTTTTGCAATATTTCCCAGGTGAATGAACTCAAGGAAAGTTATCTTAAAACTGGGAAATCCAGTACTCGTGAGGCTTTCAACTTGTTTTCAAATGAGTTAAGAAACATTCTTATACATTTTAAATAATATATTTTTGCCTCTGTTTCTTATCCTTATTTGAATTTGTGGGTTCTCCCTAATATCCCTGAGGTTGTTGTGAATGAGAACAAGAATTCAATTTCTTCCGAGGTGTTAACTACAAGACAAAGGACACTTCGTTCTGCGAAGAATACCCAAATTTCTGGTGACAAAGAAGATGTTCTTCGCAAAGGAAAAAAGAAACTTGAGGATATTGTTTCTAAGAATAAGAGGAAAAGAATCCCAGTCAATGCTTACTCCAATTTTAACTCCTCTAGCAAAAATGTTGACGAAGAACAAAGTGATGAAGGTGATAAGCTTCCTGAGAAGGATCTTAGTTCCAATTCTGATACTATTTCTGATAGGGGACATAATGAAGATGATGATGAAGAAGATGAAGACTATAGCAATGCGGAAACTTTTGAGTCTGCAATGATTCAATTGTCTGAGGTTTTTCTCCATTATTCTCATGGATTAGAAAATTCTTCTACTGCGAATACTCGTAAACTTATTGCGAAGGCTTGTAAAGTTCCTACTGTACTCAATAATAATTCCCTTAATGGAATTTCAAGATTCGTCTCTCCTGCTTCATTATACTCTTTGGGGAGTATGGTAAGTTTCTTTTATATCCCTTGTTTCATTGATTTCTAATCCTTTTTATTTGCTCAGGTTGGGAGGTTCAATTTCTTGCAGATTTGCTTCAGACTGGGAAAGACGTCATAATATTGCTGAGAAGAAAACTTTAAATCGTTGTAAGAAGTTGGAGGTTGAGAATTTAAAACTTCATCAGAAAATAGAGTATTTGAGTATTGATAATGCGGAATTGAAATCCCGTTGTGAATATGATCCACAATCTGCGAGTATCGCATCTGGAAGTTTTTCACTTCTTGAGGAGAATAATCAATTGAAGCTTGAAAATAATTCTCTTCGTAATGATAAGAAACGATTAGAAGGTAAATTTACGTATTTTGATTATTTTGACTTCGCAATCTGCTAATCAATTCCTTAATTTCTTCCCTTATTATTTATTCTCTTATCCTTTTGCTTTGCGTATGCTGTAGAAAATTATACAAAGATGAATAATGATCTGGAAACTATTCTTGCTGCACGTAACCAGAAGATTTCTGATTTAAAGTCTCAGTTTCAGATTTCTCAAAACAATCATAGCTTAAGTATCAAACGTTTCCGAGATATGATGACTCGCAAGATTTGTGAAGACAACCAAATTCCTCTTAAAAAGTATCATACGCTCCTTTCTGAAGAAATTCCTGAGGATACCCCATATTTGGAAATCTCTGATAGTGAAGCTGAAGATGATATCTCCGAAGAAGAAAAAGAAGATCATTTTGATGGGAATAAATCACCCGCAAAGTAGCTTTATTCTTTTATGTATATCTGCTCCATTTGTTTTTATATTGTCTGTTTGAGTACAACATTTTCTTATTCCCTGCATTTTTAATCAACCAACAATTTCTTTTTGAAACTTAATGTCTTAATTTTGCGATGATGAATTGATCTTTCTTTAATTGAGTGTTTTCCTTATTTGTATAATTTGATCATATGAAGAGAAATAATATATCTTGAAGACCTATCTTAATATTCCTTTTCCCATTATTATTATTCTTCAGGTGATCAATCTTTGTTGTAAGTATTAGAATATCTGCCTCATTTTAAGTCGCGAAGTAAACAATAAATCCTCCTCTTGAAATATAAGAAGTATGAAATCTCTGTGAAGAATTACGAAACATCCTTGAAGAAATATAAGAAATATGAAATATCCTTGAAGAAGTATAATAAGTATGAGATATCCTTTGAAGAAGTGTAAGAAGTATGAAATACTCTTTGAAGAAGTATAAGAAGTATGAAATATACTTTGAAGAAGTATAAGAAGTATGAGATATCCTTTGAAGAAGTATAAGAAGTATGAAATATCCTTTGAAGAAGTATAAGAAGTAGTCAATCTTCGTAAAACTTAATGAATATGAATATCCGTGTTTAACTGCAAACAAAATTGCCTCTTTTGTTATGAACTCGTGATCTATACTCTTGTAAAAATTCTTCGATGACATTGATGGGATTGATTTCATTAGTTGTTGTGGTCTTATCATGCCTTCCTAAGTAAAGGTATTATTTTTCCACCTCTTTTGTGATAATATTTTTGTGTTTGCGATAATATGACAACTCTGAATAATCTTGCGAATATACTGTCTCGTGATATTATCGTCTTGCGATGAAATCGCAGGACGTTATCACACTTTCATGTAATAACCCATTGATCCCATCTTAACCTTTGTATTTAATTCTGCGAGTATGTATATATATATACATGTATATATTATTATTATTATTATTATTTTACTCGCAGAAATATTATTGTTGCACAAATATGACAAGCCTTTATGTTCTTGAGACCAAGAAGCCTCATGACATTTGCGTCTTATAGCACGTATCAGCTCCCTAATGGAGGGTGCTGCCCTTTATCTTCCCCTTGGTTGCCCCTTCAAGGAAGCGTACATCGACCATACAAGGTTATCTCTTCCCATCCAGTTTTGCAAACAACCAGCTTTTGTTCGCAACCTCTTATTCTTTTTGCCTATAGGGATTATAGTTACGAGGTTGCACACTATGGGGTATCTTTGGGCCAAGTACATCATTTGCCAAGACTTGTCAAGAATGGCAGATGTGCTTCAAGCCCATCCGGCACTCTTGACTCAACCGTGTACCTCGGCGCCTTGATCGTTTTCTGCACTTCTTGGGAAGGACAGTATGCCTTAGTCGCCCAACCTATATCCTGGTACATCGCAAGATTAGGTTGAGAATCCAAGGTGTCTAACCCGGATAGGTACCCCTCTTTTGGGTTATGTACCCCGTAATGTCCATGTACTCAGGTTCCTTGGTGGTGTTCCGGTTTCCCTGAGCCATGCTTATAGGTACCCCCTTAAATGACGTACTTTAGAACTTTGCCTCTTACGAAATGTTGCTTCGCGAACTAGGGTGTATGCCACAAAGGTTTGCCTGTGTAAAATTTCTGCGGCTTTCTTTATTTTCTGAAAGCTAATCACAGTTTGCAGTCTTTTGTTCGCAAATATCTTTTGCGTATTTCTTTAATGAAAGCTAATCGCAATAAATTTTTTGTATTTGTAAAAATACCTCACAAATATTTCATGTTGCGAAATACCTCATTTCATTTTCTTGTTTTTCAAAATACATTTTATTATACGTTGTGAAGAAATATACTGATTACCTTTTTTCTTCATTTTCTTTTCTTCGTAAATCATATCCATTCTCTATCATCGTAAATTTCTTGTATGCTCAATCATTATAACTTCATTCCTTCAAGCCTTAATCCTCAGCCATTAAATTTTCACTTCTCTTTGAAGCCTTTGCTCTTTTTCTCCAACTTTCCTTCTCAACAGTTTTTCCTTTGCAAACTTCTACTTCAGTATCGTAACATTTCTTCCCTTCTGCCCAATCACCCTTGATAACTCCAATACCTTTAGGATGAGGAAATTTTATGCATTGATGAAAAGTTGAAGCTATGCCTAAAATCCCGTGAAGCCAAGGTCTCCCTATCAAAGCGTTGTACGGTGACTCAACATCAACAACGCAAAATAAGATTTCAGTTCGCATTCCACCTAATGGAATTCGCATGCTTATTTCTCCTTTAGGTTTATTGACAGTTCCATTAAAGCCATAAATCTTGTAAGTAGAAGGTATTAGATCTGCGTCCTTTCCCCCCATGATTTTGTAAGCAGGATAGAAGAGAATATTGACAGAACTTACTGTATCAATTAAGATTCTATTAAGACCAAATGATTCTTCGTCTGTATCATCCTCACTTTCTTCCATATTCAGACAAATTTCCAATCTCACTACCAATGGATTATCATGTATTTCGCAACCCACTGGAATTTCTGTGGCTTCAAAAGAGATTTCACGCTTCTGCCAATCTTCAAGTCGTGAAATTTTTGCGATAATCATTATTTCTCTTCCTTCACCATCTCTCGCATATACCCTTCTTAACACATTATCATGAAAATATTCTATGGTTTTACATGAGTGAACTATAGAATTGCAGAAAACATTTCTTTCTTTTGGTCCCACTTCAATGTGTAAGATTTCCTTTCCATTTTCTTGTGTTTTATTCATCATGCGAGTTTCCACTGGGGCTTGTGGTAATTGTTGCGGCTGTGCTTGCTTGAGTAAAAAGTGATCCAGTTTTCCTTGATCAATCATTCGCAAGATAATCCTTTTGATATTATTGCAACTATTTGTACAGTGTCCATGAAAATGATGGTCCAAGCAAAATTCATGACTTCTTGGACCCATTGGTGGTTCCTTTCCCATATTCCATGGAGTTGGTATATGTTCCATCAAGATAATTTCCTGCCATATATTTTCTACACTTGTATTCAAAGGTGGCATCTTTATTTCTTCTCTTATCATTCTTTGACCTCCTTGACTATTGTTATAATTTTGTCTATGATTTCCTTGTCCAAAATAATTCTGCCTTTGTCCCCCATAATTTTCATGTTGCTGATCTAATCTTGGAATCTGGTTATTTCCTCCTCGGCTATAGAAATTCCTTTCTCTATCATACTCTTCTTGATCTTTTCTACCCATTGCTACTATTTTTGGCTGGTTATTGCTGTTCTTATTCTCTTCTGATATCTGCAAAGATGTTTGCGAGGATGTTTGCGAAGTACCTGCTATGACGTTGATTATTTTAGGAAGTAAGTTTGTTCCTGTATCTTGTTTGTTGGTGTTTGTCACAGGATATGACTCCATATTGTTTTGTTTTTCCTTTAATGTAATGTATTCCTCTTGTAATTCTCACAACTCTGTCATCATAATAGAATTCTTTCTTCTGAAGATTTGAACATATAGTTGCTCAGTTGCGAACATCGCATTTATGAAAGACAAAATCAAGTATTTCTCATCCACACGCCCTGCCATGTCACTGCACATAGTTTTCCATATCCTTAATAAGTTCTTCAAACTCTCACCAACTCTTTGTTTTAAACCAAACACATCTTCAATACCAAGTAGCGAGGAATGATTTGTGATATACGCTCCTAAGAAGGTTACTTGTAGATGATTAAATGATGTAATAGTGTTCTTCGGAAGCCCTTCGAACCACTTTAGAGCTTCTCCTGTTAAACTTGATGTGAAGTACTTGCATAATACATCATCGTGCTTCTCCTATTGTAACATGCATCTTGCATATGCTTTAATGTGTTGAATTGCACATGAAGTCCCGTCAAAGATACTAGTTAATGTAGGCAAATTGCATTTTGGTGGAATCCCTCCCAATTGTACTTCTCTAGAAAAAGGAGTCCTCGCAGCTTCTTATATTGCTTCATCTGATTGCCTTCTATCTCCTCCTCCTCTATTGTTTATCATTCCTCTCATTTCTGCTAATTCTCGAAATATTCGTTCATTTGCCTCAGAATTTTCATCCATTGGCCTCTTCAACGCAGCCTCTCTTTTGCTACGTTCTTGCATTTATTCTTTTGTGAGCCTTCGCATTCTACCATATTCTTCATTAATGTTTTCATTTGCACAATTTTGCAAATATCTTCTTTCCAGGTTATCACAATTGTTTTGTTGCAGAGCATCTTGAAATTCTTGTTCTTACCTTTCTATTCTCCTCATTCTTCTCATGTGATTATCAGGAATTTCTTCTTCTTCATTTCTCCTTCTTCTGTGATTTATCTCTTCCTTATTTTCCTGAACTCTGATTCGAAGATTTGGTTCTTTCCTTGCTATTTCTTCTCGTTGATTTCCAATCCTCCTCCGAATTCTACCATACTCAAGATTTTGATTGTTGCGAGCCTGTTCACGTCTTCTTACTTCATCCTCGTAATTGTTTTGATGCATAGCTTGTTGTCTCTCAATTT
This sequence comes from Papaver bracteatum, assembly GCA_023529315.1. NCBI lineage: Eukaryota > Viridiplantae > Streptophyta > Magnoliopsida > Ranunculales > Papaveraceae > Papaver > Papaver bracteatum. The sequence goes on along the minus strand of JAJJWX010001799.1, from coordinate 14,522 downwards.
CTTCCATGAGTGGCCGCCCTTACTCTTGATTTTCTTCGCCATTCTGATTACTTTCCCTTGGAAATGTCTCTGTTCGTAAATTCTCCACGTTTTGTTCGTGATTTGGTATTAAAATGAAGCGATTCTCTCGATTTCTTTCAACCTGATTCTGTGCTTGTTCTTGCATAGCACTTTCACTATTAACTGTTGGCGAATTTTGTTCTTCTCTCTCTGGTCTAACATTTGATCTCACAATACTTTGAGATTTCCTCCTTTGTAACATCTCATTTTCCCTTCTTAATTCTTGATTCTGTCTTGTTAGATTGGCACGTTCTTCAGCTTCAAACCTCCGTTCTTCTTGAACTTCTTGTCTCAATATTTCTACTATATCCATTTCTCATTCACGAATTGTTCCTCCCATCAATCTCCCATTTTCTCTAATTTGTGGTTCTCTGTATGTTTCTGCTGGTGTATCAGTTCTCCAAGTGTGTATACTCACTCGATCATGATCTACTGTTTGTTGAGTTTGATTTATTCGATTGTTCCTTCTCCTACTAGGTTCTCCTGTTAAGTTTGCTTTTCCACCTGCGAGTCTTGCACTTCTTCTTACTGCAGTCAATGGTTCTAATGTATTTCTTCTCCTAGCCATTTCAGATTTTCAAAACTCCTTAAAATTTTTGCTATAACAATCTTCAATCCCTGTTTCTAGCGCCAATTATGTAGTTGCAGAATATCCTACAACTACACCCTCAGTAGAATTTGTAAAACTTAAGAAGTTCTTGATGATGAATGACAATTTTCTTATTAATGCCCTCAATTGATTACAAAGATGTATCTAAATGGAACTAGAATAGTTACAACTTTCTCTATTCTCTTTCCTAAGATATTTTCTAACACTCACTAAAAGAACCTCTCAAATTTTACATTTGAACTACTATTTATAGGGAAATATATACAACTGTATGTAAGCTTCGAAATATCGCAACTTATATTCGCAGATCTATCTCATGTTCGCAAATCCTTCACACTTATTCCGTGCTTCTTCTACTATCGCGCTATCTTGTGACACTTTCCTCTTATACTTGTTACGATATTTGTAAACCAATACCTTGCGATATTCGGTACCTACAAATAGAAATTGGAAGTGAAAAATCAAGCAACAACAGAAATGTGAAAGGTTAATGATTGATGTGATAGAACGAAAATAGGACGTGAAAGCTGATGACGAGCGTCTAGCAGAAAAAGAGACAACAACAAAACGTAGCAGAAAAGCAGCATCAGAAAATAGTAAGTAAAGAGGTAAAATGATGAACTTCAGAGAACTCTGCGAATAATTTGTTTGAAAAATATGTAATTGAACAAAATATTATGCTTGAAAGAATAGCAAAACTTTACCAAAATGATCAAAGTTGTGAAATTCTATCAGAGTTACAATACTCGCGAGAAACGCGAATAAAATTTCGCAGAGACATAAGAATGGGACGAACCTTTATGGCGTGCACCCTAGTTCGCGAATAAAATTTCGTAAGGGGAAAATTTAATACCTAATAGCACGTCATATGAGGGGGTATCTCTTGACATGACTCATCGATAAGGTTATACCGCTGCTGGAACCTGAGTCATGCAGATGATGGGGTTAAAGAAAACCTATCCGGGAGAGAGATCTTGGATTTCCAACTATATATGGTTATACCCTGGTTGGACGACCAAGAGTCTCTTCCAAGAAGTGCAAAGTATGACCAAGGCGCCGAGGTACACGGTTGAGCCAAGGGTGCCCGGAGCGTACGAAACTCTCTTGCCATCCTTGGTAAGTCTTGGCTACAATGCACTTGGCCTGAAGAAAACCCCACTTAGGGTGCAGTCTTGTAACTATAAGCCATATAGGCATAAAGAACAAGAGGCTACGAACACAACTGGTTGTTGACATATCCGGATGGGAGGAGCTAGTCTTGTATGGCCGATGTGCCCTCCTTGAAGGGGCAACCAGGGGGAAGATAAGGGCGGCACCCTCCATTAGGGAGCTGATAAGTGTCTTAAGATGGCAATGTCATGGGGCTTTATGATCGCAAGAACATTTAGGCCTGTCATATTGTCACGTAACGTAAATAATGCAGAGGCAACAAGCCACGAGAAAAATGTTAAGATGAGATCAATGGGTTTTTACATAAAAGTGTAAAGACGTCATGCGATTTCATCGCAAGACGATAATGTCACGAGGCTCTGATCTTGCGAGAGAACTTAGACTTGTCATATTATCGCAATATTATCAAAGAAGAAAGTTAAGACAAGATCAATGGGTCAATACATGTAAGTGTAAAGACGTCCTGCGATTTTGTCGCAAAAAGAAGAAGCGTAGCAAAATAAGACCTTTAATTAGGAAGGCACAATAAGACCACAAGATTACTGCGATAATACTCGCAGATGTTATAAGAATTGCGATTTCACGCAACTATTATTTGATGGTAAGATCGCCAATATTAAGGTAAAATTTTGATTTTGATTTATTGCAGATAAATAATAGAGGCAAGTATGGGAATGCATGTGAACGATGAAATTATTATTCATCTATCATATAAAAATTGCATAGATACAAGCACGCAGATAATTAAAATAATAATAGTTATATTGATTGATTAACTTGCAGAAAGAGAACTGTTTTCTGATTCTTACAGGTAGAAACAAAAGAGGCAAAAGAACTTTACAAATTAACGACAATATTACTGAAAAAGGAGAAAAAAAAGAAGAACTAGTCAGATCTATCGGGATCCTCCCTATCAGACTTCTCTTCATCGCCAGATTCTTCCCCTTTATCATTATCATCCCTATTTTCTTATCCACCAGATTTTTCACCCTCATCATCATTATTATTCTCATCCTCATCAGAATTTTCAGCCTCACTATCAGAGATATCAAGAATGGGAATCATTGCGGGTACTTCTTTCGCAAGATCAGGGTATACAGAAGGAGAAATTCCATGGTCATCGCAGACCAATTTAACAGAATCATTGCGAACGACAATGAGAGATCTATTGAAGTTAGCGGTGGTGATGCCAAACTGCTTCTTCAGTTGCGAATATTTGTAATTGCGAGCAGCAAGATTATTCGCGAGCTGATCCTTCTCTTGCTCAAGCTCCCTGATTCTTTCAAGATAACCTTTTTCAACTTCTACAAGAATATAACAACAAGTTAGAAATTTTATAAAAGAGAATAATGAAAACAAGAAATTAGCGAGAAGAAGATTAGCTAATAACCTTCTCTGTTAGAAATCATATCTCTAATTAGAGCCGCCTGTTCGACTTGAAGACTAACATTTACACCTAAATCATTTATGGCATTGTCAAGAACCTTCACAGCCCAGGCAAACTCGTAATCGCTATTAATAAGGAGACGAGATCGAATTTGAGTCTCCCTCGCAAGAAGATCTTCATTCTCGCAGATAAGTTTATCTCTAACCTTTTGAACTTCAAGGAGAGTTTTATTAAAATCTGCTAAGGTTTTAGCTCCCTTTTTTATGGCGTGATCCTTCTCGTCAATAAGATCGCTATTCTTCTGCCTTAATTTTTCTATTTCTTTCTTTGAATCAAAATAAAGGCGCCTATATTTGTCAGTCAAGCCTAAATTGAATCTGTGTTCAAGTTTTAAGAGATTAAAATGGATCTAAGTTCATCTATGGAGAGGGAGTTAATATTATCATCTAAGAAGTTACTCAAGGAATTATTAAGACTAGCGAGAAGATTATGATCATCTACAGGTTCAGGAAAAGTTTGAAAGATTATAGCCTCGTCAGTAAGACCATAAACATCTGCAAGTTAAAAGTGATTGCTTGAATAAGATGCGATAGAATAAAAGGAATTAAGAAAGAAGGGAAATCAGTCATACCATAAAGTTGTTGGTTAGATTTATCGAGATTAGAGATCTTTTGCTTATCAACAGTAGCTTCCGCCTCCATCTGTTTATTCTTCTTGCGAAGTTCAATAACTTCAGATTCTAGTTTTTCTTTATCTTGGCCAACTTTAGCAGCTTTCTCTTCAGCGTAGAAGCATCTTTTGTCTAAATCAGAAGCAACAGCAAAAGAAGCTCTTCCAACCTGCGAAGAAGAAAAACAAATTAAAATATAGCGATGAAGAAAATTAAACAAACTAAGGAAGTGAAAACATACCAAAGCACCAAGAGAATTCAAGAGACTGGGAGTCAGTGATCTTGAGATTCCTTGGAGAGATTCATTATCTACTAAGATAGGAGCATCGCAAACTTTAGCGAGAGCTTGAGATTTCTTCTCAATAACTTCATCCTCGCCATTAGAGGTCATGCAATGGGAAATATTGCTAAAAATTCTGGACAGATGAGTCATTGAGGAATCACAAGAAGAAGAATTTCTTATTGAAGGAAAACCGCCAGCATTAAAATCCTCGTCAATATCCTTATCAAGAACAACACTTGGATTTTCTGGAACTATTTGAGGAATTGAAGAAGAAGAAGGTTGGGTTTTTAATTTCTTTAGCGGAGGACCGCTAGATTCATCATTGCGAAGGGCAGAAGATCTTACCCTAGTAGAAGTAGTAGGCTTCTCCTTTATAGATTTCCCAGATGGTTCCATTGGAGATTTCTCCTTGATTTGTGGAGGAGGCAGTAGTTCTAATTCTTCGATTTCCTGCGAGCACAGATGAAGATAAGAAATAGGGGCAACAATATATTGTTAAAAATTTATAAATAAATATTTCTTACTTTATCTGTGAAAGACATCAAAGCCAGGCGAATGCTGGGTTTCCTAAGAGTTTGATAGCTGAGTTTCATTCTATCAATCTGATAAAATCAAAAAAGTTAGCGAGAATATAAAGAAGACAATAAATAATAATAACATGAAAAGTTGAGAGAATATACTTCTTTAGATTTTTCAGGCCAGTTGAAGACCCAGGGTTGATATTCTGCGAGACTCGTGGGAAGTTCGCGAGAACCAGATATATAAGGACCTTCAAGACTTAATGAGAATATGAACCACTTATCGTCGCTAGAATGACGAGGACCTTGGTTAGTAGATGTATGAAAGTCAATATCCATCATAAGAGCATTGTCACCAGTGACCTTCTCTTTCTTCAAACGAACACCCCAACATGTACTATCCCTCTTCATAGGGACAATTCTATAGTTTACAAAATAGTTGTCCACAGTATAATCGCAAGAAACGATGGGGACATCTTTGAACAAAGGATTCTTTGGAGCATTGGGGTAGCGAGTTCCTTTACCAGCTCCACGAGAAGCATATTCAAGTAATAATCTGATGCAATCCCCACCCAATTGGTATATTGCTCACGAGAACCTCTCGTCAGAAATTATTTGATAGAATAACGGGAGTTCTGGATTATAAAGAGGGAGAGGAAGACCAGCTTTAAGTTGTCCTAGCCATACTATAACTTTCTCGCGAGAACATTGATCATCAGTGAACAATTTAAGGGAAAGTTCAGATTTAGCATCTTGATCTGGAATTAAAGATAAGTTAAAACCTTTAAGTCTGAGTTTATCACGCATTCTATTGAAGGACTTCAAATTTTTAGCACCAGCAGCAACCATTTTCAAGTATGGGAATAAAGGAAGAAGTTGAAAAGGAAAAAAGAAATCGTGAGAATAATGAATGCGCAATTTACGAAAGAACAGTAAAGTTGCAGAGAAGAAGAATGAAGAAGAAAGTAAAAGAGAGAAAGATAAGAAGGAAAAGAGTATTTATAGAACAAGAAATTTCTCGAAAAAGACGAAAATAATTAATGCAAAGAAAGACGTGGGTGGTTAGATCGCAGCGATTACAGAAGACGTGTCAAAAAATTATTGGTAGAAAGAAACTCGTGAAAACAGCTGGCGAAGGGCGTAGAAATGTGTCAGAATGGGAAAGCAGAAAAGATAAGCGATTATGGCATTCTTAATTCTCATGATCTTCTCTTCTTCGCAGAAAAGACATGAGAAGAGGCAAGATGTAGTACCAGAATATCGCTACAACACTATTCCTGCGATATTAACAACGTTTCTGCGAGCGTTACTGACAATTCTTCAACAACGCTTCACGAGCGTTACAGAATAATTAAAAGAAATTGACGATGGAAGAAGTAAAAGAAGAATGTGTTGATCCTGCGATGGCCATCACTCTTGCGATAGGGAATATTGTAACGATCGCGATAAGATGGCAAAGAAGATCCGAATTAAGGAGAAATCTTAGCTGTCTTCCACTATATGTTTTCCTATATAAAGAGCACGATAGATCCAGAAAATGATGATGTATTTTTGAGAGTTGAGAGAATTTTGAGGAGAGAGAAACTCCAGAAAGAAAGTTGTACTTCTGAGTTTTGATCTTTCTTGTAAATATTCCTGAATGTGAATTAATAATAGTGTTGTTGTTCATCCACAATTATGGCTTAATTTTCATAGATTCTTGACAAGGGTGTAGTGTAGGAAATCCTGCAACTACATGTGTTGTTCTTAAAAATTTATGTCATGTGCCTGATCAAAAGAGACAATGATTTTGTACCTCTCAGGTTAGGAAAAGTTATTTTCTTCTTTTCTTAGATGTGTTTCTTTTTGTCTATCAAACAAAAGAAAGGGTATTATCGACAATTTCACTCTTTATAGGGTTAAGAATTGATAGTTTACGAACCTGTTAAAGATTTCGAACCCTACATTCCTATTCCTCCTCTAAAACCTCTTTTTATCTCAGGAATACTTGTTGAGCTAATTGTGAATTCCTCTCACAAATCCGTACGTTCATGGACGCTCCAAGAATGATGTCTTCTGATGAAAAAGAAGGTAATGTGATTATTAAGCCATCAATCAAGAAGGAAAAAGAAAAATCTCCACTGCCTCCAACCTTGAAAAGAAAAAGAAGGAATATGAGGAAGCCAAGAGCTGTTCCTTCAAATTCTCAGAAGTTTTCTGATATTCTTGAAGTGTTGAAGGAGCTGCGAAAGGAGATTCAATAAGTAAATGATTTTTTGTATAAGACTTATGAGATTCAGAATGCCCTGGTTCAACAACAGCAACCAAGAAGGTTCATCGATATAAACTCCTTTCTTAATGAACCATATGTTCCAATGGCTGTTGACGACAAGGAGTTCGAGGACAATAATGAATTATTCAAAGGTCTTAATGCCTGGTAAATCTTCTATTTTTCTCTTTTGTTTAGAAAAATAACTAGTGTTTTGGAATAGACATTATTGTGATTGCACATAGCTATATCCAAAGTTTTCATCTTCTTGTTTTTAGATTTATGGGTTTAAATTCTAAACTTGTTTGGAAGATGATGGTTGCAGTATTAATCTTTTGATTTTACATATTGCAATATTTTGATGGGATATGTTTGTTTACGTCCGTGAACTTGATTGTCCCATTTTTTGTCAAAAGTAAAGTCGTTCGTGAATTGATATGCAAATATTGATAAAAGGATGAATAGACTTTTGACAAACACAAAAGTTAAGCCTATATTGTCAATTATTGATGTAAGATAGGTTAAAATCTTTTGTGATTCAAGGATTATGTCTATTGTGTGTCATTGTGCAAATAGTGATGGAAACATAGAATGAATCCTAATTCCGCAGTAATTAAGATTCCATGATCTATCTTGTGTATATTATTGTGAGACTCCGTATTGTGACTTATGTTGAGCATTAGACAACCAAATTTGATTATTTTTGTGATTATCTTAGTTGTGTTCCGTAAGGTACTTTACGTCGAGTATTTTTAACTAAATTAATCATCTTGTGTGATTATTTAGTTATCAATCCATAAGTTTTCTTATGTTTGAGCATTTTTTTGACTGGGTTAGTTATTCATGATTAACTTAGTCATTGCTCCATAGAATTTCTTATGTCGAGTATGGCCAATTAAATTGATTACTTTTGTAATTAGTTTGGTTGAGTATGGAAATTAGATTATTTGCGAGTTTTCTTGTGATTAATCTAATTGGTTTCTTAAGTCTCCATAAGTTTTCTTGTGTTGAGCATATTTAGTCAAATTAATCTTGGATTTCCTTGGTTAACATGATTGAATATTTTGGATTCCAAATTCATACTTGTATGTAATTTGTTGAGTCTAAATAAAAATCCTTCTTCTCTTGAAATTAAGGTCGCTCTTGTTGTTCCTTTGGGAATGACATATAATGAGGGAGAGTTCTTTTGAACTTGTGCTTAATTGCCAAATCTTTGTGGGGAGTGCGGCTGTGGAATAATATAGGGGTTATCTTGCGTCTTTATAAACTCCTTGATGAATGAATTTAGCTTTGGCTTTATGATTGCATCTAAATAATATAATATACATTTACCTTTGGTTATGAAATGTCTCTTACGAAAATTTCATTAGGATCCCGTTCTTGTACCTTTGCCAATTTTATTGACAAAAAGGGGGAGAATTAATATGTAGTTCACACTACAAATACATATGGTTTTCAGATCATTATGTAAGGGGGAGTGGTTTCCATGTGAGATGGACTACTGACTAAGGGGGAGTGAAGTATCACCATAGTATTGTTGTTGAAGTTGTGATGCAATTGGACTTTGACGCTGTGTAATAATACTATGACACTGTATAACAATGATTGAAAACGGATGCTTTTCTCATTGTTATAGATACAGATTTTCAACAACGATGATGCTAAACTTACAACCTTTGGGATTATTGGACTACTTGGAAGTGACGAAGATTTCGAGTATTGTTGAAGATTAGACATGTGGAATAGGATCTACAAAGTTTATTTATATATTTTTTATATTCCATATGTATTAATAGTTTTTCCACTAAAATTGACAAATGAGGAGATTGTTAGAGCATTGCTCGGTCGAACTCGCATGCGTTGCTATCTCAAGCATGTTTGTCAATGTTAGTGATCAAAACTATAAAGTCTTGATTTCTAGTCTATTATAGCTAAGGTCTCGAACTAGGATAGAAAGTGTAGTTGAGGTCAAGAACTCCATGGCTATCACCATACAAGATGAAGGACTACTCAAGGAACCAGTGGATCTTCATCGACTAAAAGGTATGTGGAGACTTGAACTTATCTATCACTCAAAAGTCTATCTACTCTATCTCCCATCTTGAGACAAAATTCGTATTACTATATAGACTAAGAATATACACATGTGATATTTCGAGCTGAGTATATCTCGCTTATCTATTTCTCAAAATATGTGTTGGTAAAGCTTTCTCTTTATCCAAGTTCATCTTTACCTAGTGACGAAAGTCATATTACGTTTCAATCATTTTGGAAATCTCTCTGACGAAAAATAGTTTGTGAATAACAACTATATAACGCCCTCTGAGAATGTTTCAATAATTGAAATGAGAGTTTAGACAATATAACCATCGGGGGATATAAACATTGTTATGGTAACACATATATGTATAAGTCCTTAGCACTTGAACCGAAGTTTGCAAACTTTGTTGATCAACTGAAACCGAAACTTGAGCAGCCAACTCAGTCCGCGAACGTGTGTAGTTCTCGAACCCGAGAATTTCTGCTGGAGTTGTAGCTTGGTTTTATTCCGAGAACTCAGTCCGCAAACTGACGGAAGTTCTCGAACCCAAGAATTTCTGCTGGAGTTTGTGAACTCCAACCAGTTAACTTAAGTCCGCAAACCCAGTCTGCGAACTTGAGTGGTTATGTCTAAAAACGATGTTTGTGAACTTATCTTAATAAATTAAGGAATGCTATTGCAAACCGTGGTTTTATAGTTCATGAATCGATTCGAGTGAATCACATCGTTTTTTGCTTTAATTGTGTCTTGTGTAGTACATGAGATCTCATAGCAATTGAATAACTCTCTAACTAGTTCATTTGAGTCATTTGGACTAGTTATGGTGAAAAAGAATATGGTTGATATGAAAGTTATCATTTGGCTAACCATTTGGTTAACTAGTATTGAACCAACTATTGTACACATTTGGGTACGGTTACACAAACCCAAAATCGTCAAGTACATGTGTGTATGACAAGCTAAGTTTTTTATCTAACGGTTGAGAAATATTATCTTGAATCTAATCAGGTTTTCATCTAACGGTGAATATTGAATGCTTTGTTACCAAGCTAACATTGGTTGTAAACCCTGATTTGAAAGACTATATAAGGGAAAAATCTAGCAACTGGGAAACCTAATCCCCACACAATCTGTGTGATACTAGTTTGTTAAGATAGAGTCGATTCTCCTTTAACCTTTGGTTTTCTTCTTCTAAAACCAGGTTAACGACTTAAAGACTTCATTGGGATTGTGATGCCAGACCGATACTAATTTTCTTATAGTTGTGTGATCTGATGTTGTTGTTTCTATCGTACGAGTACAATTATAATAATTGGCTTGAGATTTCTATCTCCAATAGGCAAGATATAAAAGTAATCACAAACATCTTCGTATCATCGTTTGTGATTCCTAAATAATCTTCTTCGCTGCGTCGATTAAGTTTATTGTGAGGTGATTGATAAAACTGAGTTGTTCTTCAGGAATATAAGTTTGGTTTTATTTATTGGTTTCTGTTCACCTTGATTTATCAAAAGACGGAAAAAAACTCATAGGTTTATTCGTGGGAGACGAATTTATCTATCTTGTAGACTTTTCTGTGTCAGACAGATTTGTTTATTAAATTCTTAGACTTTGGGTAGTAGCAACTCTTGGTTGTGGGTGAGATCAGCTAAGGGAATCAAGTATACAGTATCCTGATGGGATCAGAGGTGTAGGAGCATAACTGTACTTTGGATCAGTGTGAGATTGATTGGGGTTCAACTACAGTCTAGATCGAAGTTAATTTGGAGTAGGCTAGTGTCTGTAGCAGCTTAATACAGTGTATGTTTGATATGGACTAGGTCCCTGGGTTTTTATGCATTTGTGATTTCCTCGTTAACAAAATTCTGGTGTCTGTGTTTTTTTTTTCCGCATTATATATCGTTATATAATTGAAATAATACAGGTTATGTGTTGTTCAATCAATTATAATATCCGACCTTATTGGTTGTTGATTTAAATTAATTGACACTTGGATATTGGTTTTTGGTACCATCCAAGTTATCTCTCTTTGATTAAGACTCGCGAATTGTATTTGATTTAGTAAACCAAATTAAGAGATTGAGATAATAACTCATTGAGTATTTTCTATTGATTAAGTCTATCTGTCTAGTTGATTCTCTGGAAAACAACTCGGAGTTTTCCATACAGATTGTTAATCGAAATATTGGGTGTGGTTTTTAGACCCCCGCTTTTTCAAGGAATTCTCAACAGTATGAGAGGACAAGTCTTCAATGCACCTCCTCCTATAAGAGTTGAAGGGGATCCACAAACTCTTAAAACAAGACTAGAAAGGAAGAGAAACTGCATTATCGAACTAATTGATTATGCTACAGAGATACATCCAGATCTCACCTTTGCTCTGAATAGTATCTCTGACAGATGTCAAGATACTTCCTCTGAAGGAGAAGATACTGATTTGGATATCTTAGACTAGTGTTCAATACTGAGTATATAATATTATGTACATTATTGTAGGCTATCCTTGAAAACTATTTCCTTATGTTGTATGTGTATGAGATGTTTGAAAGAAACATTTGATGAGTTTAATCACAAAGTGTCGAAATTGTTAATGCATCTTTTGCATTGGTAAGACTATTCTGAAAAGGACATTGTGATGAAAATTCTCGATCGTTGCCATCTAGATACGATTCAAGAAGCATGCCATCGTTGAGGAAATAACCTTGATACTCTCTCCAGAAATATGCTCGGTTGGAAAGCTTAAGATCTTTGATCATGAACATTCGTCCAAATCTAAGGATGTTGCGTTCAAAGCACTAAAGGACACTAAATTACTTGATAAAAGTAAAAAAGTGTATATCTCCGAAGATGATCACTCGAGACAGATTCATCGAGATTAAGATCTTGACAAATCGAGTCTCGATGATCACAAGACAGGTTTAGGGATCTTACGTTGAAGAGAAGTAAATGGTTCTCCAGAGATAAGTCTAAGGCATCGATCAAACCTCATAATCGTGTTCCTCCTAAAAACAGGGATATTGATGAAACTAATGATGAGGATATGCCTCGGTGCTTTGAGTATAAGGGATTTGGTCATTTTGCAAACGAGTGTCCAAATCGGAGAAAATACACTAGGAACAAAGGTCTTGCTGCAACTATTGATGTAATGTCACGCAATCGAGAAATCAAGTGTTGCACTTCTTGGTGAAAATATTGATTTTGATAATTGTAGCAATACACGTATCAATCTTGATATTCTGGAAGAAAACAGTTGACACAGGAAACACTTGCATTATAATGTCTCGGGTCCCACATGTGACTTAGATGCTTGCACATTCAGAAGCTTGATTTTTATCCAAGTATGACGTGCTCTTATTGTTCATTAAAGGATCATGCGAACTCTCAAAGGTGCTACTAAGTTCAAACACCAACAAAGGCATGTCAACAAACTTCAACGAAGAGAAAATCATCTAGCAAGAAAGCTTAAACTTGCTCGAAGACACTGAGGTATGTAAGATTTTATCTTCAGTCTAAGAGTTAGTTTCAAGGATAAACTAAGACCATTAGAGAAGAAATTATGGTCAAATAGTTTTGATAGATGAGAGTGCTGTGAAATCCTCACAAGAGGAAATTAGTGGACAAATTGTTGTTCACCACAACGCAACTTGATTGTGTTATTTTTAAAATCTTGTCTCATGTGCATGATCAAAAGAGACAATGATTTTATACCTCTCATGCTTTAGGAAAAGTTTTTTCTTCTTTTCTTAGATTTTCTTTTGTTTATCAAACAAAACAAAGGGTACTATCGACAATTCTACTCTTCATAGGGATAAGAGTTGATCGTTTACGAACCTATTTTAGGTTTCGAACCCTACATTCCTTTTCCTTCTCTAAAAACCTCTTTTTATCTCAAGACTACTTGTTGAGTTAATTGTGATTTCCTCTCACAAACCCATACATTCATGGAAACTCCAAGAATGATGTCTTCTGATGAAAAAGAAGGTAATATGATTGTTAAGCCATCAATCATGAAGGAAAAAGAAAAATCTCCATTGCCTCCAACCTTGAAAAGAAAAAGAAGATGGGGAAACTAAAGATGTTCTTAATTCTGAATGTTTCGATGTTCTTGAAATGTTAAAGACTACGAAGATGATTGAAAGCTAATCAATACTATATGTATCAAAATGTAGATTGAAGGCCCTGGATTCGATAACATTATTAAAGGAAGGACTTATTGATCATCAACTCTACATAATGAACATATGTTCGGTGTTGTTGGCGACAGGGGATGAGGCGATAAAAAATTACAGAGATCTTATTACTATACAGTAAATCTTCTTATTTTCTTGTTTTATTTAGAAGAATAACTAATGTTTAGGAATAGCCATTATTGTGATTACACATAGCTATGTCAAAGTTTTTATCTTCTTGTTTTTAGATTTATTGGTTAAATTCTAAACTTGTTTTGGGAGATGATTTTGCGGTATTAATCTTTATGGTTTATATATTGCAATATTTTGATAGGATATGTGTGTTTGTAATCAATGAACTTGATTGACTCATATTTTGTCAAAAGTAAATTCGTTCGTGAATTGATATTAAATATTTATAAAAGAAATCGAATGACTTTGACAAACAAAAAAGTTAAGCCTATATTGTCAATTATTGATGTAAGATAGGTTAAAATCTTTTGTGATTCAAGGATTATGTCTGTGTATGTCATTTGCAAATAGTGATGGAAACATAGAATGAATCGCCTTATTCCACAGAGTATAAGGTGGGTCTCGTCACTTGATCTTTTATTGTAAATCTTTGTGTTGTTCCATGAAGTGTCTTATGTTGTTACTAAAACAACAAAAGTTGATTAATTTGTGATTAGCTTAGTTTTTGTTCCGTAAGGTACTTTATGTTGAACATGTTGAACTAAATTAATCATCTTGTGTGGTTATTTAGTTATCACTCCATAAGTTTTCTTATGTTTGAGCATCTCTTTGACTGGGTTGGTTATTCGTGATTAACTTAGTCATTGCTCCATAGAATTTCTTATGTCGAGTGTGACCAATTAAATTGATTACTTTTGTAATTAGTTTGGTTGAGTATGACAATTAGATTATTTGCAAGTTTTCTTGTGATTAATCTAATTGATTTCTTAAGTCTCCATAAGTTTACTTGTGTCGAGCATATTTAGTCAAATTAATCTTGGTTCACTTTGGTTAATATGATTGAATATTTTGGATTCCAAATTCATACTTGTATGTAATTTGTTGAGTCTAAAGAAATTCTTCTTTTCTTTTGAAATTAAGGTCGTTCTTGTTGTTCCTTTGGGAATGACATTTTATGGGGGAGAGTTCTTTTGAACTTGTGCTTAATTGCCAAATCTTTGTGGGAGTGCTGTGTGGAATATTAGAGGGTTATCTTGTATCTTTATAAACTCCTTGATGAATGCATTTAGCTTCGGCTTTATGATTGCATCTAAACAAGATGATATACATTTACCTTTGGTCATGAAATGTCTCTTACGGAAATTTCATTAGGATCCCGTTCTTGTACCTTTGC